>OX638381.1:55656661-56856661 GCA_951813785.1 Criorhina ranunculi | reverse complement strand
TAAAAAGGAATAGTTCATCGTCATGTGTGATGTAGCACCGGAGTCAACAAACCAATCAGACGATTCTTGGCCGCTATTAGCGTAGAGTGACGCGAACTACACATTTTCAGTTGACTTCTTGGTTATATTTATTTTTGTTTTTGCAGGCAATTTTTCGCGAAATGTCCAATTTGTTTGCACATGTGACAGGGAAATTTTTATTTTTAACAAACATTGCACTATCACTTGTTTTTGGATCTAGTCTTGCTTCTTGCATAAAGGTTGTTTTTTACATAGTCCACTGACAATGTTTTTTGTATGTCCATGAAGTTGGCCCCGCCATTTTGGATTTTTTGAAAAAAAAATGATGTGCTGTAATGTGCTCGATGTGTGCTGTAATGTGCCGCAAAACTTTTTTTTTTAATTCAAAAACTGTAACTTTTATGAGGAGGTCCTTTTTTTAAAGTGAAGTTGGCCCCGCCATTTTACTTTATCAAAACAAAAGGCATTGTGCCGTAATGTGCTCAAGATGTGCTACCATGTGCCAAACAAAAAAAAAATCGGCTTCACGGATTTTAAAAACGATTTTTTTCATTTTTTTGTGAAGTTGGCCCCGCCATTTTGGATTTTTTAAAAATAAAAAGATGTGCTATGATGTGCTCGATGTGTGCAGCAATGTGCCGCAAAAAAAAAATTTTTTATTCAAAAACTTTAACTTTTATGAGGAGGTCCTTTTTTTTAAAATGAAGTTGGCCCCGCCATTTTGGATTTTTTAAAAATAAAAAGATGTGCTATGATGTGCTCGATGTGTGCAGCAATGAGCCGCAAAAAAAAAAATAAATTCAAAAACTGTAACTTTTATGAGGTCATTTTTTTTAAAATGAAGTTGGCCCCGCAATTTTACTTTATCAAAACAAAAGGAATTGTTGCCGTAATGCACTCAAGATGTGCTACCTGTACAAAAAAAAAAAAATAAAAAATTTAACCTTACGGATTTTAAAAGCGATTTATTTATTTTTTTAAAAGTTGGGTCCGCTTTTTAAAGTTTCCGTAAAAATCTATATTGTACGGCAATGTGCTCAAGCCGTAGTGTTATTTGCGGACAGAAATCAAAAATCAGGAATCAGCTAGGTTTACAAAACATTTACTTTCAAAAAAAAAGTTCCTTTAGCAGTTGGCCCTGCCTCTTGTTGATTACAAGGAAGTATGAACTTTATAACGAATTAGAGTTAGAAAAAAGACACTTACGTACCGTACCTTAGTGTTCGGTACAGTACACTCCCGAAAATAGTACACAAACATATATGTAACAGGTAGTGCTTGAATTCAAATTTAAAGCAAAAACTGCAGATAAATCAGAGAGCTATGGAGAGATCTCTTCTGCGTATCAACAGAAGCTGCAGGATACCAAACGAAAGGATAAGGCAAAACACCAACTTTCTAGATGTAGTAGAAAAAGCCGAGTCGTTAAAATGGCAGTGGGCAGGGCACGTCATTCGAGCGGAAGACAATAGATGGACGAAGATCCTGACGGAGTGGACTCCGAGAGATGGTACAAGGAAGGTGGGTCGGCCGGCTAAAAGATGGAGAGATAGTCTTCAGAACTTTAGTAACAGATGGGAAAGAGAGACATACGACATAAACAACTGGAAACTACTGGGGGAGGCTTATGCCTATAGAAATTGAAGGAAAATTGATAAACTAAATAAATAAATATCAAAACAGAAATGTAGTAAAAATAGAATATATATATAAACAAACATATGAAAACTTTAAATCAAAACCACATGTTGTTGTATATACATTTTAAAACTGAATTTTAAAACTGAATTAATGATACAGAATATTTATACACGAATTATATTTAAAATGGGTGAATAAAGCTTATATTATTATTATTATTATTATTTAAATAAAATCAAACTTTGTCTACCTGCTTGTGTAGATTTCTTCACATATGAATGTTTTTGTACGCGTACGCAAAAAATATACACAATGGCGTTGGTGTACTACCTGTTACATATATGTTTGTGTACTATTTTCGGGAGTGTACTGTACCGAACACTAAGGTACGGTACGTAAGTGTCTTTTTTCTAACTCTAATTCGTTATAAAGTTCATACTTCCTTGTAATCAACAAGAGGCAGGGCCAACTGCTAAAGGAACTTTTTTTTTTAAAGTAAATGTTTTGTAAACCAAGCTGATTCCTGATTTTTGATTTCTGTCCGCAAATAACACTATGGCTTGAGCACATTGCCGTACAATATAGATTTTTACGGAAACTTTAAAAAGCGGACCCAACTTTTAAAAAAATAAATAAATCGCTTTTAAAATCCGTAAGGTTAAATTTTTTATTTTTTATTTTGTACAGGTAGCACATCTTGAGTGCATTACGGCAACAATTCCTTTTGTTTTGATAAAGTAAAATTGCGGGGCCAACTTCATTTTAAAAAAAATGACCTCATAAAAGTTACAGTTTTTGAATTTATTTATTTTTTTGCGGCTCATTGCTGCACACATCGAGCACATCTTTTTATTTTTAAAAAATCCAAAATGGCGGGGCCAACTTCATTTTTAAAAAAAGGACCTCCTCATAAAAGTTAAAGTTTTTGAATAAAAAATTTTTTTTTTGCGGCACATTGCTGCACACATCGAGCACATCATAGCACATCTTTTTATTTTTAAAAAATCCAAAATGGCGGGGCCAACTTCACAAAAAAATGAAAAAAATCGTTTTTAAAATCCGTGAAGGCGATTTTTCTTCTTTTTTTTGTGTGGCACATGGTAGCACATCTTGAGCACATTACGGCACAATGCCTTTTGTTTTGATAAAGTAAAATGGCGGGGCCAACTTCACTTTAAAAAAAGGACCTCCTCATAAAAGTTACAGATTTTGAATTAAAAAAAAAGTTTTGCGGCACATTACAGCACACATCGAGCACATTACAGCACATCATTTTTTTTTTCAAAAAATCCAAAATGGCGGGGCCAACTTCATGGACATGTTTTTTGTGTATTTTCTATTGTCATCACGAATGAATCATATTCTTTTGGCAGTCCGGCCAACTTCAGCGATGCAACAATGTTGTCTTGTAATTCTAAACCGGAATTTTTCACACGCGACGAAAGAGCAAGCATTTCACTCACATATTCTTCCATCGAACCGAAATCATTTAGTGTTGTATGTGTTAACTGTTTTAACAACGCTACTTTTCTACTCAATCCAGAGTCAGAGAGACATTTTTCAAAGTCAGAGAGACATTTTTCAAGCGCCTCAATGCCATCAATATGCGAAAATGAAGCGGGTTCAACCCAAAGTATTATTTCTGATAACGCCTTTAAATCTGATTCTTTATCAGTATTAGACGAAATCGCAGTTAAGTCTTGTTGCGTGTACTTCCACAAGCCTTTTATTACTAAACTAGCAGGCCCGTGCTCGCGTTGCTTCGCGAAGCTCTTAAAAAACTTTTTTTTAGACTAATATTAAAAAAAATTAAACATGTGTACCGGAACCAGAATAATGCATTTCACAAAAATAATTGTAAGAAAAATAGACATTGTCGAAGTTTTTATGTATATTGATTTATTGACTTATATTAATGCTTCGGGATGGACAATGTTAACTGTTTTATTGTTCGGCGGAAGAAGTAACCACTGATGTTTCTGTGAGCCCACTCTTGATAAGGCAACATAAAGCTGACCATGGAAAAAAACGTTGTCCCTAAGATCCACCCCAATAAATTTAAATGATTGACCCTGAGCCTTATTAATCGTTATGCTGAAACACGGTTTAATGGGAAACTGCAACGTCTAAACTGAAAAGGAAAATCCGTTGGTATCATTGGAATTCTAAGAATAAGGGCATCCTTCCCGGCTGCGGGTCCAGTAAGAATTTTAGCTTCCATAATGCTTTTGTTTAACTTTTTGACTTGAAATCGGTTGCTTTTGCAATGGTTTGGGGGACTAAGATTTCTAATAAGTTTTATTGTTGTGCCGATTTTCGAATTTAATTGGTACGAACGGCTGAAGACCCACTGGATTGAGAGAAATAATAAACTTCTTGAGGGTAGTTAACACTACCATTATCATTTACTACACTGGCAAGTGCTTTGTATTGATGTACCTCTGTTTTTAAATGCCGACGAAAAAACATGCTTCCCGCCTTAACCCTAGAAAGCTAACCTACGCAAATTTTACTCCCATGGTGAACAAAAAAATCATTTTGTTCGGACAGAGCTTAAAGCGCTATGAATGACCTTTCGTAAGTGCTTGCAAAATCTATTTACGCATCAGTCTAGTGAAAAGGGTTTGCTAAAAGTGCATCTCGTATGATGTATTCAAGTGATTTTTCAATTCTAGGAAGCAAAATTTACAAACGTGAACTAACCCGAAAACCAAAACTCAACAGAGAACATTAACGTTACCATTTCTCGTTTAATTGTCAGGGAGTAAATTTTACTCCTAGTTAGCTTCAACGGAGTACAAAATAAGGTTAGCTTTCTAGAGTAAACTGAGTGGTTTTTGAGTGAGATTATCAAGCTTTAACTCAAAAATTAAGCAGTTAAAAAGAAAAAAATTCGACTGGGGAGTGAATATGTTCGTTAACCTCTTAAAAATTAGTATGAAAAAATATAAATGTTAAATTTTCCTGTTAACAAAAAATATTCAAAAAAAAAAAATTGCCTAACTGGATTTCGTAAAAATAAAGAATATTATAAATTTTATTTCACGTTGATCGGTTCAGTATTTACTGAGATTACCGGGGCCAAAGTTTTTTAATGTTTCGTCTTTATAGGTATAATAGTAATGATGGCTCTTCATGTGACGTTTCCACACCATATAATTTTCACGTCCGCGCATTTTTTCAAAAGTAACTATATGCGTCGACATTTCAGTTGATCTTTAGAAATTCACACAAAAGAATTATCTTCAATGTCTCTAATAACGATTGACTTCACACGTTTGCACTTAGAGGTTTTTATTTACATTCTAAAAAAAAATAAAAATAAATTGTTTGTATACAATGTACCGAACACTATCGAAGGGTATTTTTCTTACTCATCATCTTTACTACGTAGCGTATATCGTTTGCGTACACGTACGCAAATATGCTGAGGTGAGGGATGGTAGTAGCGTTTGTGTACGATCTGTTGGGTATATGTTTCTGTACTGTTTTCGGACGTTGGTGTTTTTTTTTAACTCTGGTCACCGCTATGGGCGGAATAGTGACTACACCTCGGACCCTCTTACTAAGAGTTTCGTACAAAGTACTAGTGATTAATACATGTTTCATCTACTGATTGTCGTGACAAAAAGAGGCTATACCGCCCCTTGGAGCCGATAGATTCCGTGAAAACGTATTAAAGAAGAATGTTGTTTTCAAAAAGGTGTTAAAGTGTACAGAAGGGGAAAAAAGACCATGAAAAGTTAGGTGGCGATGGATTGGAGTGGTTATACATATGTAGGTACCAGGAAAATATGGTGAGGACAATTTGTTTTATGTATATTTGTATGTTGATTATTCTTAAGATCTCATTACCACAAATGCGTGGTAAATCATGCACGTATACTGTGATATAGAGAAATGGAGGGAAGTTAATTTTTGCGGCAACAGTTCTTGCGCTTACATACATATGAATATACGTACGTAGGTAGATATGTATGCTCACATATCTAGGTTTAAATAAGGGCGAGTTCGTTAACGTCTGACTAACAAACATCTGCATTACTTGCGTTCATATAGCGAAATACAAATCGAACTAAAGGTAGCCCTAAGCGACGAACATGCTCGCCGAACTTGTTCGCGTTCGCTATGTTTTTCTCGTGTAGGGGCTGGTTCGCGAACCGTTCGGTGTTGGCGAAAAATTTAGATTTTTTCGTATTCGTTGGTTTCGACGTTCGCAATGTAGGGCCATGTTCGCGAGCAAACTTCATTTTTGCTGTGAACGTCACCGAGTTCATATCGCGGATGAAACACAATGGCAACTCAATTTTATCGAATTATTGCGGAGTAAAAGTGCGATATGGGATTCGCGACGCGAAAGACTATTTCGTTTATACAGCCAGTCCTCATCCACTTTCTTTTTTTATATGCTTTTTTTGTTGTTTTCTTTTACATAAATAAATAACCATAAGCGCACACTGTGAAGAATCAATACGAAATGAATGTATCTAGTATGTTCGTCAACGTCAATAATGTGTTGGCGTCGCACAGTGTCGCGATCCTTTACGAAAAATCAAAATTTTCACTTTTAATAATTTAATTTTCTTTTTACAATATCACTCCTTGAAGAAATTGCACTACAAAAAAATGTACGTTTAAAATTATTTGCTTAATAATAAACATATAAGCGGCCACCAAAAGGAAGGAATTAAACATGTGTTACCAACTTAACGAAAGCATGTGAGTTTAAAATTTCACTTTGTTTTATTTATGGTAACTGAATTACAGTATGATTATTTGTATGGTGTTCATTGGATATTGTTTTGTTATTGCAAAGTTAATTTCATAAAAATTTCTTTATAATGGGTGAGTTATGGGTTTTTTTTGGTTAACTACTAGTAAAATGATCAAATCACAACTTTCCATTAAGCTTTAAAAAAAAAACACATCATAACACATCGCCAATTTTTTTTGTATTACTTGACTTTGGCCAATCGGCCCTCACGCTTCCAAGTTAGGCATCCCGTCCAACCCCCACTGCCGAAGTTGCGGCAATTCTGGCGAAATGGAAACCATACTTCACTTCCTCTGTGACTGCCCAGCACTAGCCAGAGCTAGGCAGTGCACACTCGGAAAACCTTTTTTCAAGGAACTATCCGGGATCTATAACATCAAATTCTGCAATATTATTAATTTTTTTAACTCCACAGAATGGATTTGAAAAACACACTCTTAGTCACGCCCATCAACATCCAGGCCACGCGAGTTGTGGTATCAAAATGGCGCAACCACTTCTACCTACCTACCTACGAATAGTATAACGAACAATTTGTGGAAGCTTTAACTGCCTACGATTGCCTTGATCTGAGAAATTTTGTTTTTTTAAAACAGGTTATCAACTGAAAAATGCAGGGTCCGAAGCCATTAGACCCTGACCTCACACAAAACTTACATCTAAGTGATATAGTTCATTTTAATATCAAAACCTGTTAGACGTACCTATAATACAAATTTTTGTAATCTTTTGTAACAGTAGATGAAATATTTCGAAAACATGAAAAAAAGTATTTATGATAAACATTTGTATGGACTCGCGACACTACGTCGCACAGTGGAGTAAATGCATGCAAAAATCGGACAAAAGTCGAATTTTCAAATTTCAAAATTTAGAATTGAAGTTTTTTCATACGGTAGTTGGATTCTCACTCATGGAACAATTAGCTGTCCTTTTTTTTACCTATTCATTTTTCCATAACATTAGTTCAAAGTCATTGATTGCGAATATATCACTTTTTTTGTATCACCATAAGAAAAATTTAATTACTTCTTATTTAATTATTTTTGAATAGTTTTGTAACTTTTGATAAGATTTTTGATACGAATAATTAGCTGCAGGTGTGTTCTGTTATTTAAAGCGGTTTTGATGTTGAATTGTATTATTTTAATATTTTTGCGAATTAATTTTAAGAAAATTCAAATTTTCAGTTATTTTTTCATTCGGAAGTCATTTTGTTATAGTATTCGGTACTATTCGGTAATAATATGTATATAATATGATAAATCGAACCTTCAGACTTCGATTGGGAAAAAAATTGGCTGCTTTTTTTTGCCAACTTAGTTTTTTTTTCATAATAACTAATGTGAAGTTATATGCATATTTTAGTCTGTGCCTAACAAAGAAATTTTCTGTCATTTAAAGGATCTTCTGGTTTGTGAGTTTTAACCAAAAAACATTTATATGAAGTGATGAAGGAGTGTGCAGAAATTGATTTAAATGGAAAGTTGGATCACTTAGAAAAATATTTACTAAGTAGAGCTTGTTGTGTAGAGAATCAGTTAGATGAGTTTAAACTCAAAATATCACGTTTAAGGTTTGGGTTTTAATTATAAAAATGAATGCAAGGTTTGGGTTTTAATTATAAAAATGAATGCAAATTGAGTTGCAAACTTCCAATAAAGATATTGTTAAAGAAAAAAAGACGGAATTGCAAAAAAATTTCAGGAGCAAACTGAAACTGAGCTTTATAGTAGATGTACCAAAAAAAGGTTTCGGTAATACTAACGATGGCAATACAAGTGAAAGATTTTTTAATGATCCACAACTTGCTGCTAAAATAACAGGTGTTGACTCGCAATTTATTTATAGATTGAAGGTCATACTGGAAGTGTTTTCTAGTGGATATGCAGTCGGTACTTCGAAATTTGCTACTTTTACATTAGATACTGCAAAACTGTATGTGTAATTATACCCATGGCATCCTTTGACACCAACAATGCACAAAATATTGATTCGTGTAGCAACTGTGATCGAAAACGCTCTGTTGCCAATAAGGCAGTTATCAGAAGCAGCAGCAGAAGCCCGTAATAAGCATTTCAGGTTGTACCGCTTAAATTTTGCCAAAAAATGTTCGAGGAAAGATTGCAACATGGATGTTTAAAATAGGTTGTTATTGACATCTGATCTTCTAATTACGAGCCTTAAACCGTTAATTGTTAAAAAAAACAAAATCTTTAACAAAAGAAGCACTGGAAATGTTTACTTCTGAACTTCCTGTTCCATCTTTATCAGTTGATAGAACTTTAGCTACAGTATTCAGTAACGCTGAAGAAGGAGAATATAGTGATTCTGATGAAGAATCCTTAGACGAAGAAGAATCTTGGTCTTCTCTCATTAGCTTTAAAAAAATTTTTTTTTTTGATTAAAGCCTATTTTTCAAGAAAAAAAACACTTTTCATTGTTAAAAAAGAAAAGAAATGTCTTTAAAACTGTATTGATTTAAGTTTCAGATGAAAATCGAGCCGTAAGCGTCCTACACACGATCAATGTTACTTTTCAATATTACTTGAATGAGTCATCGTTCAAGTAACATTGATCGTTTGTGTGCTCTTCAATGTTCTTATCCAGTAACCTTGCTACATTGACGAAAACCAAAACTGATTATGTCCATGAAGTTGGCCCCGCCATTTTGGATTTTTTGAAAAAAAAAATGATGTGCTGTAATGTGCTCGATGTGTGCTGTAATGTGCCGCAAAACTTTTTTTTTTAATTCAAAAACTGTAACTTTTATGAGGAGGTCCTTTTTTTAAAGTGAAGTTGGCCCCGCCATTTTACTTTATCAAAACAAAAGGCATTGTGCCGTAATGTGCTCAAGATGTGCTACCATGTGCCACACAAAAAAAAAAGAAAAATCGCTTTCACGGATTTTAAAAACGATTTTTTTCATTTTTTTTGTGAAGTTGGCCCCGCCATTTTGGATTTTTTAAAAATAAAAAGATGTGCTATGATGTGCTCGATGTGTGCAGCAATGTGCCGCAAAAAAAAAATTTTTTATTCAAAAACTTTAACTTTTATGAGGAGGTCCTTTTTTTAAAAATGAAGTTGGCCCCGCCATTTTGGATTTTTTAAAAATAAAAAGATGTGCTATGATGTGCTCGATGTGTGCAGCAATGTGCCGCAAAGAAAAAAATTTTTATTCAAAAACTTTAACTTTTATGAGGAGGTCCTTTTTTTTTAAATGAAGTTGGCCCCGCCATTTTGGATTTTTTAAAAATAAAAAGATGTGCTCGATGTGTGCAGCAATGAGCCGCAAAAAAAAAATTTTTTTTTCAAAACTGTAACTTTTATGAGGTCATTTTTTTAAATGAAGTTGGCCCCGCAATTTTACTTTATCAAAACAAAAGGAATTGTTGCCGTAAGGCACTCAAGATGTGCTACCTGTACAAAAAAATAAATAAAAAATTTAACCTTACGGATTTTAAAAGCGATTTATTTATTTTTTTAAAAGTTGGTCCGCTTTTTAAAGTTTCCGTAAAAATCTATATTGTACGGCAATGTGCTCAAGCCGTAGTGTTATTTGCGGACAGAAATCAAAAATCAGGAATCAGCTAGGTTTACAAAACATTTACTTTCAAAAAAAAAGTTCCTTTAGCAGTTGGCCCTGCCTCTTGTTGATTACAAGGAAGTATGAACTTTATAACGAATTAGAGTTAGAAAAAAGACACTTACGTACCGTACCTTAGTGTTCGGTACAGTACACTCCCGAAAATAGTACACAAACATATATGTAACAGGTAGTGCTTGAATTCAAATTTAAAGCAAAAACTGCAGATAAATCAGAGAGCTATGGAGAGATCTCTTCTGCGTATCAACAGAAGCTGCAGGATACCAAACGAAAAGATAAGGCAAAACACCAACTTTCTAGATGTAGTAGAAAAAGCCGAGTCGTTAAAATGGCAGTGGGCAGGGCACGTCATTCGAGCGGAAGACAATAGATGGACGAAGATCCTGACGGAGTGGACTCCGAGAGATGGTACAAGGAAGGTGGGTCGGCCGGCTAAAAGATGGAGAGATAGTCTTCAGAACTTTAGTAACAGATGGGAAAGAGAGACATACGACAGAAACAACTGGAAACTACTGGGGGAGGCTTATGCCTATAGAAATTGAAGGAAAATTGATAAACTAAATAAATAAATATCAAAACAGAAATGTAGTAAAAATAGAATATATATATAAACAAACATATGAAAACTTTAAATCAAAACCACATGTTGTTGTATATACATTTTAAAACTGAATTTTAAAACTGAATTAATGATACAGAATATTTATACACGAATTATATTTAAAATGGGTGAATAAAGCTTATATTATTATTATTATTTAAATAAAATCAAACTTTGTCTACCTGCTTGTGTAGATTTCTTCACATATGAATGTTTTTGTACGCGTACGCAAAAAATATACACAATGGCGTTGGTGTACTACCTGTTACATATATGTTTGTGTACTATTTTCGGGAGTGTACTGTACCGAACACTAAGGTACGGTACGTAAGTGTCTTTTTTCTAACTCTTATTCGTTATAAAGTTCATACTTCCTTGTAATCAACAAGAGGCAGGGCCAACTGCTAAAGGAACTTTTTTTTTGAAAGTAAATGTTTTGTAAACCTAGCTGATTCCTGATTTTTGATTTCTGTCCGCAAATAACACTACGGCTTGAGCACATTGCCGTACAATATAGATTTTTACGGAAACTTTAAAAAGCGGACCCAACTTTTAAAAAAATAAATAAATCGCTTTTAAAATCCGTAAGGTTAAATTTTTTATTTTTTTTTTTTGTACAGGTAGCACATCTTGAGTGCATTACGGCAACAATTCCTTTTGTTTTGATAAAGTAAAATTGCGGGGCCAACTTCATTTTAAAAAAAATGACCTCATAAAAGTTACAGTTTTTGAATTTTTATTTTTTTTTTTGCGGCTCATTGCTGCACACATCGAGCACATCTTTTTATTTTTAAAAAATCCAAAATGGCGGGCCCAACTTCATTTAAAAAAAAGGACCTCCTCATAAAAGTTAAAGTTTTTGAATAAAAAAATTTTTTTTGCGGCACATTGCTGCACACATCGAGCACATCATAGCACATCTTTTTATTTTTAAAAAATCCAAAATGGCGGGGCCAACTTCATTTTTAAAAAAAGGACCTCCTCATAAAAGTTAAAGTTTTTGAATAAAAAATTTTTTTTTTGCGGCACATTGCTGCACACATCGAGCACATCATAGCACATCTTTTTATTTTTAAAAAATCCAAAATGGCGGGGCCAACTTCACAAAAAAATGAAAAAAATCGTTTTTAAAATCCGTGAAAGCGATTTTTCTTTTTTTTTGTGTGGCACATGGTAGCACATCTTGAGCACATTACGGCACAATGCCTTTTGTTTTGATAAAGTAAAATGGCGGGGCCAACTTCACTTTAAAAAAAGGACCTCCTCATAAAAGTTACAGTTTTTGAATTAAAAAAAAAAGTTTTGCGGCACATTACAGCACACATCGAGCACATTACAGCACATCATTTTTTTTTTCAAAAAATCCAAAATGGCGGGGCCAACTTCATGGACATAAACTGATTTGGTTTTCGTCAATTTTCATTCACATAAAATTGATAATGTGTTGGGTGCATCAATGTTACTTGTCAATGTTTTCATTTGTGAAAGCAAGATGTCTGATTTTCGGCAATGTACATGGGCATTTTTAAGGGAATTCATAAAGGGTCCTCCAATAGGGAGTTCCGAACTTTGATAGTTGATAGCGGCCATGCTGTTGAAGCTACATCTGTCAAATTTGCTGTCATTTTTTCAGTCTGTTTTGCCAAATGACCATGGACGGAAATAGCGTTCAACAGCACGTGCAAATAATAAAATTGTTTTATCAAAATAGGTGCTCTGTTCGGACAACGTTTCATCGAAAAATCATTCTCAGCGATGAGGCCCATTTCTGGATGAATGGTTACGTCAACAAACAAAATTGTCGAATTTGGGACGATACTAATCCACATGAGATCCAAGAGCGTCCAATGAATCTCGAAAAAGTCACTGTTTGGTGTGGATTTTAGGCTGGCGGTGTCATCGGTCCATATTTCTTTGAAAACGACGTTGGCGAGCGCTATAGGTCGATGATCACCAACTTCTTTTGGCCTGAATTGGATGATATAGACACCAATGACATGTGGTTTCAACAGGACGGCGCTACGTGCCACACAGCTCACGCCACATTGGAAATTCTGCACGAGCGATTCGAGGGCATGGTCATCTCACGTGGAGGTGATGTGAACTGGCCACCGAGATCGTGCGAGACTTTTTCTTGTGGGGTTTTCTGAAGTCGCAGGTCTATGCGAATAAGCCACAAACCACAGCGGCCCTCAAAGCCAATATGACCCATGCCATCGGTCAAATTCAGCCTGATTTATGCACCAGAGTCATGGAAAATTGGACATCTCGGATGCGCCCCACCCAGAGAAGCCGCGGTGGACATTTGAACAATGTTATATTCCGTACATAATAGCATCGATAGGTCTTTCAAATGAATAAAGAATGTGGATGATATCACACACATACTTTGTTTTATTTAAATTTAAAAATAGGAAGCGCTTAATGAAAGACCGTTTACAAATATATCGCGAAAATGAGTGTTTGTGGAAAGTAAATTGTCGGAATACATGAATAAAGATTTGAAGCAACCACTTTTTTTTATCCACGCTTAAGACTTTTTTTCATTTAATATTATTACACTCGCTGCCCCAAGCCTCAAACAGATACAAATTATTGTCCATTCTCGTTGACATAATATGAAACGACTAAACAGAATTTACACAAAAAAATGGTCAATGTTCGTTGATACGTGTGGTGGCTATTTTTCGTCAATGTTACTTGACAAAAAAACACGTCAATAATACTTGTCAAGTAATATTGATCGTGTGTAGGGCGCTATAAAGACAAAAAATTAATTTTGTCGTGTTTTTGTATGCATTTACTCTACTGTGCGTCGGGCAGATTGTGTAGACAAAAAAAATATCTGCATGAAAGCAGGCAAATTGATTTAACGAAATAAAAAATGCAGGACACTAAGTTGCTAATTGCAAGGAGATTAGCCATGGAGGGCGAGCTTTCGGCAGGAAGGAAAAAACGACAAATTTTATGGAAAAATTTCTTATGGGAGATAAAAGCAATAAATCCACTTGTTTCATTTGAAAGGGATGAAATAAAGAAAAAATTCGGCAAACAGGAAGGGACGCCACGACGACGTGGGAATTTTTAATTTCCGGCATAAAATTTACGGAGAAAAACATAACATATCCTCGCCGCGGCGCGCCACAGGAATTACTCGCAGCTACTTTGGATTGCGATGGTACTAACCTGAGTCAATCTGACAAAGAGTGCATTGAAACACCAAAGAGGAGGAAAATCATAAATCCAAATTTAGTGAACTTTTTACATGGAGAAGTTGAGAAGGACGAAAAGAGGCATAAAGAAATGATTAACATAGAAAGGGAGATAATGGAAATAGAACGTGAAAGGCTTAAGCTATTACGCGATGTTCTAAATGCTTTAGATAGAAATGAATAATTATTATTTGCCATTTTGTATATCCTGAATTCAGTATTTCGTTTTTGTTTTTTGTTTGAAACTGTTTAATAAAGTGCTTAATGAGTTAATGCATTGTGATAAAAAACTTTATTTTAAAAAATGGTAATATACTTATGGTTTGAAATTTGAATCGGAGAAATCTGTTATTCTCAGAACAACATTACGATTTCTATTGGCTATTGGTATTTTCAGCGTGACTACTGTTTTCCAATTGAATTTCATAATTTTCGTTGGGATTCAATTCGGATTCATCATAATTTAATCCTTCGTTCTGAATAACTACATTGTGTAGAACAACAGAAGCTATAACTATGTACTTTAAGTGTATTAGTTGTTTTATGTCAACATGTTTTAAAATTCGAAATTTGCCTTTGAACCTTCCAAATGCTTGCTCTTAACACTAGTAGAGCTGTGTATAAAATTAAACCGTTTTTTGCATGGAACTAAGAAATTTATTGTCCCGGTATGGAACTAGAAGATAGTTTTTCAAAGGGTTCGCGGAATCGCCGAGAATAAAACAAGATCCCACTTCAGCGGTGGAGTTTGTTGCACATTTTTCCCAATAGGACTGTTCTCCCATACAAGAGCATCATGGCAGCTTCCAGGAAAGCCGAAGAAGACATCAACAAACAGTTGCCTACTGTCACAAATTGCCTGTAAAAATAAACTGAAAGATTCTATAATGCCAAAATGTTATTATTACCAGAAGGTTACTAGAGCAGATCCCATTTCTGTTAAAATAATTGATTTTGCCCTTTGAAGGTGCGAGAATAGGAATATGACTTCCGTCTACACAACCTATGACAAATGGTATTGGATTTTGCCGCAAATTCGTGAATCCTTCCATTTGCCTTTTGCGCTCGCTTTCATTTGAAGGCTTGTTATTGTTATTTAAAAGAAAAAGTAGCTTGACGACTATTAAAAAATACTTAACCGCTGTTTATTTAGCAAAATTAAAGAGATTCGATATTTCTCGAAATGTCGATCCGTTGGCTAACTTCCATAGTGTTAAGTATAACGTCAACTTCAGCTGCAGCTTAGGTCGCTCTGTTGCTTTCTTTTGCCACAAGTATATAAGTTCATTCTCTACAAACTGTTAACAATTTTTGTTGCTGTTTTTTTGTTGTATATTTATGAGATGTAAAATTACCTTAAATGTCGACTTTGTCAGTCAGAACTCGCTTCGAAATATATCATCAGGATATTTTTCTACAGTGTTCATTACATTCACGATTTTGGGCACTAAACGGTTATACATATTAAGCTTCCAAATATTAATAATTAGGAGCTTTCTTTTCTTTTTTATTTGTCTTAATCGATTAAGAGCTAAATGTTCACTTTCTTTGCGGCATAATTCTCTTAGAATAATATCTAAAACCCTCTGCGCTGCCATGACGATTATGAACACGATTGTAGAAGAATGACTGCAGCCTGGGTGCAGACGGAAAAAATGTTCGATTTGCAAACAAAGCAGGCTGTGGTTGGACTTTCGCAGATTACTGCGTCTTCGAATTCACCCTAACTCTGACTTAACACATGTTCATGCTGTATCCAACACCACTCACTCACAAAGATTTCGTTCGCCAACACAAGAAATGCGCGCTTTCACGGTTAATTCTACGAAATTTCTTATTTAAGATATCTGAATGTCTGGATTATAGCTGAAATTTAACGGACTCCTAGTAGACATAGGAACTTGAAACATAGTACAGGAATACCTCGAGTTACGACGCTTCGACCTAAGTCATTTCGACTTACGACTTTGAAAAAATTTAGGAAGCTTACCTCGACATATGTACGTCATTTATGTTTCGAGTTAAGACATTAAATGCGTAGTAGGCTGTGAAAATTTGAAATTCGATATTTTTTTAGTATGCTAAGGAATTTTTCAGTTGATATTTTGCAGAACAAAGAAAGAAGTGTGATATTTTAGATTGTTCAAGTGTGTCGTATTTTCTTATAAGTTATTTTGGTACGTTACATGGTAATTAGTACAAAGGCAGATATTGACTGCTTAATTGCTTTAGATGGAAGTGAAACTTTAATATCATGGGTGGAAAAAGAATATCTTGTTCTGTTTCTGGATGTTCACGCAAAAAGCAGCGGAAAGTAACTCCAATCAAGTCTAAAATCGAGATCTTGAATCGGGCGGATAACGGCGAAAAGGTCTTCAACATCGCACGTTCCCTACGACTTTCCCACTCAACTGTGCGCAACATAAAAGTAAATGCCTGTAAGTTGCGAGAAAGCGCGTCAGCAGGAACTTCTGCAGCGGATACCATCATCACTAAAAATAGACCGACCCTTCTAATTAAAATGGAAAAACTTTTGTTTATGAGGATACAGGACTTGAACCGAAGAAAGATTCCTGTGAATGCTGGTGTTATTCAAACGATGAGCCAGATGAGCATTTTACTTTTAAAGCTTTCCGAGGATAGTTTGATAAATTTAAAAATAGGTATGATCTTCATAATATTAAGTTAACTGGTGAATCCGCAAGTGCAGACATTGAAGGAGCAACTTTATTTCCAAGTAAACTAAAAAAATTAATTGAAGAAGGTCAATATAGTTCTAAGCAAGTTTTTCATGTGGAAGAAACTGGCCACAGTATTGTACGTTTGATCTGTTTTTTTTTTTTTTTTGCTTCGACTTAAGTCGAATTCGACTTAAGTCGAATTCGACTTACGACGCGTTTTTCCGGAACAAATTAGTGACATAAGTCGAGGTATTCCCGTACCTACATTTACATAGGTACATACATACGTACGTCTTGGAATATAATCAAGTAAAAATTACTAAAAGTTTCAAATATATAACTGTAAATTGATAAATCGAAACTAAGAGCAACCCAACCTTTTCAAATGAAGGTGCCGTGAGTAAACCCAATTTAAAATCCTACTTTTAAGCCAAAGTGTTGAGGCACCCGTGCTGATGGCCCGCTTTAGGAAGGCAAGATCACCAAAAATGAAGCGGCCAGAAAGGTCCACGAAAAGGACCAGGCGATCGTCTAGGACAGTCGTTCATAGATCTCCGCGAGTTCAAGACGTGTTTCGGCTATTGGCAATTCAGTGATAATTTTATTATACCGGATTTAGGCAGTGCGTTTATAAAGACCGACTTGGTGCAGTGCAACTGGTAGTGGACCACAGACCACGAAACGTGGGTTCGAGTCAGAAATTTGCAAATACTTTTTAAAAAAATTTTAATTTCAAATTAAATAGTGTGTGAAAAAAAAAACAAAAAAAAACAAAAGTGATGAAGAAAAGTGAACGGTCCTCGCTCTCAGTAGCGGGACCAGCAAAAATAAAAAAACACGTGCCGTGCTGGTGAAGTCAGCAGATGTGCCTAGTACTTCTGGCAACAAAGTTACAGGGGCATCAGAGGGTGCCGTAAAACGGAGGATGAGGCTATTGCCGTCTCCTAACCTGGTAAAGCGCCGCTCTCTATCGGCTTCCACTGAAAAGCTGCCTGTGGAAGTGAGGGAGGGGGCGCCATCAACAGCAGCAGCAGCTCCAAATCAACAACAACAGCAACAAGAGGAGTCGGCATTAGTCTCCGACGGTGGGGAAGTGTTAGGTATGGGGGAGAACAGGTTTGTCTCCCTCATGGCCTCAGAGGCAGAAGAGGATGACGATGAGCTAGAATCTCTTTGCAGTACCATCAGGCAGCTACAGCAAAGGGTTCTAGAAGGGAGAAGGAGCTTCAGCTGATGCTCCAACCCCAACAACAACAGCAGCAACAACAGCAGCAGCCACAACTACAACTGCCAAAGCAGCAAAAACAACAGCAGCCGCAAAAGAAGCAGCAACAACAGCAGCAGCAGCAGCAGCAGCAGCAGCAGCAGCAACAACAGCAGCCGCAACAGAAGCAGCAACAACAGCAGCAGCAACAGCAGCAGCAGCAACTACAGCAGAAAGCAGCGAAGCAGAGGGTGCCTCCAATCAACACCTACAAAATTGAGCTGAAGGACACAATCGAACTGTGTAAGTCGGCCATAGGTCAACATTTTTACGTAAAGAGACTTAGTGAGGATAGGCATGCTATCCACTGTAACACAGTGGAGCAGTACAAGAAAGTCAAGGATCTACTGAGGGACACGACGACGGAGTTCTTCTCCTTCACCCCGAAGGGGGAAAAGCCGCAAACAATGCTGCTGAAGGGGATGGAATCGTCCTCTGAACCTGAGGAGCTCCTTAAGTTGCTCAAAGAAAAGAACAACGACGAGCTCGAGTTCGTAGGGGTTAAGCCATTTATCACAGCAAGGGCCAAAAGGGAGAAGCGGAAATTACCGTTCTTCCTGGTACAGCTGTCCCCCAAAAGCAAACTGGATGGTCTGAGGAAGATTCATGTCCTAGACTACCAGGTTGTTACCTGGGAAAAATTAAACAGGAGCGACAGCATTTTACAATGCGTTCGCTGCCAAAGGTTCGGACATGCGGCGTCGAACTGCGAAATGCAGCCTCGATGTGTGAAGTGTGGTAAGGACCACAAATCAGAAGATTGTATTCTGGGTAAGGATGGTGCTTCGGATAAGGGCCAACTCGTATGTGCATTATGTAGGAACTCGGGACAAACCGCTAATTATCGGGGTTGTCCTAAGTACCAGGACATAAAAAAAGCAAACCTGGCTCGCCAGCAGAAAACCGTGGTGAAACGTTCACCCGCGCCGGCTCTAATTCCATCTCAAGCCGTTACTCCCCATACAACCTACGCCCAAATGGCGGCAGGTCGGGGAAACACGGTACAACAACACCAGCCAAAGGTTGCTGCACAGGCCCCCGTGCCTAAAGCACCTGCGGCGGTGGGTGACTTGATGGCTATCTTGCTCTCTATTCAAGGGCAGATGGGCCAACTGCAAAGTCAGATACAAGAGCAGGCGACGCGGGTGGACCAGATCTACGCGCTTCTGCCGGGCCTAACGCACCTCCAGTCGTAATGGATACGCTCGATGAGATTCCCTTAAGGATCCTCGCGGTGAATGTAAATTCATTGATTAGGATCGAACGAAGAGCTGTTCTTTATAAGTTGCTACAAGACCGATGCCCTGATGTACTTCTGGTTAGCGAAACTAAGCTAACTCAGAAACATAAGCTGAGGCACACAGATTATAAAATTGTAAGAAGAAACCGACCCAACTCCATACGAGGAGGAGGTGTTGCGATCTTCATTCGGAAAGGCTTGAAACATAGGGTCGTGTACAGCGGTGAAGTGCGAAGGTTCCGGGTGTTGGAAGCGTGCATCGTGCGCATCTCTCTCCGTAGTGGAAAGAAATTGTACATGGTCTCGGTCTATGCACCTGAAGCTACTCAATCCAACTTATTTATTTCAGAGCTCGAGACACTTTTTCGATGTCTTAAGCTGGAGTCGGCGGAGAATTATTACCACTTGGCCGGAGATTTTAACGCCAAACATAGAGATTGGGGAAATTATATACCAAATGCTAGGGGGAGCTCACTATTCAATTGGTGGGGTCTGCACAGTGTCGAGTATAGACTCGATTTGAAAGCTACAGATAGTGCGTCTATTCCCAGAAGCGGTTCCTATATGGATCTTTTGCTGTACGACTCACGGCTACAACTGACCGACACGAACCAACAAACGATAAACTGTCTACACACATTTGTGTATGACAGTGACCATTGCGGATTTAGTGCCGCCATTAGGATTCCTAACGAAATTGCGGAATTGGAGGAGTATGTTCCAACAAACACTTACAATTACAGTAGGATGCGTTGGACACGCTTCTCCAGAGTACTGACAAGAGCACTCTCTTCGAACTCGCTCTACCCACCGACCAACAGGAACCTGTCAAACGAAGAGATTGATAGGTACCTAAAAGACCTTGACCTGACAATCAAACGAACGATGGACAGTACGATACCTCGGTACCAACTCACTAACAACGTTGACACATTCCGCAATGCAACAACTGACGCACTCCACGAACATAAAAGTAGGCTGCTGTCGAGACTAAAAACCTTGTACAGACGTTTTACTGACAGACAAAACTCGGAGATAAGGCAACTAAAGTCGTTGATCAAAAACGTCCAATAGTTAATTAAGGAAAACTACAGACTTTCTGTAAACTTGCATTGGAACAACAGAATTCGGGCTGTAAATTCCAGCAACCCGAGTATGTTCCCGCAAATAAATAAAATATTTCGGAGGAAAAACGTTAGCGACTTGCCATGTCTTAAGATCCCCCGAACGACGAACAACGAACAAGTACTGATTACAGCAGGCATTGATCCAGGGAACGCAGTCGATGATGACAACTTCTTTGTGGTCGAGGATCCGCAGGAGAAAGTGGAAGTCATAGGAGCGACTTTCCAGGAAGTGTATAAGGTGAATGCTAGCATTCGCCCGAACCACGACCTGGAGAATCGCGTCCTTGTGCACAACCACGACCTTCGAAGTGATATACAGAACTGGCGATCTGAGAACACCGGTTTCACCGAGTTCAATGACGATAACATGGCAAATAATGTCGTCGCCAACGAAAGGGTTCATCCCCCGTTCATATCGAAGGTCGAACTCCAAACGATCTTCGACTCACTTAGAAGGAAGAAATCAGAGGGAATCGATGGAATATCGAACATTGTGCTTCGACATCTCCCCCTAGTAGTGGTGGACATTTACACCACTCTGTTTAATAATGCGCTGAATAATGCACATTATCCAGCGCATTGGAAAACAGCGGTGGTTCACGCTATTCCCAAAAGGGATAAAGATAGCTCCAATCCGGGGAATCTCCGGTCAATAAGTCTCTTGCCGAACATCAGTAAAGTATTCGAAAAGGTGGTCCATAGAGCCTTGGCTAAGTGGGTTGAGGACAATAAAATAATTCCTGATAATCAATTCGGTTTCAAGGCGGGTCATGATACAATACATGCCGCGTCTAAACTGGTATCTGATATCCAATGGAACAAATGCAAGAACCAATGCACGGGTGCCTGCCTGGTTGATTTGGAGAAGGCCTTCGACACCGTATGGTTAGAGGGGCTCTTTTACAAGTTGAGCAGGTTGGGTATAAGCAAACCACTGCTGTACATGCTATGTAACATGCTGACCAGCAGACGGTTCATTGTGAAAAATGGCAATGTGACTTCTGCTGGTACATTTGAAGTTAAAAATGGTCTGCAACAGGGTGCAGTAAATTCGCCGGTCCTCTGCAACATTTACACGAGCGATCTCGTAGGTTCTCTTCATCATGCTATTGCGTATGCAGACGACTTGGTTGCGTAGAGATCAGGTCCAAAGATCGAGGTCATTGTTACTCTTTTGCAGCATGACTTCGATAAGATTCAGCTATATTGCGATGACTGGAAGTTGAAGATCAACTTTCAGAAGTCGGAAACCATTCTGTTTAGGAAGCCGTTGTCTGGGGCCTCTAGGGATACCAGAAAGAATTGGCGAAAGTTCGCAATCGTGGGACAACACGGGCGACCATTAGAGAGTCGAAGTGTAGTCAGATACCTCGGGATCTGGCTAGACCAATATCTGTATTTTAACAAAATAGTGGATGCTGCTCTGGCCAGAACCCGAGTTGCTTTTGCCCTTACAAAGAGACTGTTTTACAGCAGCCAACTCGATGCGAGGGTAAAGGTAATCTGCTATACGGCCCTAATCCGGCCAATGCTTACATATGGTTGTCCCGTGTGGTTCAACGTGCGGGCAAGCTTGATGGAAAGGATTCGGGTGTTTGAGAGGGCTTGCCTTAGGCCTTGCCTTCGCCTATACAGAACACCAGAGTCTGAATACAGAAAATTCTATTCCAATGAGGTCCTATACAACAAGGCGGACCTAATCAGAGTGGACAATTTCATAGTGAAGCTTACTCGAGGGCACATTGCAAGAGCAATGAACTCGGTTAATAACCTGATCTCTGGGGCTTACTACCCCAATACTATGTATCACGAGAGAGTGCGCCTTAACGGCTTCGTCCCCCCAGAAGCTTTTCTGCATTTTGACAAGGAAGGTCTGATCCAGGATAGATCGGCAGTCCCGCTAATCTTCCATGTGGCCCGGACAACTGTGGAAAGGCAACTCAACTACGGTCGAGACGTCGTTGAGAGCACTGAGGAGCGACTCCGGTTTAGTAGGTCGGTTTCGGAGCGCGACATTAGGGATGTTGGGCGGCAGCACCAGACTTTCTGGTGGCTGTCGGAAAGCGAGGGAACTCCCTCGTCGAACCCTATCGATCCGGGCTAGTCCAGAGATGGACAAAGCTGGCCATGGCCGGCTTACATAGTTTAAGGTTATTTTAAGGTAGATTTAAGAAAAATAAATAAAAATAATACAAAAAAAATACAAAAAAATACAAAAAAATACAAAAAATACAAAAAATACAAAAAAATACAAAAAATTCAAAAAATACAACAAAAAAAATATAAAAAATACAAAAATACAAAAAAAAAATACACGTATTTAATTACGTAGCATGTTAGGTGTTAAGTTAGGTTAAGGTTTATTTTAAGGTAGTTTTAAGTTAATTTTATTTAGACTTAAGGAAATATATAAAAAAAAATCCTGTTACTAAGTTTTTCTGAAAACAATTTTCTTAGTTTTACAATAGTTTAGTCCTTAGATTGTTTAAGTAAATTAAGTTAGGTTAGGTCGAAAGACATATATTCAGAATTAAGCTTAGCTTAGAGTGCCCGTGTAGGGCCAGTAAGTTAGTATAACATAGTTAAGTTAGTTAAGCTAGTTTTAAGCGTTTTTTTCCTAGCATATAAGAGTAAATGAATTACAAATAATAAAAATGCATTTAAAACAAAACAAAAGCGATCGTCTAGGAGTACAACAAGCATCTGAAGAATAAGCCAAAACAGGTACCGACACTCACTTAGACACCTGCCCAGTCCCGAAGAAAACTTAGATTGCTATGGGTGCAACAGCCATAGCCACAACCAAACCAAGCGGCCAGTGTTGTCCAAAAGCGATCCTTTCCAGAGGTGGGATCATCTCAAGGTCGCACAGTGGATGAGCTCTCCACAAATGAGAACAAAATTGCCGAGGCGTGGGGGAGCATTGAAGCCAAGCTCTCCAACATGGTGATGGATCGCCTCATCAACAACAAAGGGGGACGTCTACCTTGCTTTGACTCCGCTAAGGTGGTGAGGGGATATCGGGTAATCAAATGCGAGGACCAATTTTCCAAACACTTACTTAGTGAATACGTTGCTAAGATTAGGGACACCTGGGATGACTTGAAGTTCAAGCCTATCTCAGCTAATGATTTCCCAAGGTGACCAGGACAGAATTTAAAGTGGAATCTGATATTCACGGATGGGTCCAAAACCGAAACTGGCACTGGATTCGCGGTAGTCGACAGCAATGGTAACCCTATTTCCAACGGACTTCTGCCAGAGTTTTCGTCAGTCTTCACAGCCAAGTCCTTAGCAATCTTAACCTAAAAGCTACTGAAATCATAAAAACCCGAAAATCATTGATCTGCACAAACATCTTGTTCACAACACGCATCTTAACTTTTTTTTGTGTCTATAGGTTCCACTCCCTACCTCCTCAATCTTTTCAGGACGAATTCTTTATAGTAGTTGGTTTAGGCGGGTTCGAGGCTAGGTGTGGATGCTGGTTTTGGATTGGCTCGTGGTTGCGATGATGGCTTGGTTGTTGTTGTTGTAAACAAAAAATAGCAGCGTGCTATCAGTGTTTTTGGTTGAGTCAGTGAATTGTTGTGAAGCAGATGGGGGAGGGGGAGGGGGTTTGGTTGGTTAGTGTATTACTCTAGACATAGTTTATAATTTATATTGTAAAAAAAATGTTTTGAATACTGAATTTGTTTTGCGGGGAGTCAAGGTTATGTTGATTCGGTGTGAATGACTCGAGGCCATATGTGATTTGAGGGTTAGGTCAGGATTCTGAGAATGAAAGGTCAAAACCCGAAATCCTAGAGATGCAGAAAAAAGTCAAGTTGAAGGAGAGTAAGTCGCTTCTATTACCCTAACATCATAATGGACTAAAACAGGAATATAAAAGGAGATACTTGAATGAAGTGTGTAGCATAAAATGATCAATATTTTACGAGAGCAGAGATAAAGTAGTTGAGTTTGAAGCAAGTACAGTAGGGAGAGTTTCAAGACGTTTAACAAAGCATTTTAAGGAGCATAAAGTTGGTTGTGCCCAACACTGCACCCACTGCAGCCATTAGAGACCACACATGAAACACAATTAGAGACCACACATGAGACACATGACATAACACACAAATAGGTCACAAGTGCCAATTCAAGTGTTACGTTCTCAATAACATGTGTTACGTATTCTCGTGACCGCTTGACACACAAGCGAATGCAAGAATACAGGTCAAATGCAACTCTGCGGCGTCAAATGACAATAGCACATGTTACGTATTCTTGCCCACTTGAGCAAAGGCAAGAATACTCATACTGCGCAACCCACCCGATTAACCGAGGGCGTCCGATTACGAGGTTGACCTGGAAGAGGAAGTACGATCGGAGGTTACAAGGGCATGCATAACGAACGGTCGAGTCAGTCTGCGTTCAACCGAACCCAACTCCAGTCTTTGACTAATTAACCAATTCACTTTTGTACATATTTCGCTATTCCGTTCCTCGCGTTCCAATCCTCGAATACAACATTGGTGGCAGCGGTGGGATTGTTAAGGTAAAGCATCTGCCTTAACTCCCAAAATCAATCTCTCAATCTCTCTATCGAAGTATTAGTGGTATCGACGGTTAAAGTGAAAAAAAAACAAAAAAAAAAACTAAAACAAACCAACGAAAAAAAAGGTGAAAGTGGAAAATTTATCAAACAAAACAAAAGTCAGTTCAAGAAAAACAAAAAAAAAAGTGAAAGTGAAAAGCCCACAACCCCACAGAGGACATCCAATTCCTGTGTTCGACGAGAAGGAAGGAAGAAACTGCCACGCCGAGGCAGAACACCATTAAGAGCATCAAGAGCATCAACAGCATCAGCATCAGCAGCATCAAGAGCATCAAGAGCATCAACAGCATCAGCAGCATCAAGAGCATCAAGAGCATCAACAGCATCAGCATCAGCATCAAGAGCATCAAGAGCATCAGCATCAGCATCAGCAGTACCTTCAATAAGATCTTCAAGACCAACAACATCAATGAAACACCCGTAAGCAAAAAAAATGTTTTATATTAGGATGTACTAATAAGCAACCTTTTTTTTTATTTTATTTAACATTAAATAAAAGTGTAAATCGCATTATATACTCAGTGTAACAGTTATCACCAAAAATTACCTTGTCCTCCAAAATGTTTCATTGGTACATTATTGGTAACATAACAAGTGCGAATTTCTGCCAAGCCACGTTCCGATGATATACGTATGTCAGGCTTTAACGTTAATATATCATAAAGAAACGGCAAAAAGGTAAAAAGAACATTTGAGGAATCTTCTACGTCTCAAGCAACGCCCGAAACCACAACTTCAGAGCCAATGCCAGTGGGACATTCACCAAATAAACAGCCACCCGATCTCAGTAACGAGGGTACGCTCCCGAATAAACCAAGTAAACATTCATCTAAAATCGAAAACAAGCTGTCACCCGATCTCAGTCACGAGGGTACGCTCCCGAATCAAACAAAAAAACCTGTAGAATCGGACCCGCAAACCCCTTCGTGTAGCAACTACACACGTTTAAACAACACACACAATCACCACAGCCAGTCCAATATGACACTCAATTCTTCGCAAGCCATAAAACTCATACCTGATAGGTTTATTCGACTGATTGACCTCCAAGCACGGAAGGCCACCACTGCGTCCGATAAAGCCGAACTTGTCGACATAGTAAAGTCAAAATTAACCGACCGAGCATATAACGTTATTATAAAATATAACGACTATGATGACTGGACCGAGTTGAAAGACGTACTCATTAAAAGTTTCAGGAAAACCCGATCTGTACAAGTGATACAGACCGAAGTTTTCCAGTTCAGGCAAAACTATAACGAGGCTGTGAGTTCGTAGAGCCAACGCTCTCTTTGACGAATTGAACAATGCAAACGCCATTAGTAAAGATGAGGTTGCAAACAAAGCGATACGCGCCCTTAATAGTGATATGATCCTGAGTAGTTTTTGTAACGGATTGAAACCGCAGCTTAAAACTTAAGTAAAGAGCGCAAGGTGTAGGAATTTGGACGAGGCTGTCGACATAGCAATGGAAGAAGAAAAACTTCTGGACACTGCTAGGTTTAGTGCAAACAAATATTGTCACAACTGCAAGACAAAAACACAGAACACCAGTGAGTGTCGCAGACAACAAGACAACAGAACAACTTCAACCCTAACGTCACGAGGTTCACAAATTTCACGAACCAAAGAACCGGCCCCAATAATAACCAACAATTTCCCAACAGGACACACATTAACATTGTACAAAGCCCCAATTCCTGCAGATACTGCAAAAAGCCAGGGCACACAATAGATGAGTGCAGGAAAAGAGCCTTTAATAAAAGCCGAAATTCGGGTAGCGAACATAATTTCAGTCAGGGAAACTTCACGCGACCTGGCACGTCCAGCACGCGGAGTCAGGTAAAGAACGTAAATCGCAGTGCGTAAAGAAACAACAAGAAAGTTATGAAAGCTCAAACAATGAGAACAGATACACAAACCCATTTAGAAATCGAAAAACTAACTCTCTGAATCAAAACTATGTAGAAAATATTGATCTGAACACAACAACATCGGTTCCAATACCTAAATCACTAAATCAAGCCAGAACCTCTCAAAATCTCAGAACCTCCCAGAATGCCAAAACATCTCAAAATCCCAGAACCTCTCAGAACGTCAAAACAACTCAAAATCTCTGAATTCTAAATATGGAAGCGGCAAATCAAAAGGCAAGCGAAAAACAAGCTGAAAGCTCTAACTCGACCGAGAAAAACTCTAAACAAATCCTAACACAGGATCTTATCCATGGGGAGCATCATAAACCCATCGCCAATTTCAGTTCTGTTAATGGAACTTCAAACTTCGAAAGCCAAATCAAAATATTTTCAAAGGAGATCAAATAAGCGGACTCTATCAGGAGGAAACTTCTCAAAATCAGAAATCGCATTCACTGTCTCAAAATTCTAATTCTACTAATTCAAAATGCGATTC
This sequence comes from Criorhina ranunculi, assembly GCA_951813785.1. Lineage (NCBI taxonomy): Eukaryota > Metazoa > Arthropoda > Insecta > Diptera > Syrphidae > Criorhina > Criorhina ranunculi. Next base: position 56,829,481 of record OX638381.1, on the reverse strand, counting down.
CGAGCAAGAGAAAACTCCTAGACAAAAATTGCAATCACTGTCTCCAACTTCTAAATCTATTAGCTCGAAAACACATTGCAAATTACCAAATCGAAAGAAATTATTAAAACAAACACAAAATGATATTACAAAACAAAATATACTAAACCAAATTCATACAAAAAATAGAGCAACTCCCCAAATCCAGAATATTAATCAATTTCTAGAAAGAAGTTTAAGCTCAGAACCAAGTATCGAAACAACCAGAGTCCCTAGGCAAATCGCCAACATTGCATCGGTAGGCAGGGCGTCTGCTCTCAAAAGTGAAATTAAAGTTAAATCCAAGGATAATACTTCCAAACATGATAATTTCAAATACCATTTCAAAGACAAACAATATTCAGTAGATTTCAACAATGAGCGAACATTAACAACACCAGCGAGGACTGAAAATTTGATAATAATGCAGCTCATGACAGGCAATCCAAATAGAGAAACTTACGAAACTAAGATATTCCAAACAAAACCACGAAAACTGGTTCAACCGAGTAAACAAAAAATGCATGGCTTTACGTCATACCAGAACCCTCAAGCGTAAAAGTACTATGCGGCATCACGCCACAAACCTTCAAACTTTGCGATAGCGGGATTTTAACAATAAATACTGCAAAGCAATGACCGAAGAAGTATACTTGCAAGCCTCAAATGAAATCTATGACAAAATCCCATCCATGTACAGTTTCGAAGATGCGTTGCCAATGGAAATCCTAGAGTTCCCAACAAACCTATCCCAAATGCCAACTCAAACTGTACACATAGAAGAGTTAGATTTAAACAAATACAGCATCAACATAAACGATGCATTAACTAGAAACAAAGCTTATTTAAAGATAGATTACAAGAACATAGTCACACCAACAAATGTAACCTCTATCATTTCATTAATCATAATTGTAATTGTAATAGTAATAATTCGAAAATACGAAAATGTCAATAAATAGAGCAATAAGAACGGAACCATCAGACGATGCGAACTCGAGTGTATGATCATTATAACAAAATACTGAAAGAAACTGTATCATATATCCAAAATCACTAATTGTTAAGAAGAATCAAAACACAAATTCGAAAGCTAGCATGTATACAAGTAAAATATGTAACAAAAAAAAAATTAATATAGGTGTAAATACCACCCAAATTTGTAAAGCGACACGCTAAGAAAAAAAAAAGTTTATAAATTGTAACCCATAAAACACACAATAATAAATTATACCAACAGACAACGCCCATCGTTCATATGCATTCCTCTGTGCCGAAAGATCTCACTCGTAACCTCGTGCGCCTTTTGTATTTTAAGGGGGGAGGATTGTTGTGCCCAACACTGCACCCACTGCAGCCATTAGAGACCACACATGAAACACAATTAGAGACCACACATGAGACACATGACATAACACACAAATGGGTCACAAGTGCCAATTCAAGTGTTACGTTCTCAATAACATGTGTTACGTATTCTCGTGACGTGACCGCTTGACACACAAGCGAATGCAAGAATACAGGTCAAATGCAACTCTGCGGCGTCAAATGACAATAGCACATGTTACGTATTTTTGCCCACTTGAGCAAAGGCAAGAATACTCATACTGCGCAACCCACCCGATTAACCGAGGGCGTCCGAATACGAGGTTGACCTGGAAGAGGAAGTACGATCGGAGGTTACAAGGGCATGCATAACGAACGGTCGAGTCAGTCTGCGTTTAACCGAACCCAACTCCAGTCTTTGACTAATTAACCAACTCCAGTCTTTCACTTTTGTACATATTTCGCTGTTCCGTTCCTCGCGTTCCAATCCTCGAACATAACAAGTTCAGTTCAGGTTGAATTTGAAACCATTGGGAAGATTTTTCCAGAATTTATTAAGAAATAGTTGCATGTGTTGTAAGCCACTGAATTAGGCATGTTTTGGTGTGTGTGTGAGACTTTAAAAGCGTAAGAAGATTACGCCTATAAATACGAAAGCAAATACTTATTTATTTTAGTATTTCAGAAACATTGAGCAGAAACAAGAAAGAAAATGTTATCTATGCATATCATTTTGCTAATTATAGTTGCAGTAACTTTCGCTGCACCGACGACGCCAAGGGTTCATTTGAACGACAATAGCCCAAATAATCTTGAATTTGAGATTGTTTTACCAAATTCCGATCGTATGCAAATCGATTTATCGTTTGTTCTTTTAAAACATCAGAATTATTCAGATTTAAATAAAAGAACTAGCACTACTTCCACGAGTACAGTCATCACCACAACCACTACTTTGTCACCTATAACTAATCGTGATGTTATTGATGACGACGTTAACACTTTTGAATATGTGAATGTAGAAGAGGCTATTGAGGCTTTCAGGCAAGATCTTATACGCAAGGAAATGAATATTGCTGGTTATATTGAGAGTCAACACATCTTTTACAGACATTTCAAGTTGGAGTTTGATGAAAACAAGGAATTACAAATTCGATGTTCTTACGACAGTAATTTCGAGAGAAAAATCTTGTTAGTTAAGTGTTTTGAGTATCGTGAATATGAAACTGAAAGGATTTTGAGTAATGGAGAAATCGAACACATACCAAAATATGATACAGATTATAAATCAAATTATGAATTGCTAGATATGAGGAAAGCAAAACAAACATATCATATGAATATATCTTCAAACGTATAAATAAAAAAAAAAACAATGAAACTTTGTTTAATAACTGTGTTTTATTTATTATTGATTTTACAAAAGTGTAGTAAAAAAGGACAATTTAATTTTTATATTCGCTTCCGCTTATAAACTTTTCCAACAGATAAACATTTTGCAGTGCACACCACTTATGGTGGATCGAACATTTTATTTCATGGGGATAGAGACGCTTCAATTCTCCTAGATTAGGATAACCAACTTCTTCAATGTCCATTACTTCAACATTTTCATCTTGAAGTCATTCTTTCATCCATTGAGTTTTTTCAAGGCCTTTAACGTAAACAATAGTATTTTTGATTTTTTCACGAAGACATTTTCTAACTTCTCGAAATTCTGTGAATCCTTCATCCCAGGTTAAACCATGATGATATTGATAAAGCCACTGAGCTTGTCTCCTTAGTGATGATGATAGTTGATCAGCCTTGTATGGAGGTTTAAAGATAAAATGTTGATGGTGTCCATTCTGCAGTGCAGCTATTTCCTTTGCGATAAACTTGTTATTGAGTCCTTTAAATCCTTGAACGTCAAGAATAAAATACATTTTTATTTTGTGCGAGCGCGTGTGATTCCTCATTAAAAGCTATTAATCAACTACTGTTTATATTTCTCAAGAAACCATTTGACTCAAGGGATTGTAGTTAACAATGCGATCGTGTAACATCAAACAGTAGGCAGACGTATTAGTAGGGATTGGTTTTGCTGATTTGATTTCAATACGAAAATCAACTGGACTTTTTTGATTAATTCACTTTGGTGTCTACAATCTAGTGTTGGTTAAACATCGATAGTTTCCATTTTCGATAGTATCGATATTATTTACAAAAAACTATCGATAGTTTTTTTCTATCTTTTCTGTGTGCTGCCCTTAATACATTTATAGATATTCGATATTAGAGGAATAATTAAGCCTTTATAACAACATATAGCAGTTATGTTACAGACCGTTTCAGAGTTCGCAAAAAGCAAATCATGTGCTGAAATCTATTATAAATCAATGTTACAACACCGTCAAACACCGTTTTATACATTTTTAGTTAATTTCATCAAAAAAAGATTGCTAAAATGACGAGCTCATTGGTTTGAAGTTGAATGTTTGCTTATGCTCTTATGTTCACTTTGTTGTCAGAATGGCTTCTCGGGATTTGAGAGACTGTGATATCGTTGAAGAACTTTTTAACCAGGAGTAGAGTGAGGACGGCCTTAAAGATGTTGACGATGGCGTTGCCGATCCCTTCAAAGTATTACACAAATTCTAGCCATAATTACAGCACAATATGACATTAATGTCACAATCCCTTTTTCACTAATTTTCTATTTAAAAATTATGATCCTGCAATTCTACAAAACATGTGTTTCATAACTTGTGGAAAGCTATCAAAACAACTAGAGCTTTGGTATTTTTACGATGTTGAGTTATAAAGGGTTAAGACAAAATTCAAAAATATTTGTCCACTTTAGTTTTTATTAAAAATAACGAAAAAAAATCTTTAACAATAAAAAGAAGAAAGGATAGTTAATTCACATAAGAAAAATAAAAAGTTTAAAGTTACATGCAAAAGAAATAAAAGTTTAAACAACAACAAAAAGAGTAATTGGCAAAAGCAATTCGATTTCTTCTGTTAGTCATTATCTCGCCAGCTTTGGAGAAAATTCGTTCAGAAGGAACTGAACTTCTCGAAGCTGACTTGTTGATCGGTTCCAATATTCAATTGAACATTAATTTCTATCATCCACAGGTTTTTCCAAGTATTGACGGATGTCAGTTATAGCTTCTGTTAATGGTGTTGTTATCCTTACTGGATTTTTACTTGAAAAAAAACAATAAATCATCTAACTTGGATGATGCCGGGGAAACACGGAACTGCTCGTCGAAGCAAGCGATGATGTAGATGCTGAAGCAGACGCTTGTGTTTTCGTCACTTTTTTCTGTGTAGACGCAATCAGCAAATAATATTGTTTATGCAACTGCTGAATTGCACTATCGACATCTGAACGCATTTTTTTTTAAACTTTGGATCTAAAACCGTTGCAAACATGAGAGCCGATCGCATGTGATACGGCTTCAGACGTTTATTGACTGAGCTGATCAACGAATTGAGAACTTCTTAACCCTCAACAGTAGTATCCATAGCTTCAAAACTAGATATTTGTTAAGTTTTATATGGTGTGTTTTGTAATCACTTCACTCCTCGAATTTCTTCATGTTACTGTGCAATTTTTGCCACACACCACACAATCCTGGATACGCAAAGAAATATTTTTTTTTAAAACGATAGTATCGATAGTTTTTTAAATAATTTGATAGTATCGATAGTTTTTTACTATCGATACTATCGATGGGCTATCGATGTTTAACCAACACTACTACAATCTATTATGAAAATTGACTCTTGGGATTTAAATGCATGTTTTGACAGTAACGGCCCAGCAAATAAACGATTATAGAATGTTTTTTGAAAGTCGCAATACATATTGTATAGTAAACTGTAGTTATTTTTCTCAAATGCTAGATTTAAATCTTCATATGGATAAGCATCAGAATTTAAATAGGCTTTAACACTAGTAACATCACAATGGTATGAGCTCCTTTATTCCCAACCGAATGAAGAGTATCAAACCAAAGGAAAAATCGTGGTTTGACCTGAGCTGTAAAGAGGCTATCAGGAAGAAAGAGGCATGCTTTCGGTATTTTAAAGCCAACCCCTCTGAAGATAACCGAATAAAGTTTAAGCAAGCCAGACATGACTGCAATGTACACATTCGACGTGTCAAATTCCTTTATGACCAAAAATTGATGCAAAAAATACTACAATGTCCAAAGGGTAGTAAACATTTTTGGTCATTTGTGAAAAACATCAAGAATTCTGCCTCGTTGTCAATTCCAACGCTCATTTACAATGACATTCCAGCTGTCAGCTCCACAGACAAGGCCAATCTGCTTGCTGCACACTTTGCAGCTAGCTCAACGCTCCCAGATTGTGCGTTGTCTCCACCTGTACTCGAGAGCGTCCAATTCTCCATGGGACAAGTCCACTTTCGCACTCGTACAGTTGCAGGAGTACTCAGAGGTCTTAACATACACAAATCCGCTGGTTCAGATGGTATTCCACCCATAGTTCTGAAGAGGTGTTCTTCCACCCTGGCAAAACTACTGCGTAAGCTTTTCTGTGCTACTCCTCAGGTCTCTTTCCGAGTAGATGGAAAACTGCATTTGTCCAGCCCGTGCCCAAAAAAGGCGATTCTTCTTCTCCCTCCAACTACCGACCCATTGCACTTACGTCCCTTCTTTCCAAGGTCATGGAAACGCTGATAAATCGTCAGCTTATGAAATATCTCGACTCACGGAAACTCCTCAATGACCGGCAGTACGGTTTCCATAGCAACAGGTCCACTGGTGACTTGATGGCTTATCTCACCGAGAAGTGGAACGAATCTCGACATCACCTTGGTGAAAGTAAGATTGTTACGCTTGATATTTCAAAAGCATTTGACAGAGTTTGGCACCAAGCTCTTTTGTCGAAAATGCGTGCATATGGCATCGATGTATCTCTTCTTCAATGGATTAGAAACTACCTTTCGGGCCGTTCAATTCAAGTTGTTTTGGACGGTTTCAAGTCTGCAATTCTTAATATAAATGCTGGTGTCCCCCAAGGCTCTGTTTTGTCTCCGACTCTCTTTCTCATTTGTATAAATGATCTCTTATCTGCAACTTCTAATCCACTTCATTCCTTCGCCGATGACAGTACTCTCAGTTTTTCATATTCGTTCCCTAGCTCACGTCCCTGCTCTTCGGATGTAGTAGTGGAACGGCAACGTATGTTAAACTCATTAAATTCCGACCTTGACAGCATATTAAAATGGGGTTCTATAAATAGAGTGGAATTTAATGCTTCGGAAACTCAATGCTGCCTTCCGTCTCTCAAGCGAAACCCAAACTTACAACCATTATCCATGAATGGTACCTGCATCGCCGAAGCCGAACAACTTTCCATCCTCGGTATGTGTGTTAACAACGATCTTCGTTGGAATGACCATATATTCGATGTCGCCAAAAATGCTGCGAAATGTCTAGGTTTCCTTAAACGATGCAAAAAATACTTTACCCCTTGTGATCTGGCTACAATCTATAAGGCGTTTATTCGCCCAAAGCTTGAGTACAACGCTCACATCTGGTCTGGTGCGCCAAAACCCGTCGTGCACATTCTAGATCGAATTCAAAAACGCGCGATAAAACTAATAGGTGACAGAATCATTGCGAAGTCAATAGACTCGCTTGAACACCGAAGAAATGTTTCCTGTCTCTCACTGTTTTATCGATTCTTTTACAAAAAGTGCTCTAGCGAAATAGCCAGCTGCATTCCACCCCTGCAAAATTTCACCCGCAATACTCGTCATGCTTTGAATGCACATCAGTTTACCCTTAAGCCTGCTTTCGGACGTACTGTCAAATATAGAGATTCTTTCCTTAGCCGTACCACACGAATGTGGAATAATCTACATAGTTGTGTGTTTCCTCATCACTATAACCCTCAAGCATTTAAAACCAACGTGCATCGGTACCTCCTTTGTCTTTCCTCTAATATTCCCTAATGCCCGTGCTCTTGGTTAAGGGCATTCATAACCCCTTTACCGATCAAAATTAGTTGGATTAGTTGGATTTCCCTTCAATAAATTACGTTTGTTGGTTTGCAGAGCAAGGATAACATAGCGTGGCTTCTCCAATTGAGAGGTTGTCTTAACATTCCAAATATGATGATTAGTGCTAGGTAATACAGGATATTAATATAGATCCCAGTTTCGAAAAGCAATTTTTATCGTTTGACCATTATTAATTTGTAAGTATCCGACAATGTAATATGAGGAATTTCCCATTGTACTTTAAGCAAGCTTATCTTTGCTTTTTCATCCTCGTCAGCAATTAATGAATTTTCATCCGTGCGTGAGCGTGGAAGAATTAAATTATGACGTCCGTTTGGTAGTATTTTCTTGTAGTCTTCCTCAAAGCCTAGTAATTTATTTAGGGGTATGCAATAATTAAAGTGGAAACCATTCAAATTGATTGAAGAATTGGGAGACCAAGAAAGCTATTCCATTATTTATAAGTTTTGTTTTTGCAACTGCAGATCCATCAGTTTTCGATACAGTACCTTCAATATAAATATAACTTTCTGAAGGTAGAATATTAAGATTTTGATGTTGGACACAAATCTGGATGATGTCATTTTTCTCGAAATTATTCAAATATGGTGAGTAGGTATGATATTCCAATTTTGAGATACTCTCCTCAATTAATGGTTCTTGGAAAATATTCAACATGTCTTGTATAGATTTAGTTTAATTTTTTTTTCAATCTGTATCTCAGTGATAATAGAAATTGTTGATTTTGTGCAGTAAGCTTTGATGTTCTCCTCTCAGGCATTGATAGTAAACTAACACGGTTAATATTAGTGTCTGTTCTTTTATAATATGATATAAAGGGTGGTTAAGTTTTAAGGGCCGATGTTGATTTTGAATAAAACACAAATTATTTAGGAAATTATTGTCATTTCTTTTTATTGTGATAATATTGGTATGGTTCAATTATGTATGGAACAAAATATCGGCCAAATGGCCGCCGCGACCTCGGCGGCACACCTCCATCCGATGGTCCAAATTTTCGATGACGCTGAGGCATAATTGAGGTTCTATGCCGTTAATGTGCCGAATTATCTCATCCTTTAGCTCTTGAATTGTTGTTGGCTTATCGACGTACACCTTTTCTTTCAAATAACCACAAAGAAAGAAGTCCAACGGTGTCAAATCGCATGATCGTGGCGGCCAATTAACATCGCCATGACGTGAGATAACACGGCCATTGAATTTCTCCCGCAAAAGAGCCATTGTTTCGTTAGCTGTGTTGCAAGTGGCACCGTCCTGTTGAAACCACATATCGTCCACATCCATATCTTCCAAAAAGTTCTTTATCATCTCACGATAGCGAACACCATTCACAGTTACTGCCTGACCGGCCTCATTTTGGAAAAAATACGGCCCGATGATGTCGCCAGCCCATAAACCGCACCAAACAGTCACTCTTTTGTGGGTGCATTGGTTTTTCGACAATCACTCTTGGATTATCATTCGCCCAAATGCGGCAATTCTGCTTATTGACGAATCCACTGAAGATGATTTGCTTCGAAAATTGATCATCCACTGTTGCCATTTCTTGCCACCATTCAGACCATTGACGACGCTTGAAATGGTCAAGAGGCTTTAGTTCTTGAGTCAATTGCACCTTGTAAGCGCGTAAATGCAAGTCTTTATGCATAATGTTATTCAACGACGACCGTGAGAGGTGCAACTGTTGGGCACGACGACGAGTTGAGGTGGACGGCACTTCAGCCACACTATCGCGAACAGCAGCAATATTTTCTGCAGTACGAGCTGTACGAGCATGCACTGGTGTTTTCACATCTCCTACAGACCCGGTTTGCCCAAATTTTTGCACGATTTTTCCGATTGTACGCACATTTGGACGATTAAATTGACCGAAAAAACGAAGTGCACGATATGCATTTTGATTTGAACGCCCATTTTCATAATACGCCTGAATAACTTTAACGCGTTGCTCGATTGTGTATCTTTCCATGGTTAAAATTGAGTTAGTCTGAAATTGAGAAATGTCAAATGAAATGCAGAAAAAAACTTGACGTTTAGGTGTGGTTCACATTCAACATCGGCCCTTAAAATTTAACCACCATTTATAAGATGGGTTATCATATACTATCATTATTGTGGTTTAAGATGTAATCGAACTGTTATGGATTCACCTCGAAAGTTTATAAGATTTCCGTCTTGATCTAAGAGATTCAATGTTATAGAACTTATCCTCTTAGCGTTCACCGGTAAGTAGATGACATTGCGAGGAACTTCAACTATTTTATATCCTGGGCTAACCTTAACAGCAAATTCGTGTAGTATATGTACAGGTCTATTATTGATATAGGTTTCATCAATTAAATTACGTTCAATTCGCACAATATTCACTCTATTTATGTCAACAAAAAGATCTGATTCATGTAATTTTTTTTCAGCTAGCTTTTTGTTGCTGAATCCCACAAGCGATCCAATAGAGTTAGGTTGGGAGAAATCGATCACTGCCGTGCTATAGATTTCACATTTTAATGTATTATTATTTGCTTTCACTTTGATTGATGTTTTATTAGGATTATCCTTATTATGCAATTTAACAAGCTCTTGAATACAGTTATTTATATCTTCAATCTCATAAGAACCAATAAGAAGTGTCACAATGACGTCATCAAAATGAAATAAATTATTAAGTTCATCTACATTAGGTATAGAATTGTAGGTCTGGAAATCAACTAAACCACATACGTAATCAGAATTAAGAATAATTGGAGGAAAGTACTCTGTAGTGATAGTAGATTTGTTTCCGCTTAAAGTTAGTGTTAACGACATTGCTGATGGTATAGAAATAAAACATATTTTTTGATTTTGCTCTATTTATTAATGTTTTCTTCGATTAGAAACCTCAAACATAGATGACCGCATATAAATGTATTAAAATGTTGACAGTTGTTATAATTATAATCTTCACTTATTGTATCCCTAATAGAGTTTGTAGCCTCTTTTAGAGTTTTTTTAAATAAATTATTTCTTTTACACCTGTTGTTGTTGTTGTTGTTGATACGTGGACTCCTTTTCTTTGAGTTTAGACGTTTAGCAGAGTGATGACAACCCATGCCGAGTTTTGTTTTCGTCTTCATCATAGTCGTAACCAATAGACTATTTATTTTCTCTCATATTGATGAATCTCTAACTTTTACCCTCTGCCAGGCTTTTTCAATTAGAATTTTGTCAGCAATATGTCGATCGGACAAGTTTTTATTATTAGAGTATGCAATATCGTGTTGACGACAAGCTTCATCCAATTGATTAATTCCACGTTCTTTTAATTTAATCCCAGGTCCACAGAAATTGTATGAGGGAAGATGCAATTCAAATGGTAAATTGTCTATTAAGGAGTTCACTAATTCGTACCCCTGGAATGATTGTTTCCTACTGAGGGGTTTCATGTTATAATCAATCATATTAAGGTATATTACTTCTTTATTGTTTAACACGTTGATCAATAATGAATGATTTGGCTATAAAATATTCTGTTTTATATAGGATGGGTTCATTCGCCAAAATGAAGTTCATCAAACAACAAGAAATTATTCAAGTGAAGAACTTTGATAACCGTGTTAAAGGAAAAAAAGAGAGGAAACATGGAACATTCTTGCCCAATAGTATTCGAGGAATAATTGTGGGTCCATCGAACTCCGGAAAAACAAATGTCATGTTAAGCATTCTTCCCGATCCTAATGGTTTGAAACTTGAAAACCTTTATATTAATTCAATGTCTCTGCATCAATCAAAATATGCATACTTGAGAAAGCTAATAAAGTCTATCGACGGAATAGAATATAACGAATTTACAAATAATTGTTAAATTATGCCAACATCTGAGACAAAACGCAATTCAATATTTATATTTGATGACGTGGCGTGTGATAAAAAAAATAACATTCGAGATTATTTTTGTATGGGTCGACATAACAATGTGAATAGTTTCTATTTGTGTCAGTCATATACACATATACCAAAGCATTTGATACGAGACAATGCAAACTATATAATTCTTTTTAAGCAAGACGAACTTAATCTAAAGCATGTATACAATGATAATATAAATTCCGATATCCCATTCAATCAATTCAGAGAATTGTGCTCAAAATGTTGGGAAGATGCATATGGGTTCTTGATTATTAATAAAGATTTTAGTACAGATAAAGGACGGTACAATAAATCATTTAAAGATTTTGTGGTTTTATAAAACTGTTCAGTTAATAAACATCTGTTTACATGAATACATCCTGTTCAGATCAGCCCTGTCTTGACCTGCATCATTCAGATCAGCCCTGTCTTGAACTGCTCCGTTTGGAACCGCCCTGTCTTGAACTGCTCTGTTTGGAACCGCTCTGTTTGGAACCGACCTGTTTGGAACCGACCTGTTTGGAACCGCCCTGTTTGAAACCGACCTGTTTGGAATCGCTCTGTTTGAATCTGTTTAGCCCACAATATGGATGTCAATGAAAATTTACTTAAAGATCTCATAAAAACTAAAAGAGCTTTGAGGAGAAAATATATGTTTCTTAAAACTGGAAAATTGTTGAAGGAAACAGAACTTGAAAATACTTTTTACCCCAATAGTTGAACCCTTAAAAGAAATCGAGAAAAATATTAAAATTGATAATAGTTAAAATACTGCTGCTGATATAAATGACAAAGTAAAGCTTCGACGACGGTTACAATTCCAAAGTCCTCCTCCTCCTCCAGAAGAAGAAAAATTTGCTCTAAAGGAGAATTTTGACTTTTCATCTCCAGGATTAACCATTGAACCATCGGACAAGGAACCATCGGACATTTGGAACACCCGCAAATTTCGATACCGATAGTCTTGATCATCAGAGTACACCATTCAACCGACCATCGCCATCAGATTCGAACCGTGACAAGATCTATGGTCCTTATTTCGATATACAGTCAAATTCAACGAAATTAGGTAGATCAAGTTTTGTAATTAACAAGCAAACGGATTTCGTTATTGGTGATGAAATCTTCCCTAGAACAGATGGGCTTTATGAATTAATTTTTCGGAAAATCCCTAGAAAAGATCGATATGACAATGAAGACTTGGATGAATATCTTAAGATTTTACAGAAAACAAAAGCACACTTGAAAAATTACGAAAGTAACTCACAGGTTAAAGGTAATAAAGGTCATAAATATAAACATATTATTCAACCTTTACTTAAACGCCTAACGCCTAAAGACATAAAGAAAATTGGAAAAGCAAACAACATTAATTCATCTGATATGAGTTACACTAATAATCCCATCGATTATGTGTATTGGGATAACCCCAATGAGCTCGTTGATAGATTAAGACTTTTAATTGCATCAGAAAATGCTGGAAATAATAATCTCCAAAATGAGATGAGCTCAATTGTGGAAGAACTACGCGAATCAAATATTATATATTAACATTACTCCTTAACAAAACCTTAATAAGCAAAATGACTGTCGACAAGTTCGGAAGGGGCTTTAATCAGATTCATAATTCAATAGTTGGTCCTCAAGGACCTTCTGGAGAAGGAAATATTGCCAACTGGTGACTTTAACGTAGAAGGGTAATGTTTAAACAATGTTGGAAAACCTTCAATGCAACACCAAGCAGTCAACAAGGAATATATATTATAGATGATAATATTGACTTTCAAAACGAAACCATATTTATCTTTCAGCGACATGTAGATAGCAATTTCAACTCACTCATGCCGATTTTAAATGATGAAGCTAAGAAATCCTTAAAATTACATTTGAATGGATATTTCGATGGAATGCAGAAACCTCTGAAAAATATTGAAAAACCTATTGATTCTAATGACGTCAAAACAAAGAAATATGTTGATACTGAAATGAATAAAATAATTGAAAGCTATAGATAACAAATTGGAAAAATTTTTTCATTCTTTATGACTGTACATTGATGAACAAAACGCAAATACACTTGAATTGTTGAATAAGTTTAGAACATATTTCCTCGATATAGACGAGAAATTTAAAGAGAATAATGATAAGAATCTAGAAGAAAACATTGCTGAAGTTAGTAAGAAACCAAAGACTTTTTCACCAATTTAAAACAAAAAAAACAAATTGCTTGAATTGATTTAGTACATATTTGAGATTTAGTTCGTAACCATGTCCAACATAAGTACTCCTTTAATCTCGGATGACATTTTAAATTTTTTACTGAAAAATCAACAAAACATTGTACTTGAGGAACATTACAAGATCATAAGATATATTTTCTTTTTGAGAATATTTGAAAACGTGTCTTACGTGGAATCTTAATACGGATGGCATTATACTAATTGTCCTTGGTCTTCCGACACCTGTAAAGTGGGTCCTGATACATGTTCATGTCATAGTGTAGAAAGAATGGTGAATCGAATAAAAAATTTATTGGAATTTTATAAAAGATTAAAATAAAAACTAAATATCATATTAGTACGCATTTGAAAATCGATTTGAAATCATGTCTAATATAAATATACACGTGATTCTCGATGAAATTTTACAATTTTTAAAAAACAATCAACGCGCACTACGTGATGAACACTACAATGAGCTACTAGAAAACATTTCCTTTATAAGGAACTTTGAAAACTTTGCTATATGAAGGAACATGAATTGATTAGAATTAAGAAATTGATGTTGCTGTATAAAAGATTACAAAATAAAATAATGTAAAAAAACAAAATTCATTGTTGTTGTTTTCTTTATTTTTGGTGTCTCTGATTGTGTGTGTGTGTGTAACCAAGATGTGACCAGTTTAAGAAAAAAAAAAGGATTTCATCATATTGTGTAATTATTTTCAGCGTCTAAAAAATGCTGAGCTAATCAATTTACATCATCATCATCATCAACTAAGCAGAGAGAGCAATCCGATGTTAAGTATCAAAAGCTAAGAATGAGAAATAATGACTGGAATTGTTTTAAAAATAAAGATATTATAAAAGCAAACAAGTTTTTCTTTTTTTATTCATTATTATATACGATGAGTAAACGAAATGTTGTTGGAGAATCGCACAAACCTGTACGAAGACATTTCATCAGACGTCGAGTTGTCATAAAGGGACTTGATGACTTGTGGCAAGCAGATTTGGTAGAAATGATCCCTTATAACAGGGAAAACGAAAAGCATAACTATTTACTGACTGTAATTGACACTTTTTCAAAGTATGCTTGGGCTGTTCCTTTGAAAAATAAGACAGCATCATCCTTTACTGAAGCTATGAATTCAATTTTCAATAGTTCCCATCGAATACCAAAAAATCTACAAACCGACGATGGTAAGGAGTTTTTTAATAACATCTTTCAGGACTTGATGAGGTTGTACAAGATAAATCATTATTCAACGCATAGTACATTGAAAGCATCAATTGTGAACGCTTCAATAGGACACTTAAGGAGAAAATGTGGCGAGAATCCAGTTTTAATGGCAACTACAAATGGCTACCCATTCTTGATGGTTTAGTTCATACATATAATAACTCTATACATAGAACAATTAAAATGCGACCAGTTGATGTGAATAAGAATAATGCTAAAGACCTATTATCTAATGCTTACAATCGCATTAAAATTGAACCAAAGGGAAAATTTAAAATGCATGATCAAGTTCGAATAAGCAAGTTTAAACATGTCTTTGAAAAAGGTTACACACCCAATTGGTCAACGGAGGTATTCACGATAAGAAAAGTTAACATGACTAATCCTGTCACGTATTTACTGTCTGATTTTCAAGATCAATCCATCCAAGGTTCTTTCTACGAAATGGAACTGCAAAAAACCAACCATCCAGATGTATTTCTAGTGAAAAACGTGCTGAAAACTAAGGGTGACCAAGTATAAAGTGGCTTGGATTCTCAAGCGATCATAATTCATGGATAAATAAAAGTCAGCTGTTGTGATAAAACACACTTTAGTTGAGAATAAAGTAAAGAGCTAATAACAACAACAACTAAAAACAAAAGCGCAACATGGAAATAGAAAAAGTCGTAGAGTGCACTGTTCTAAGAACAATGGCGTAGGATATTTTGTTCGCTTGCCTAATAAGAAAGAAGGGCTATTGAATTGGACAAACTATAAAAGATGAATATATAAACCATTTATTAATGAATTAATTAAGTGTAAAATTATAAATGGAAAGGATGGATGGATTGATTTGATGAATGTCGAATAATAAATAAAACACAGTTATTCAAAAAAACGTGTATGTTCTTTTTTTTAATACTTTTTACTTAGAAGCGACTTGCTCTGCTTCAACTTGACTCTCTTCTGCATCTCTAGTATTTCGGAGTCGTGGTCTTTCGTTCTTAGCTAAGCTAACTTTCTCATGAGATAATGTTTCCACATAACCAAATGGACATTGAGGTGGAAATCGGTTTACTTTCATTCTAGCATTTGAATTTGGTAAAACATTTCCATATAAGATATATTGTAAATTAAGAGGCGAGAGTTTTTAAAAAGATTTTTATTCTTTACGCTACAACGGGTGATTATCAACTAACTATACATTTGAATTTTTTAATACGTCATTGCCTCAACTGCTTCAATGGTTCCACGGACCGAATGGCTTGTGCAAGAAGTGCAAGCCATTTGATTCGCAAAAATTTGATTACCTTGTCTTTTTTTTAAAGTACCTTATGCATTGTCAAGGTAAAGGAGCTCGGGTTCGCGCGCGCACCTTTACTTGTTTGCATTTATGCTTTAATGTTTGAGAGGCTCGGGTAACTGACATGCGCCGCTACCGGATACGTAACCTCTCCCCCCTTTAAATTAAAATTCCCCTGAATTTTGGGTGTTTATTATTTTCTTCTGTTTTATTTTTATGATTTCTTTAATATTCTTTATTGAAATCATAAGTTTTTTATGTTTTCTTAAGACTTTGTAAACTATGATTATTAATATGAAACCAAGAATAGCCGTTGTTGAGCCTATGACATATTGTACATTTTTATGAAATTTAAGTATCTTTATTGGCTTTAAGTCAACAACATTTTTAATAATAATTTCTTCCAAGTTTAATTCTCTAGTAAAATTATAGTTCTCAGTTTCCTCATAGTAAAATCTATCTATGAAGTACATGTTTTTGTTAGTTATTGTTTCATTAAATATTTTAATAGTACAGTTACCAATAGTTATTAAATAGTTTCCTTCAAGTTTAATGTTTCTGTCATCGCATTTATTTATTATGTTTTCATTCTTCATATTTTTACATATTATTGTGCTATCATCTATTTTATTTATTTCTGTTACATGATTTTCTTTAAGGATACACTTCTTGTTTGTAATACAATTATTCACAGGTGTTAAATCTTTTTCGTACTGAACATCTTTTAGGTAATAATACATTGTATTGTTTATTTCAATGAAAAAATATTCGTCAAACAGAGCTTTAACTTTATTTGGCATAGGAGTTATAAATTTGAGATTTACTTGTTTGTATCTGTTCGGGATTTTTATCCCGAGATCCTACTCTAATATTTTTAAGTTTTAAAAAGTCGATTTTTGTGTCAATGATTTCTGTTGCGGTTAGTAAGCTAGGGTGTAAGAGTCCATTTTTTGCTAAGGCTACATTATCTATGATTTGGTTAATTTTCTCTTCTAACATGTTAAGTCTAAGGATTTGGTCTAGTTTGATTTGTTTCAACATATATTTTTTATCGTTCTCTGTTAATTCTGTAAAGGCTCTTGTTAATTCTGTCCTATCATATTCTATGACGCTTTTGAGGTGGGTAATACTTTCGTTAAAATTCTGATTGATTTCTATTTGTCTGTTTATTGTGTTTATCGAATTTTCGTTATTTTTCTCTAACAAACTAAGGTGCTCTGTTATGTCATTTCTGTCGTCGTCGTCCATTGTACCAAAGAGGTACTTACTTGCCTGTCCAATAACATTAATTAAACCTCTTCTATGTCTTTTCTGTGATTCTATTGTTGTTAGCTTAGCTCTTAATGTTTGTATTTGCTTTCTTATAGTTGGGTCGTTACTTATTTGTAAGTTTTGTATGTTTCTTTCCAATGCGTCAATTGTAAGTCTTATTTCCTGCGTGTTGATAACGTGCAGGATTGTTTTGGTGTCTTGAATGATATCTGTTTGTCCCATGTTTATAATAGAGTATCCATTTTCTGTCGTGATTTTGTCAACTGTCAGTGTCGACATTATCGGTGTTATCCGTGTTGTCAGTAAGTAAGCTAAGATTATCGTCTGCAAGTAAACGGGGTCGTTTTATATTTATTGGATGTTCTCTTCTAGCCTTTTAATCCTATATCTCGGTTCATTTTTATAGTAGTTCCTTTTATAATTCTTTATCGGTGCTACCTGTCTAGTTTCCTTATATTCTTCCCTATCTCTGTTAAGCTTCTGTGTTCTCTTCTCTTTTTCTAGTTCAACTTGCTTAGCTAAACTAGCCATGTCTGCAAACATCGCTTTCTCTGGTGACATTTTAATAGTTGAATGATACCTATTGTTGTAGTTTTTAAGTGCCCTGTGGACTTTTTGAATCAGTGTTAAATCTAAGTTTCTCATTGTAACTAACTTTTCCTGTAATGTGGAATGGAATCTTTCGATATCGCTTTTACCTGTGTGCGTATTGGGTTTTGTGAGGTGGAGATCAACATGCTGTTCGTTAAAAAATTCTTTAAGGTTTTCTGATTTGAATTCATTATCGGCGATTATTTTAGTCGGTTTGCCGAACTTTGAAAAGTGTTCCTCTAATGTTTCTATTTTCTTTGTCCAGTTTCGGTTTGGTAGATAATATGCGTACGCTTTCTTTGTTAGTTTGTCTATAAGTGTTAAGAATGGGTGCTTCATAAAGGAGTAAATGTTCATATGCAAAATTTCGTTCGGTCTACTAGGCGTTTTACTTCTTTCGTATTTCTTTTTAATGGGGTTTCGTTCGTATTTCGTCTCTAGACATGATTTGCCATTATTTATTACCTTCGTAATTTCTGTGACTATCTTTGGATAGTAAATTTTGTTTTTCAGGCTGTGGTAGGTCTCTACAATACCACTGTGCATACTCTCATTGATGTGATATAGTGAAATTTGTTTGTGGAGTTCTTCTATTGTTCTTATTTCCCTGGCTCTAATAGTAGCTTTTATGAATCTTATTCCTTTATTTCCGCTGAATAGTTCTATCAAAAGTTACTGGATTTTGTTGAATTCTGAATAGGAAAGTTCCGTGTAAATGCCCGTCAAACCTGGTTTTATGAAACGTCTAAGTAAGTCTGTCCAATATTTTCTAGTTTTGGTCATATCTGCGTTAATGATTCTTCTTTTGTTTAAAACTTCTATTTCTTGATCGACATCATTCGCTAAAATTAACTGAGTTTTATATTTATTGACTATGGTTTCTTTAATTGGTATATGATCCTGAAGCTGTTCCTCTTGTGAGTGTACAGTTGCGATATCTGAAACGTTATTTACTGACTTGATTTCTGTTTTACTCTTTTCTACCTCCTGGGCTGGTAGTCTACTTAGAAAATCTGCGATCTTAGTCTCTTTTCCTTCTAAGTAGTCAATGTCGAATTGATATTCTTGAAGTTTCAATAACCATCGTTGGGTTCTTTGACTAAACTCTTTGCCTGTGTATTTCTTATTGAGATATTTAATAGGTAAGTGATCTGTTACAATTTTGAACCGTTTTCCCCAAAGGTAAGGCCTAAAATATGAGACAGCCCATATGATTGCCAGGAATTCCTTGTCCGTTACCGAGTAGTTTTTTTCGTGGTCGTCAAGGGATCTTGAAGCATAACATATTGGTTGGCCCTCTTGAGTCAGTACTGCTCTAATCGCGTAATTACTCGCATCGGTAAATAAAGTGAATGTTTTATTGAAATCAGGGAATTTTAGAATAGGATGTTTAAAGATATTGCGCTTTAGAGTTTCAAATGATTGAATGTATTCGGTGTCATTTGGGTTGATTTTTTTTCCTTTCTCTAGATATTTCACCATAGGATTGGCTATTTTGGCATAGTCCTTCACGAACTTCCTATAGTAGCCGGTGACTCCAAGAAAACCCTTAAGCTGTTTTTCAGTTTTAGGAAGGATGAAATCTTCGATGCATTTAATTTTGTTCGGATTGGGTTTCATGCCTTCTGACGTTAGTACATGCCCAAGGAATTCAGTGTTCCTTTTCATGAAAGAGCATTTATCGAACTGTATTTTTAGGTTGTGTTCGGCTAACCTTTTTAAAATCAATCTTAAGGAATTTAAGTGCCCTTTGAGATTCGTCGAGAAGATTAATATGTCATCGAGGTAGACGACACAGATTACATTTATATAGTCTCGAAGAATGGCGTTCATTAACCTTTGAAAAGTCGCCGGCACATTCTTGAGACCAAAAGGCATCCTTAAAAATTCGTAAAGTCCCATAGGTGTGACAAATGCCGTTTTGTGGACGTCGTTAGGGTTCATTTTAATTTGGTAGTATCCCTTAGCGAGATCTATAGATGAAAAATACTGAGCTCGCCCTAACTTATCTAGAATGTTGTCAATGTTTGGTAAAGGAAATTTGTCGTCAATAGTTATCTCATTTAATTTTCTATAGTCAACGCAAAGTCTAAATTTTTGACGACCTGAGTTGTCCGGTTTTTTGCTACGATTACTATTCTTCTTCTCTTCTTCGTGCTTAGGTGGCAGTCTGTATACTTTTGAATTGATCTGTTGATCTGTCTTTGTTCGTATTTGGTGAGTTATAGAGTTTGTATTGGTCAGTTGGTCTCCCTCTTTGAAAATAAGGTGTCTGAATTGGCCTAATAGTTTTTGCATTTCGACTCTCTCTTCTTCATTCAGATGGCTCAAATCTACTTCCTGATCCCTAGGTTCTAATTCGAAACAATCAAAAGTTGCTTCGCCGTCTAGCGAATACAGAGGTATCTTCGTGTCGTTATTAAGGACAATGAATCGGTTGTTAAAATCAAACGTTTTAACAATATTTCGTAACAAGTCCATGCCAATTAGGACATCATAGGGTTTATCTCCTAGATCCCTTTTATACCATTTTATTCTACCAGCAGGGTCGTAATTGAATTCTATAGGAATTTTCGTCACTATTCTTTCTACTATTTCAGTCGTTACATTATTTATAGTTTGAAGTTGCATTCTTATTTTTTCGAAGATTTTGAAATTTTTACAGTCTACGGTATTTGAATTTATAATGCTCATTGTGGAGCCTGTATCGATGAGCGCTCTGAGTTTTTGGTTATTTAATGTTATGTCTATAAAGATTTTCTTTCCGAGGCTTAGTTTATAAAAAATTCTGGCTCTATATTATGAACCGCTTCATTACTAGTATGTTCGATATTCTGATTCGAGATTTGACCGATAGACATTGGTGCTGGGTGTTGAACTGAGTTTCTTATTTGTCCTGAAGGGTTAAAAGTTTGATAGCCTAAGTTTTGGTTGTTACTGTTGTTGTTATTTTAATAGTTATCGTTGTTGTTTTGTCTATACCGTCCCGATTGTCCTGGTCTGTAATTATTTTGTCTTCCTACTTGAGCTGACCCTGATCTATTTGGTTGAGCATTTTGTGGATTTTGTCGTCCGTGATATTTCGACTGTGTAGGTTGAGGGGTATACGAGTTACTATACTGTCTGCCTGTTCTAAAGTCCCTGTCTATATTTCCTTCGTCATATCCTATGTAACTGTATAACACTTCTTTGATCCTATGTAGATCATAAATATTTCTAATATCCTTGGATAAATTTCCTATTGCTAATTGTTTTATTTTATTCACTATTAATATATAAAAACTGTTTCTAGCTTCTGCTTGATTTTGTTCATATGTTGCAAATGAGTTTACATCTTTAATCAAATGTTCAATTTTTGTATTAAGATCTGTTATAGAACTTACTTTTAAATATGTTATTCTTCTGGATATATCTTTATAGTTGATTGAAGGTCTGAAGTGTTGCTTTACAAGTTCCCTGGCTTGGTCCCACGTCGCTGGTCGGTTGCGTAGTAGAAGCTCCTTGGCTCGTCCTGTAATTTTCGTATTGTAAATTGTTTGCCACAGCTCTGGTTTCTCCGCCTCGTTCACTGCATTGATGTGGTTTCCCACTACGTTGAGAAATTGCATTAGTTTTTCACTGTCACCTTCGAACTCATGGATATATGCTATTTCCTTTTGTATTTTCACTGTGCGGCTTTGTCCTTGCACTGGATATTGGTTTCTTTCTGCTAAGGCCTCGATGGCCTGTATCAACCGGTCTAGATTTTGTTGTTCCATGTTTGGAATCTTCGGCCAAAATTTTAGAGTTTGGTCCTTTTTCTTAATATTGGAAGGTTTGAGTTGATATTTTTTCTTTTAAAAAAAAAACTTCACTTTTTATTTTTTCCGTCGTTTCTTCTCACTCTCCGCCCTTTTATTTTAACACTCGAAAACTTCACTTTCCGACTTGATTTTACTTTTTGTTGATCGAAAAATTCACTTTCCGACTTTATTTGCGTATTTTGAGATCGAAAAATTCACTTTCCGACTTTTACAAAAAAAATTATCAAAATGGTTCTTTAATTCATTTACCGTTTGTAAATGAAAGTGCCGACTGCGCCAGATATATTGTAAATTAAGAGGCGAGAGTTTTTAAAAAGATTTTTATTCTTTACGCTACAACGGGTGATTATCAACTAACTATACATTTGAATTTTTTAATATGTCATTGGCTCAACTGCTTCAATGTTCCCACGGACCGAATGGCTTGTGCAGGAAGTGCAAGCCATTTGATTCGCAAGAATTTGATTACCTTGTCTATCTTTTAAATTACCTTATGCATTGTCAAGGTAAAGGAGCTCGGGTTCGCGCGTGCACCTTTACTTGTTTGCATTTATGCTTTAATGTTTGAGAGGCTCGGGTAACTGACATGCGCCGCTACCGGATACGTAACCTATATAGTGATTTCACCACCAGTCACAGATAATTTTATATGTTGAAAGGCTTGAATATTGAATGATATGCGATCAATAACTTAAGATATTGATTCTTCATTTTTTTAACGAAAAATCAAGCAAGTATTTCCGTTGTCAGGTGTTGCATACACTTCACAAATCGCTCTATACAACATTACATCTGAGAATCTTATCTCAGTCCAACCAGCTTCACATGCACACAGTTTCTCACCTTCTCTTAATTTTTCGCACCAAAACATTTTTTTATTAACCCTCTGCGACCCTGACCAACCACTGATAACTGCCCGTATTCTAATTATCAATTCAGAATCCGGTATCATATCTGCCACCAGAAATAAAAACTCAACTCAACTGGAATCCTGACCTAACCCCCAAATCACATATGGCCTACTGATAAGCTAACCATAGCAATTCAGAATCATATCAAACTACGAAATACAAATTTAACACAACTGCCCTCTGCCTTGCGTAATACACTAACCAACCACACCCTCCTCCCCCCTCCCCATTTGCTTCACAACAATTCACTGACTCAACCACAAACACTGATAACACGCTGCTATTTTTTGTTTACATCAACAACAACCAAGCCATCATCGCAACCACGAGCCAATCCAAAAGCAGAACCTACACCTGGCCTCGAACCCGCCTTAACCAACTACTCTTTATTTTTCTCAACTACGAGAATTCGGCAAAGCTCGGCATATTAGGCGACTTTAATTTAGATTTTTTTTACTTCTAGCATTGTTTCAGATTCATACCTATCTCTTACAGCAGAACACGGCTTATCATCTTTCATAAATGAACCTACCAGGCCAATAGCAAATACTTGCCTGGATCATGTTGTTCGTTGTTTTATGAAAATGCCTTTAAATCAGTGTTAAAACGTTTTACCACGTTGGCGATGGAATCCGCTCACAAAGATTCCAAGGACATACAAAACCTGCAAACTACTTTTTCCATAAATCACCAAATTCAGCTGACAAAAAAACACCTACGAAATCCAAATGCACAAAAAACTTCATCAAAAGATCGACCGTTCTCCAGGCCCAGGCTCGACAAGCAGCAGACAACCAAATCCAATTTTTGTTTTCGATGTGGTAGTAAAGACCATTTAGCAAATGCATGCAAACATATTCGGACGGTATGTTCAAAGTGCCGAAAAAGTGATCATTTAGCTCGCGTTTGCATGAGTGGGTTATGAACTCAACAACCTATTCAAAACCCGAAGGAAGTACGACGAATAATCAGAACCAACTGCAACAAATAACATCTCACACGGAGGAGGAAGACGAAGGGGAAAAATATTACATAAACAACATCACGGTGGACGTTCTTCCGGAGGAGAGGAAAAAACCGAAGAATATAATGCTAGAGTTAGAGTTAGATGGAATTACAAAACAGTTGGAATTAGACACAGGCGCGTCAGTATCATCGATCTCTTATCAAGAATTCATCAGTGCGTGGCCAGAAAAGCATATTTACATATCAGCTGTTCTATTTCGAACGTGCACTGGAGAGGTTATTCATCCTCTGGGATATACTACAATGCATGTTAAATATGGTTGTAAGGAAGCAGGTGCAAACATATACATAATGCCGGGTAAGGTGGATGCAATATTCGGGAGAGAGTGGTTTAAAATGTTCACAGTAAAATTTAATTTAATTTAATTTAAAGATATTGCATGATTTAAGAAGCAAATTCTGTGATGTGTTTCGATCGGGTGTAGGGAAAATAAACAACTACGAAGCCACACTTTTTGTTGATGATAACGTCAAGCCAATTTATGTTCCCGCTCGCAAGGTACTGTATGCTCTAATAGGTAAGATGGAAAAGGAAATTGATCACTTGGAAAAAGCAGGTATAATAACAAAAACGGATTACAGCGAGTGGGGTACACCGGTGGTGCCAATCGTAAAGAAGGATGGGTCGATTAGATTATGTGCCGATTGTAAAATTACATTAAATAAGGTAAGGAATGATCACTTTTCAAATCCTGATCCAGAAGACATATTTGCTACGACAATGCTGGGAGGCAAGATGTTTTCAACATTGGACTTGAGCGAGGCATATTTGCATATGCCAATGGATGAGAGAAGCGCGGGAATGCAAACGATTGCAACCATTAAGGGGGACTATCGGGTAAATCGATTGATGTTCGGCACAAAGGTGGCACCAACTATTTGGCAGAGGTATATTTCACAGACATTGAGCGATAATCCAGGAGTATGTGTAATTTTTGACGACATTAAAATTCAAGGCTCAACTTTCGAAGAACACTTACTTCGTCCGAAAGAAGTTCTCCAGAGATTACAAAATGTTGGTCTACGCCTTAAGCTGAGCAAATACAAGTTTTTCGCAGACTCAATTACGTACTTAGGACATGTCATCTCGGGAAAAGGACTGGAGAAATCTCAGGACAAAATTAAGGCCATTGCAGACGCGCCCACTCCGCGAAATGTCTCAGAAGTTCGAAGTTGGCTAGGGTTGGTGAACTACTATGGAAGGTTCTTACAAAACTTGTCTTCGAAACTGCACCCACTGTACAAATTGCTCCAAAAAGACGTGAGTTTCAACTGGAATAAGGGATGTGACAAGGCATACAACCTCATCAAAAAGGAAATTACTTCACATGTTGTGCTCTGTGCTTATGATCCGAAATTACCGATGTCCTTGGCTACTGACGCGAGTCGCTATAGGCTTGGAGCTGTTTTATCCCATACATTTCCGGATAGTCAGGACCGTCCCATCGCTAACGCATCACGATCTCTATCAACTTCAGAAAAGAACTACAGCCAGATTGATAAGGAGGCGACTGCTATATTCTGGGCACTGAAACGATTTTTTCGATACTGCTATGGATGGACGTAAGTTTACTTTAATTACAGATCATAAACCACTGGTTTCCATTTTCAGACCAGATAAGAATCTACCCAGTATGGTGGCGACTCGTATGCTGCATTATGCCCAGTTCCTGCAAGGGTTTAATTACGATATTGTGCATCGAGCGATGGATAGCCATGGGAATGCAGATGCGCTATCCCTCTTGCCCCTTAAGTCGACAAGTGCGGAAAAGGAAGATGACGACGTCACACACTACCAATTGCAGCAAATCAACACTGTTCCAATCACCGTGAGACAAATCGCCAAGGAATCCAGCAAGGATCCAGTACTAAGAGAGGTGTACAACTGCTTATATTTGGGGAAAAAGTTGATCGAGCAAGGATATGAAGGTAAAGATGAACAATTCTCTCTGTCAAATGGTACTATCCTTAGGTATAATCGAGTGGTGATTCCGGAGAGTCTGCGGAAAATGGTACTTACAGAACTGCATGTTGCTTACGTCGGCATAGTCAAAATGAAGGCACTTGCGAGAAGCTACGTCTGGTGACCTAACATCGACGGGGAAATTTAAAACTTAGCACGCGAATGTTGTGCTTACAGAAGTGTAATGAAGCAGTCATCGAAAAGGGTGCAACACCCATGGGAATACCCGTCTGCTCCATAGCAGAGAGTCTACATAGACTTCGCAGGTCTGTTCATGAATAAATATTTCTTGATAGTTGTCGACGCTCACTCGAAGTGGCCAGAGATTATTCCGATTAATAGCATGACGGCTTTGAAGACAATTGAGGTCTTACGTGACATTTTTGCCCGCTACGGGTTGCCAGTTACGTTGGTTGCGATAATGTGCCTACGTTTACGTCGGAGGAATTTAAGGAGTTCATCAGAGGGAATAGAATTCAGCACAAGTTTACCGCTCCATATCATTCAGCTACGAATGGCCAAGCTGAACGTTTTGTGCAGAATATGAAGGTCGCACTTCGAAAGATGATGAACGAGCCTGGCAGCCTTAACTTCAAACTTGCTAACTATCTTATGCGATATAGGAAAACGCCGAATGCGACAACAGAAGTGGCGCCGTGTACATTGTTCTTGCAAAGTGACATCCGCATCGTTCTGGATTTAGTTCGGTCATCCATCGAAGATAATGTCCGGGAAAAGCTAAAGGCAGCATACCCAAGTGGAATGCAGTAACATCCTGGTGATACAGTGCAAGTGAAAAATTACACAAACAAGGATAAGAAATGGGAATTTGGCAAAATAGTTCGAAGAGATGGACTTTTCCATTATTACATCAACGTACACGGGAAACTCTGGCGAAGACATACCAATCAAATGTTAAGGCGCAGTGTGAATCCAGTCGAAGTGATCAAGGACTCCGATCTAGATGTATTTCCAGAATCTCCAACAGTACAACCCACGGTAAAAAACTCGAATTCAACGGCTACTCTGATTGCACCACTGATAACGAAGGATCTCCAAGTATCAGAACCGATACAGGATACCATTTAAGTTCCAACTATTAGCCAACAGGAAGGTAGAGGCAACAAGAATACAAGTGTGAAGCCAGAACAAGGAAGCTGTTTGGACAACAACACCAGTGAGCCATCGGAATTGCGGAGGAGCTCTCGCCGTAGGAAACCTGTAGAGCGTTATACTCCACATTAGTGGGGAGGACTGTTCGGCAGGAGACTTATTGACCGGAGATTCCCCGGATTGGAGCTATCTTTATCCCTTTTGGGAATAGCGTGGATAATGTGCATTATTCAACGCATTACTAAACAGGGTGGAATAAATGTCTACCACTTCTAGGGGGAGATGTCGAAGCACAGAGTTCAATATTCCATCGATTCCCTCTGATTTCTTCTTTCTAAGTGATTCGAAGATCGTTTGGAGTTTTCCTTCGATATGAACGGGGGATGAACCCTTTCATCGGCGATGACATTATTTGCCATGCTATCCTCATTGAACACGGTGAAACCGGTGTTCTCAGATCGCCAGTTCTGTATATCACTTCGAAAGTCGTGGTTGTGCACCAGGACGCGATTCTCCACGTTGTGGTTTGGGCGAATGCTAGCATTCACCTTATGCACTTCCTGGAAAGTCGCTCCTATGGCTTCCACCTTCCCCTGCGGATCCTCGATCACATTGAAGTTGTCATCATCGACTGCGTTCCCTGGATCTATGCCTGCTGTAATGATTTGTGCATTGTTCGTCGTTCGGGGAATCTTAAGACATGGCAAGTCGTTAATATTTTTCCTCCGAAATATTTTATTTATTTGCGGGAACATACTCGGGTTGTTGGATTTAACAGCCCGAATTTTGTTGTTCCAGTGCAAGTTTGCAGAAAGTCTGTAGTTTTCTTTAATTAACTGTTGGACGTTTTTGATCAACGACTTGAGTTGCCTTATTTCCGAGTTTTGTCTGTCAGTCAACCGTCTGTACAAGGTTTTTAGTCTCGTGTAGCGCGTCAGTTGTTGCGTTGCGGAATGTGTCAACGTTGTTAGTAAGTTGGTACCGAGGTATCGATGGACAACATCGTTTGTTTGATTCTCAGGTCAAGGTCTTTTAGGTACCTATTAATCTCTTCGTTTGACAGGTTCCTATTGGTCGGTGGGTAGAGCGAGTTTGAAGAGAGTGCTATTGTCAAAACTCTAGAGAAGCATGTCCAACGCGTCCTACTGTAGTTGTAGGTGTATGTTGGGACATACTCCTCCAATTCCGCAATTTCGTTAGAAATTCTAATGGCGGCACTAAATCCGCAATGGTCACTGACATACACAAATGTGTGTAGACAGTTTATCGTTTGTTGGTTCGTGTCGGTCAGTTGTAACCGTGAGTCATACAGCAAAAGATCCATAAAGGAACCGTTTCTGGGAAAAGACGGACTATCTGTAGCTTTCAAATCGAGTCTATACTCGACACTGTGCAGACCCCACCAATTGAATAGTGAGTTCCCCGGAGCATTTGGTATACTACTTTCCCAATCTCTGTGTTTGGCGTTAAAATCTCCGGCCAAGAGGTAATAATTCTCCGCCGACTCCAGCTTAAGACATCGAAAAAGTGTCTCGAGTTCTGAAATAAATAAGTTGGTTTGAGTAGCTTCAGGTGCATAGACCGAGACCATGTACATCTTCTTTCCACTACGGAGAGAGATGCGCACGATACACGCTTCTAGCACCTGGAACCTTCGCACTTCACTGTACACGACCCTCTGTTTCAGGCCTTTTCGAATGAAGATCGCAACACCTCCTTCTCGTGTGGAATTGGGTCGGTTTCTTCTTACTATTTTATAATCTGTGTGCCTCAGCTTATGTTTCTGAGTTAGCTTAGTTTCGCTAACCAGAAGTACATCGGGGCATCAGTCTTTTAGCAACTTAAAAAGTACAGCTCTTCGTTCGATCCTTATCAGTGAATTTACATTCAACGCAACTCTTCAACTCTTCAGGCGTATCCATTACGACTGGAGGTGCGCTAGGCCCGGCAGAAGCGCGTAGATCTGGTCCACTCGCGTCGCCTGCTCTTTTATTTGACGTTGTAGTTGGCCCATCTGCCCTTGAATAGAGAGCAAGATAGCCATCAAGTCACCCTCAGCCGAATGTGCTTTAGGCGCGAGGGCCTGTGTAGCCACCTTTGGCTGATGTTGTTGTACTGCATTTCCCCGACTTGCCGCCATTTGGGCGTAAGTTGTATGGGGAGTAACGGCTTGAGATGGAATTAGAGCGGGAGCGGGTGCATTTCGCAGTTCGACGCGGCGTGTCCGAACCTTTGGCAGCGAACACATTTTAAAATGTTGCCGCTCCTGTTTAATCTTTCCCATGTGACAACCTGATCGTCTAAGACACGGATTTTCCTCAGACTATCCAGTTTGCTTTTGGGCGACAGCTGAACCAGGAAGAACGGTAATTTCCGCTTCTCCCTTTTGGCCCTTGCTGTGGTGAAAGGCTTAACCCCTACGAAGCTGAGTTCGTCGTTATTTTTTTGCTGGAGCAACTTAAGGAGCTTCTCAGGTTCTGTAGACGGTTCCATCCCCCTCAGCAGCATTGTCTGCAGCTTTTCCCCCTTCGAGGTGAAGGAAATGAACTCCGTCGTCGAGTCCTTAATAAGTTCTTAATTTTTGTATACTGATACATGTCTATCTTCACTAAGTCTTTTAATATAAAAATTATGGCTTACTAACAAAGTTCGATGGTTTCTTTCAGATCTGCTTTGAATGTGTTAATTGGTGGTACCCTTTCCTTGGTTGACTTTTGTTGCTGTTGTTGTTGTTGTTTCTGCTGCTTTTGCTGTTGCGGTTGTTGCTGTATCTGTTGCTGCTGTTGTTTTTTTGGCTGTGGTTGTTGTTGTTGCAGCTTAGGCTGTTGCTGCTTTGGCGCCTGTTGTTGTTGTTGCTGCTTGGACTGTGGCTGTTGTTGTAGCTGCTTCGGTGACAGAAGCTGTTGTTTTTGTTTTTGTTTTCTCTCCGAGCGTTTTGTTTCAACTTGATGGCTAGTACCTTTGCCTGCAGATCTCTGATGTTGCTGCTCAGGTACTCAAGTTCGTCGTCCTCATCTTCGGACTCCGATACGGCAAGGGAGGCAAAAATATTGCTTTACCCCATATAAAGTCCTTCCCCAACGTCGGAGACGTATGGGTACTCTTCACCGCCTTCCTGTTCTCTTGCTGCTGGTGAAGTTGATGGCGCCCCTTCCCTCACTTCAGCCGGCAGCTTTTCGGTTGAAGCGGGTACGGAAGGGTGCTTTACCAAGTTGGAAGTCGGCCTTGACTTCATTCTCCTCTTTGCAGTGCCTTCATGCGCCCCTGGAAATCAGTGGCCTGATGTGCTCGCCACATCGGCTGACGTAACTGTTTTATCGCCTGTTTTTCTTGGTTCCGCTCCTGAGAGCGTGGACCGCACATTTTTGTCCATCACGTGTTGAAAATAAGAAAGAAAAGTATTTGGATTTTCGGTATTGAGCCCGTGTCCGCCGTCTGACGGTCAACTAACACTTGTGCTAGGCCAAACTGCCACTTCTCCAAACACTTTCTAAACTCACTAGTACAGCGCACTTATAATAGTTTTCTTCTACCCGAAACACTTCCTTATTCCACGGTGGTCTATGAATGACTGTGTTGTGCATTTATATTTTGATTGACCTTCGGATTAATTTAGAAGCGATATGCAAGTGTGGCATATTATTGATTTCTCGGAGTGCTCGTTGTAGATATTCTTGTCGCGTTTGCAACAAATTTGCATTGAAGCCCGGCCTTTTCCATGAGGGCCCATAAAGCATCTTTTTCACTTCAGAGAAGTATAAGCATTTTTGTCTCCAGAATCCTGATTCGCGGAGGGAACTAAATTCAGCAATGGCATTTTTTAGTGGTCTATTTTGGTGACTATGAGTCACCGCTTTGGTGGATTAAGAACAAATTTAGGAATAACGGTATATTTTTTATATGGCAATGCCTCGTGACGTATTTTTTCCATTTCTTCATAGTATTTCCTTACAGAGACAAAGTCAGGGTACGTGGGTGCAATAACTTGCTTAACTTAACTAAGAAGTTCCCTTAGAACTGAAAGGGTGACTGAGAGTCACCGGGTGGGCGGATTAGGGTTTATTTGAATCATAATGATATTAAAGTTTTACTGTCCTACATTGTTTGAGTTTATAATTGTTTTGTACAAGCTCTAAAGCTCCTTTTTCGTTTATTTTTGTTAAGTAAATAAACTAGTATCACCTGTGGTCGAAATTCGACCAATTATAATAAAATTCAATTTGTTTTTCACATAATAAATTGGAATTTATTTGTATGTGTATACAAAAATTTAGTTAAAATATAAAATTAATTTAAAGTAGGTTATAGTGTTGTGTTACTCATACAAGATGCACTACATTTGTCCCATACATCACTACAGAAATGTCCCAACGCCTCAAGAAAAATATTTGTCTTTGTTCTTCGAGTAAACGAAGTGAGCGCTGGCTGTTTTCTGTTGTTACATTTTTAGTTCCGTTGGGACACTTGTACTGCAGTGCGACGACAAGAGATAATACAGTTCAGTGTGCGATTTATGTTTACTGCCAAACATTCTTATAAATATTATCATTCAAATACATCACTGTAAACATTTATGCATTTATATGTAAATACATATGTACATAAACCGATAAAAACCAAAATGTATAATACATTAAATCTTTTATATCAATGCATCACCGTTCATACGAATATTTAAAATAAAACGCAAATGCTAATGCCTGAGAAGTAAGTAGGTATATGTTTATAAACAAAACTCCAAATTGTTTGAATTGTCCCAGCTCTTCATCATTCATTCACTTATGTGACACCACTTGCAATGCTATCCAAATGTCGTCGTATGGGAGTCATACCGATGTGACAACATGTACACCTCAGTTGAAGTGGGACATTGTACCACTTCATTTTCCAAAATGAGTATGTACCTCATACAAAATCCTTAAAAATACGTGTCCTACCCAACACTACTAGGTTAGGTTAGGTTGAAGTGGCTGCCAGCTATTGCCAGCACACTCAGACCAGTGATAGGTCCATTCTGATACCACATGGATCTGAAAAGATCTCCATACCTACTCGTTAAACCAATTGGAGCTTTTTATGAAGCGAAGGGGGTCTCTGATATCTGTGTTTATTAGATCGCCTATGTCGTTAAGGTAGAATTCCTCTAAATGGAGTCTTTTTAACGGGAGAGAGCTGGGCAGTCACAAAGAAGGTGGGGAATAGTTTCCTCCTCCTCTTCGTCCATGCAGCTCCCACCGAAATCGTTTGAATGGACGCCAAGCCTTGTTGCATGCGTGCCTATTAGACAGTGTCCCGTGATGACACCTATCATCTGTTGAGAGAAATCAAATTCATAGAGCGCTTCAGATCCATCCGTGGCCAAATCCGCTTTGTCGCTAGACACTAATTTAAAGTAAATAATTCAACTATTAAACGGTAGAGTAATATAATTAAATAAAGATAAATTATAATTCCATTTGAAAGAAATGAATAGTTATGAAATGGATCTAACATGCTATTCCGTATGCAGGTGACTTGATTGCGTACAGATCAGGTCCAAAAATCGAGGTTATTGTCACTCTCTTGCAGCGTGACTTCGATGAGATTCAGCGATATTGCGACGACTGGAAGTTGAAGATCAACTTTCAGAAGTCGGAAACCATTCTGTTCAGGACGCCGTTGTATGGGGCCTCCAGGGATACCAGAAAGAATTGGCGAAAGTTCGCCATCGTGGACCAGCACGGGCAACCATTAGCGAGTCAGATCCCAAGGTATCTGACTAGATCAATATCTATATTTTAACAAACATGTAAAAGCTGTTCTGGCCAGAGCCCGAGTTGCTTTTGCCCTTACAAAGAGACTGTTTTACAACAGCCAACTCGATGCTAGGGTGAAGGTAGTCTGCTGTACGGCCCTAATCCGGCCAATGTTAACATATGGTTGTCCCGTGTGGTTTAACGTGCGGGAGTTATGTTCCTTTATTTGGAACGAGAAAAAACAAAACTCATAAATACTTTTTACTCTTTATTATTCAGATTTTAACTTTACACTTCGGAGATTACCACACGAATGAATGTTCACACACTTGACCCAACATACTCCAGTCTCTGCTGCTACCATCGTTCTCATTTCCCTGTTAGCACCAGCCCTCTCTCCCCGCTCTGTTAGGTAAATGCTGCTGATGTTGCCACCAACCTGCTGCTTGTGTTTATGAGTGTGGCTTGGCTTCACGGTGCACATGCTAGACTCGTTCTGTTGTTGCTGAGTGGTATTTGGACTTTGTTTTCTATGTGCTGTGCGTCACGTGATGGACTCATGATGCCGTTTGCCGTTGGCGAAAGATTTCATGTGCGATGGCTTGGCTTCATTCGGACTCATGATGCCCTTTGCTGTTGCTGAGCGGCTCGATGTGCGATGGCTTGGCTTGCTTCGGCGTCATGTGCTCTCTTCATGCTGCTGTTGCTGGGTGGTATTCTCTGAAATATAGCTCGGGCAAGCTTGATGGAAAGGATTCGGGTGTTTGAGAGGGCTTGTCTTAGGCCTTGCCTTCGTTTATACAGAACACCAGAGTCTGAGTACAGAAAATTCTATTCCAATGAGGTCCTGTACAACAAGGCGGACCTAATCGGAGTAGACAATTTCCTTGTGAAGCTTACTCGAGGGCACATTGCAAAAGCAATGAACTCGGTCAACAACTTGATCTCTGGGGCTTACTTCCCCAATCCCATGTATCAGGAGAGGGTGCGCCTTAACGGCTTCATCCCCACAGAGGCTTTTCTGTATTTCGACCAGGAGCATCTGATCCAGAATAGGTTAGCGGTGCCGCTAATCTTCCATTTTGCTCGGACAACTGTGGGTAGGCGGCTCAACTACGGTCGAGACGTCGTTGAGAGCACTGAGGAGCGCCTCCGGTTCAGTAGGTCGGTATCGGAGGGCGATAAAAGGGATGTTGGAGGGCAGCACCGGACTTTCTGGTGGTTGTCAGAAAGAGAGGGAACTCCCTCGTCGAACCCTCTCGATAAGGGGTTGCTTACATAGGTGGGCAGGGCTGGCCATGGCCGGCTTACATAATTTAAGAGTAGGTAGTTTATTTTAATGCAGATTTAAGGAAAGCAAAAATAAAAAATAAAACAATTATAAAAAATCAAAAAAAAAATTATAAAATACTAGCTGACCCGGCAAACGTTGTTCTGCCATATAAATTATTTCTAGTGAATATTTTGGTTGTTATATAAAATATAGCGAATGTATTGTAAGTGTGTGGGGATGACAGAAAGAGGAATGGAGCGCTGTAGACGATGACTGCCGATAAAAACAAAAAAAACACCAACCATTCATTTTCTCAATTCAATGTATTTCATTAATAACACGTTTCCACCAAAGCAAAATCCGGGATTTAACTATGATTTAGCTAAATCTACCTAAATCTTCACTAAATCCCGAGGATTAACCATACGAATTGACGTTTATAAATCTCAGCTAAATCCGAGATTTATAATAAATCCCAGTTAAATCCTCATGCGAGAAAAATCAAACATTCCTTTTTCTGTCAGTACACTTCATTTTTGAGTGTTGCCAAAGTAAGAAAATTAATTACAATTAACAAACTTTACAAATTTTAAGTGAAATTCAAAAGAAATATGTGTCTGAGGAATTAGATTGTGTGTTTTTGTTATTTTTAGATAAATATTTCTATTGAATTTCACACATTTTAAGCTCAAAAAATTAAAAAAAGCATAGTTTGGGCTACTTTGGAAATCCGAGAGAATCCATCCTACTAATATTATAAATGTGGAAGTTTGGATGTTTGTTCCTCCGTAACGCCTAAACGGCTGGACGGATTTTGATGAAACTTCGTGAGTAGATAGTCTATGTCCAGGAGAAGCGCATTTTTATTTCTTAATTTGCATTTCTTAAAATTCATATTTCTTTAGGAAACATCCATTTAGTGACCTGCGCAGCACTCAGTCAGTGGCACATCGTAGGGATCGTAAATTGTTAAATACTAACTAAAGCAAGGTGTTTTTGGGCTTCTACTGCTGCATCTAATGTGTCCTCTCCTGATAGTAGATCATCAACGTAAAAATCTCGCCGAGTTATTTTTGACGCTAATTCCAATTTTACTTCTTCATCGCAAGCGAGTTGTTTAAGAGATTTTATCGCCAGATATGGAGCTGAGGACGTTCCGTAGGTCACGGTGTTTAGCCAATATTCCTGAATTTCTTGCGTCGGATCTTCCCTACAAAATATACGTTGAAAATCTCTGTCTTCATGGGCCACTAGAATTTGGCGATACATTTTTTCGATGTCTGCTCTGTATACATATTTGTGCTTTCTCCATCGCACTAGTATAGAGTATAAGTTCTCTTGTATCACTGGACCGGTCAGCAGTGTGTCATTCAGACTAAGTCCTGAACTTGTTTTTGATGATGCATCAAAAACAACTCTTACTTTGGTTGTTGAGCTGTCTGGTTTGATCACTGCCTGGTGTGGCAAGTAGTACACTTCGCTCGTTGGATTTTTAGTTGACGTTGGTTTCACTAACTCCATGTGCCCGAGTTTGATATACTCCCGCATAAATTGTTTATAGTCTTCCTGTAGCTGCTTATTGCGCGTAAATTTTTTCTCAGTCTGAAGGAATCGAGCTAACGCTCTATTCTTTGATTCGCCCAGTTTGCCTGCGTCTTCTTTGAAGGGTAGTCTAACAATGTACCTTCCTTCCTCGTTCCTCTTGTGTGTCATTTTGAAGATTTCTTCGCACCGTGTTTCTTCTACTGTGAGGCTTCTTTCTTCTTGGACTTCTTCAGTTTCCCAGAATGATTTAAGTTGATCGTTTAGCTCTGTATTGGATATTAAGCACACTGTTGATTCGTCTGTCTTGGAGCTGTGTTGGACACTTCCAGATAGTATCCAACCCAAATGTGTGTTTTGGGCGACTGGAGTGCCGTTAGTTCCCTTGACCACCCCTTCCAGAAGTATGTCTTGGAAAACATCTGCTCCTATTAGCATATCTACGGCTGCTTTCTTGTTGAATGATGGATCAGCCAAAGGTAGATGTGTTATATGATTCCATTCCTTAATTGTGAAGGATTCTTCCGGTAGAACCTTCGTAAGTTTATCTAATACCAGGAATTCCCCCCATGATTGGAATTCTGATGGATATATAGACTGAATTTTTAGCTCAACCTTACTGTTTGCCGTCCCTGCATTCGTTGCTCCCAGCCCGGTAATGGAAGCATGTGCTCGTTTCCGTTGTAGTTGCAGTCGTTGTACAGCATCTTCGGTGATAAAGGAGGACTGAGAGCCCTGGTCGATCAAAGCTCTGAGGTAGTAGTCGCATCCTCTCCAATTCGTTTTTACCACCGCTGTTGCTAACAATATTTTGTTACACTGTTTGTTGGCCGAGAAATTCGTCTGTGGTTGTTCGTACTGCCTGTTTACAATGCCAGTATGGAGTAGCGTATGGTGCCGCTGATGGCATGTTTGACAAGACTTGAATGATGGACATCTTGGCGTTTCATGGTTTGGCTTGAAACAATTTCGACACAGCTTTTCCTTTTGGATGACTTCCTTCCGTTGCGTCACTGGCATTTGTATGAATCTACTGCATGTATGAAGCCAATGCGCGCCATTGCATACTTTGCAAGCTGGGGTAGTCGTAGCGTGGAAGTTTCTGAGGAATCCTTTCCTGTTGTTTGATTGCTTTTGGTCCCTTGGGCTGTCAACCTTTCTCTTCTTTTCTTCTAAGTTCTCCAGGGCATGGAACTTACTCTCCAGAAACATGAAGAACTCGTCCAGCGGTTGAAGGTCTTTGGGATTTTTTAAAGACTGTTCGTACGCCTTCCTCGTTTCGTTGTCTAATTTTTGTGCCACTATGTATAGTATTATAGGGTCCCAGCTTTCCGTTTCAATGTCAAGTCCTTTTAAGGCATTGACACACTCAATCGACGTATCGTGTAGCCTTCTTAAATTTTCTGCAGATTCAAATTGGTATTCTTTTTGGTTAATCAATGCCTGAATCTGTGCATTTACTAGCATTCGGGTGTTCTCGTATCTATTGATTAAAACTTTTCTTGCCGTCTCATAGTTGCTATCCATGATCTGGAGGTGTTGGATGATCCTGGCTGCCTCACCCGTCACGTTCGTTTTTAGATAATGCATTTTTTGTGCCTTCCCAAGCTTGCCGTTTTTGTGAATAGCTTGCTCGAAAAGATCAAAAAAAAGACTTCCATTGTTTGTAGTCACCATTGAATGTTGGTAGCTTTAACACAGGTAATTTCAGTTCGTGCTGCGAATTTTGTGCCGCATCTTCTTGCCTCGTACTACTATTTGAGTCCTGGCATGCAAATCCGTCGATCTTCTCTTGCAAATTTACCATAACGTCTTCGTAAATTTGCTCCAGTTCTTCATGGTCGTTCATGTAGTCATCCATAACGAGCGTTTCCACTGCATGCTTCATAATGTCGTTATGCGTTTGTATTAGAGTCGTCCATTGGCTCTGTGTTGCCTGTTGTTTGTGGACATAGTATGCTCTTGTTTTCGCCTGAGCTTGCTCCAACCTTTCTAAGGACCTGAAGAATGCCTGCTTCTGCGCCTCCTGACGTTTCATCCTTCTTTCCTGATCCTCGTCGTTGTTTGCCGTCTTCCTGGACCCTGATGTTGATGGTCTTGTTGTGTCAAGGTTATCCGTTAGTTTCCTTGGCATTGGAACTATATTCTGGACTTCCTTCTCTTCTTCTATTAATTCCTTTAGTTTGTCTTCCAGCTTACTTCGTATCGCTTTCATCGACGCTTCAACTTGTTTGTATAAGTTGGCTTGAATATATGGATGTCTTTCGCTGAAAGTTTCGTGGGCACGTATTTGCTTGTCTCCCGCCTCAAATTCGTTCCAGTGATGGTTGAGGTCGTCTTATCGTTCCTTAACGAACTCCTTCGTTCGTCTTACCTTGGGCTCTTTCGTAAACTTCTCGGATATTTTCTTTATCCATTCTGCCCTCTCTTTTTGCTGTTGCGCCAAATCGTCTACACTCGTCATTTTTACGTTCGTTTTATTTTTTTTTTTTTTCGTATCTCGTATTTCTTGTATCGTTTTTTTTTTTTTCTCACTATTCACTACTTTCACTTCTTTCACTAATTTTACTTCTTCGATTATCTCTTCAGTTCAGTACTCGAAGGACCAAATGTTAAATACTAACTAAAGCCACCTTACCGCTGGTGGGGGATAGCTTAAGTTAGACACTTAACACAAAATTATCAGTACACGTTTCTTCTGGAGCCGTCGTAATCAACTCTGGCCTTTGCTTTATTTCCATTCCTATTTATATACAATTATTTACAATGAATTATGCTGACGCAAGTAAATGCGCTGACCGAAATTAGGTCATAATATTAGACACTGATGGTGTCTGGTTGCCGTCTGTGTATTATTTTGCTGACGTGGTGTCTAGCTGCAATCCAGGTGCATCTGTCGCTACCCGTGGGAACTGTTGATTTTTTGTATCTGTACAAGCGTTTGTACATTCTGCCGGGCCGGGCTATCTTATAGGTTGAAGTCTGATGTTGTGAATCGCCTTGTGGCAGGTACTGGACAGGGCTGCTGCTGGATGTTTCGCCTTCTTCTATGCTGCCATATCATATAGGTGATGATGATGACAAATAATCCGCCTATTAGGCTGTAAGATATGCTGTAATGTACGTGGTGGGCCAATGGACTAACTGGTAGTTCCTCCTGGGTTTTTTGATGTGCTATCCACTTATTTAACGTCTTAAAGTCTTCAGTATCGCCTTTGATGATAGCGTGTGGGGTGACCAATGATTTTGAGATATTCTCCGCGTTGCTCGATAATATTTCGCTTATGTTTGCCGAAGGAATGAAGGCGGCATTAAGTTCGCTGGACATACTTTGGTATGCTGCTATTGTCATTGTGTCCTGTTTTAGCATGCAGTTTGGCAGCAGCGTCAGAATCCCATCATCTTGTAGCGAAGTTTCCAAGACTTGTCTTCCACAGATTACGTTAAAGGTGTACTTTCTGTCCAGCACGTATATCCAACTGTTCGCGTTGCTAAGCTGGATCCACACAGGGGATGGTCTTATGCTTCGCAGCTCGCAGAATGACGATAGGCTCGTTGTGTGCGTAAGTAGGTCCATTTCACATCTGCTGATGTTAGATCGTCGGTTGTATAATGGATGCTGCTGTTGGCAAAGGTATTTCCCACTGCTTCTAGTACATTTGCTGAGCTCCTCGATTGTCATTGTAAAATATGATTCTCGAAGTAAATTGACTATTAACAGGTCTCGTGATGGCTGAATGAAAATATATTCCCGTTGATGAGGTGTTGGCACTGGTATTACCTTGAATAGTTCAAAGTCCTCTATATTTACTACTGGCAGTCTTACGTCGAAGATGACATTTTGTTGAGTTATTCTCGCCTTTGCCGTCAGGAGTCTGTAGAATTCTAGGAGACTTGCTTGTGTCTCATATCCTGCCACCGATAGTTGTGGAGGTAAGTGATTCCTTATCATGGCCAACTGGGACCGTAGCTGATCGGGTGTTATAATCAGTGGATTGATCTTAGCGTGGTGAACATCAGTTAGCACGTCTAGTAGCGAGTTTTGGATCTGTTGGTAGTTCAGCATTGCTAAGGTGGCATATGTTGATAACGCCAAGAATTTCTGTTCTGCGGCCTCCCTTTTGCTTGATGCTGTGTTGATTTTTAGAATTTCCAACTCATTTTGGAAAGCCTGTAACTGTGCCATAACCGCTTGGGTATCTTTCTGCAATATGTTGCTGGTGGATTCTGCAATTGATGTTTGATTTTTTATCAACGCGAGCAGATGGTTTTCATTCGCTTTCGTTTGCTGGATCTGTTGTTCGTACTGCTCAGCATATGATTCGTCTAAAACTCCAAACAGCTTGTTTGCTACTGTTCCAATAAAATCAAATGGCGATCGTTTCACTCGAGCCTCTGGTTCCCTTCCGGCTCCTTGTCTCAGCAGTAAGTTGTTATTGTTTTTTATTAGTGTGAGTTGGTGGCTGAATTGTTGAATTATGTTGTGTACCAGTGTGTCAGCGTCGTTCATTTTGCAGAAGTCGTTCATTTCGTTAACCAACTTTTCGAATCCCGAAAATTCACGCCAGTAGTTGGTCATATCGTAGTACACAATTATTTTCCAGTCGTTTGTTATTAGGTTGACATTGCCCATTCTCTCGAAGTATATTCCTGGGCGGTTTCTAAAGGGCGTTATTTTGAAGGATGCAGGTTCTGCATCTACTGCCGTGGCGCAACTTCTGCCCAGTATCATAAGGACCAACATTGTCCACAGGAGCCCTAGTCCGTTTCCGTCTCCCCATTTCTTTTCCTTCTTTTCATCCGTGGGCCGTAGTTTTTCTGTTGGTTTTAATGGTCGACCTCGGGACAATGGCTCCGACTTCAACATGGACAAGCATGTGGTTACCGTGGGTTGTGGTCTAGTTGCATTCATATTACTGCTATCTTGTTTTTCCTTTTGATCTTCGTTATCGGTTATTGGTAGCAAACAAATCTTGGTGATAGGCCTTTTGTACTTCTTGTTGTTTGCTTTGATGGTTACCACGCGCACCAAGCCGTCTTCTCCAGCATGTGTCTCTAGCACCCTTCCAATCATCCACCTTGTTGGAGGGAGATGTTCATCTTTTACCAAGACAATGTTTCCCACCCTAAGATTTTCTTGCCTTCTGGTCCATTTTGGCCGTTGTTGTAATGTTGTTAAATATTCTGAACTCCATTTTCTCCAGAACTGTTGTTGCAATCGTTCTAATAGTTGCCATCGCGTAAGTAATCCTTCCTTTTCGTCGAGTCTATGTTTTTCGGGTGGAGCCAATATTGATGTTCCGATTAAGAAATGACTTGGTGTAAGGACATCTGTATCATCAGGGTCGTTTGAAACTGGGCAAAGAGGTCTTGAATTTAAGCATGCCTCGATTTGGGTTAATATCGTAGACATCTCTTCGTACGTTAATTTGTGCTCCCCAATGGTGCGCCTGAGATGGTACTTGATGGACTTCACTCCGGCCTCCCAAAGGCCACCAAAGTGGGGAGATGCTGGGGGTATGAAGTGCCATTCCGTCTGGTGAGCTGTTATTGCTTCACATATCTCCTCATGGTAGCTTCTCGCCTCTTTTGCTTTTAGCTGAAGGATTTTGTTTGCGGCCACGAAATTCGTACCATTATCACTGTACAGGTGACCTACATGACCTCTCCTGGCGCACAATCTTTTGAAGGCTGCTATGAAGGCGTTGGCTGTTAAATCGCTCACGACTTCTAGGTGAACCGCCTTTGTTGCCAAGCATATGAATACAGCTATATATCCCTTATAAGACTTGTTTCCTCTTCCTTTTGCCGTTCTGATATCTACTGGCCCTGCATAGTCGACTCCTGTATGCGAAAATGGTCTAGTTTTACTCACTCTTGGTTGTGGTACATTCCCCATTATTTGCGCTTTCGTATCGAAAGCAAATGGTACACCTGCGAACTCGTTGCTTGACAGCGCTTAGCCCACTTAGAATCCAATATTGTTGGCGGAGATGTGCATGTGTAAGAACATAGCCTCCATGAAGAGTAGTTTTGTGTGCCTCATCAATCAGTATTGTGGTCAGATCGCCGGAATGTGGAATGATTACAGGATATTTCTGTGAGTCTGATAGTTCTGCTTTCGCTAATCGTCCTCCTACACGCATCAGGTCGTTTTCATCAATGAATGGGTTGAGGCACCGAAGTTTGCTCTTCCTGCCAGTTCCTTTTGTTTTCTTTAGATTGATGAGTTCATCTTTGAATGTTGTCAGCTGTACGTGCCGTATAACCATCGTTGCCGCACTTTCAGTTTCTTGACATGTGATTGGTCCCAGCTGTTTGTTTTCCTTTGACGATCTTACGTTGTGCAGAAATCGTTTACAATACGCCAGTACTCTTGTTAGTCGTCTGTATGAGCTATACTGGGATAATAGTCTTCCTATGAGATCAAGTTCAACCGTTATTGTTAACGTGCTTGTGTGGAGTTTCTTAGCTTCTTCATTGGTACTATGACTTCTGGAATCGTTGTAATTGACATCTGTTTGTGATAGCCAAGATGGGCCCGTCCACCATATTGAGTGTGTTTTGATTTCTGACGGCCACAGTCCTCTGGATGCACAGTCCGCTGGATTGTCCTTGCCCTTAACGTGATGCCATTTGTCTGAGCTCACAATTTTGGTTATTACGGCAACTCTGCTTGCCACGTAGTTTTTCCATCTGTTGGGGTTCCCGTTGATCCATGCTAAGGTAATGGAAGAATCAGTCCAAGCATGTATTTCCACGTCCTCTATTTCCATCTTCGTCTTCGTTTTTTGAAGTAATTTCGCCAGTAGCACTGCTCCACAAAGTTCTAATTTCGGTATTGACACCTTTTTTATTGGTGCCACTTTCGTCTTTGCACACAGCAACCGTGTGATGATCTCTCCAGAAGCAGTTGTGACCCGTGTATAAATTGCGGCTGCAA
This sequence comes from Criorhina ranunculi, assembly GCA_951813785.1. NCBI lineage: Eukaryota > Metazoa > Arthropoda > Insecta > Diptera > Syrphidae > Criorhina > Criorhina ranunculi. Next base: position 56,787,293 of record OX638381.1, on the reverse strand, counting down.
ATGCCCTCTCTGATGCGTCACAAAATCCATGAAATTCTATGCGATGACTTGACTCATATTGGATCCATCGTGGTATTTTGATTTTCCCTATGCAGTTGAGTTGGCTTCTGAAGACCTTCCATTCGTGAGCGTTTTCATCTAGCAGTACCTCATCCCAGGTTTTTTCAGATTTCCAGAGCTCTTGTTGGACTAGTTTTGCTTTTACGATAATTGGAGCTAACCAGCCTAATGGGTCAAAGAGTCTTGCTGTTTCTGACACTATTATCCGTTTTGTCAGGTTTTCGTTCGCCGATACAGTATTGATTTTGAACTCAAATGTGTCTGACTCCGGTCGCCAGTATATGCCCAAGGTTTTAATGGGGTCGTATGTGTTTATCTTGAATCTTCCTTGTTCTTGATCGTCTGGTGCTATATTTTCCAAGAGAGATTCTGTGTTCGAAGACCATTTACGTAGTCTGAATCCTCCTCTCGCCATCAATTGCACCATTTGTTTTTGGGCTTCTACTGCTGCATCTAATGTGTCCTCTCCTGATAGTAGATCATCAACGTAAAAATCTCGCCGAGTTATTTTTGACGCTAATTCCAATTTTACTTCTTCATCGCAAGCGAGTTGTTTAAGAGATTTTATCGCCAGATATGGAGCTGAGGACGTTCCGTAGGTCACGGTGATTAGCCAATATTCCTGAATTTCTTGCGTCGGATCTTCCCTACAAAATATACGTTGAAAATCTTTGTCTTCATGGGCCACTAGAATTTGGCGATACATTTTTTCGATGTCTGCTCTGTATACATATTTGTGCTTTCTCCATCGCACTAGTATAGAGTATAAGTTCTCTTGTATCACTGGACCTGTCAGCAGTGTGTCATTCAGACTAAGTCCTGAACTTGTTTTTGATGATGCATCAAAAACAACTCTTACTTTGGTTGTTGAGCTGTCTGGTTTGATCACTGCCTGGTGTGGCAAGTAGTACACTTCGCTCGTTGGATTTTTAGTTGACGTTGGTTTCACTAACTCCATGTGCCCGAGTTTGATATACTCCCGCATAAATTGTTTATAGTCTTCCTGTAGCTGCTTATTGCGCGTAAATTTTTTCTCAGTCTGAAGGAATCGAGCTAACGCTCTATTCTTTGATTCGCCCAGTTTGCCTGCGTCTTCTTTGAAGGGTAGTCTAACAATGTACCTTCCTTCCTCGTTCCTCTTGTGTGTCATTTTGAAGATTTCTTCGCACCGTGTTTCTTCTACTGTGAGGCTTCTTTCTTCTTGGACTTCTTCAGTTTCCCAGAATGATTTAAGTTGATCGTTTAGCTCTGTATTGGATATTAAGCACACTGTTGATTCGTCTGTCTTGGAGCTGTGTTGGACACTTCCAGATAGTATCCAACCCAAATGTGTGTTTTGGGCGACTGGAGTGCCGTTAGTTCCCTTGACCACCCCTTCCAGAAGTATGTCTTGGAAAACATCTGCTCCTATTAGCATATCTACGGCTGCTTTCTTGTTGAATGATGGATCAGCCAAAGGTAGATGTGTTATATGATTCCATTCCTTAATTGTGAAGGATTCTTCCGGTAGAAACTTCGTTAGTTTATCTAATACCAGGAATTCCCCCCATGACTGAATTTTTAACTCAACCTTACTGTTTGCCGTCCCTGCATTCGTTGCTCCCAGCCCAGTAATGGAAGCATGTGCTCGTTTCCGTTGTAGTTGCAGTCGTTGTACAGCATCTTCGGTGATAAAGGAGGACTGAGAGCCCTGGTCGATCAAAGCTCTGAGGTAGTAGTCGCATCCTCTCCAATTCGTTTTTACCACCGCTGTTGCTAACAATATTTTGTTACACTGTTTGTTGGCCGAGAAATTCGTCTGTGGTTGTTCGTACTGCCTGTTTACAATGCCAGTATGGAGTAGCGTATGGTGCCGCTGATGGCATGTTTGACAAGACTTGAATGATGGACATCTTGGCGTTTCATGGTTTGGCTTGAAACAATTTCGACACAGCTTTTCCTTTTGGATGACTTCCTTCCGTTGCGTCACTGGCATTTGTATGAATCTACTGCATGTATGAAGCCAATGCGCGCCATTGCATACTTTGCAAGCTGGGGTAGTCGTAGCGTGGAAGTTTCTGAGGAATCCTTTCCTGTTGTTTGATTGCTTTTGGTCCCTTGGGCTGTCAACCTTTCTCTTCTTTTCTTCTAAGTTCTCCAGGGCATGGAACTTACTCTCCAGAAACATGAAGAACTCGTCCAGCGGTTGAAGGTCTTTGGGATTTTTTAAAGACTGTTCGTACGCCTTCCTCGTTTCGTTGTCTAATTTTTGTGCCACTATGTATAGTATTATAGGGTCCCAGCTTTCCGTTTCAATGTCAAGTCCTTTTAAGGCATTGACACACTCAATCGACGTATCGTGTAGCCTTCTTAAATTTTCTGCAGATTCAAATTGGTATTCTTTTTGGTTAATCAATGCCTGAATCTGTGCATTTACTAGCATTCGGGTGTTCTCGTATCTATTGATTAAAACTTTTCTTGCCGTCTCATAGTTGCTATCCATGATCTGGAGGTGTTGGATGATCCTGGCTGCCTCACCCGTCACGTTCGTTTTTAGATAATGCATTTTTTGTGCCTTCCCAAGCTTGCCGTTTTTGTGAATAGCTTGCTCGAAAAGATCAAAAAAAAGACTTCCATTGTTTGTAGTCACCATTGAATGTTGGTAGCTTTAACACAGGTAATTTCAGTTCGTGCTGCGAATTTTCTGCCGCATCTTCTTGCCTCGTACTACTATTTGAGTCCTGGCATGCAAATCCGTCGATCTTCTCTTGCAAATTTACCATAACGTCTTCGTAAATTTGCTCCAGTTCTTCATGGTCGTTCATGTAGTCATCCATAACGAGAATTTCCACTGCATGCTTCATAATGTCGTTATGCGTTTGTATTAGAGTCGTCCATTGGCTCTGTGTTGCCTGTTGTTTGTGGACATAGTATGCTCTTGTTTTCGCCTGAGCTTGCTCCAACCTTTCTAAGGACCTGAAGAATGCCTGCTTCTGCGCCTCCTGACGTTTCATCCTTCTTTCCTGATCCTCGTCGTTGTTTGCCGTCTTCCTGGACCCTGATGTTGATGGTCTTGTTGTGTCAAGGTTATCCGTTAGTTTCCTTGGCATTGGAACTATATTCTGGACTTCCTTCTCTTCTTCTATTAATTCCTTTAGTTTGTCTTCCAGCTTACTTCGTATCGCTTTCATCGACGCTTCAACTTGTTTGTATAAGTTGGCTTGAATATATGGATGTCTTTCGCTGAAAGTTTCGTGGGCACGTATTTGCTTGTCTCCCGCCTCAAATTCGTTCCAGTGATGGTTGAGGTCGTCTTATCGTTCCTTAACGAACTCCTTCGTTCGTCTTACCTTGGGCTCTTTCGTAAACTTCTCGGATATTTTCTTTATCCATTCTGCCCTCTCTTTTTGCTGTTGCGCCAAATCGTCTACACTCGTCATTTTTACGTTCGTTTTATTTTTTTTTTTTTTCGTATCTCGTATTTCTTGTATCGTTTTTTTTTTTTCTCACTATTCACTACTTTCACTTCTTTCACTAATTTTACTTCTTCGATTATCTCTTCAGTTCAGTACTCGAAGGACCAAATGTTAAATACTAACTAAAGCCACCTTACCGCTGGTGGGGGATAGCTTAAGTTAGACACTTAACACAAAATTATCAGTACACGTTTCTTCTGGAGCCGTCGTAATCAACTCTGGCCTTTGCTTTATTTCCATTCCTATTTATATACAATTATTTACAATGAATTATGCTGACGCAAGTAAATGCGCTGACCGAAATTAGGTCATAATATTAGACACTGATGGTGTCTGGTTGCCGTCTGTGTATTATTTTGCTGACGTGGTGTCTAGCTGCAATCCAGGTGCATCTGTCGCTACCCGTGGGAACTGTTGATTTTTTGTATCTGTACAAGCGTTTGTACATAAATCATGATCGTGTGCGCGACAAGGGTGGTTTTTCCTTTTTCCTTTTTTTGTTGCTTCCTTTTATTTGTGGTGGGTATGTGTATCTTTGCCTCTAAATGATCGAAACTCACTCGCTATTCACAGGGAAAGGGTTTTTATGGTGGTGTAGTTGTTGGTGTGGCAGATATTCAGTTCTTCGAGTAGGTAAAAAAGAAGTATCCCACTGCAGGAATAAAAAATGACGTAGGGTATGTAAATAGAGAGCAAATTACTAATGTTTTTTTTTTTTTGACTATGTTAGGTATTTGAATGGATCTCATGGTGTTCCCCGCTATGGGAGGAATTCGTAAGGACATGAAAATAATGAAAGTGTGGTGAGGAGGTGGGTAAGTTTCAGCTTGGTTTTGTTTAAGATCCATTGAAACACCCCAAGTTTAGGATCTTAGCCGAATATTGGCGTGTATTATTCGAGAGTCATCCTGCGGTTTTACAATTGAGGCGAGGTATTAAATTCTTTTTTTGTTCCAAGAATGTACATCTGACAACGCTTCGAGAATATGAAGTAGATTATATCCGCAAACGACGCTACGACCTTAATAGCAGGGATTTTAAACTTCTTAGAGATATCCGGAGTGCCGTCTCATAAACTGGTGCTTTGGTTTTGCTGATACGTAACCTTCATGCTCCAAGACTATACAATAGCACCAGGCTGTGCATCGCGGAAATGTGATCAAGGCTACAATTCTCACCGGAACGGCCAATGGAGAGAGTGCACTAATTCCTCGCATTCCTATAACACTTAACAATTTGCCTTTTCAATTTAAAAGACGCAATTTTGTGATAGACTTGGAAGGAAGGTGAACTAGCGCACGACGAAACAACAAGGAGCCTGAGAGAATGGCAGCAGAGTTGGAACCTGTTAACCAAAGGCCGATGGACATATCGTCTTATCCTTATTACTGAAACTTGTACAAGGCACAAGCACGGAGAAGTAGACTTCTACGTTACACGGGTCTTAACGGGACATTGCTATTTCCAATCAAATCGATCGGTTCGATAACGCTGACTCTCCACTTTACCCGTGCTGCGCAGACACAGTAGAGGCAGGTAAATAGAATTGATTGCCTGGTAAAGTCCTATCAAGACACAATTAGCGCGGGTGCGCTGTTTTGATATCACAACTCGCGTGACCTTGATGTTGATGGGAGTGGTAGGAAGACACAGTTGCAGACGTGGGGCATGTGTTCTTCCAGTGACCACGGTTCTATACTCAACGGGAGATATAGATAAAGTGGAGTGCAGTTTGGATTTTTGCCAAAAGCATGTACGTAGAGCTGACACGCCTGGAAAGGGAAAGGGAATAGGTATTGGCAGAGGTGGTCTTAGTTTGGGTTGAAATCCCGTACTTAGGCTTTCGATGCTTTCCACTTTTCTTAAAAAAAAAAAAAAAACAATCTTCACATCACATAATCTGTAGGCTATGCCACATCAACGTATTCGCGAGTCAAGCTTAACGGCAAGAAATTTTAGGTCAACGCGGACGAAGTCGCGGGTACAGCTAGTATTATCATATATTGAAGAAACATACCTAACAAAATATTTCAAAATTGTGACAGCTTCAACAGCTGATTCGACAGCCAACGTCAGAATAAATCCCAATATTGACAGCTTAGTGCAAATATAAATCCTAAATCCCGGTGGAACCACCGCACATAAATCTAAATCTTTTTCAGCTAAATCTCGGATTTATTTCTGGTGGAAACATAGCATAACGTAACGACCATATTCATTGTTTGATCTCTTAAAACTTAAATGTAAAGTGAAAAAAAGTAATTTTTTTTTATCCTAAAGTAGGAAAATGAAATAAAGCAAATATTAATATTAATTTCGAAGAGCAATTGAGTGTACGATATTTTTTATCAGCCCGACTTTAGCCTACACAAATAAGCTCGATGGTTTGCCAACGCGAGAACATGCCACGTATAATTGTCCGTGTGAAAAACATGGTGTGTCCAAATCTAAGCCGCAAACAGACATCGTTTAGCCTTGCGACTTATTGATTGTCATTGCGAATACCAATCTAATAGGAAATTGAACGCGTTTGAACTCAATTGGCACGTCTGTGGGAATCATTGGAATTCGTGGCAGCAAAACATTTTCGGCTCGGAATTTACCATTCAAAATGGTGGCTTCGATAATGTTTTTCATCAATTTTTAATGACTAATCGCGTGCCATAGCCAAGCCGTAGTGGGCTCAAATTCTGAAGTAAAATAACCGGAGATCCAACTTTCAGTCGTAGAAGGTGTGGTGACATGCCTGGCAAATCCAGTGAGTTCAAAAACTGTGTTGGAAAATTTACAGCTTCGCTGGCATGGCAACTGGCTCTATCGATTTGTATGATACCAATTCGCCTGGCAACGACTGCTGTATCTTGAAGTTGAAATCGTCGACGTCCACATTTTTTGCTGCCAAAATTACTCTTTCTGCCAGCCACGCATAATTTATGTATTGTGTGCGTACATCGGGAAATATGCGGTCAAAGAGCATTTTGCGAATCAACGATTGTGCAGAAATTAGTGGGCAATTTTATACATCCAGTATTTTCATAGACAGCAACTTTTCCATCGCCAATATCAAACAATTGGTTCGAGAATGTTGTTTTGGATTAGAAAAAAAACAAAGAAAAGGGTACGGCAGATATGTTAACAAGTGATATAGTTTATTTGTTCTTGATTTCAACCAATCTTACACTCCTGTACTTCAACGAGATGGGGCCTGGTGTGTCCGAAATCCAAGTGGACGAGCTATTTGGTGGTCAACCATCAGCAACCATCGGCAGCAGCGGGAGTACAGACACAAACACCTTGTCGCCAACAATGTGTGTGAATATCGCAGTTGTAGTGCGTAATGATTACCACGCACTGAGTCCACAGTAGTGCGTGGGTGAAAGCGCATACAAAGGTGCGTGCTAATGCGAGTGGCCGAGTGTGTGTGTAGATGTAGATGTATGTAGATGGTGCGTGTTGGTTGGGGCGAAATGAACGTACAGTGACTCACAGCTAATTCGTACAATTACAAAATATATGCTTACAAAATAACTTTAACAATAGAGTTAACAAAAAAAAACAATTCGCAACAATAAATATATAAACATTTTCAAACATCCCGGCCCCCCTGGAACGTGTTTCAGGACAGCGGGAGTAATGCCAGTTTTGTTATTGGGCGGACAAATGAGCCCCGACTCGTCTTTATGGTAGCCACGCGAACATGTCCGTCGGAGCCTGGTGTTACCGTTTCAACCTTGCCAAGAAGCCACTTTGCTGGAGGAAGATTTGGTTCCTTCAATACAACTACGTCGCCTGGCCGTAAACTGGAGCCAGTCTGCTGCCACTTCGACCGTGTCTGAAGTGTGGTGAGGTACTCATTCTGCCATCTCTTCCAAAATCCTTGGACCATACTTTGGAGGTGGTTCCAGTGCTGCAACCGGTTTGTAGGTGTGTTCAATCTGCTTGGTTCTGGAACAGCCGTATAAGGTTCACCTATGAGAAAATGAGCAGGTGTTAACGGATTTAACTCATCATCAGACACATAACACAAAGGACGAGAATTCAAGACGGACTCAATTTGAGTTAGTACTGTGTACAGCTCTTCAAATGTCAGAATCGATGACCCAACAACTCGGCGTAGATGCAACTTGACCGATTTGACTCCCGCCTCCCATAATCCACCAAAGTGCGGAGCAGAAGGGGGAATGAAATGCCAAGCGATGTTATCCTTGGCCAGCGATGCAGCAATAGAGTCGTTGTGGGCCTCTGACATCACCAACTTATGCATATCGGTCAAGCACCGACGAGCACCTTGGAAGTTGGATCCATTATCGCTGTAGATATTGGAGCACAGACCCCGACGTGATACAAATCTACGCAAGGCAGCGAGAAACGCATCAGTAGTGAGGTCACTCACTAGCTCAAGGTGAATAGCCTTGGTAGATAAGCATACAAAAAGCGCTATGTATGCTTTTGACGTTTTAGGGTTACGACCCCGGGAGAGCTTGATCGTCAAAGGTCCAGCGTAGTCGCACGCCGTGTTGGTAAATGGGCGACTTGGGTGAATTCGCTGGGCTGGTAAATCACCCATCAGTTGTTGGCTTGTCAGCTTCCTCTGCATAAAGCACACCTTGCAATTGTGGACAATCCTTCGGATCAGATTTCGGCTTCCCAAAATCCAATATCGCTGCCGAACTATGGCGAAGGTTTCCGATACTCCTGTATGTACATAAGTAGTTGTTATGGATGTCGGCTATAATAAGAGAAGAAATGGCGTTAGTCTTGGGAAGAAGAATGGGATGTTTTAATGAGAAGGGAACTGTTGCGTGTTTGATTCTTCCTCCCACACGAAGCAGTCCCATGTTGTCGATGAAGGGCGAGTATTTGAGGAGTTTTGATTTTGATGTTAATTGGTGGCTGTGTATTAAAGACCGAATATCCGCACTGAATGAATTTAGTTGCACTGATTTTAGGATGCAGATTTTTGCGTTTTGTATCTCATTTGCATAAAGACCAGAGGTACGACGATTGGGGATAGTTGAGCGACAATTGAAGGAAAACCGAAGGCAATACGCGATTGTTCTTTGCATACGGTACCACGAGGAGATATTTTTGACGAGAGTTTGTATAATATCGGGTTCCTCTGAAGTGACCAGTACTTGACGAGATGACTGTCTTTCTTCAATGTCTTCGAATGTGGATGGTTCGGAAGTGAGTTTTGAGTTTGGCCACTGTTCTTCACCTAGAGATAACCAAGATGGACCGGTCCACCACAGGTTGTGGGTCGCAAGATTGGATGGGGTTACACCCCTCGAAGCACAGTCTGCTGGATTTGAATCCGATGCGATATGACGCCATGAGTGTCGTGGAATGGTCTCGAGGATGGCAGCTGTGCGGTTAGCCACAAAGGTTGTCCAGCGTCGAGGTGGTGAAGAAAGCCAATGTAGCACGATTTCCGAATCGCACCACGCAAAGCTCCTGGAAATGTTTGTTGTTACCGACGATTTGATAAGGTTGAACAACCGGGCCAACAGTAACGCACCACAAAGTTCCAATCGCGGGATCGACACTGGTTTTAGTGGAGCTACCTTGGTTTTTGCTGCGATTATGGTGACCTTAAAAGACCCATCTTCCAGTCTGCATCGACTGTAAACCACGGCAGAGTAGGCCAACGACGACGAGTCTGAGAATCCGTGTAACTCGATTTCCGCACAGGTAAAAAAATTTCTAGGAACCCGTAATTGTTCGAAGTAGTGGAGCTCCTGCCTGTAAGAGTTCCATCGCTGCGCGAGAACCGTTGGTAGTGGGTCGTCCCAGCCGAGGTTAAGTTCAGACGACCAGAGTTCCTGAAAGAGCATTTTAAATAATACGACCGAAGGAGCTAGCAATCCTAGTGGATCGAAAATTCGCGAAACTTCCGAAAGCAAGGTTCGTTTTGTCGATGAAGAAGATGAGGGAATTTTTGACATTTGGTACGAAAATTCGTCATCAATGGGATTCCAGTACATACCTAGCACCTTTATAAGAGAACTCGAGCGATTAGTATCAAACGGGGAGAATTCACAGTCTTCTCTAGGCATACCAGCGAGCAAAGGCCAACAATTTGAACTCCATTTTCGAAGCTCCAGTTTAGCCAAGGATAGAAGTGTGACCAGCTCAGACTTCAGCGCGATTAGATCGCCGATAGAGTTTGATCCCGTCATGACATCATCAACATATACGTCATTCAAAAGGATACGAGCCGCATTTGGGAATTGTACCTTGTAGTCAACTGCTAACTGCTTCAGGACCCGAACAGATAGGAAGGGAGCGGACGCGGTACCGTACGTAACGGTGCATAACCGATAGTGTTGGACTTCTTCTGTAGGGTTTTCGCGCCAAACGATACGCTGAAAATCGGTGTGTATGTCTTCCACCCAGATTTGGCGAAACATCTTAATAACATCAGCGGTAAAGACATACCGATGCTGTCGAAAACGCAAACATACGCCTATCAAATCCCGTTGGATTGGAGGACCTACCATCAACGTACTGTTTAGGGACTGCCCGTTTGAATCCTTCGCAGAACCATCGAAGACGACCCGCAGTTTCGTCGACGAACTGTCGGGTTTCAAAACTGCGTGATGTGGTAAATAGAACTATTTACCGGGTGATGAATCTATCTCATCCGAAGGAATCCGCTTCATGTGACCAAGTTCCAGGTATTCCTTCATGAAATCCGAATACAGACGATGTAATTGAGGATTATAACGAAACCTACGTTCCATTGAATGTAAACGATTTACTGCTGATGGCAATGTGGTTCCGAACAGGGGTTGTGGCGATTTAAAGGGTAATGAAACAACATATTTACCATCTGACGATCGACTGAACGTTTGACGAAAGTGTTGCTCAGCCGGGTCGTTGATGAATGATTCAAGTTTCGAAGGTGCGACTTCATCTAACTCCCAAAATCGCTGAAGTAAAACGTCTACATCAAGTGTTGAATGAAGTGAGGACAAGGTTGTTTCAGGCGTTGTTTTATCGACGAGTTCCCCAGTAATTACCCAACCAAACGATGTACCTTGGGCAAGAGGAACACCGTCAGGACCACTGATTTGCTCTCTCTTTAAAATACTCCAGAGTTTATCGGCACCTAGTAGGACATCAACTGGAGCAGACACATTAAAGTGTGGGTCAGCCAAATCTAACCCCCTTATGTGCGACCACAGAGAAGCGTCGAAAGATTGGGTTGGTAAGTCCGAAGTTAGCTTACTCAAAACGAAGGCATCGATGCATAAAGAAGTTGAGTTAAACCGTGAGCAGAGTTGGAGAGAAATACACCCCTTTGTGTAGCCGGCTTCCATAGATGACAGACCAGAGACGGGAATTCGAGCATGCGTACGGGGATAACCGAGTCTTTGCGCAAAGGATTCAATAATGAAAGACGATTGGGACCCAGAATCCAACAGTACTCGACAAGCGATGAATGTTCCTTGGATGTCTTTAACGGTAGCCAATATAGTTGGTAGAATGGTTTGTCGGCGAAGGTTCGATTTAAGCGAATGATTGTTCACAAGCGACGAAGTGGAAGGGAGCGAGGGAAGGCACGACGATGAAGATTGAGGTTGTTTGGCAAACGAAGGCGAAGGTTCAGCAGCTAGAGATGAAATCGAAGACGACGATTGATTTTTGTTGAAGTCTTCAGGATGGACCAACGAATGGTGACGTGATTTGCAGACCCGGCACCGAAAGGTGGATCGACATTTGTTTGAAGAATGTCCAGCACGAAGACAGTTGAAACAAAGCGAATTTGTCTTCACGAAATTACGACGAGAGTTATTGTCTAATGCCACGAATTTTGCGCATTGGAACAATGCATGTTCATTTTTGCACTTAGGACACAAAGATTTAGCTTCGGAAGCCTCAACAACATGTGACCGTATTGGAGTGAGTGGTTTGGTACGCGACGAAAGAGTTCTATTGACCGACTGACACGACTCGAGCGCATCACACCTTGATTGCAAAAATTGTAAAAGTTCGTTTATAGTGCAATCGTCCCGAGAACCGACCTTTTCTGCCCAAGCTTGGTTAGTGTCCGAATCTAGCTTGTTAAGCAGCAGGTAAATGAGCCATGGATCACGACCTGTTTTCTGTAACGCGTTAAGGCCACGCACGACCTCGTCTGCCCCGTCAGTTATTTTCCTAAGCGTATGGACGTTGTTCGCACTGATTGCAGGCAACGATAAAAACGACTGTATAAATGATTTCACAATCAAATGCACCCTATCGTACCGCGCTTCTAACCGATCCCATGCCTCGAGGAAATTTGCATCGGAAATGGGTATATGTTTAATAAGGTTGGCCGCCTCATCTCGAAGGAATGATTTTAGGTAGTGAAACTTTTGCGTGGGTGTAAGGTTATTCCTGCTATCGACAGACCCCACGAAAAGATCACGAAAAGCCGGCCAATCCTTATAATTTCCCGAAAATGGCGGTATAACTATCGGTGGAAGATTAATTGAAGCACAATTTTGATTCGAGGATAAATTTTAGATTGCTGATTTACAAGCCGCTCTATACCTGAACCGTCGGAATCCCTTTTGGCAGACCCTTGTCTATCGCGAATACCTTTAACGAATTTAGAATGCGTCAGAAAATATTTGTCCTCATAGACGGCAAATTCACTTTCAACTTCAACATGATCAATCCCTTTTACGTGCGACATGTAATCATTATGCACGGATGAAAACTCCAACCACGCTTCCTCTAATTTATTTAACCGAACCTCTAACAATTCTAGAGATGTGGATTCGTTAATTGTATCCGCGAACGAAGACGCGCGATCTAATCGACCTTGTGCATTGTCTCGTTGGTGTTTCAATTTAAGCGCACTCATCTTGAAGCGAAACTACTGACAAAAAAAAAAAAAAAAAACAATATGCACAAATCGAAATTCACGGTGAAATGTATCTTGTGCGAATTATTGCTCCCTGTAGAACAGATACAGAACACTATATAAATTAAAGGGAATGGGCAATGTGAGAGTTTAATAGCGAATGCACCAATTCACACGTGGATTTCCAACAAAAAAATGTGTTTTTTTTTTTTAATTATTCTATTTGTCTATACGCGATTCACTTTTTTAATTCGGCTTAGAAGGACCATTAAATGTTTTGGATTAGAAAAAAAACAAAGAAAAGGGTACGGCAGATATGTTAACAAGTGATATAGTTTATTTGTTCTTGATTTCAACCAATCTTACACTCCTGTACTTCAACGAGATGGGGCCTGGTGTGTCCGAAATCCAAGTGGACGAGCTATTTGGTGGTCAACCATCAGCAACCATCGGCAGCAGCGGGAGTACAGACACAAACACCTTGTCGCCAACAATGTGTGTGAATATCGCAGGTGTAGTGCGTAATGATTACCACGCACTGAGTCCACAGTAGTGCGTGGGTGAAAGCGCATACAAAGGTGCGTGCTAATGCGAGTGGCCGAGTGTGTGTGTAGATGTAGATGTATGTAGATGGTGCGTGTTGGTTGGGGCGAAATGAACGTACAGTGACTCACAGCTAATTCGTACAATTACAAAATATATGCTTACAAAATAACTTTAACAATAGAGTTAACAAAAAAAAAACAATTCGCAACAATAAATATATAAACATTTTCAAACAAATGTGTCAGCGGATGGATCTTGTAGCATTTGGACGCGCATGTTTATTTTTAGCTGGACTTTTTCAACATTACGCCACAGTGGCGATGATTTCAAGCAAGCGTTGATCTCATCAGCGTACGTTGAACGTGAAATGACGGGAAGTGTTTGTCTGAAATCACCTGAAAGGAGTAACAGAGTGCCACCGAATAGTCTGTCGTTTTTTTTTAAAACTTTGAGTGTTCTGTTCAACGCCTCAAGAGAATGTTTGTGTGCCATAGTGCATTCATCCCAGATGATAATTTTGCATTGTTTCAGCACTGTGGCCATGGACGATTGTTTTTTTTATGTTGCACACTGCGTCTGGGTTATTTTGAATATTCAGTGGCAGCTTAAATGATGAATGAGCTGTTCTCCCTCCATCCAATAAAGTTGCTGCAATGCAAGATGATGCAACGGCCAATGCGATCAGCTAGCGGTATAAAATATACTTTGCGACCTATTCTCATACCTACCAAATATAAGTACATACAAAATTTCATAAAAATCGGTTGGGCTGATTCGGAGGAGTGCGACCACAAACACCGTGACACGAGATTTTTATATACATATATAGAATTAAAAAAAATTAAAAAAAAAAAAGCACAGCGCAAAATCCAAAAAATATAAGAAAAAGTACGTATTTCATTACGTAATTACGTAAAATAGGTTGAGGTTTATTTTAAGGTAGTTTTAAGTTTTAATTTAATTTAGTTTTGAGAAAAAATTAAAATAAAGTCTTGCTACTAAGTTTTTTTTTTGTAAATAATTTGCTTAGTTTTTTCAGTAGTTAAGTCCTTAGATTGTTTAAGTATATTAAGTTAGGTTACGTCGAAAGACATAGAATAAGTATTAAGTTTAGCTTAGAGCGCCCGTGTAGGGCCAGTACCCAGCAAGTTAGAGTAACAAAAGGTGTGTTTTTTTGGTAATCTATATAGGCTAAAAAAAAACGTGTGAGTAAAAAAACGCCTATCGAGGGTAACGAATGCCATCATAGCAGTTTGGCAGCACTATGTGAAATGACACGTATCAGCTGTTTTTTCTTGCTGATTTATAAAAAAAATTGCGGATTATAAACAAAATTGTGGATGAAAAAAAAACTCAAACGTATGTTTGTTGGCTAATTATTAATTTTAGATGATTTCTTTATTGCAAATGTTCTATTTATTACTTCTTTTTTAATTTTTTGTGTTCCTTCCTTAGCATTTTTTTTTTTTACAAATGTCTTTTATGTCACTTTTGACATTTTCGATAGCATTTTTCGATAACAATCGAGAAAAAACAGTTTGGTAGCACAATTTTTATCGCGGCTAAGGAAATCACGCTGGATATCTATCCAGATTTCGTAATTCTACACAGGCTTTGTTGTTGTAATTAACATGGAAAATGTTTTTCAAGCCTATATAGATAACCAAAAAAGCACACCTATAGTTAAGTTAATAAAGCTTGTTTTAAGCGTTTTTTTGTTTAGCATGTAAGATTTAACGAATTGAATTTGTAATATTCTCCCGTGCAGGGTGATCAAAATGCTTACATTTAATTTGCTAAAGCTTTTTGTATGGGTAAATCATGTGTGTGTATGTTCACTTTATTTTACCTGCCTTATCCCTTTGTGGTACATATATATTTTTCCATTGATCAAACATTATGAAAATCTGTAATCAGAACTCAAATTTTTAATCAAAATAAAATCTGAAAGGGTTAACGGCAACATACACACATGCTTTTTTGTGCACATCTAAAGTACAATGCCTTTCGAATAATATAAGTTTCATTCCCCTCCTTTCATAATAAATACTTAAAAAAGGTACCACAATTTGACTGAACCGACGTAAAAGGTACCAAAATGCTCGATCTTCACTTATTAATATTGTAACGTGTTTGCCGGTTCGCAATGATAAAACTTTTTCTTCTCTTCTATTCTATTTGTCTTTTTTTAATTTCTTCACAAACTACTGGTTATCTTTTATTTATTCCAACAATATTCAACACTTTAAATTCAATTATTCACAACTTTTTTATTCCAAACAACTTAAACCATTAATCTGAATCAAACTCTGCTGTAATTTTACTACACTATTAAAATCTCTATCCAAATAATTTTTCAACTGTATCTCTACTTAATCTCAAGTCAACTGTGTCCATGCTGTCAATGCTCGTCGTATTTATACCCGAGATACGAATCTAGAATCTTCCTTCCTGGGGACGATTTTACTATCTATTTAGTGAGATATCGATAGTTCTCGAACGTACCCGAGGCATGAATCCAGAATGTGGTGGAAAACTCCTGAACATATTGACAGTTGATGAATGAACCACTACATGTCGCTGATCGATATTCAAAATTTTGAATATTCATCAGCGACATCTAGTGGGGAGTAGCCATGGATTTAGGTTCATTCATCAATTGTCAAAACCTTCGGGAATTTTCTAGTACATACATACCTCAGGCACGTTCTGTAATATAGAATGTAAACATGCCTTTAAATTGAGTGTACCTTCCTAAACGTAATGTCATCTTACCTCATTTTATGTAATGGGGATTCATTATTAACCCTAGAACGGTAACCTCCGTCGATTCGACGAACATCAATTTTATTTTTTCGATTATCTCTTTACTCTTATTTCTGATCGCATTTTCTTTTTGTGTCACCCTGGTCATCCCTAAATTCTTGCAGTGTGTCGACTTTCGATGGCATGGCTGCTTGGGTAAGTGTTGTTTTTATTGAAAAACTACGCAAATGTTCGTCGAAACGACGAAGGTTACCTTCGTCGAAACGACGAAGGTTACCTTTAACGTAACTTTTTATGTTCGATTAATTTTTTTAGTGTGCATTCCTTTTTTTTACAAATTGCGTTGTATAATTAAGTTTAAGAATGGTTTTGAGATGGATTATTGCGGATTAGGAAATAGAACAAATTTTGAATGCATGTGACTGCGAGGATACCGAAAATTTCGAACAAAATGAGCCAGAAGACATCTTGGAGGTAGAGGAAGATTCGAACTCGAAAGATACGAATACGGAAGATGCTGAGGATAATATCCGTTTTAGTTTGTTGCGAGAATATGGCAAGTCCAAAACAATTCCATTTTCCGAATATTGCCCATATGCAAAACGACGTATGACCAAGTCAAGTGCAATGAGATCATATGCGGGGAGCATAAAGTTGAACTTTGCACCAAATGCTCAACACGATTTTTTTTTGTGATTTTAATTTTTCTGTATTATTTGATGAATTATTTTCAAGCTTTTAGTTTTTCATGAACTATTTATCCTTTTTTCATTGTTTTTTTTACGAAAACGTTAAACGGTCTCAAGAACATGAGTTCAACTATTTTATTTAAAAATAAAGACTCATATATTTAAGATATATATTTAAGAAAAAAATTTTATTTTTTTAATTAAAAAAATAACTGATAAAGATAAATTACTAAAATTTACAAGAAATCGTCAAAAACTTTTCCTAAGAATTGGAGTTGAATACTACTTTGTCGAATCGACGAATGGTTACCTGTAACGTACTAAAAAATATGGTTACCCTTCTAGGGTTAAAAGAGCAGCCGAAGCTACACGTGTGTTTTATTTTAACCTCTAATGGCGCAGTCGGTGAAAAAATAGAAAAAAAAGGTGTAAATTTAAAGTCATTATGCTATGTATGCAACGGCAACAAAGACGAACAAGGAGGAGAGCTCCATTCAAGTGGGGAGATTTCTAAGCTGCGCTGGAAGCGAGGCCATTGAATTATTTCACACCTTTACTTTGACCGCTGTATTGAGCCAGGGTCGAGCCACGGAGGCAACTTTGGTGTAGGCGAAGAGGAATGCGGCACGCTTGCGGTTGCTCGACTCAACTCGTCGGACAGGGGTGGATTTTGTCCACTTTACCTTACACCACCTGCTTAGCACACAAAATTACGTGCCATGTAAAGAAGAAAATAGAAAAGAGTTCCCTCATACCCTAAATCAGACTGCAGACGGACGGAACGAGAAAGAGAAAAAAAAGAAAAGATGAAAGAAGAGCTCAGCGGACTTATGCCAAAATCGAGGAGAGCAAATTAGAAGAGTCTCGCGGCGCTAAAACTAACAAATCTAGACTAAACCTAACTAACTAGCACTAAAACGAATGACCCTATACTAGACCTACACTAACTTAAGACTATCCTAAACTAAACCTATCCCATAAACGCAATCTCCATTCCCACCGTCGTTCCCCAATAAGGCTCGTCAAGAACCCAGGGCCTGCCAGATGATGATGGCAAAGGCTGGCCAGCCCGCCCTTTTATGTCTTATGACACAACCAAACGCTATTCCCCATGGCCGATGTTATAGGAGATAGCGCCTCAAAGACCTTCTGGTCACAACCCTACATGTCGCGTAGTTAAGCGTAGGTCGTCATATCCCTGTCAGATGACGTTAAGTCCTGTCTTCTCCATTGAAGGACGACCTTCCCAGCATCCACACACACCAGAAGGGAAACTCTACTCGCACATTTTGGATTTCCTCTCACATCTATATATATGTATAAAGCAGTAAGTCCTGACTGACTCATCATCGCCGAGCCTAAACGGCTAACGCTAGAAAGTTGAAATTTAGACAGTTGTTTTCTTTTGTGACGTAGGGAAAAACAATGCAGCCACTTTTTTGAATTTTTGCTCCAAAGGGGAGATACAGGATGTTCAAATTTGTATGGAAAAAAAATTTAAATTGGAATTAAGAATTCAATTCATTTTTCGAATGGTGAAATTGGTGTTCTGCATTTCGAAAAACCTTTGTTTTCATGTGAATTGAATTCACTTGAGTTTTTGTGATTAAATTACCGTGTTAGTTGTGACGATCAGAAGCATTGTGAAAAATGTAAGTAAATAAAAAAATATATGTCTTTCGTTAGTGCATTAAAAGAATCGATTTATTTAGGGGAAAACACAAAAATCAAAGGCAAGAGAATATTTTCTTGAACTACATGGAGGAAAATCAAGATTTTGCGAAGGGTTTTGTTAAAGGAGACAAAGCATATACTGACGATTTGTGGGCCAAATTAGTGCAAAGATTGAATAGTGAAGGTCCTCCAACTAAGGATGCAACTGGATGGAAAAAGGTAAGAAATTTTCAAATTTCTTTAATAACAATGTTAAACTTGCTTACTTATTTTTTTTAGGTTTGGTTGGACGGGAAGATTTATATAAGAAAGAAACTTGCTCACAACAAAAATGAGCTAAAGAGTACCGGAGGTGGACCCAACAATATTCAACCAATTTCAGCAACAGAAGATGCCATCGCTAAAATCACGGACATCTATAGCGTCGTTGATGGAATCAAGGGTACAACTGCTTTGGTACGGAGAATACTTCCATCAATGTTGCCGAGACCTTGGAATAAACTCCCAGCCAACCATCTACATCGCATGTTTTAAGTGGCAAGGAAAACAGAAGTTTAAATAAAGACCAAACAAGAGATAAGAACATAAATAAATATATGGATGTTCAGGAAATGACACTGAAAGGTATAGAGGACAAATTGGTAGAATCCGTATAAATAAATAAGGAAAACAGATCCAGTTTAAAAAGAATATATCGTTCTCTAGACGAAGCCAAGCCATGCACCACGTTCACGCCTTTCAAATTTTTCGGCGAAATAATCTCGGGCGTCGCTCATTAGCCATATTAGAGCATCATGACTTGATTCAGAGCGTGTCGAATCAATAGCTCTTACTATCATCTTATGATCGCAAATCTATGGATAGTTATTTTAATTATAAATTACGCAAAACTGTTAAAATCACTCTAAAATGCACTAACAATCAAAGCATTAATGCTCAAATATCCTTTTCTATTGCAAAAAAGATTGGAGTTCTGATGGGGTTTAATAATTCGAATGTGTGTACCATCCAAACAACCTATTACTCCTGGAATTCCATATTTTTCCACGAAAAATATCTTTTCTTCTTCCATCTGTGTGTTCTGCAGTTTAATCCACTTCAAACACAGCTTGAATTGCAAAACGTTCAACATCTCGCCAAGCACTTTGCTGACTGTAGATTTACCAAGGCCAATATCAAAATCCTTTCCCACTGACCTTTGGTAATTTCCTTCAGCCAAAAACCGGAGTGTTGCTCCGAGTTTGTATGTCAGAGGAATTGAGGTTGGCATCACCTCTGACTCCACTTCTCGTAAAATGTCAACAAATATTTCTTTATTTACCCTAAAACTGCTTTTAAAACAGCAAACAATCATAATATCAATTATTTTTCTTCAGTTGTCGCATTTCTACTTACACTGTTTCGGTAAATTCCAAAATGTTTGACTTATCTCGCAAAATCTTCTTCCGAACTCTCTCCATTCGGTTTTCACCGATGGAATACAACAAAATAGCATTCATTTTTAATAAAAAATATTTTATTCAATTTGTAATTAACTTTCACAAGAACAACCTAGCTTTTGACTGAAAATCTAAATTAATTTTGAAATGATTTTAAATTTACAGCTGATTTTGACATTTCAAACAAGAATTCGAAGTGAATTCAAAAAATTTGAATTCACTCGGAATGTAGAACACGGAATTGAAATACGGGTGAAATTGAAATTCGTTTTCAATTCACTTTCACTCGGAATGTAGAACATGGGTGTAAAAATAAAGAAAAAAGTGTTTCACCGTTTTTCAAAATTATGTCAACGGGCCAAATTACAGGGTGTTAAAGTTTTCAAATAAAAGGATGAGTCCTGACTGATTGGCTGATGCCAGAAAATTTAAATATAGACAGTAGTTTCCTCTTGTGACGCAGACATCCACTATGAATTTTTTTTTTTCGAAATTCAGCTCCAAAGGGGGTGATACAGGGTGCATTCGCAGTTCGTAGCAATTCGACGGGGAACGGGTGTGTGTATGAAATTTAATACTGAAATGGTGACACTCACCCCAATTCTTCAACTCGGATACGACAGTCGGATGCGACCATAGTCGCATTTAGTTATTGCGAAGTCGTATTTTACGAATACACTCGTATGTAAATTTTGACAGGAGTCGTATGCACCGCAACGCATACGAGTCTCGAATTTTTCGCTATTATGATGTATTCAATTGGTCGTTTATTGGTCGTATTTGTCTCGTATTTCACTCGCATACAAAATTGGCTACGATTCAGATCGAAAGTGGAGGAAAATGGAAGAAAAAAATTTGTAAATACATGTATTTTTGCTAAAAATATATAAATTTTTATTTTTGTGTGCTTTAATCGTAGGAAAATAACGAATCGTAGTCAATTTGAAAGGCTGGTTTCTGCTAGAGAACAAAACATCGATGTCTATTGAAGATGAAAGAGTGAAATTTCTAATTGAGCAAACAAAAATACAGTCCCTACTTTTGAAAGAACAGCAAGAAACAAATACATATTTAAGAAAATCTATTTAATTCATTTGTGATTTATTTTATTCACCAAAAACTTCACTCTGCTTCAAAAATCACCCCCGAACTTAATGTTTATTTTTCCATTTTATTGGTTTGACATTTGCATAACTGCGATGATATACGTTGGTTTTTTTAAGAAGCCGTATGCATCGCATACGAGTCGAAGAATAGGAATTTAATTTCGATACGACTCTTAATACGAAAGAAAATACGACTCGGCATTCGAGTTGAAGAATAGGGGTGACTTTTTGCTATCTTTAACCTTTGAAAATTCAATAGGAACAGAGGATTTCTAACGACTAAGTATAACCTTTAGTATGTATGGTGCGCGTGCGAAGCCGCGGGAGGACTGCTAGTGTATTATAAACTAATACTAACTTATTCTATGTTATAAATTCTGGTTTAATCTAATTCCTAATTCTAGCCTTTAGTGGCAAAAATTAAATTCAAAAATAATAAAATCAAAAATAATTTAAACTAAAACTAGAACGTACTTACGGTTTTTTGGGGATCCCTCGAAGTCCTGCGCGCAGCACTGTAGAGAGGTCCTAAAATGGGGGAGCAAAGATGCCTTATTTCGCGCCGCGGCCAAGCACTAAACGTCGATCACAATTATTCGTTCTAACTTCTAAGCCCTAACCTTAACACTAACATGCAAATTGTCTTAAACCTAAGCTAGTTGTCTTCACTTCACTATATTGTCTCTCCTTTTTTTCTTTCTTTTTTTTTCTGCACTGGATTCTCTTTCCAGAATCCGTTCTCCTGACAAAGGTCGGAGTTGCTGTCGTATTTGTTGTTGTAGCTGTCGGTGATGTTGTTTCGTCCGTTGCGCTACTGGAGCTCTCGTACGGTGCCTTGAACGGGCCCTGGCCCCGCTAGGTGCGGTTCTCGGCGGATGTGACATTCAAGTCCGCAACTCTAACGGCCGCAACAAAACCGGTGCAGGGGTTTGGGGCGTATTTCTGTACCCCGGTGTATTCCCCAAGACCTGGTGACAAAATTTGTGAGTCTCACCGAAATCCCTCTCTCATCTACGTACCTCTGCGTATTTTTTTTTCTGCTTCCTTTTCGTTCTGGGCTTCTGCCTCTTCGCACTAAGGGTCCCTACCTAAAGCGAACAATTAGCTGCGTCATGAACTCCGAGTTAACTCAGGGCGCTCCCTGTGGACTCACCTTTTGGTGGGAAGGTTTCACTTTGCCCTCGTAGAATCTACTAAGGTAAGTTTTTTTTTTTAAGCACTTATAATTTGTTTTCTTAATTTTTACTTCATTTTATTTTATTTTATTTTTATTTATTTATTTTTTTGTTCTACTCTTTGAGCTCTGTTTCGGATTAAGACCGTTTGTTACCACTGTCTGCCTTCGAGTGGCTGGTTTACGGTCATTGCCCCTACCTCACCTAGCTGCTTTCTCTTGGGAGGGGAAATGCAAATGTCCTGTCCTTGTCGGTCGACAGTTATTGTCAGTACTCCCACTTTACCAAAACCTTCCACTTCAGTCCTACTACTTACATGCAACTACATACAGGTAAAATTAATAAATAGCATACAATAATGATACTAATGCCCGTTTTCACAGTGCAAGCTTAAGTGTCGATCCAAGGATAAACTCAGGATCAACACAAATTTCGTTTTCACAGTTGAGGTTTAACGATAAACTCCACTTAAATAGTGGTTTAACTTAAACCACCGATTGCCGTGGCTTAAGTGTCGATCCAGAGAGAACATAGTTGCCATTAGTGTACTAAAATAAAATTCACCCCAAAATACATTCGAGGAAACCTACATCAGCAACCAAATATTTTGTCTGGCAATGCTGGTGATGGCAAATGTCAAATTAATTTTCCTGTTCAATTGAAAACAAATGGAAGTACATAGTTGCTTGTTTTTCGTGAAAGTAATTAAATAAAATTAAATGGAAGTGATTGACTCAGATGAGGAATATATTAGTGATGAGGGAAACTACCACACTAGTGGTGGTGCATATTTCAAGAGAAAGAGTTATTCGCACTCGAACAAATCATTGCAACATCTGGGACGATTTGCATACACTCTGTCTGTGCTTTTATTTTCAATTATTTTGCGGTGTTTCACTACAAATGTCCAATAAAAGCACTTGACATGATGAAAAACAAATTTCATTTGACATCTCGTGTTCAATCACAATAACTATTTTTCATAAATGGTTCACAATGACACTGAATCCATGGCTTAACTAAACCACCCTTAAATATTGAGTGTGAAAACGAAATTTTCTTAAGTGAAGTTTATATTCGATCCTACACTTAGCTAAACCCACACTTAAGCTCGCACTGTGAAAACGGGCATAAGACTTTTACCCACGATTAAATAAAATGCCTAACCTACCTCAATAAACTGACCTGACATCTATTCTCAATGTTGACTCAATCAATCACACTCAAATGAACATTGGGACATGTTCCGTATTTGAGTGTGATCTCGTCCTCGCTCCGAAATTGATTTTCCCCGCTGAACTTACTTTACGGATCGAACTATCTGTTCTCTCTTAGCTCGTGAGCGCGAGCGAGATGGCCTATTACGCCTGCCTGGGCCACTTCAGCAAGGAACATTTTGGCACGTGTCACATTAGTGCAATTTATTTTGCCTGTGCTGAGGACACAATGTTTTTCGCTTTGATTTTTGTGGGAATCTATCCTCTCTTGTTTGCCCCCCATTAATTTGATCGCTTTGAGCCGGGAAGCGGTAAGTGTTTTGAACTTTACTGGGGTTGCCTTCTTGGAAACTGAGGTTTCCCAGTTGGTCGTGAGGCGGGTACCGTGTTTTTTGTTTGACCCTAAACGTGTGGCAAGGGCCCACTCCCTGCTTTCACCCCTGCTAGTCGGGCAAGTTAGTTTATCTCTATTATATATAGTTTCTCTTGGGTATTTCTTACGTTCTATATCACAGTCTTATTGCTATTGTTCAGGTTATTTAGTGGGCTGACAGGTCACCTCGGTTGCCTAGGTTTCCCCCGTCCTTCGCCGTTTTACACCACCAGTCCATGGCCTGCTCTAAATAAATAAAACCTCTCTTTAACTAAACCTACTCCTATAATCAATACATAAATACTCCAATCTATGCACGACATTCTCAAATAAATAACATTTAAATTATCACAACGGCAGGCCTGAGCGCGTCTATTTTCAGTCTCTTCCTCCCTCTTTTGTGTGTAGATCCTTAGCGTGAAATACACTTACTTTCTCGCCTCTCATGTTGCCGACCTCGTAAAGGGAGTTCCTTATGGTTTTCAGGACGATCGATTTGAGGAATTCTAGTCCCAGTTTCGCGTTGTAGTTGTCGGCCGCGTTAGTTTGCTTGAAGTTTCTCCTGTAAACTACTTGTCCTACCTTGTATTGCACGTCCCTACTTCTCGTGTTATATGTTTTAGTCGCCTTTTGATGCGCTATCTTTAAATTGTCAAATATTTTCTTTATTATCAGGTCTTGTTTGTCTGTTTTGCTAACTACATAACCATATTGAGTCTTCTTAACACCTCATATGTGCCGGCGTGTTGGATCATTTGAGTTCCGAAAACTACATAGTAGGGTTCAACCATGGTCGCATCGTGGACCACACTCCTCAGTGAGAATGCAGCATTGCTGACATGGAGATCCCAGGTCTTTTGGTCGTCAGTACTGACCGGTTGACTCTTTCTGATGCGTTCGCCTGAGGAGAGTAGATCGCGGTGCGGACATGTTTGACCCCATACTTTCCTAAGAAGCTGGCGAACAATTCAGAGATGAATTGTTTTCCATTGTCAGAGTGTATGAACTCCGGCACACCGAAGATGTGAAATATGCTTTCCTCTAAGAACCTCACTACCCCAGCTGCCGTTGCTCGTCGAACACATTTGGTAAAGTGGTCGAGTACTATAAATATATGTGTATGTCCGTTCTTCGTCCTAGGGTAGGGCCCTAAAAAGTCTATATATAGTCGCTGAAAAGGTCGCTCCGTGATAGTTTGCTGTCCTATCGGCGGCCTTGAAATGATATAAAGAGGTTTAGTGGACTAACAGATTTCACAGGACTTCACCCATTCCTGTACGTCCGCCACCATGCCGGGCCAAAAGTATCTTTGCCTTAGTTTAGCAAGTGTCTTATGTATCCCTCAACGGCTGGCGACCGGAGAGTTATGGGCGAAGTCCAGTAGACCCCCACGCAGCTCCGTCGGTATCCAGAGCTTCCATGCCTTGTCTTCTTGTAGAACGTCCCCTGTTCATATTTTTGTCCGTTTATATACAAACTCACCTGAAACACAAATGTCGGGTAGTCGGTCCTGATGTTCGTTTACTGTCTTCTTCAACTCAGCATACTCTTCCGAGGCAAAGTGTGGTCAGTTGAAGTCAACTTCGAGCATTACACTGTCGGTTTTGGGCTCATCCATATGGATACGCGAGAGAGTGTCAGGGACCACGTTTTGGACACCTTTCCTATGCTCGATCGTGAAGTCGAAGCACTGAAGTTTCAGGCTCCATCTAGCCAAACGGCCGGACAGATCCTTCTGTGTTATCAGCCACTTCAGACTTGCACGGTCGGTTATTTTAGTGAAAGGTAGCCCTTCCACGTAGGCCCTGAACTTCTTTACAGACAAAACGGCCGCATAGCACTCAAGTTCCGTTACGCTATAATTTCGCTGTGCGGCATTAAGCTTCTGGGACATTTATGCTATGGGTCGTTCGTTTTTCTCCGCGTCCATCGGAAAGAGCACACTCCCTACACCCGAAGTTGATGCGTCGCATTGTATGCAAAAATGTTTTTTGAAGTCCGGGTTTGTCAAAATGGGTGCTGTCACCAATGATGTCTTAAGTTTGTCGAACGCGTTAAGCGCTTCCTCTGTCATAGCGAAAGTTTGTCCCTTCTTACGGCAGTCTATCATGAGAGCAGCTAAGGAGGCAAAGTTTTGGATGAATCGCCTATACCACCCAGTCATCCCCAAGAACCGCCGGAGCTGTTTGGGTGTCTTTGGAACCGGGAAATTCTCGACCGCCGATATCTTGTCTGGGTTCGTGCGTAGGCATCCATCACCGACAAAATAACCTAAGTATTTGATTTCTTTACAACAGAATTTACTTTTCCCACATTTATCGTCAAACTCGCTTCCCTCAGACATTGCGTTACTTCTTCTAACAGCCTTACATGCGACTCAAAGTCTGGAGAGCAAACCAAGAGGTCATCGAGATAGACAAAGACAGACTCCTTCAGGCGAGAGGGTATGGCTTTGTCCATAAGCCGACATATTCTCTGGGCGGCGTTACATAGTCCGAATGGCATTACCTTGAAGTGGTATAACGGTCGTCCAGGGACTGTGAAGGCTATCTTCTCCCTTGATTTGCACTCCAGTGGTATCTGTGTAACGCCTCTGTGCCGTACTTTCTCGTGTTACGGAGAGAAGAGCACAGTAGCGGAGAGAGAGAGGTAAAACGATAATTTATAGTTTATTAGGTACTCGGGTACCCGGGTAATCCGGGTAATACCCAAGTTCGCGGGTACCCGGCAATGTCAACTATCAGTTACCCGACAATATCGGGTAATGGGTACCCAGTCGCCACAAATTTGCTTATTTAATAAAAAAGTTGGTAATGTACACCTTCAGGGGTGAATATATAATACCACAGGGGCGTACGTAGCTGCGCATATGTTTGGATTAATTTCGTCTACATTTGCGATCTAGTCCCGCCCTCGCATCTTCACCGGTATTAAATGCCTCCACTAACAGCTTTAATATGAGCTCAACATAATCGTATTTACATGATTTGCAATATTCTTATCAGGTTACCGTAAGTTTCTACAGTTGTTTCTAAATATCGCGTGTACATATTCTGTAAATATGTTATTACCGGGCAGTCTCTCGACTCGATAGCGTCTTGTATGCAAATTTCAAGTGTTCAAAATGTTAAAAGTGTTTAAGAAAAAAATGAGTGAAAAAAGAAAAAGCTGAGTATGGCGGTTTGGAACATTAAGTGCCGATAATAAAGACATTATTTGCAAAGTTTGTAGTGCTATCATATTATATAATCACTCACCATCAGCGATGAACAAACACCTAAGATATTTTCATAAATATGATCCTGAGACTCCATCAACATCGGCTGCTGACAACAATGGATTACAAAGGCAAGACATAATTACAATACTTAATTATGATAAATATTAAGATCTGTGGTTTTTACACATTTTATTGACTCTCGGCATAGACTTTTTGTCCTTTCTGTTCTAATCAGTGCACGAACTCACATCTATTTTTGAACCAATTAATTAATTTTGTCCTAGTTGCGGTCTAAATACTTGCATACACTTGTTATGTTTCGAGTCATTTTATGACCAAACGATCTCCGGTGTAATGCTTAAAAACGCTTTGAATTTCTTAAATCATATATGACATGCATTATAAGTTATATTTTATTTTATTGTATTTATTACAGTGAAGAATCTGTGAGTTCTGTGCCTTCTTCATCTTCATCGATATCCGCAAATGGACTACCAATTTCATTTGTTGAAAGTGATGGTTTTAAACATTTTATGTCTGTTGTTGAAACCAATTATGAAATTCCCGTAGCTTCTACTATCTTATCCCGACTGCAGCTATTATATAATCAGGTTCATGATAAAATTCAAAATGCGCAACGTCCTGTTTCCTTCGTAGCTTTAACTACAGACGGTTGGTCATCTAGAGCTCAGGACTCATTTGTGTCAGTCACCCTGCACTACGTTAATGGTGACTGGGAATTAAACAATTATACATTGTGTGCTGAATATATGGAGGAACAGCACACTGCAGAAAATTTAGCTGTTTTGCAAGGAAAAGTGTATGCTGTTGTAACGGATAATGCTGCGAATGTTGTATCTTCAGTTCGTTATGTTGATGAAGTTCAGAACAGTCTTTGCTGTGCAGCACATACTTTACAAATCTGTGTGAAACATGCCTTGCAATCAGTGGAATCATACATTAACTTTAGCCTTAACTAAGAAACAGCGACAACTTGGCTTGCAAGAGCTAAAGTTAATTCAAAGTTGCCCTACAAGATGGAATACAGCTTACTTAATGTGCGAAAGACTCTTAGTAAATCGAGGTGCTGTTATTGCGGTTTTAGCAGACCGTGATATAGCATCTTAAAACTTGGCTCTAAAACTTGAAGTAAGCGAAAGGGAATGGGCACAGGTAGAAGCCATGGTTAAATCTTAAAGCCCTTCCATGTTGCAACCACAATACTCTGCGAGGAAAATATAACAATTTCCATCCTACGACCGATTATATATGGCCTCATTCATAAACACCTGAAAAAAAATATCGAAGATGATGAAAATGTTGTCAGCTTTAAGGGGATCATAAAAGAAAACTTGCAGCGCAGATTCAAAATGGATAGGCAAGAAGAGCTCTAATAACCAGTCCGAAGCCTCTCTAGTGTATTTAGCTCTGTTGAAGGCTCTCCTACAAGTCTTCCTGTGAAAGTCCAGCTCTGCATTTCACCAGGGTGGCTTGTTCCTCCCATCTGATCTTATGGTGGGGTAAGATGCGTTAAACGCATTGCTAAGTATGCAGGTTAGGCTTTCGACCATATGGTCAATTTCAGGGATATTGGAGGGTATACTGAGTGT
Organism: Criorhina ranunculi; assembly: GCA_951813785.1. Taxonomy (NCBI): domain Eukaryota; kingdom Metazoa; phylum Arthropoda; class Insecta; order Diptera; family Syrphidae; genus Criorhina; species Criorhina ranunculi. The sequence continues at coordinate 56,759,109 of OX638381.1, read as the reverse complement.
CAGTAGTGGAAGGAGTTTTTTGACTAGAGTGCAGAATTTAAACCAGTCTACGAAAGACTACCTGGGGCTGGCTTAATCCCGTAATTTTGAAGTGGATGTACCTGTGATCGGAAAAGGAGTGTTCTTTCGAAACCCTCCAGTCTATCACCCGGTTATCGAAATTTGACGAAGCTAGGGTGATATCTATCACCTCTTGTTTGTTTTTCGTGATAAAAGTTGGCTCATCGCCTTTGTTGCATAAATATAGGTTTGAGCTAAAAAGAGACTCACCTCTGTCGTTTATGTTAGTGCTGCCCCAAATAGTTTAGTTTTAGTTTTTTTTAGTTTATTTTAGTTTTATTTCAATATTAATTTAAGAATTTATAAAGCAGAAATAACATTATTTAACAGAATCAATTTAAAATTAATAAAGTAGCTGCAATCTATAGTTCTTAGGGAACTAGAGGCGAAAGCAGCAATACTAACATAACAATATAACAATAAAAAATACAGTATGGAATGAAATGAAATGGGGTCATAACAAGATTAAGTACACATTTTTTAAATAAGAAAAGAATAAAACAATTATACAATTACACCTAATAAATCAAAAACATCTTTGTAGTTAAGGTCTAAAAGCCATAATTTTACTTTTTTGAGGAAAGTGGATTCATTTCTTAAACTCCTTATGTGATAGGGTAGTTTATTAAAAAGTCTCGGAGCAGATGACGTGAAAAAATTAAAGAAAATTTGCAGATTGTGATGAGGTACTAAAACAAGATTCTGATTATTTATTCTGAGATGATGGTTAGAAGAAATCCTATTTGAAAGATAGCCTGATCTCGCGAAGAATAACTTTAAAACTTTATAACAATAAAGATGTTTCAAAGGTAGTACTTTGAGTCTTCTGAAGAGCATTTAACTATTAGTTTGGCGAGTTTTATTACAAATTAAACGAATAAAGTGTTTTTGAGAAATTAGAATTGGGAACATCTTGTTGTAATACGTACCACCCCAGGAAACTATGCCATATTCAAGCTTAGAATGAACTAAGCCATAATAAATACACTTAAGAAGATCCCGTGAGCAATATTCTTTTAAAAGGTAAATCTGCCTGGTGGCAGCCATAAGATACTTCTTAAGTGCATTGGAATGGGCCGACCAGCTCATCTTCCAATCCAGCAGAACACCAAGATACTTAAAGGACTTAACACTCTCAATATTGAAACACTTGTCAGAGCACGAACGTGACTCAAAAAATGTCTGCGATTCCACTTCCGAGAAGCAAATATCCTTGCAATGTTTAAATTTGTTGCAGTTTGCACAATGAAAAAAGAATGATCCGAAGTCTGTTTCCTTGCCACTTGGACTAAAAAACATAATCTTAGTTTTATCGCTTATAACCATTTTATGCATTTTAAACCAATGGCTTAAGACTTCCAGGTCATGATTAATATCTGCGGAAAGATTTAGGGGAGAGTCACTATGAAAAGCACATGCCATGTCATCAGCGAATGCAATAACTTTGCTACGATATTTTTGGAAAAGCAGCGAATTAATAAAAACTAAAAAAAGTATAGGACCAAGCACAGAACCCTGGGGAACTCCTATAGCGATAAGACTGCTAGAGCTTAGATGACCATTAACTTTAACCCTTTGCACTCTATTGGATAAGTAAGAACAGAACCAGGTATACATTACACCTCTAAAGCCACATTTGTATAATTTATCCAAAAGTAGTTTATGATCGACGGTATCAAAAGCTTTGTTTATGTCGATGAAGAGAGCCGCAGTTAAATTTCTGTTATTAAAACCGTTATAAATATTTGAACAGAAATTTAGGAGGGCTCCCTCAGTCGAAAAGCCGGAACGAAAACCAAATTGACCCTCATTAAAAAACTGGTTTTTTTCTAAAAACTTAACCATTCTATTTTTAACAGCTTTTACGAAAATTTTCGAAAATACTGGAAGTAAAGAAATAGGCCTATAATTATTAATTGAAGTTTTATCACCTTTTTTAAATAGAGGTATCACTTCGGCTCGTTTTAAATCGGCTGGAAAAACACCCTTCAGAATGCTTATGTTATAGATATAAGCTAAGATGTCACATATGTTTAAAGCTATTTTCTTGACAAAATTATTTGAAAAACACTCAGTTGTTGCGGAGTTCGAATTCTTGAGAGATATAATAATTTTGTACAACTCAAAAGACGTGATGGAATCATAAAAAAAGCTCTGAGAGGATGACTTCTCATCAGCTAATTAGACGGACCAGAACAACTATCAGACACTACTTTAGTACCAACAGCGGCAAAAAATCATTAAAAGTATCGGCTAAGACCTTGGAATTGGAAATGATAGCATCATTATCTTTCAACCTTTCGATTTGTTAGATTTGAGATGATTTGTTTTGTATTTCTTTGACTAATTTCCATTCTTTTTTAGAGTCACCTTTGATCTCACTAAACTTGTTTAAATAAAAATTGTTTTTACATAACATTACTTCTTTGGAGATATCTTTACATAATTGTTTGTAAGCTGCAGTGATATCAGCATTATTTGGATGTTTAACCTTTTTCCTATAAAGCTTATTCTTAACTTTAATTTTGTTAAGTTAATAGAAAGATATCCAGGGTTTTAACTTTTTAAATTTAGATTCTTTTTTCTTGACTGTTCTCGAACATTGCTGGTCATACTTATTTAAAGTTTCGATAAAACTGGAGTACGCTCTGGAAGGATCATTTTCATTTCGTGTGATATCCCAGCTTTCAAAACGCAGAAGATTATTGAGCGCTACGTAATCAGTTTTAACGAAGGAAAAGTAGGAAGGCATTTTAGTAGAAGTTGTCGTTGAAACATTTTCCATGCTCAAACACGTCATGCAATGATCAGTTAACTGGAAATCCAGGACAGAGCTACTAAAAAGAATTTTTTCGGAGTTACGAAAACGTACCATTATATGATCAATGCAGGTGCTGGTTGAGTCTGAGATACGAGTTGGCTTATTTATACATGGCTCCAAACCGTAAGAAGACAGTAAGAATAAATAGTTGTCTACCAGAGTAGAATTATGTAAGATATCTATATTGATATCGCCCAAGAAAATAATATCATTAGAAGACTCACTTGATAACAAGTTTTCTAATTCTTCATAAAACACGTTATTAGAAAGAGATAACTCATTAAATCTGTAAATACATAATAAAGCTAACTTTTCGTTATTTACCTTAATTTTTAAAGCATCACAACTACGCAAATTCAAACAGGAAGCTTCAACATCAATCTCATTTAAAAAAAAAGAACTCTTAATAAAAGCAGCAACACCGCCGGCTGCATAATCATTATTACAGCATGGTATAAATTCATACCCTTCAATCGCAAAAAGCGCCTTTTCTTAATCGTAAATCCACGTTTCTGACAGAAAAATAATATCAGGCTTATTCACAAAAGCATTTAGATGCACAAGGAAATTATCAAAATTAGAACGCATACTTCGTATGTTTTGGTGAATAATCAGAAAATTCGGTAAGTATTTTTGGTTAAAAACGAGATCATGAGATACAACGTCAACACAGTTGATAGAGGGAACACTTAAAAAATTTATTTGAGGATCTTGCATATTAATTTAATGATAAAAGGTCTTCAATAGACTTAATAACAATATATTTATCATTATCCCTCTTGCGCATTAGTACTATCCCGTTTTTAACCCAAACATACTTGTTAAAGTATGTATGTATAAAAATATAAATGGAAAAAAAGGGAAAATTGTTAACAACCCTGGATGTCAAACATCCCTGTCTCGGTCGTTATTTGTTACACAAAAGGGACAGGCAAAAGGACACTCTCCTTTCAACCGCACACAAGTGCGGACGTGTCGCAAGCATAAATGTAAATAAAGTTTAATACATCATTTAATTCATAATTATTGTGTTCTTTTTGAATAATCAGAATTGGAAATACAGTCCTCGATAAAGTGGAAATCAACTAAAAATATTGGTCGCATCGAGCCGAATTCAAATAAACAAGTGATTGCGTATTGCACTCAAAGTGCATAGTGATAGTGTGAAAGAGCACATACATATATTCGAAGAACAAGGGCTTTTACGTCGTCATAGTGCGACAAAGAAAGGACTCTTTGCTAGTAGCATTGTACATGCGCAGCAAGTTGCCTTAATTTAATCTCGTCATCGTGTGACGAAAAAAGCTTGTATGCACATGCACAACAAGCTAGGACAATTGAATCGTCATCGTGTGACGAAGAACGCATTTGCACAATACATGCGCAGCAACAAAGAAAGGATTGGTACGTGCGCAGCAACGAAAAAAGGATTGGTACGCGCGAAGCAGTGAACAAAGGAAATCTACCTGAAGTGGTCATCGTTTGGCTGAGAGGTCGTTTTGCAGCATTGTGTGTGTTCGTGTCTGTAAGTAGAAATTTTATAATTCTCTTTGTTCGTATTTTTATTGATTGAGAAAATGCTAGCCGGTACTCGGCGCAGTAGGAAAAAAGAATTAAGATGTGACAATAAAAGCATGTCACCACTTCATGAAAATAAAAAGGTTCTTAGTTCAAGTCGTGTTCTATCCGTCAAACTAAATCATATTGTGAAGTTTGCAGATAAATATGAGGATGATGCAAAAATTCCGTTTTTAGACGCTGAAATTCGCATCGACATTCTTAGCAAATTGCAAGAAGATTATGATCACGCATTGGAACAAGTGGTCGAGTTAGGAGAGGTAGATGGAGTGCAGGAAGAGTGCGATGCTCTTGAATCAATTAGCAATAAAATAATTGAAGTCAAATCAAGACTGATAGCTGTGGTCCGTGGCCACAAGGAAACTAGCAAAGTGTCTGAATCAAGGTCAGATGCTTCTTTCAAAATGCATAGTAAACCAAAATTACCAGACTTACCGATACCATCGTTTGATGGTAGTCCAGGCGAGTGGATACCTTTCCGCAACACATATGTGGCACTGGTACACAATGATTGTCACTTGAGTGGCGTCGTTAAGTATTCGTATTTGCTCGATCGGTTGAACAAAGAAACCAAGACTCTTCTTGGTACGATTACTTTGTCTGATGAGGGTTATGAGCAAGCGTGGAATACCCTCATTGGTTATTTCGACAATACGCGTTTGATTGTAGATCATCACATTGACGCCCTCTTAAGTCTCCCGCAGGTGACAAAAGAAAAGCATAAGGAGTTGCGAAAGCTACTTAACATTTGCATATCAAATGTTTCGGCACTCGAAGTGTGCGGACAGCCGCTAAGTGGACTAGGTGAGCAAATGTTAATAAATTTGGTTTGCAAGAAAATTGACTATTCTCTTCGCAAAGAATGGGAAACCGAACTTGAGGCTAATGATCTTCCAACTTGGGGAAAACTGATAGACTTCCTAAAAAAGAAATGTAGAGTTTTAGAGTCTGTTGATTCAACGAAAAATTCCACGGTGAATCAAAGTCCAAATACGAGTAGGTTTCAGGGTAGCAAACCATTTAATTTTCGGTCATCGAAAGGTGAGTCAAAAATCTTTATGACTGCAATTAAAGCCCAAGGGTCGAGTACAAAAGAAAATACGAAGAACCTAAACTTAAGTCCAGGTTCAAAAGTTGACACGTGTCAAGTTTGTCGGAAGGCAAATCATATCATCTACGATTGTCCCGAATTTTTATTGATGTCATCTTATGAGCGTTATAGTAAAGCAAAAGAACTGAACTATTGCTTTAATTGTTTGAAAAAACATTCGTACAAAACTTGCAGTTCTCGGGGTTGCAAAATTTGTTCCCAACGACATCATACTTTGTTGCATCATATGCCCAAGGGATCAAACATTAACAGTTCAGGATGTGAAGCCGTGTCTTCACCGGTACTATTAGAGGCAAATACTTCTCAGGGAAGGGCAACTAGTCAAACTACGTTTTTTTCACAAAAAAATAAGACTTCGAAAACAGTCTGTTTGCCAACTGCAATTGTGCTGATTGAGGACCATTCAGGCAAATATCGAGAATGCCGTGCATTGCTCGACAGTTGCAGTGATGCAAATTATATCACATCACAGTTAGCTGCGAAATTGAGGTTGCCATGTTTGAGAAATCAGGTTTCTATCTCGGGATTGAACAATTCGAAATCTTCAGCGCATGAAGAGGTTTCAACGAACATCAAATCTACTTATTCGAATTTCAAAGCAACGTTACAATTCAGTTTGGTACCAAATATTTCACAAGGAATCCCCAGTACCAATTATGATATATCTCGGTGGGAAATTCCTCACAATTTGCGATTGGCTGATCCTAATTTCAGTACATGTCAACCAATAGATATTCTAATTGGAGGAGAAATATTTTTTGATATCATTTATCAGAATAAACTCCGACTAAGGGATCATCTTCCCCTACTAGTGGAAACTGCTTTGGGGTGGGTTGTGGCAGGCAAAATAGAGCAGCAAATGCCTAATAAGAAATTGTCAAGTTTTTGTCTTGCTACTGTTTCGAGATCTAAAAATAACGATCTGCAGGAGATTCTTTCAAGATTCTTCGATGTTGAACCCGTGATTCACAAAAAACATTTTTCAGAAGAGGAATTGGCGTGTGAGAAATCGTTTATGGATACCCATCATCGAGATGAGACAGGTAGATACGTCGTCTCCATACCTTTACGAAAGGATTATGAGAACATTGGTGAGTCAAAAACTCAAGCTCTCAATCGATTTTTGTCTTTGGAAAGAAAGTTCGATTCTGATTCACAATTCAAGTGTGATTACAGCAATGTCATTAACGAGTATCTTACCCTAGGTCACATGAAGGCTATCAATGAGTCTGATGATGTGGAAGGTATCCAAACATTTTATATGCCACATCACGCGGTTATCAAGCTGTCAAGCTCAACAACCAAGCTACGCGTCGTTTTCGATGCTTCAGCGAAATCATCGACACATTTGTCGCTGAATGATGTAATGTTAGTAGGGCCTACGGTCCAACAAACCTGTTTTGAAATCACTCTGCGTTTTCGAAAATACAAATTTGTTTTCACCAGTGATATAAACAAAATGTATCGGCAGGTACGAGTTGAGCCATCCCAAACGCCATTACAGCGCATCGTGTGGAGGGATGACAAAAACAATCCTATAGTTACATATGAACTTCAAACAGTAACTTTTGGTACTGCAGCTGCTCCATACCTGGCAACGCGAACATTTAAACAGCTTGCCATAGACGAAAGCGGTTTGTATCCAGAAGCATCTGTTATTGCTCAACGCGATTTCTATGTGGATGATGTGCTCTCGGGAGCAGACAAACTTGAAGATGCAATCAGGTTGCAAAAACAACTAGGTGAAATGTTGGTCCGCGGCGGTTTTACCCTACACAAGTGGTGTTCAAATAATGCGGAAATCTTGTCAGGTGTTCCTGTCCAAGACAGAGAAGTAATGAACAAGGGTCATTCATCGTCAGTTGAATGCATTAAAGCTCTTGGTTTAGCGTGGCAGCCAAAGGAAGACTGCTTTACCTTTATAGTTCCAGAAATTGTAGTAAGGCCAAACATGACGAAAAGAATGATCGTATCGGAGATTGCTAAGTTATATGATCCCCTAGGACTTCTGGCGCCCGTGGTCATTACAGCCAAAATCCTGACACAACAGCTGTGGAAAGGCAATACTGGTTGGGACGACATCGTTCCGAAAGAAATCCAAGATTGCTGGGAACAGTATCGATCACATCTTTAATGTCTCAATGACATAAGGATCAGTAGAAGAATACTGTGCGATAATCCTGAATCTATACAAATTCACGGATTCGCTGATGCCTCAGAACGTGCTTACGGAGCATGTATTTACCTACGCAGTGTAAATGCATCTGATGGCATATCCGTCAATCTTGTTTGCAGTAAGTCTAGAGTGGCACCGATAAAATCAGTGTCACTGCCACGTCTTGAACTGTGTGCAGCGTTACTTCTCGCTCGACTTGTGAAGACGGTCTTAGACGCAATTAATGTAGAGAGTGATAATCAAGTCTTTTTGTCGTCAGACTCTGAAATAACTCTTACGTGGATTAAGACCGAACCACACAAATTGAAGGCATTTATAGCAAATAGAGTAAGTGAGATCCAAGATATCACTTCAAATTTTCTTTGGAAGCATATTCCAACTTCAGCTAACCCAGCAGACATCATAACACGTGGTATCATGCCTGATAAACTGCAAAGGACAGGTATGTGGTGGAGCGGTTCCCCAGTGCTTTATACTGACGTCGATCTGGCACAAAATGTCAACCAAAAGGAACATCGATTTGATTCAGACATTTTGGAGTTGAAGAAAGAATTCACAACTTTAGCAATTGTGACTAGTGACACACATTCTGAAAACATGGATATAATTAATCGATTTAGTTCGTTTTCGAAACTACTGCTTATTGTTTGAGATTCAAAAATAATTTAAATTCCCAAAAAATAAAGTTATTAGGCGCGCTTTCCTCGGAGGAATTGCAAAACGCAACAAAAAGACTAGTGTCAATTGTTCAGCAGAAAGAATTTCGCGAGGAAATTTTAATTTTATCAAAAAATCGTGAACTACCTAGGAAAAGTGGCATACTTTCCTTGAACCCGTTCGTTGACTCTTCAGGAATTCTTCGAGTTGGAGGTCGGTTAGGTAATGCAAGTATTGAATACGATCGAAAACATCAAATCCTTCTCCCTGCAAAAGGACATTTAACTAAATTGATTGTTCGATTTTATCATCTGCATTATGCACATGCTGGTCCACAACTTCTCGTTTCTCTCATAAGACAAAGGTTTTGGATCATATCCGCGAAAAATTTGGCAAAACATTGCGTTCGGACATGCATTGTTTGTTTCAAAACAAAGCCAAGGAGTGGTGAACAGTTGATGGGGAATCTTCCCAAGGAACGATTTACCCCGGCTAGAGCGTTCTACACAACGGGTGTAGATTTTTGTGGTCCCTTTTTGCTCAAGAATAAACGACAGCGATGTGCAACGTCATATAAGGTTTATGTGGCAGTTTTTGTGTGTTTCGTGACAAAGGGCGTTCATTTAGAAGTCGTGTCGGATTTGACCTCCGAAAGTTTCATTGCTTGTTTGAAGCGTTTCATTTTTCGTCGAGGTAAGCCACATGTCATGTGGAGCGACAACGCAACTAATTTTACTGGCGCTAATAATGACTTGAAGAAAATTTATCAACTGTTCAAGGACGAAACAGCGGTTCGTAAAATCAACTCATTTTTCTTAACGGAAGAAATAGTTTGGAAGTCTATACCCCCAAGAGCACCAAACTTCGGCGGCTTGTGGGAGAGCTCAGTGAAATCACTAAAAACACACTTACGACGTATTACAATGAATGTGACATTTTCCTATGAGGAGTTAAATACCTTGATAATCCAAATTGAAGGAATATTGAATTCCAGACCACTGTCCTCAATGTCAAACGATCCCAATGATCCGGAACCCCTCACTCCAGCTCATTTTTTGTGTGGTGGTTCAATTGTGGCACCCCCAGAGCCATCATATAGTAATATCCCTATAAATCGATTAACAAATTGGCGTAAAATTTCACAAATAGTTCAGAATTATTGGAAAAGATTCTCCATTGAGTATGTGCATTCTCTCCAGCAAAGAAACAAATGGAAAGCCTCCTCTCCTGATTTAAGTATCAATGACCTTGTTCTTGTGAGTGACGATCAATTGCCAACAACGCAATGGTTGCTTGGAATTATAGTAGATATTAACAAGGGGCCAGACGATCGCGTTAGAGTTGCCCATATTAAGACAAAAAACGGAGTTTTTGTTAGATCCATATCAAAAATTTGCAAGCTTCCAATCGAGAACACGGTTTGAACGGTTATACAAGGCATACTCATAAGTTCAAAAGGAGAATTATGAAATTTCATCTTACTTACTTGTATTCTTATTATCATTTATTTCTTGAATGAATCTATGTTATTCATTGTATTTTAATTTAATATTTAAATAATCTTGAATTTGTCATTTTGAATTTAAATTTAATCATGTAAATTAACGTAAAATGGATTATATCTGTTGAAAAGCAAAGCCTTTCAAGGGGGCCTGTATGTTAAAGTATGTATGTATAAAAATATAAATGGAAAAAAAGGGAAAATTGTTAACAACCCTGGATGTCAAACATCCCTGTCTCGGTCGTTATTTGTTACACAAAAGGGACAGGCAAAAGGACACTCTCCTTTCAACCGCACACAAGTGCGGACGTGTCGCAAGCATAAATGTAAATAAAGTTTAATACATCATTTAATTCATAATTATTGTGTTCTTTTTGAATAATCAGAATTGGAAATACAGTCCTCGATAAAGTGGAAATCAAATAAAAACAATACTTGTACATTTTCTCTTTCTTAGCTTTTTGTGCAGCATTCAAGAGATAACTTGTCGCACCATTTAAAGAATCGTTGATATATATTTTAGAAGACTTATCACAACCAAAAATTTTAGAAGTTAAATTATTTTTTGCACTAACTTTTTTTTTCATTATTTTAGAAATAAATTTAACTACTAAAATATTAGATTTACTAGTATCCGCATTGTTGGATTTCTTCACTTTTTTTGCGTAACAGTTGTCAATATCAGCTTCAGATATATCTGCGGAAACACCTTTTGAAAAAATTTGCAGAGCACAATTGAGAGCATTGCTATTGTTTACATTTGGTACACCCACTATTTCAACAATTTTTTCTCTTCTATTTTGCTGTAGGAAATTCACTTCTCTTTGAAGATCACTCACTGTTTTCAAGAGATTGTTTTTTTCTTCTTGTAAAGCTCTTATCAAGGAGAATGCATACGCATTTTCGGATCTGAGAGCAACAATTTCATTGTACACTGTCTCTAATGTTATCACTTGATTGTTATGAGAAGAAGGCTGTTGAAGTTGTTGTTGCTGCCGCTGATTAAAAATCGGTTCTTGAAGTTGCTGGTGTTGATGTTGTTGTTGCTCCTGCTGTTGATTAACGTGTTGATGTTGTAGTTGCGACTGGTTCCGTTCTTCATAAGATTCAGTTGGGAGCGGCGACACCAGCAGCGAGACATCCGTTTCTTGTTGAGGTGGTCGTTCACCTTGCTCTCTCACGGGGGGGGGGGAGAGCGAAGGGAGCCCCTACGTGCAGCATTACAACTCTTGCAACGAAATTTTTTGTTCGATTTTTGCAAAAAATCAACGTCTGCCCGTTGAATATTTACACACTTGCAATGAAAAAATACACTGCAGTCCACACATTTAATCTTTGGCTGATTACGTTCAACCTTCACTTTACAAATACAAGGCATTTTTAATTATTTTATTCGAATTACTAAAGGAAAAAAAGAAACTATGCACCAATAGATCACAGTACGTGTTGACCCCACGGCACCACCTACTAATGATGAGCGTTTGCATCCGCTCCGATTATCATACGGGCGTTGTTGTCTTCTGACGCAGCAATCATCCTCTGTACCAAGTCGAAGGGGAGAGGCCCGGGGTCTTTGTAGGGGAGATATACAGCCGCGAACCAAAATAACTCTCCATTAATAGTGACTCCAGCTGTGGTAATATCTCGATTGCTGTAAATAGGCAGGAGAAGAGCGTGAAGGTTTCGTTTTGCAAGAATACATGTTCTTGAATTACCTATAGTTTTGTCAGCAATAAGCTGATAGTTGCTGATTCTGAGTCCCGAGATCTGGGATTTAGTTACCCAGGGCTCCTGGATCAGAACCAGGTCGTGTCCATCCCGGGAGAGATTGAGTATAAGATTGGCTGAGGCAGCCTTAGAGTGGTGGAAATTAATCTGTGCTACCTGAAGCGCCATGGCTGGTAGTAGCAGATGCTTCCACAACAGTGCGATCGCCCTCTTCGTCTGATGTTAGAAGAATGTCTTCAAACATGAGAGGGTCGCTCGAAAGTTCAGAGTCAGACAACTCAGGGTTGACCTGCTCTGTATCAGTGGTTGGCACTGAACTGACGGAGACTGGTGTCATTGGGAATATTACAAAAGTAACAAAGGATTCATTTGGAATAAACAAGAGTGCCCCAGGACATCACGAACTGCAGTCCACAACATAATAAGATTACGTGCTCGTATTAGTGCTAGATCACATAAAGCTGCGTATACAACGATAGATTGCCAAGAGAACCGCGGATGACGGTCAGTAGAGTTGTGGGTAAATATTTTCCCTCTCCACCACCCAGAACCCAATCGATTCCACCAAGTGGAAGAAAACTATGCCATATTTGTCCATCAAAAATAAAAAGAGTAACTAGATATTGTTGCTCTGATTGTTTGAAGCCAATTTGTCGTCAATGCTCAAAGCCACTTTGTGAAAACTTTAAAAAAAATTTGTGATTTTGAGGTTACATACCCTTTAATTTAACCAATGAATGGATCTCTTTTTTTTAGTCTGATTACCATAAGTGTTAACTTTAATAAATGGATAAGTAAATGAAGAGAGTTTTTATGTTGATTTCTTTTTTTTTACCTTTTTTGTATGCGTAAGTTTTGGAAAAATGATTTATGTCATATCAATAAATGTTGTTCAACTTTATATGTCTTTTTAATTTTATATATTAGTAATTTAAAATAATAATGCACACTCTGTACTTTAAAATATAATAGTTGAAGTTGAAGTTTATTCATTCATAAGTTCTAAATACATTAATTTACATAATCCGCGAAGCCTTGTGGCTTATCTGCGGAAGATTATTTATCATAGTTTTAAGTACAATAGTTCATGAGAGTTTAGTGTTCGGTATTATATCAATTTTTTATATTTTTCAATTTGAATTCAAGTTTATCATCAATTACTTTAGATTATTTGTTTTGGGCGTTTAGGAAAAAGCTAATTTCAATATTTTATGGGAGAAGATCAATTTCAAGATTACACAAAACATTATTTTTTACAAAGAGAAAGTTTAAGGAACAATGGACAAAATTGAGTAAGCTTATTTTACATAGATAAATAAAATTGTTTAATAAATTCTTGCGAGCATTTGGGTTTGCGATAGTCCTAAGCGGCTGTGAAAGTTCGTTCAAAATCGTTGGCACGCTGTGAAGTAGTTGTCTTCTACCATACGTATTGGAGATCCTAGGAACTTGTAACATTCCTTGGGCTCGCCTCCTAGTATTCACCTGATGTTCAATTGGCCTTCGAAACCGCGTGTCATCATAGTATTCAAGTGCGACCGTCATTTTATAAATTTGCTGAACTTTAAGTACTTTAAAGCTGTTACCTCTGTGCGCACTGGTTGAGTTTCGGTTGTCTATCATTTTTATTATGGAGTTCTGTAGTTTTTGCAGTTTATCGATATGAGTTTTTGACGAGTTGCCCCATGCAAGTATCCCATACCTTAGCTTTGACTCAACCAGAGCGTAGTATACCTGTTTTTGGACCTGTGGTGTTGAATGGTATCCAAGGTAGAATAGCGAAAAGAGGGCTTTTTTGAGATCAGAGCGAAGCCTGTCAATATGTTTGTCCCAAAGAAAATGGCTGTCGATTGTCACCCCTAGATATTTAAAATTTTCAACAATATCAATGCTTCGATCTGGAAGATTCCTTTGACATATGGTGCTCTTTGGGATAACCCCTTGGTCTGTCGCTTTGTGATGAGGTCCACGTATGTGCATAAGTTTTGTTTTGGAAGCATTCAAAATGATACCGTTATCATGACACCATTTCACTGCTTTGTCGAACTCCGCTTGCATTATACTCAGCGCTGTTTGAAGGCATCTATGTCTAACCACTATTGCTGTATCGTCTGCGAACGCGAATGGAAGGCTGTTTGTGAACACACGGAGTAGCTCATTGGAAAAAAGGATAAATAAAAGCGGTCCTAGTTTAGATCCTTGAGATACTCCAAAAGAAGCTGCTTTCTCGTCGCTGAAGACATCTTTGATTTTAACTTTGAAGGATCTTCCGCACAGGTAGTTACGTAGCCACTCCGAAAGCTTTCCGCGGATGCCGAGCCTACTCAATGCATTCAACAGCTTTAAGTGGTCTAGTGTATCAAATGCCTTACTAAAGTCCATGAATACTACCAGGGCATGGTGACTTTTGTTTAAGCTTTCGTTAATAGCATTAGTGAATTCACCAAGGAGCTTTCCCGTACTCTTGTTTTTTTGAAAGCCATACTGTCTATCATGAATTATTGAATGATTTTCGACAAAGTTTTGTAATCGTCGTGCCACTACTTCTTCCAGACATTTCTCAAACACTGGCAGAATAGATATTGGTCTATAATTTGCAACAACACTTTTAACGCCTCTTTTATATATAGGTCCGACTTTTTTAATAATTCAGGAATATGAGCTTGATTTAGACTTAAATTAATAACCTTTGCAACAAATGGAGCAAATATCTCTGCATGGATTTTCATGTCGCGGGCTCTGATGCCATCCATTCCTGGAGATTGGTCCTGCTTAAGTGATTTTAGAATTGAAAGTACTTCATGTTCGTTTGTGTCGCTAATAAATATGGAGTTAGTTCGAATTTCATTTTCATGGCTTGACAGTTGAGTGTTACAGTTGTGTATTATTTGGAGCGCTTGGTCAGAAAAGTATTTGGCACACTTGTTGGACAAGGCTAGAAAATCTTTTTCTGCCGGAAAATTTTTGGTAATAACGTCATCTAAACTTGGTTTTTTTCTTCCTATAATTTCGTTTATAATGGTCCACGTCTTACGGGGATCGTTTCTGAACTGAATAAATTTATCTTTGTGATAAGTAGATTTCTTTAATTGAATTTCTTTGTTCAACTTGTTCCTAAACCTTTTGTATTCAGCTTCGTAGGACATATTTAGTATATTGCTTTTCCATCTTCGATACAATTCATCCCTTTGCTTACATTTTTCGTGAAGATCGGTTGAGATCCAAGATTTTGTTTTGCGTTTTTTAACCGGTTTTTTATATACTCTTGATTCTTCGTAAATGTCTTGCATCTTTTTCACAAAATTGTTGTAGATTCTATCAACATCATTACCAATAACTAGTGCGTCCCAATTTGTAGATCGAATCAATACATCCGCTAGGCTATTTTTGATGTACGCCGCGTTGTAGTTATTGGAAATGTTGGAAGTTGGGCCAACGGTGCCATACAAGACAGGGTAGTGGTCAGAAACATCACTCTCTATGACCGCCGAAAACATGTGGCTATCAGTTAGGTTTACTGCAATGTGATCAATTAATGTCGAAGTTCCTCTTTTTACATCTACTCTAGTATTTTCTGTTATAACATTAATTAGTCCATGAGATGCCAGCATTTCTAGATAGTCCTTCACGTGGTTTATATGGTCATCTTTGGCATTTATATTCATATCGCCCATCACAATGATGTCTCTATCTTTTTTCTTAACATTTTTTTCGAGATTAGTTCCAATTTCACTTATAAACTCTTTCACACTATAACCTGGTGGTCTATACACTGCATACACGTATTCTGCCTTTGCCCCCTTTGTAATTTTTATCTCGAGAGATTGACACGATTTGCTATTTAAGTCCTTAAATTCATATTCTATACTGTTTTTTAAATATATTGCAATACCTCCACCTCTTCGTTTACTCCTATTTATGAATTCGGGATTAAATCCATCTATTTTGTAGAAATCATTTTCCTTCTTTTTAATGTTAATTTCAAGAAGAACGATGATGTTTAGAATACTTAACAGGGGTCTGATATTCACACAAAATGTATCCCAGTTTTTTCGCATGGATCTTATATTAAAACATAGGCAGCAAAAATCCAATTTTTTAAATTCATCAAAATTGACGCCGCTAAAACCATTTATTATCTTATAATCTAAGTTAACCAAAATGTTATAATTTCTGTTTGTGTTATCCATTTTCAAAGACAGTTTAATTTTTCTTTATGATACAAAAAATTGGTATTAAATGCGATTGATTTTACTCACATCGTTAATAGTGCTTATCAAAATTGCTGGAGAGTTTTCATTTCTTCTTGTTAATATTTTACCTTCACTCTCCCACACATATTTAAATCCCTCTTGTTTTGCTCTTTGCTTCACCGCGTATAGCAGGTTCTTATTGTGCTTTGTCAGCTGGTTGTTGACGTAAACATGCACATCAACGATAGGAACGGTCGGGTATGATGTGTTTTCCATTACATTCTTCAGTGTGACAGATCGGCTTGATCGAGCAAGTTTTACGAAAGTGGATTTACGTGCATGTGATGAAAATGATGCAATAATTGATGATTTTCTGCGTTTTTTGTGTTTGTTCTGTAGATGTCAGTGATTTGGGTGTCTTTTATTTCATGGTTAATTGTTTTGCCAATTGCCGTAATTACTTCAATAAGATTTTCGTTTTGTTTAGGTGGGATATTTCTTATTTTTATAAGAAATTTTTAATCAGCTGTTGCTCGATTGTATTAATTTGAGTTTGCATGCTCTCAATTATTTCATCCTTCTTTTTGTTACTTTCTTTGTTATGCTTTCCATTAGGTTATTGTTCTTTTTTAAGTTTTGGTTTATCTCGTCGTACTTGTTTCCAACAAAGTTACAAGCTTCTTTCATTTCTTTTATTTCCTCTCTGAGAAGTTTAAGCTCTTCAAGAACAATTGTGTTGTTGTCCAGAATGATATTAAAGTCCCCCGTACTGCTGGTATTTTCTCGGGAGCGCTTTTTGGGTTGTATATCTGATGTTGCTGTAGGTGTTGTCGACCTGGTGGTTATGGTATGCTCTAGTGTAGAGGCAATGCTTTTTTGCGCTTCTACGCCAGATCTGCAGAACTGACATTTCCATGCTTCTCGTCTGACTCCCATTGTTCTCCAGGACTTTTCAGTTACGGTGGTGCAAAGAAAATGCAATTTGCGATCGCATTTAGGGCACAACGCGAATTCACCTTCAGGGGGAAGACATTCACCGCAATGAGAGCACACATCCATATTTTATTGATCTAAGAGAAATCTCGATAGCAAGTAAGAGAAAATTGATAAAAACAAGAAACAAACAAAACAAGATTTGGGAAATGTCAATCTTTACACTTCTTCTTAGATTTTTAGGGCGTTTCTTTAAAAGGTCACTATCTCTAACGTTTTGAAAACTAAACTGTTGAATGATAAATTTAAATTCACGAAGAAAAACAACTAAGAAAGCAGAGCGATAACAAGACACGGCCGCACTCTAAACTCACTTTTTGACATCCTAGTAAAAAGTAGGAATATAAAATGAATTTTAAAAATACAATTGTGTCAAAATGGTGTCTGCTGTACTACCGTCAGTAGAATTGTGAAAATTAGAGCACGTCAGTCGCAGAGGGTTAAAAAAAGAAAAAAAAAAACTTATAGTTATTCGGTGGAGCGAGTGAACGTCTGGTTAAAAAAAACATACAAAAAGGCGAGAGTTATTCTAAAAAAGAAACTCATAGTTATTCGGCAATTAAAACAAAGTTTTCGGTTGATTTCGCGAGTGGGAAACAAGAACACACAAAGCGTCAAGGTGAACAGAAAAGAAAAAAGAAAAGAGGAAAAAAAGTGAAAAACGTGAAAAGCCATTTGATTCAATAACTCATAGTACCAGAAAGAAAAAAACAAAAAGAAAAAGGTAAAAATGGTGGAAAACGTGAAAAAGCTATTTGATTCAACAACTCATATTTTTTAGTTATTTGAAAAAAAAAGGAAAAGTGAAAAAGTGCAGAAGTCGAGAGGGATACCAGCGTACACCTAGTAATTTTTTTTTTTATAATTCACTTGCGCTAAAGGGTCTATGAATACCCTTATGATTCACACAGCGCTAGTGTTGGTGTAGTGATTTTTGAAACTCAGGTGGTGTTAGGTTTCAATCTTTTTGCTCCGAGGTTGGTGTCCAGAATGGCTGGGGATTATTATTGGTTTTATTGCCATTGCTTATAATTCACAGTATTTCTTTCGAACATCACGATATCATAAGTACGGTCAACACTTTCAAGCCATATGACCACCCTACTACCAGTGTTATGCTTACGCAATAGAGTTTGAGCTCTTTTTCGAAGTTGATCGATTTTTTTTTTTTGACATCGGGATTCGAACCTGGAACCTTCAGCGTGACAAACGATGATGCAACCACTACACCATGGCCACCCAACGTGAAGATGTATGTAATGATATTCTTGTAAGAAGTTTTAAATTACTATTTTATTATTATTATGCATTATGAGTAAATGAATTACAAATTAATTTAAATCAAATCGATAGCACAAGCTACGAGGGCCTTTAGCTAGATAGAATCTTAAAAATAAAACAATAAAAATACTTTACATACTGTTGTAAATAAAACAAATCAAACAAAAATTTCGGTAGCAAGTAATGCAACCGACCATTTCGAATTTTCAGAGGAAGCTTTGAAAATTAAATATACGTGTATTTGTAAGGTAAGTGGATACACCACCGACCTTCCTTTGAAACAAATAATAGAAAATGTTAGGATAGACCCAGGAACAGGAAGAGAAGAACAATACATAGTCTATTATCATGGAACTGCATATGGTAGATAGGCATGTGTTCTTACAATTGATACAAGAAGAAATGGATAGAAAATAAGAAAACTTACATAAATTTTAAGAAGCAATTAGAAACATGGAGATAATATGGAATTTTGAATTACAACAAAATTATTATTATGTGCTGAAAGAAAAACACACAGCGTCGCTATGAAGAATCGTTTGTGTACTAACTTTTTCCCTCTACTGTTGTTGGTTACATTCTAGTCACCCGCAGCGCCACTACATCTTTGTGAATAAAGGCGATTCTGACAATTTGTAGTTTCATAGTGTCTTCACCAGAAAGAACTTCTTGCGACGCTGTGTGTTTTTCTTTCAGCACATAATAATAATTTTGTTGTAATTCAAAATTCCATATTATGTGCCTACCTAAAAACACACATCGTCGCTATGAAGACGTGTCTGATATCTGTTGGTGACAAAATACAAAACGTTATGTGAAAAATTAAAAATGAAAAATTATGAAATTAAGAACACAACAAACTCAAAATTTTCTTATTATTCAAAACAAAAAGATAAACATACATGGATTATGTTTAGATAATTCTTAAGCACAATACTAAATCTTAATGAATTCATAGTAATAAAAATATTATTATTGTTCTTTGTTCTTCATTACATACAACTAATTACTTTTTATTCTGGCCGAAAATTCGGAAATAATAGAGATGTCCTCTTATCTTTGATCTTTTTTATATCTTTACAATAAAACTCTTTAAATGTATTTTCGCTTTTCCAATTTCCCCTTGCCAATACATCTTGAATAGAATAATTTTCTCGCATATGCTACAGCTGATCTAAAGCTTCCTGGTGACGCCTGTATACCTGCGTTTTTCAATACAGACCGAACCCATCCGCCAATTACGGTTGTAGATGCTGGGCGAGGTTCGCCGACTATAGTGATAAATAAATGACATAATCCCTTATTCTGTTCTCTTCTGGATTGTGAAAGTGGTTACAGCTGCTTGATCCATACTATCGGGCAAACCTTATCATTGGGATGCTTCGACAGTACCCAATTAGATTGCCTATGACTGGCCGAGAGATTATCTCCAACTCGGATGACGACATATTCTCATTTGAAATCCTCAGCAATGTAAAGTCATGAACTCTTCGACCTGATGCTAAAAGGAGAATGGTAGCTGTTCGTCTTGATGCTTCAAATACTGGAGGTAGCTAACCAATCAAATGCAATCTGAGCATCCCAAATAGGCATTCGCTCTTTTCTTGGTTTTGCGGATCCGATTGCTTTGAGGACATGTCGAACCAACAAGCTTCTGACGAAATCGTACAAAATGTTGCTACTGCAGACTTATGAACCAAAATTGTACTACAGTAAAACCGTGATAACTGCCTCGTGAATATTTCCATCACCCCAATGAAGCAGATATCCGAATTCAATTGGAATTCGAATGCATGTCAGATTTTAAGAATTGTGATTTTGTGTTTGTAAAGCAACAAGAGACGGTGTGAATATCTAATTTTTTTGGCATGCAGAAATGCGACGAAGTCTGCTGTGATGAACATTTTTTGTTTGGAATGAGGTACTTACACGTGTTTAATTCGAGCAAATTAGGGAAATAAAACTGACAAATAGAGGGTATTAAACCAGTTTAGACCAGAGATATCCGACTTTCCAGGCTACTTTCCATTGCTTACAACCTGTTTTCCAATAAAACTCGGCAATTCACATATATTGTCTCATTTTCTTTACAAATGTGAGTAAATTCCCGAGTTCCACCTCTATTACCCCTAGAACTCCCGAGTTTCACCTAAAATACCCCTCTAATTGCCGAGTTTCACCACGAAAATCCCAAGTTTAACGTCAATTTACGATTTATTGGAAAAAGTTGGTGGAGCTTGTTCAAAAACTTTTTTTTTTGTTTTAAATATTTGAGTTTATGTTTATTGCTTAACGAAAACCCTTTTGAAAAATGTAAGAGGGTAGAGAGAACACCCCCATCTTATAAATCAGACGAAAACAAAAACCTGAAGGCTAAATATTCAAAAGCCTGCGAAGAAAGAGATGGGTTTAAGCAACTCAACGAAACATTAATTAAGGAAATTAATAGTTTAAAGCAAGAGTTGCAAATGTTGAAACAACAGATCAACAGCCAAAATAAAGAAAAAGAAAGACCAAAAATAGTAGAGTTTGCAACGGATGAAGAAGAGCTACTTCGAGAGACCGAAGGCAAACTTAAAAATGGGAACAAAAATAAAAAAAGGAAGATGAGTACATCACCAAAAATCTCATCTCCAAAACAAAACTTCCAGAAAACTACGGAGTATGCCCCAAATAAAGAAATTAAAAAGTCAGCCAAACCTTCACCAATTATTGCACTGCAACTAACAAAGTATGAAAGCTTAGTTAAGTTAATGGAGGAAAATAAAAATAAAGCTAATACAGCATTTATAAAAAGTAACGACATTAAAATCAATGTAGCTGAAGAAGACTCCTATAGAAAACTTACAAAAATACTTAACCAAAAAAGAGTACAATGGTACTCCTATGAAAGCAAGCAAACAAGACCAATTAAGGTTGTTGTGAAAAAATTACACTTCTCTTGCTCACCAGAGAATATGTCTCAGATCTTAGAAAGAAAAACTTCAAGTTCTTGGAAGCTGTCAATATGCTTAAATTCAAAAGCAAAATACCGCTTCCAGTGTTTACGCTTTCTTTTGAGCACGACGAAGATATCAAAAAGATATACAATATTAGAAATATCCTTGGAATGAAGGTAGAGATTCACGCCTTAAGGAAATCAAAACTCGTCCCACAGTGCAAGAATTGCCAAAAGTATGGACATACGCACAAGTACTGCAGCTCTTACCCAAGATGCGTTAAGTGTGCAGGAAACCATCATACGAAAGACTGTATGAAGAAAAAAGAGGAACCAGCAAAATGTGCCAATTGCAACGAAATGCATCCAGCCAACTATAGAGGCTGCTTAGTTGCAAAACAGATTCAACTGGTAAAAGACAAAAAACATAGACAAACACATCCAAACTCTGAAAAGGACGCACCAAAAAGCAAAAAGGATGCACCTAAAAGCAAAAAGGACGCACCAAAAAGCAAAAAGGACTTACAACTGAGAACGCCAATAGAAGTACCCAACGGTCAGAAAAATACGAAAAAGGATCTAAGGCAGATAGGGACGGGTACAAAAATGACATATGCACAGGCTGCATTAAAAGATAAAGAAAAACCATTAAACATAATAAAAACAAATTCGAATAATAGTATGGAAACTTTCTTGCAAAAAATCCTAAATAGAATGGAAAACATGGAAAAAAGCAATAAGGCTATATTAGAAAGAATATCATAGAGGAAAAGCAGCAACAAAAAGGCTGTACAAAAAAGACAAATATGATGGATCATATAAAAATTCTAGATTGGAATGCTAATGGTATCGAGAAGCGCAAAGAAGAAATTCAGGTAATTCTCGACGTGAACCTAATAGATATATGTCTTGTCTCAGAGACGCACTTTAAATTTAAAACAGATTTCAAACTGCAAGGGTACGAATTATATTACTCCCCACACCCCCATAATTCGGCAAAATGCGGGGCGGCAGTTATAATAAAGAAGACAATCGATCACCATGTATAGGCTAAATTCCAATCATGTGAGATTCAAGGAATATCTATAAATGTAAAAACTAAAAGTGGGCGAATATCAGTCGGATCAATTTACTGCTCTCTAGCTATAATATCAAAAAAAATTTGACTTTAGTAACCTTTTCCGCATATTTTGCAATAGATATATCGCAGGTGGAGATTTAAATGCCAAAAATAAGTATTGGGGATCTAGATTGACAAATACGAGAGGAAAAGAATTATATGAAATGATTAAAGAAACTGGCGGCAAATATCACTCAACGGGAAAACCAACCTACTGGCCAACAGATAGGAATAAAACCCCGGATCTTGTCGACTTTTTCGTAACAAAGAATATCTCGTCAAACACTATAAAAGTAGAAGAATGACCAGATCTTGACTCAGATCATTCCACAATACTTATGACACTCGGCGAAAAAATCACTCTCAAAGAAAATATTCCAAGACAAGCTAATAAACTGACTGACTGGAACTACTTCAGACAGAATCTTGAGGATAGTATTTACCTTTTAGAAACAATTGAAACAAAAGATCAATAAGAGGAGGCTGTACAGACTCTTACAGTTAATATCCAAAAAGCTGCATGGGCTGCAACACCTAAAACAAAAACCAAACTAAAACAGAATTCTTATCCAAAGGAAATATGTGAAATAATTGCAAAAAAAAGAAAAGCTAGAAAACGCTGGCAACAATCAAGGGCGCCAAGCGACAAAACAATGCTCAATAATCTAGTCAGTATACTCAAAAGATCGGTAAGAGAATTTAAAAATGAATCTTTTAAATCATACCTTTCCAATTTGACGAATGATGCTAGTACCGATTACTCGCTCTGGAAGGCGACAAAGAGAATGAATAGGCCAATATCACATATTCCACCAGTTAAAACCAGGGAAAGTAACTGGGCAAAAAGCAACAAAGAAAAAGCGAATTTATTTGCTGAGTATTTTGAAGGCGTCTTCCAACCGTATGAAGATAAAGATTGTCAAGAAACGGAAGAACTGTGCGAAGAAGAGGGGCATATTCAACCGATAACAGCGAAAGAAATTGCCAAAGAAATAAAAGAAGGCATCAATACCAAAAAAGCCCCGTGATTTGATTTGATAACAGGGGAAATTCTACGACAATTCCCAAAAAAAGCCTAAAGAAACTAGCGCAGATTATAAATGCTGCAATCAGGACAAGGTATGTACCCAGCAAGTGGAAAGTAGCGGAGGTAATTATGATACCAAAACCAGGCAAACCACCTAGTGAAGTCACCTCCTATCGCTCAATATGGATACTGCCTATGTTGTCCAAGCTATTTGAAAAGATGTTGATTAAACGTCTGCATAAAATCATTGAAGAAAAATCACTAATTCCAAACCATCAATTTGGTTTTAGGAATAAGCATTCCACGATTGATCAGGTGCACAGAATAACAGATAAAATCGAAAAAACATTTGAAGAGAAAAAGATTTGCTCTACTATATTTCTCGATATAGCACAAGCTTTCGATAAAGTATGGTACAAAGGACTGATCCATAAATTGCAAAAGGATCTGCCTAAGCAATATTCAGATATTCTAGAATCCTACATATTGCAGTGATTTTTTAGAATAAAACAAGGAGATGATTACTCCACACTGAAAGAAATAGATGCTGGAGTGCCACAAGGTAGTGTGCTAGGCCCTGTACTGTATCTTCTGTTTACCAGGGATCTGCCAAATAGCGATGGAACAACCGTGGCAACATTTGCAGATGATACTGCTGTCCTTGCTGTGGGAGAAAATGTCGAAGAAGCGACAAAAAAGCTACAGATGGCAGTAAATCCCAGTGTTCATAATCCAAATGGACAAAAAAATGGCAAATTAAATTAAATGACCTAAAGTCGGTCTATATTAATTTCACGAACAAGAATGTTCAGCATATCCCAGTGTTCATAAATGGTAATGCAGTAGAATATGCAAACACAGCCAAATATCTAGGCATGACCTTAGATGCAAAACTGCGCTGGAAACCGCATGTAAAGAAAATAAGAGAGGAACTGAACATGCGTTACAATAAAATGTATTGGCTTATCGGGAGATACTCTTGTCTGTCAAATAACAATAAACTGCTTCTTTATAAGCAAATATTAAAACCAGTATGGACCTATGGGCTCCAGCTGTGGGCATGCACATGCAAAACGAATTTACAAAAAATACAAACATTCCAAAGCAAAGTACTACGAAACATAGTAAATGCACCATGGTACATAAGAAACGCTGATCTACATAGACATCTAAATGTTGAAATGGTTGAAGATGAAGTAAAAACAGTAGCCAATAGACATAGACTCAGACTTCTCAACCACGTCAACGTAGAAATGACAGGAAAAAACCATTTGAACTAACTACCTAAAGATAGTGTAGAGTTCCGGGATCTTGTGTGATGCGGGGGTAGTTTTTAATAAAGGAAAGCACTGTGTTCATTTAATTCAATTTACAAACTTTATTTCATAAACTTAAAGTATTACTACGTTACAATTTTTATACAACTAGAGACCTATACGCAACCGCACACGACAGCCTCAGTGACGAAGACCAACTACCTTTCTTTTGCTAAGTACGTATCTCAATTCGCTGTGAGACTAGACAATGAGAGTTGAACTGTTAAACTAAGGCAAGCATTTGACTTTTCTCTTATACATTACGTATGTTGTATGGGTCTGACAGTGGCGTAGGACTATTCATCTCCAAGAGGAAATGTAGGCGACATCGGCGGAGAACACTACATCACCCCCTCCTAGCCGAAGGCGTTAATGATTGTAAATGATGAAACAAAATAAAGGTACGTACGATGCAAGTATGTGTCACGACTGTATTACTCAATTGCCGACGAAATTAATAATATAGCACGTTAAGGTCTCATTATTACTGACGAAATCTGACACGTTTTTTAATACCTTCGATTTTATTATACGCGGGTTTAATGCGATCTAACGATACGGAGACGTTTCTACCTTTTATTTCAACCACGAAATATTTTCTTAACCTTTTCAAAACCTTAAAAGGTCCTTGATAAGGACTTTTAAGACCTGACTTATTAGGTGGTGAGCGAACGAAAACCTGATCACAGTCCTCGAGGGCCTTCGGAATATACACCTGGGGTTCATTCTGACGTGTCTCCTTAGGTCGTAGTGCATTCATGTTATCCCTGAGTTTGGCTACAAACGAGGGCAGATCTACATCACCAAGTCGTTGAGATGTGGTATCAGAAGAAAAAAGTCTGTTGGCAAGCGTAAAGGCTGTCCATACACCATTTCTTCTGGAGAACAATTGATATCCGGTTTAAAAGCCGAACGGGCAGTGTTTCCTCTGCACTTGATCGCTGCTTTTAAAACTCGGTGGAACCTCTCCACTAGCCCGTTTACCTGCGGATGGTAGGCGGTGGTTCTTATTCTATGGAGACCCAATAACTTAGTCAATTCCGAAAATAATTTCGATTCAAATTGCGTCCCCTGATCGGTTGTTATCCTCGAAGGGACACCAAAACGGCTTATAAACTCTGAAATGAATTTCTTTGCAATTGTCTCCGTACACATGTCCTTCAGCGGGT
This sequence comes from Criorhina ranunculi, assembly GCA_951813785.1. Classification (NCBI taxonomy): domain Eukaryota; kingdom Metazoa; phylum Arthropoda; class Insecta; order Diptera; family Syrphidae; genus Criorhina; species Criorhina ranunculi. The sequence goes on along the minus strand of OX638381.1, from coordinate 56,733,440 downwards.
ATGCCACTGGCCAACGCGTGAATCTATCGACAATGGTTAAGATATAGGTGTATCCATTAAACACATCAAGAGGTCCTACCAAGTCCATGTGCACGTGCTCGAATCGATCACTGGGAGTATTAAAACTGCCTAAGGGCGATTTGGTATGTCGGTGAACTTTCGAGAGTTGACACTGCGTGCAAGACAGAACAAATTTCTTAATACTGGAGTTCATTCCAGGCCAAAAATATCACTCCGTCAATATCTTTCTGGAAGCGCGAACGCCTGGATGAGAAAGTGAGTGTAAACTGAGAAATATCGCATATCTGAGACACTTTGGGACATACGGCCTGTTACGATTAGTGGATGTTTCGCACCATATGGGCTGATTAACCATGGGAAAAATTATCTCCTCTAGCTTGAATGATCATTTTGACCTGCGCGATAGAAGAGACTTAAATTCTTCGTCTTATGTTTGCTTATTAACCATATTTTCAGGCGAAAATATGATTGGAATGGGCGAACCACTTCTAGTAATCGCGCTCTCTTCGGGTCTGGATAGAAAATCAGCTACGAAATTATTTTTTCCTTTTATGTGTCTTATATCATTGGTGTACTGCGATATCCAATCCAGGTGTCTTGTCTGCCTTGGGCTTCGTACCGCTTTACTAGCTAAAGCTGTTGTCAGAGGTTTGTGGCCGGTATATACAACAAACTCGCGCCCTTCGAGAAAATATTGGAAATGCCGAATAGATACGTAAATTGCCAAGAGCTCTCTGCCAAAGCTGAGTATTTAACTTCAGCTGGAGTTAACTTCTTGGAATAAAAAGCTACAGGTTTCCACTCATTTTCAATAAACTGCTCGAGCACTGATCCGATAGCTATACTAGATGCGTCCACTGTAAGGTGAGTTGGAGAGTGTTCGCTCGGATGAACAAGCATAGTAGCCTGTGAAAGAGCTGCTTTGGTCTTAGCGAATGCTTCTGAACAATCCGGGGGCCACGAAAATGTTGCACTCTTGTTTTTTTGTTTAGATAAGAATTTTACCTGAGCGTGAATAGGTGCTAAGAGATTGGCTAGGTTTGGAACAAATCGGTGATAAAAATTGACTATACCGACAAAACGTTGAATCTGCTTTAACGAGGAAGGCTCAGGGAAACGCTTTACCACATTCACTCGTGCCTCGGATGGTGCAATGCCTGCTTCCGTGATGCTGTGACCTAAGAATTCGAGTTGCGTTCTTCCGAACTCACACTTTGATGGTTTAATAGTTAAACCATACTTGACTAAACGCTCGAACAGCATTCTCAGGTGTTTTAAGTGTTCCTGACGATCGGTACTTGTGATAAGTATGTCATCGATGTACACGAAACAAAAATCCAACCCTTTCAAAACTTCGTTCATAAATCTTTGGAATGTCTGAGCTGCATTTCGAAGACCAAATGGCATTCGAGTGAACTCAAACATTCCAAAGGGGGTCGTTATCGCCGTTTTAAAAATGTCCTCTTCTGCCACAGGTATTTGATTATATGCTCGTGGCAAATCTATTTTAGAAAACACCTTGCGACCTCGTAAATTTTCGGAGAAGCTATGAAGGTGTGGTATAGGGTATTTATCCGGAACAGTTACAAAATTAATTGCGCGGTAGTCCCCGCAGGGACGCCAGTCATCTGGTTCCTTTTTTGCTACTATGTGTAAAGGAGAGCAGGTAGGTGACGATGACGGTCGGCTGATACCTAACTCTTGCATATGCTGAAACTCCACCTTAGCCATTTTAAATCTTGTGCTTTCTAAACGTCTGGGTCGAGAAACTGGTAAGTGCCCTGAGGTCACTATGTGATGTACAACCTTATGCTTCACCGGAATGTTAAAGTTGTGGGATGCTTGTCAATGAAGGGTACTCCTTAAGTAGGTTTCCATACTCATCATCGACGATAGCCAAACGGGGAGAAATCATATCGATTTTACTAGAAGCTATGCTTGCAATAGAAAACAAATTCGTAAGTGAATTGATAAGAGCACGTCGTTTAATGTCGACCAATAAGTTGAAATGGCCAAGAAAATTGGCTCCAATAATGGGTCTTGTGACTGCGGCAAGAGTGAACGGAAACGTGAATTTTCGCCGGAGACCCAAATCAAGGTTCAAAAGTTTAGATCCATATGTTTTAATGATGGACCCGTTTGTAGCCGTTAGATTCTGCTCTAAAGGTGCACACCGATTTGTTCGAAATAAACTATACGGCACCACAGATACTTCAGCCTCTGTGTCTATAAGAAAATCTAATTTGCTAATCTTACAGTGTACAAAGAGACGGCGAAAATTTGAATGCCGAGTGTCCGCCGTAGATACACTCAGAGTATCTAGTTTTTTTCGTTCGCGTTTCTGTTGTTAAAGCTGCATGGAGGTTTGCAGTTTCTAGCTTTTACTCCATGTACTCGATGAAACCAACACGTTTTTTGATTGCTACTGCTCCGATTAGATCTTTTCCGGTTTTGAAAACTGACACCTCGGTGTGGTGACCGACCCCTATCGCGAAAAAAAGAGTTTCTTAAGCGAAGATCTGATTTCGCTTATTTCCCTCATTAGCCTTTCCTCAACGCTAGAAAGATTATTTGTGACATTTCGACTGCCAGAGGGTTTGTGAATCGCGTTAACGCTTAACGTTTGCGTCGTTTCCCAAATCTTATCGGCTAAATCTAATCTTGTCTGGAAGGGTTGACCGATAGTTACAGCAAGTGGAATACTAATCTGCGTGGGAAGTTTTCTCTCCCAAAGAGACTTTATTAGGTCCTCACACAACAATTAAATATTTCCGGCTGTGGACATCATATGTCGATAAAGATCGGACGGTTTTCGATCGCCTAAATTTTCTGCAGATAAAAGCTGCTCTAATCGTCGTTGCTCTGACAGCGAATGTCGCTTAATGAGAACTTCTTTTAAATTCCCGTATTTGTTTGACACCGGAGGACTATTTAATACATCAATTATGTTATTAATCGCGTTAATTGGAAGTGAAGCAAGTACGTACGAGTATTTTGTTTCATCCTTAGTAATTTTTCTTGTCGCAAACTGTGCTTCTGCTGCAATAAACCACGCCGCCGGGGCTTTTTCCCAAAAACCTGGGAGTTTAACTGACGATATTTCATAAGGATTGAGGTACATTAAATTTTTAAAACCTTGGAATCAAATACGAACTTTTAATTCTTTACAACCCGGGAAAAATAAAAAATAAAAATGTAAATAATATGCTAAGTCATGCACTGCCTTAATATTTCTCACTGCACTAAATAAAATCACCCCTGCTATCGTGTTTGGCTAACAATCGTTCTGGTATGAAATGTTGTAGGATTAAAAAGAAAGAAAATATTTATAAAAATAAATTTTTTTTTGTATAAATGAATGTGTCTTTTAAATAAATTTATGTTTCATGTACGTTAAAGATTTATATTATTCAGTGATGTTTGAGTCAAAATTATCTGATATAAATCATAAGATCGATTGAAAAATATGAGAAAAAAAAAAAAAACCTGTGATGTCGCTTCTTCATGTAAGTTCACACGTCTGAGGTGAAATCCGACTTCTCATATGCACTATGTTCCGAAAAGCTCCCGATGAATATATGCGCTTTGGTCGTGGTGTATATGACGCCGAAAACCAGTCGATGGTATTCTATGATCTCTGGCCCGTGTTGATGACGTAGGTTTCGTTTACTGCATTTGGTTGAAAAGTAGCGGCTTAGCATGAGGTGATCCTGTACATATTCGTATATTCATACGACTATGCTCCCGGGTGTAAGCTTTCGTCACTGACGCATAATTTTGGCAGGTTATATATATATTTTATACGTATATATGTATATATATATGCGGACTGCTGATTACGATGCTGGTATTATTGAATATGCCTCTTGTAATCGTCTGATAGGACGATATATTTGTTTCCAAGTTCCCCTACTAACATTGTTTTTGTATGCTGATACAAAATTTGAGTTATTTCGTATTTTTAACTTGGGGTCACCAATGTAGAGGTCCGGGATCGTGTGTGTTCAATTAATTAAAATTACAAACTTTATTTCATAAATTTACAGTATTACTACGTTACAATTTTGATACAACTAGAGCCCTATACGCAACCGCACACGACAGCCTCAGTGACGAAGACCAACTAACTTTCTTTTGCTAAGTACGTATCTCAATTCGCTGTGAGACTAAACAATGAAAGTTGAACTGTTACAATAAGGCAAGCATTTGACTTTTCTCTTATACATTACGTATGTTGTATGGGTCTGACAGTGGCGTAGGACTATTCATCTCCAAGAGGAAATGTAGGCGACATCGGCGGAGAACACTACAATAGTAAGAGTAAAAGAAAGGGAACTAAAACAATAGTATATAGTAGACCCAACACAACATTAAATAATTATATGAAAGACAAATTGCTGATTAGTCGAACGACTTGGTGCAATTATTGGAAAGGCTGGCTTCTCCCCCTCCTGCGATGAAATGCCATGATGGCCATACCGTAGGGAAAAGGGGAAGAAGGGAGAAGGGGTTAGTGGGTAAAAATCCCACACTGTTACTGAGTACGGGCTCAGTTTCGTCTTTTGAAGATTACCACCTCCCAGCGCAAAAAAAAAAAAATATTTGAGTTTAACGCAAATTTTTAAATCGAAACGTGTATGCATTTTTATGAATTGTTTTGCTTCTAAAAAGGATATTTTGAACCAATTAACAGTATATTGAAATAGTTCAACAATTTTTGCATCATAAAAGCTATTTAAAGGACAATTTTTTGTTTAAATTTTTTTGGTTTTGAGTTTCTTTTTTTTCTTTTTTTATAATGGAAACGTTGAAAATAGGCTTTAACATATTTTTTAAGCAAACAAAACCATGTATTTTTCGTGCTTATAGACAATGTTTTGAGGAGGTACTGGTTTGCACCACCTGTTAAAAGGAAAAATGCTGCGATTCGGAAAAAATACGACTTTATTCGTTCGTGGCCGTGACAGAAGTGAAGTTTTAGAGAATTAATGAGTACAAGAAGAGACATGATAAGAGATTACATAATTCAAGTGTTAGATGATTAAAGAGAATAGATGATTAAAGAGAAAAGATGATTAAAGAGTATAAATGATTAAAGATAATCTTATTGCCGCTGCGAACATACTCCCCCCGTTGGAAGGCTATGGCTTTCAACTTCATCACTTTCTACGGGAAGCACGGCTAACTTTTCAACTGCTCGCTTGAGGAATCTATTTGCGGTGCGAATAAAAGCAATACGAGCAACGCCGTCATCACCACATATCGTGCTGTCCACACGACCAAGCTGCCACTTTAGCGGGGGAAGATTTTCGTCCTTGACAATCACCAGAGCGCCCTTACGAATATTCGTTGTTGATGAACGCCACTTTCCACGTTCTTGTAGCAAGGAAAGATAACATGCACTCCACTTCTTCCAGAATGTTTGCTGCATGTAACAGATACGTTGCCATCGGTTTAAACGGCTGATGTCGAGATGCGTTACTTCTGGCTCTACGATAGCTGTGAATGGTGCGCCAACCAAAAAATGCGCTGGAGTGAGCACCTCAAGATCATTAGGATTCTCTGAAAGTGGACAAAGAAGACGAGAATTAATTATGGCAGCGATTTCACACACAAGAGTACGAAGCTCTTCAAATGTCAAGATAGAAAGGCCAACAGTGCGAAAGAAATGTGATTTAACCGACTTCACCGCGGCCTCCCACAATCCACCAAAGTGTGGCGACCGAGGAGGAATAAACTTCCAATCAATCCCATCTGCGAGGCATTGTTTTGATACCGAAAGGTTGTGAGATTCACTCAAAAATAAATTCCTTAAATCAGCTAACTCATTTTTGGCTCCAACGAAGTTTGTTGCATTATCCGACCAAATAGTCTGGGGCCTGCCTCTTGTACACACGAAACGTTTTAATGCAGCCAAGAAGGATGGGGTAGATAGATCTTTTTCCAACTCCAGATGAGATGCCTTTGTGGAGAAACATACGAATATGCATATATAGCATTATATAGGTGGCCGATTGCGAACTTCCGATTTGTAATAAAATGGCCCACAGAAATCGATGGCATTGGTAAGAAAAGCTCTGTAAGCTTGCAATCTATCAGATGGTAAACAGCCCATAACATGCTCGAAGATTTTCGGCTTCAGACGAAAGCACCTTACGCATTTATTAATTACGCTGGCTACGGTTTTGCGACCACCAATTGGCCAGTAATGTTGTCGAATGGACGCGAGCAAGCTCTGAGGTCCAGCGTGCAGATATTTGCTATGAAAATGGTCGATAATTGCTCTGGTGACTGGATGATGTTTTGGCAGCAGGACCGGATGCTTTGCCTCAAAGTCCAAAAACGAAGTTTGCAATCTTCCTCCCACGCGGAGTAATCCATACGAATCGATGAACGGAGTTAATGAATGTAGTTTGCTGGACGGACTTAGTTGTTTCTCCGACCTTAACGCCTTGATTTCACCTGCGAAATGAATTTGTTGAATATTGCGAATTAGCAACTGTGTTCCCTTTTTGATGTTTTCTGGTGTCAAGGGATTGTGGATTTGCGATATGCGCCTGGTGCCAGTTAGACAAAAACGATGAATGTAAGCAAAAATGCGCTGCAGCTTTTCGAATGAGTTGTGATTAGGGTTGCCAGAAATATTTCTTAGCAAATCGGGAGAATTCAGGAAATTATCGGGAGATTGAGAAAAAAATCGGGAGAATAAATAAAAACTCATTACTCCATAGAAATTTTAAGCCACCATTCTCCTTCTAGCAAACAAATATACAAGGTGGCGCAAAATTAATCACCCTATCGGAAGATGTTATAATTTTTGCAAATGGCGTCGTACGTCAATTATATTTGACATTTGTGAACTAGTCAGCTGCAGTATACAAACAGACAAGCAATGGAGCGCTAAACTACGCAAGAGCGTGGAATAATTGTGTCGGAAGGGTTTCCTGGTCGCTTAATCTCCCGTTTTGGCGATTTGGCATGGTCAGCTAGATCGCCCGATTTAATCATCCCAGACTTCTTTCTTTGGGGCTACTTCAAGTCGCGGGTTTATGCCAACAAGCCTCAGACAATCGCAGCCCTTAAGGAAAATATTCGACAGGAATGCGAACAGTTATCACCGGAAATCTTGCGGAAAGTCATGGAAAATGCAACAAAACGGGCACAAATGTGTATCAACACTGGCGGCAGCCACTTGACGGATATAATCTTTTCCACTTAACAGAAAAAAATTGTAAAGGTCCAAATAAAGATTTCCATCACTCAAAATCTTTTTTTTTTATGTAGTAAAAAAGTAATTCAAAAACTAAATTGGATGATTAATTTTGCGCCACCTTGTTTTTGGAAATGTCAATGTCAGTGTATTATGGCAGTTCAAAAACAAGAGAGGGTTATGCCAAATTATGTTGTATGCTTACATTAGGCGCTGATTACACTTCTTCGTAATAAAACTTTTTCTGAACTATTCGTGATTTTTTGGGAAAATAAAAATTAAAAAATTGAAAAATCGGGAGACTTCATAGAATTTCCGGGAGATCGGGACATTAGTAAAAAAACCGGGAGACTCACGGAATATCGGAAGAACTGGCAACCCTAGTTGTGATACTTGCAGTCAAGCGATATGTCCTTTTGCGATGAAACGACTAAAACTCTGCGACGTCGTTCTGGCAGGTTTGTTAAAAAATCAAAATTAGTGGGCCAAGACGATTGATCTTCCAATAAGAAGGGTGGTCCATGATTCCAAAGTTCAGAGTGCAGCAGCTCGTTTGGCGTGCATCCTCTCGAAAGAATGTCTGCCGGATTTATTGAAGTCGGTACATGATGCCAAGTCATGCCACTGGTTAGGCTTTGTATCTGACTTACTCTGTTGGAGACGAACACATTGAAATTTGACGGCTGCTCCCGAAGCCAAGACAGTGTCACCATCGAATCTGACCAACAGTGGACTTTACATGAATGTTGACCGTTCTGCGATATGGATGCTACTAATTCGGCAAGAAGCAGAGCAGCAGACAACTCCAATTTGGGAATGGTCAAAGTTTTTAGGGTTGCAACTCTAGATTTTGCACAAAGTAAAGATGATGTTATCACTCCCTTAGATTCGGATCGAACGTACAAGCAAGCACCATAAGCAGCTAAGCTGGCGTCGCAAAATGCATGTATCTCCCATCTTGCTCCGGGCATCTATACGAAACGAGGAAATTTGAAACTGCTGACAACCGCAAACTGAGCACATATATCCATCCAACTAGATTGCAACGATTGAGATAAGCTCTCATCCCACTCAAACTTTTCCTTCCACAGAGTTTGAAGAAAGATTTTAGTTTTAGTTATGACAGGGGAAATTAGACCCAGAGGGTCGTAGAAACGAGCAATTATAGAGAGAACTGAGCGTTTTCTTATGCGCTCTGTGCTTTTGAAAGGGGTGAAGGCGAATAGGAAATTGTCACTGTTTGGATCCCATACGAGACCAAGTGTCTTTGTCACGTCAGTGCCATCATGAAACTTGAGGAATTTCTCACGATCTGAGTCCGGAACTCCATGAAGGGCCTTTAGCTCGTTGGAGCACCATTTGCGAATTTTGAAGTTTCCTCGTTGAAGTAGATCCTTGACCTGTTCCCGGATTTCAACAACTTGTTCTAGAGTATCACCACCAGATATGAGGTCGTCCACATAAAAATCTCTGTGAACGATCCTGGCTCCGAGAGGAAACAACTTTTCATCATCATATGAGAGTTGGTGTAGGGAACGTATCGCTAGAGAGGCAGCTGGCTTGGTACCATATGTGACGGTGTCCAATACGTAGGTTTTGATTTCATCCTGTGGGTGATCGCGCCATAAAATGCATTGGAGATATTTGTCTGGATGCAAGACACCAACGCAGCGATACATTTTACAGATGTCTCCACACAACGCAATTTTGAAGAACCGAAATCGTAAAAGTGTGTGAAATAGCTTTGGTTGTATGGTTGGCCCGGCCAAAAGAAGATCGTTTAAGGAATATCCCGAAGTGGTTTTTGCCGAGCCATCAAATACGACACGGAGTTTTGTCGTTGTGCTTTCAAGCTTTTGCACACAGTGATGTGGTAAGTAGAATGTTGGCACATTCTTTTGTGGTTTTGCTACCGACATGTGGCCTAGTGATGCGTACTCCTTCATAAATGAAATGTACTGAACCTTCAAATCGTGATTATTTTGCAACTTCTTTTCTAAGCCTTTAAATCTACGAAGAGCGCGATTATATGAGTCGCCAAGAGCGTTGAAGTTTGCCTTTGAAGGCAATCGAACTGAATATGCTCCAGAAGCATGACGAATAAAATTTTGTTGAAAATGCTGCTCACACCAAATGTCTTCTTCAGATTGGGGCAAAGTTGAATCAAAACAATTCTCTACTTCCCAAAACCGCTTCACAAGACTAGTCAACGAGATATCATCTGCTTGCTCAATCAAGTTTTTGCTGAAAGCGGTTAGAGTTGCTGATCGCTTGCTTGAGTATGAAACTCCTCCAGAGATGACCCAGCCGAGCCGAGTTTTTTGCAGGGTTGGCAGCTCCTTCGCTATACGAGATCTATGCGTTGAGGCTTGAAGAACAAGGAGTCTGCTAATTTGAGGTTTTTTGGGATGTTCCAATTTGAAGTGCTAAAATCGAAGTTTGGTTGATAATCTGTTATGGTTAGAGTAACGACAGCGACAGTGAATGAAGTGGTATAATCGCCCTCTTGCGATTGTGCAAGAATGTTGACAGCTTTGTCAGCTACAAAATTGGATTCACCTATGCCAGAGATTGATATGGAAGAGTTTGTTTGTTGAAGTTGCAGCTGATTTGCTAATCGAGCTGTTACAAAATTGAGCTGAGAGGCTGAATCTAGAATGGCGCGGCAAGGAACGAATGTGCCTGTGCGATTTTGAACGAGGAGTATGGCTGTTGCTAGTAGTACATTACTGTTGGAAATCGATCCTATGGCTTAGTGAGTAGGGTTTGTCGGTGACGATGATACGAGGGTTGATTGCGAAGTACTTGCGGACACGTTCGGCGAATGGTTTACGGCTTTCGATGGAGATGACGATAGAGCGGTGGGAGGGGTAGAATTCATATGAAGAAGCGAATGGTGTTTCGCTTGGCAATGACGACAGTGACCAGATTTGCACCGCTGCTTATTACGGCCCTTGCGCAGGCAATTCAAGCAAAGGTTCAATCTTTTTGCTTCTTTGTAACGTAAGCTCGGGGAAAGATACATGAAAAGCGAACAGCCGCTAATATAATGCTCCTTAGAGTTACAAAATACGCAAAAGGTATGGTCGTTCGAAGACGCTACTAAAGCATTTCTATTGGTTTTTAATAAATTTGAATGTTTTCCCACCTGGTGGCTAGGTGTTTGTGTTACCATAGCACTTTCCAAATTCTATTTCATGCGACATCTTTTTTCCAGAAATGATGACATAGCAGTCCAAGTTGGCAATTTGTGGGTCGGCATTTGCTACGAATCTGGTTTGCGGAGCACAGATTAATTGTCAGCAACAAAACCAAAATTATGTATTTCAGCTTAAGCAAGCAGGAGTCTCCTGACTTCGAAATACATTTCCATGCACTCGGCTGCTGTCGTCACAGCATGATTAATTGTACTTGTACCGTAGAAGCCTGTAAGACCATGTATAATGAAACAGTAACTTGCAATTTAAACTGTTTTAAAATTGAATTGGTAACACAATTTAGGTACTTAGGTATTACAATAGACCAAAATTTGAGTTGGGGTGAACACATCTTGGTCTTAAAAAACTGTCTGCGTTCGTCTATTCGTAGTCTTTACCGACTCAGAAATTGCTGTACGAGCCATACTTTGAAAACAGTTTTCTACGCAATTTTTCATTCGAAGTTACAATATGGAATAAGTTGTTGGGGGGGTGCATACTTCACCAATCACCAACCGCTTGTTGTGTTGCAAAAATGTGCCGCCCGAAGAATATGTAATGCTCACCGCTTATCGCACTCTATAATGATGTTTAGATTCTTAAAAATCCTGTCAGTTAGGCATTTATACTATTTTAAAGTTTTAAAGATATTCTTGATAAGGGGTGGATATAGGTAAAGCCCAATCTCAGACACTCGTAATTTAAGAAGTATCTCCCGTTCTGTTGTAGAAATACCAGCTTTTCGTACCATCCATTTCAGAAACTTTTTTTGTGTAGTATCTTGCAAATTGTTCAATAGGCTCCCTGTAGACATACGATGCATTAGAACATTGAACGCGTTTTTAAAAAAATTGAAAATATGGCCCTTTAATTTGAACCATAATGATATTGAAGTTTTGCTGTTCTACATTGTTTGAGTTTATAATTGTTTTGTACAAGCTCCAAAGCTCCTTTTTCGTTTATTTTTGTTAAGTATTTAAATGAATTATTGTTTACCCCACAATGAATAGTACTAATTTTGAAGTGGCATTTATAACTATTTATACTGTTTAATATAAAATGTCACTTACTATTCTCTTATGAACAAACATTGTGTAATATTAAGAAAGATGGATAATTTTTTGTTAGAGAATAATGAATGAAATAAAAAAAAAAAAAAATCTTCTTCCCACTTCTCCTGTGTCCCCTGATCAAGCTTGTGGACGATGAGGTATATGAGCAATCCATCAGAAATTTGCTCAGGCGTGGCTATTGTTTGTAGACCACGAAGATGCGAATTGAGTTTGTCGCTGAGTTCACGTATGTAAACCACTTGCGGATCCTTTCTCAACACCCGTTAGCCCGAAGATGGCCTTTATGTGTGCCTGGAAAATAAGCAATTTATTATCAAATCGATTGGTCAACAAATCTACCGCCTTATCGTAATTTTCTTCATTTGCTTCAAGTGAAGAGATAGTTTCCAATGCGGCACCTTGCAAATTAGCGCGTAGGTGCTGGAACTTTTCAACCTTACTCAGCTCGGTATCCTGATCAATGACACTTTTAAACATGGCGAAGAAATTGGGCCAATCCGCGTACGCTTCACCAAATTTCGGTATCTTCAGCTCAGGAAGACGAGATTTCCGTTGCGAAGATATTAAGGTGGATGGTGAGTCTTCCACCGCGAAGTGACGCACGGTCGAAGAATGCGGTACATTCATCTTACGTTGCAGATTGGGCTCGCGAGAAAGTTTTGCCTTAACATCAAAATATACCACGATAAAATCTGCTCGACTCTTTCTGGTTAACTCTGTGGGGTCAACCTCCTCAAGTGCTGATTGAACTGCATCAAAGTTGTTATACATGCGCTCAAAAAATTCTAACCGAACAGAAAGCTCAGCTTCATCGAATTCACTTAACCGTTCCGTAGTCAAAAAGTTATTAAGTGTCACTAGCTGATATGTTACCGACGCGCTCTTTTGTTTGATAAACGAAACTGCCCCAGTACTGTTCGATGTAGCGGCAGTTGATGCAACGGGAGTACTTTCTTGCATTGTGAAAGTTAAATCGGTACAGTCACGCGACGCTTGCGATTGTATGTATATTGTATATATGCCCGGGCACGTGCTTGTGAGTGCTATGTCGAGAGAATCGAATGTATGCGAATTTTATTACAATCTCACTTATTATTATTATTACGATTAGTGCACAAGGTATTTGAGGTTTACTGTTATCCGAATTGATAATAACGATCACGTCGGGGTCACGAATGTTTTGAGGAGGTACTGGTTTGCACCACCTGTTAAAAGGAAAAATGCTGCGATTCGGAAAAAATACGACTTTATTCGTTCGTGGTCGTGACAGAAGTGCAGTTTGAGAGAATTAATGAGTACAAGAAGAGACATGATAAGAGATTGCATAATTTAAGTGTTAGATAATTAAAGAGAATATATGATTAAAGAGAAAAGATGATTAAAGATTATAAATGATTAAAGATAATCTTATTGCCGCTGCGAACAGACAATTTTCGGCAATTCATATTTTTCATACTTTTTTTAATCTCGCAATCTTACTTTTCAGTCGGAATAATTGTACACAAAATATTATATTGCATTTATATACTATAAAACTGACTATTATTGCAAAATTTGCAACTTAATTGTTGTTAATTTTAATTAAATCTTGTGTGGGGAAATTGAAATGTCACAATATTTAGCTTGCAAATATTAAAATTTAATAATTTGAGAGTTTTGTGAATTCAGCAGTCTAAATTGACTAATTTTGTATGCAGAAAAAATACGTCCTAACTAGCGAGGGTTGCAATTACAAAAAAAGCCCAAAAATGTAAATCATGTAAGACTTTTAAAGAAAACAAAAATATCCAATTTGAATGATTTTTGCACTGCAAATTAAAATTTTTTTGACAAATGTCAAAATGGGAGAAATCCACCGCGTCGTTTTTAGAGGAACCATGTAAATTGTTATTGCTTTTGCTCACACGTATTCACAGACACGAGATTTTAACAAGAAAAACCAAGATGGTGGTACAACAAAAGCAATGTAAACAAATGGGTGTCGCGGGGCTAGAAGGACGGAAGTCGAATATCTCTTTATTAGTTGATCTCTGGTTTAGGCGCTTAGGCAAAGAGTACTTATCGGTGCAAATTTACTCAGAAATGCATAGAAAATACATGAACCTAATATTTTCGGGCACTTAAGCGGTTTGAGTACTTAAGCGTGAAGCACTTAACAGGGTTTTACTGTAAAAGCCAAATTTTCGTTTAGATATAAATGGGCTGGGAATCTGGCAATGTGCTGAACCTGAGGAGTCTGAGGATTCATTTTGTTTACTTCAGACCATTTAACCATTTCCTCCGCCGGAAACTACGTGTTAAGAGTGGATTTACTCGAACTTCCATTCAAAAGTTGCTTCTCAGAGTCTGACCATTCGCCTGTGACGTCTCCCTACCTCCAACTAACCAAGCTTGCAGGGTCAGAAGGTCTACCTGAGCATGTGGTAGATTGGTTGATATATCTAATAGGACCTCCTGAAGGTTTTCGATTGTTATCGGTGCTTCCAGGACACGCGACTTTAGATTTGCCATCCAGAATGTCTTCTCCCAATACGGTGCAATTACTATGTGTATCGTATGTATGCGACGCACACGAGTTTATGTATTAGTATTTGTATCGTATGCGACGCACACGAGTTTATGTATTAGTAATCAAGTTTGCTCTTGTCACCCTTGTGAAACTGCGCGCACAAAAGTGACTCGAGTATTCAGTGTAAAATTGGATAGCGCAATAAACGGTTGGGTTTTTTAGTGAGCGAGACTCTTTTTCCCAAACAAAAAAAATGAATCGTGTTTTATTTCAAAGTTTGTTTTACTCTCGTCTTGAACATTTGGTCCATGTCGAGCCGGATAGTAATCAGCGGAAAAGCGGATAGTAATCAGTGGAAAAGTTGATAGTTTCAGTGGAAAAGTGGACAGAATAAGTGAAAAGTGGAAAGAATTAATAGTGCAGACAGCGGAAAGAGGAGCAGCGAGGGGAGAGTGCAGACAGCGGAAAGAGGAGTAGCGAGGGGAAAGTGCAGACAGCGGAAAGAAAAAGGATAAGTATAAGGGCGAAATTGCCTGAAAAAAGGATAAGTATAAGGGCAAATTGCCTGCGAAATTATTTCATCATCATAAAATATTATTTCACAAAATCGATAGCAGCCAGCAGACCGCAGACAGCGTCACACACACATTCAAACAGCATGAATAGCATGCCAGTAGATTGCCAGCATACGGTCCTTGACTACGAGTTCGAGGGAAAAGGGTAGTGCGCAAGCGAAACAGTCGACAGCCGATAGATGTGCACACTGAGAAATCAATTTACATAAGTGTGCGTACGCATTTTAACATTCCACTCAATTTTGTATTTTAATAAATTTAAAAAAGCAGCAAGACAGCAGGTAAGTAAATAAAGCGTGGTAAAATTTTAAGGGCCGATGTTGAATGTGAACCACACCTAAACGTCAAGTTTTTTTCTGCATTTCATTTGACATTTCTCAATTTCAGACTAATTCAATTTGAACCATGGAAAGATACACAATCGAGCAACGCGTTAAAATTATTCAGGCTTATTATGAAAATGGACGTTCAAATCAAAATGCATATCGTGCATTTCGTGATTTTTTCGGTCAATTTAATCGTCCAAATGTGCGTACAATCAAACAAACCGGGTCTGTAGGAGATGTGAAAACACCAGTGCATGCTCGTTCAGCTCGTACTGCAGAAAATATTGCTGCTGTTCGCGATAGTGTGGCTGAAGTGCCGTCCACCTCAACTCGTCGTCGTGCCCAACAATTGCACCTCTCACGCTCGTCGTTGATGAACATTATGCATAAAGACTTGCATTTACGCGCTTACAAGGTGCAATTGACTCAAGAACTAAAGCCTCTTGACCATTTCAAGCGTCATCAATGGTCAGAATGGTGGCAAGAAATGGCAACAGTGGATGATCAATTTTCGAAGAAAATCATCTTCAGTGATGAGGCACATTTTCACCTCAGTGGATTCGTCAATAAGAAGAATTGCCGCATTTGGGCGAATGATAATCCAAGAGTGATTGTCGAAAAACCAATGCACCCACAAAAGAGTGACTGTTTGGTGCGGTTTATGGGCTGGCGGCATCATCGGGCCGTATTTTTTCAAAATGAGGCCGGTCAGGCAGTTACTGTGAATGGTGTTCGCTATCGTGAGATGATAAATAACTTTTTGGAAGATATGGATGTGGACGATATGTAGTTTCAACAGGACGGTGCCACTTGCCACACAGCTAACGAAACAATGGCTCTTTTGCGGGAGAAATTCAATGGCCGTGTTATCTCACGTCGTGGCGATGTTAATTGGCCGCCACGATCATGCGATTTGACACTGTTGGACTTCTTTTTTTGGGGTTATTTGAAAGAAAAGGTGTACGTCGATAAGCCAGCAACAATTCAAGAGCTAAAGGATGAGATAATTCGGCACATTAACGGCATAGAACCTCAATTATGCCTCAGCGTCATCGAAAATTTGGACCATCGGATGGAGGTGTGCCGCCGAGGTCGCGGCGGCCATTTGGCCTATATTTTGTTCCATACATAATTGAACCATACCAATATTATCATAATAAAAAGAAATGACAATAATTTCCTAAATAATTTGTGTTTTATTCAAAATCAACATCGGCCCTTAAAACTTAACCACCCTTTACAGTCCACAGGATTTAGTAGTGCCAGTAGCGAGAACGTGAAAGTAATTAGTGGAAAGTGAAAATTAGTAGATTTTCGTATAGTTACAACGAAAGTGGCAAACAAACAAATTGTCGATAGTGGATAGTAAACAGAAACAAAACGACGGTGGCTGCGTTGTGTGTGTGTGTCGTTTCAAGTATGCTCTCTTCATCTGGGTTCGATGATTTTCGTCAACAAAATAGGGGTGGATTTCACAAAAAAACCTAAACGGTATGAGCATGTGCGATCACGATACTCAATAGAGCGACGGAGTGTCGCCGTTGTTTTGCCTTTTAATGAATGTGCCAGAGTTGGCCAGTTACGAATAGCGGCGCACAAAAACAGAATTGACTTTTTCTCGCAAGTTTCCGTGCCTTTGTGCGCGACGGCAAGTGGTATACCTTTAACATGCGCATGTTACAAAGGAACAGCGATTACAGCGGAAAGGCCGAATATTCACAAGAGATGAAATTCGATGATTATTATTCTTGGTACAGGAAAGAATGGAAAGCATACTTGCAAGTGAACAGCGTGCCAGTCGAGAGTTTCGAAAAAACGAATTCGAGCTTTCAAATTAGTGGACAGCGTGCTAGTCGAAGGCGCCGAGAAAAGAATTTCGGGCTCTCAAGGCAAAGTTATGAATTCGTCGAAAGAGAATTCTCGAAAGTATTAATGTTTGTTTGCCGGACAGCCACAGCTAATGTACAAGCATGCATATGTATGAACACAGAGATAGAAATCATTATTTTATTTTTCATCGAAGAGTTGCGTCGATTGATGCCCTTCGATGGGAATGACAAGAGCCAGCATGAATGTGAGAGTGTGTGTGATAGTGACGAAAGCCAACAGCAACGATAGTGCGACTGCTAATTATTTATTTTTATTTCCAGTCATGGCAAATATGAACGTTCACGGGGCGGTGATGGGAGCAATCCGTCGCCTAGCTGCGTACGTTGAGAAGTAAGAGTTCCTTAATGCCGACAGACAGCGGAGAGAGCAGCGCAAGTGACGCCAGCCAGCCAGCAGCAGCAAGCGATATTGGTGCAAGTGTAGATGCCGATGCAACAGCACGACATCCGGAACACGTGGGGCGAGTTTGATGGGTCCCCCACCAAGTGGCAAGGTAGGTTCGTGGCAGCTTACCGACGACAACTACAACGAGGGTGGGAACGCCTCAACCAGTTATACAACAGAAAGTATCTAACCTGCCGAGAGCTTCTGCGCCAGTTTATTAAGTTGCCAGCGTTGCAGGGCAAGCCGCGATCGGATGATCTCCAGCTCATGTCCAACGTCACTCACGAGACGAGGCCCCAGCTTAAAGCGCAAGGGCTGCCAGTGGAACAGTGGGACTTGTTCGTAGTGCACATGTTGCACGAGCGTTTGGACAGCGAGACAGCGAAGCAGTGGGAGTTGCAGCGTCAGTCTGAGACTCCGACAGCTAAGCAGATGCTAGAGTTTTTGGATAAGCAAGTAGCGGCAACCAGCAGCTTAATGGATAGTCGTCCGTTTCGCTAAACGTCCCGAGAAGACCAGATTCGACCGCTTCGAAAGTGAGCGAGCCAGCCAACAAAGTGAGCCAGCGAACGAAAGTGTCAGCCAGCCTGCCAGGACCATCCGCAAGCACAAACATCAGAGCAAGCAGTAGCTCGGTTGCACGCCACCATAGGTGCGAAATCTGTAAAGAGGTGCACCAGCTGTATAATTGTGAGCAGTTCAAAGAATCGAATTTGCGAGCACGGACAGACTTCGTTAGGACCAGAGTGGATAGCTGCTATCAACAACCGTGTCCTCGCTGCCTAGGCAGGAAGATGCACAACAGCGTTCTATGCCCGTCCCGGGAATCAAGCAACCCAGCGGCTGTCATGCCAATCCAGTATGCAAGCGAAAGGGGCAAGCGTAGGTATCATCCAGTATGACTGGAGGGAATAGCAAGCAAGCGGATGAAGCTAGCCAGCGATGAGGACTCTCCCAGCCTGGATAGACAAGCGACGTTAGTAGATAAGCGATTAGGTGTATTGGATAGAGGAAAGTGCTAAAGCGTGGAAAGTGTTGAGGGAATAGCATTCAATTAAGTTGATAAGAGTTTGGTTGCACGGGCCAGCATGGCTACGTTCAGCGGAAAGTGAGTGGCCAGCAAATCCAATAGCAAGGGCAATGCCAGAGGTTGCATTGAACGAGATTCGTGTATGTATTGTGACGAGAGCAGAGGAAAGTCTTGGCATATGGATGCCGAAGGAGCAAGCGATAGTACATATAGTTGAGTATGCCAGCAGTTTGGAGAAAGCATTAAGCATACTTGGATATGTGTTTCGTTTTGCGAGCATGTTAAGAATGAAATCACGGAACAAGAGGCGGCGACGTGGCGAGTTTACGTCCGTTGCACTGACAGCGAACGAAAGAATAACTGCGATGCAATATTTGCTACGAAAAGCGCAGGAGGAAAGTTATGGAAAGGATATTGCTGCACTTTGCAGTAATGGATAGCTATCTGAGCATAGCAGAATCGAGTCACTAAGACCGATCTTCGATAGAGAGGGTGTTTTACGTGTCGGTGAGCGCCTTCACAGAGCAAGCGGAGAGTATGAAACGCGACATCCAGCAATTATACCCGATGGTTCCAGATTAGCATGGTTAGTGATCGATAATGCGCACGATATGACAAAGCATGGTGCAGTACAGATAATGATGCAATTCATCCGCCAGCGATTCTGGATTCCGAGGCCACGTAGTAGGCTCCGGAATTTCCTACATAAGTGCGTGATCTGCTCACGATACAATTATTATCAATTGGAACAGCAATCAATCACCCTAATTATGCAAGTCGTACCTCGTATTTCACTTCAAGTCGTACTCGTATCGTGTTGTATTTCGTTTGGCTTTATGCAAGTCGTACTCGTTGAATACGACTCACTATTTTAGGAACGCAAGGCATCGCACTTCAAAATAGACAACTGTCAAACTTTCAAATAAACAAAAGCTAAAAATTATTATCAAAGTGTAGATTAATCGATAAAAACAAGCAATAAATTACCAAGAAAACAAAAAAATAATGAACTCAATTGATTTATTCTTTGATGACCACATTCATGTGGAAGAAAATCCTCAAAAATCCAATGAGTTTGCCGAATTCATGGTGCGTATTTTTCAAAATATGAAATACAAATTTCTTAGGCTAAAGAAACAAATTGACCATTGCACTTTTATAAAACTATTCCGTTTGTCAAAAGAAGCATTTTCACATCTTTTGGATGATGTCACACCACACCTTTGTGCAAGAGTGCATTCAACATCTGTGACACGAGTTTTGAAGTTGCTAGCGGTGCTTCGTTTCTTCGCAGAAGGAAGTTATCAAACTGGTGTTGGAAACGATTTCATTTTAGGAATATCACAGCCAACATTTTCCAATATTCTAAATGAAATCCTTTCTATATTTGATCAACACATTTGTCCAAAGTGGATACGGTTTGAAATGAGCAGGCAAGAAAAAGAAGAAGCCAAATTGAGTTTTTACCAACGAACAGGATTTCCAGGAGTTATTGGATGTGTTGATGGAACGCACGTCCGAATTATAACGCCAAAAAAAGAAATACAACATCTGTATTACAGTAGAAAGGGCTACCACACAATTAACGTGATGCTGGTACTTTTAAGTTTAATCAAGAAAAGTTGGTATACATTTAAATTTTCAAAATTATATTAGGTATGTGATCACATGCTTCGCATACGTTTTGTCGACGCTAGACATCTGGGATCTTGTCTTGTCTTTTGTTTGGAACAATAGTGAGCTACACACATTTCTACATGATCGATATGAACAAGGAGAAAGGAACTATTGGCTGTTAGGTACTTTAAAATAAATAAGGTCATAGAAGCTGATTTGGTTAATTTTTTGATTGCATTCTTTAGGTGATTCAGGCTATCCACTAGACAAATTCTTAATAACACCTTTTCGATCTGCTTCAAAACAAAGCGTGGAATCTGCTTTTAATGCGATACACTCAAAAACACGTAATGTAATCGAAAGAGTGAATGGAATTTTGAAAAATAGAAGCAGATGTATCTTTGGAGCTCGAGAACTGCACTATAAACCGCAGAAAGTGACACAAATAATTAATGCATGTTGCGCAGTTCACAATATTTGTGTATATTTTAAAGTTCCTAATGCTAGTCAGGAAATTGAAGAAACAGAAGAAGCTGAAGAAATTATCGATCTAAACGACGACCATGATGAAAATGCAAATACATTACGGAATTCAATTATGAATTCTATTAATTATAATCATTTACAATAAAATAAAAATCATTCAATTTAAACTAAAGATAAGCTCGTGTTTATTTTGTTCTCATCATCGCTTCCAGTTTTTTCGATTTCATTTCAAGTACATGTCTTCTAAACTTTTTTTTATCTTCTAAATCGTCTCTCAACAGATTAACTTGGTTTTCCATCAATTTTGAAAGCTTTCGTTGCTCCTTTAAAAGTGAAACTTGCGTTCTTGTTTGGACCCTCAACAGTCTCATTCTCTCTTCTTCCAGCCCAAATTTGCCCCTTGGTTTCTTTATACGCCTTGGATTCGGTGTAACTGCCCTAGTATGAGAAGAAGAAGCAACGGGAGCAACATTTTCACGATTTGCATCCCTTTCACCAGCTTCATTATCCGCAGTTTCTTCGGGAAGCAACTTTGCGGTTGAGGTACTAGGCTCATTAATACCGAACGAATTTCAAATGGGGTTGACTGCTACTTTGAGTTGTAGAATTGCCAGCATGCTCTCCTCCAACGGGTTAAATACACAAACTTTGCTTGGACCACCACCAGTGCTTTTATTTGTTTATTATTATGCATCATTTTTTTCTTTAGTGCATATTTTTGATCGTTCCAAACCTACAGAATGAATTCAAATTTAGATAAGAAATTATAACCTAAAAATCATCCAATTTGTACCTTTAGCCAAGCTGGTCCATCGCGGATTGGTGGTCCTAAGCTATTTAGCTTGTCCGCCAAGTTATTCCAAAAAAGTTTTGGATTTACAATTCCAAGCCCGTTTTTTCCGTGACCTCTTGCAATGTCCACGTTCTCCTCCTTAGCAGACACCAAAGCTTCGAATTGGTTCCTGTTAGTGAATTTTCTAGAAAGTAAAAGATTAAATTAATTTGTTTAACATTTAATAATTACAATTCAAGACCTTACAATTGTTTATTTTCCATGTTATTTGATTGTTGATTTAATTTCGTTAAGACTTACTTAAAAAATCACAGCCGAAGGAAATACAACTAAATACGGAGAAAATACGACTTAATTCGATTTGCATAATAACCGATATGTATACCGTATATCGTATGTATATCGTATGCGATGGCATTCGATGCTTTCGTGACGTTAGAATACGAGTCAAAATAGACATTAGCGTAGGTACGAGTATGTTCGTAGTGACACGACTTCATAATAACAAAATACGAGTAAGTTCGTATGTGACACCCAAATACGACTTGCACAATTGGGCTGAATGTCAGATCTGCCAGCCGACAGAGTGCGAGTTGGAAAGCCATTTCTGCATACAGGTGTCGATTATGCAGGACCATTTATGCTGAAAGTTGTGGATAGAGAAGGCAGACAAGTAGCTAGGATCGCTATCTGCGTATGCCTGAAGACTAGAGCAGTTCACATTGACGTAGATGGAGACTTGAAGCCAGCACATTTCTTGGTTGGTGAGCCGATAGTATTGCCACCACCATTTGCGAAAGTGGAACAGCCAGCAACGAAAGGGGTAAAGTTATGGAAACAGAAACAGCTTATGTTAAATCATTTTTGGAAAAGATGGCCAGAAGAATAGCTAGTGACATTGCAAGAGGGAAAGATATGGAGAAGAGTAAAGGAAAGCTTGAAATTTAATCGTGTTTTATTTCAAAGTTTGTTTTACTCTCGTCTTGAACACTTTGAAGCGTCCCTCTGCCTGGTTCAAGTGAGCTAAGACCTTGGGCATTAGATTCGGTGGTGGAAATAGCCAACCTAGCTAAAAGTTCCACTCATGGCTGAAGGCGTTTGAGTAGAGCGCTAATTGATCTTTGCAGTTTAGAGAGACGTAGTTGCTGACCGCGGTTGTTTCTGCGGACGCGAATCGATCGACGCCCGGAGTGCCCCAAAGATTGAACAATCTGTTTGTTGCCGTGGGTAATAGGTGCTATTCTGGTAGACGCTTTCCCCGAGAAAGGTGATCGGCTATGCAGTTGAATCTCTCCGGGAGATAGTGCGCAGAATATTGAGTCGATCTGCTAGCGTCAGCAACTTGCAAGCCAGATTCAGAAGAATCAAAGAGCGTGTCCCCCCTTCGTTGCAAATATAAGCTACAAGGGTTCGGTTGTCCGATTGGATTAGGATGTGAGCATTTCTTAAACGCTCTTTCTGCGCCTGAATGGCTACATATACGGCAAAGAGCTCTTTTCTGTTGGAATGCCACTTTCCTTGCTTTTCTGTCCAACTTCCTGCCATCTGAATCTCGTCTAGTTAAGCCCCCCAACCTGAATCTACTGCGTCGGTTGTCAGAAAATTAGTATAAGGCTTTGGATGCAACGATTTCGTCTTTCGAATGGCTCCGTGCCACCATCCTAGACCCGCTCTTGTACGAAGAGGCAACTTGCGCCTTTCTTTTATACATTTCTGCTTGAAACGGCCAGAAAATATTTGCCAATATCGGCAATGAAGACGACCCCTCGGGATTAAGAATGTCGCAAAGTTGAGTTGCCCCAATCCTTTTTTGGATCTACTTTAGGTTGCAACTTGGCTTGGAAAAACTGAGAGCGATTGCTTTTGAGATCCTTTCTATTTTCATCTGTGAAAGAAAAATTATATTTGTTTCTGTATCCCAAGTAACGCCCAGGTATTCGATCTGACGGGTTGGTTTGAGAACCGATTTTTGATAATTGATAAGCAACCCCAACGACTCCAAGAGGTTGACGACTTCCGAAATCTGGCCAATCAACTTGCGTTCGTCCTGGTTGGCCAAAACAAAATCGTCTAGATAGACTAGAACACGCTTTCCTTGTGCTCGAAGGATCTCCGTGATCCAATTCGTTACTGATGCAAATGTTCGAGGAGCAGACGCTAAGCCAAAAGGTAACGAAGTCATTTGCAGCAATTCGCCGTCGTATACCAGCCTCAGGAAACAACGATGTGTTTCTGATATCGGGACATGGAAGTAAGCCTGAGATAAATCGATCTTGACCATCCAATCTCGTCTTTGGAGAAAGTCTGGCACTGATGCGTGGGAAATCAATTGGAAGTGTTTGGTTCTTATAAAAGCGTTGAGACCACGAAGATCGAAAATTAGCCAAATTCTGCCATCGGTCTTTGGAATTAGAAACTTCTTCGATATAAAACTTGGGCCCACTTCTGATTTCTCTAAAATTTTCTGATTCTTTAGTTCGATTTTCACCTGTCACCTTCGCCGATACTTTCGTAGCAAACTTTTCCATAACGTATGATGTGGGAAATATTAGAGCGGGTTTGCTTGAAAATGGGATACGCGCTCCAGCAATGATTTTCATTACGAAGCCGTTTGCACCAAAATGACGCCATGTCTGTTGAAAATCTTTTAAGCCACCCCCTTGGAATAACTGCTTCGGACAGTCATTTTTTATGTTTCGAACGAAAGGAATTAATATTTTTTGAATCCTTCTTAATAAATCTTTTTTGGTTAAATTGGGGCTTATTAGAAGAATGAAACTCATTATGAAGATTTTGACTCTGCTGAAAAGAAGCCATTGTAGCTGTCTTCGCGACGCGCTTTCTAGCGGATGAGGTTTGGGCTGATGATGATGATCCGTCTATGTTGATTTTGAATACGTAGTCCGAAATGCGCTCAAGTACTTCATATGGACCATTATACGGCTGCTCACACGGTTTCAGAACTGAGTCAGCCCTAACAAAAACATGAGTACAGCTGTAGAGTGTTTTGTGTACAAACGATTTTGTTTTGGCGTGGTGCCCTGAAGGAGTTGACTTTACTTGTCGTATGTGTTCCCGGAACTTCTCTACGAAGATCTGTGGCTCTGGCGACACTTCCTCATGTTTGAAGAATTCGCCAGGCAATCTCAGTACTGTTTCATACACGAGTTCTGCAGTGGTTGATTTTACGTCTTCCTTGAAGCTGGTTCGCAAGCCTAATAAGACAGTTGGAAGGATACTTATCCAGCCAGCTGTTTCGTGGCACTTGATGGATGATTTGAGAGACCTGTGCCAACGCTCGATCATCCCGTTGGATGCTGGATGGTAGGCAGTTGTCCTAATGCGAGTGCTCCCGATGAGAATCTGCGATATCATAACAGGCATGTTGGTAGCGTCAATGCGAGAATAAGCATCGGCCACAACGTTTTCCACTCCCGACACAAACTCGATTCTTGTTGTGAAACGGCCAATTTCCTCGAGTTACGTGCGACGCGATCACAAGCGTGATCGGATTTCTGGTCGAATGCATGCACCAGCGGTTTGTGATCCGTGAAGATGATGACTTCAATTTTCAATTAAATTTCAATTTTATTGGCAAGTTACAAATAAGAACAAACGTCTTTTACAGTACATAGAAGCTCATAACAAAAAATTAAAGTACATTAGATTAAATAATGAAAACAAAAAAGGAGCACAATTAAAACATTAAGTGAAAAATATAAATTAAGTTTACATGGTGTGCAAGACACAGAAAATGCCTGACCAGCGCAATGCATTGCCGTTGCACGCGTGCTGACATAAATATTGGCATGCGCTGCCAATATGCACGGTCATCAAGTTCATTGTGGCCATGGTGTAGTGGTTGCATCGTCGCTTGTCACGCTGAAGGTTCCAGGTTCGAATCCCGATGTCAACAAAAAAAAAAGTCGATCAACTGCGAAAAAGCTGACGTCAACTCTACTGCATAGGCATAACACTGGCAGTAGGGTGGTCATATGGCTTTAAAGTGTTGACCGTACTAATGATATCGGGATGTTCGAAAGAAATACTGCGAATTATGAGCAATGGCAACAGTACCAATAAAATTCTCCCCAGTCATTCTGGACACCACCCTCGGAGCAAAAAGACTGAAACCTAATTCTATCTGAGTTTCAAAATCACTACACCAACACTAGCGCTGTGTGAATAGCATCATAAGGGTATTCATAACCCCTTTAGCGCTAGTGAATTATAAAAAAAAAAAAAATAGGTTCAACGCATGGTCGACAAGTTCATCGGACGACCAATTGTTATTATTGATTTATGTTAATTCGTAATTTTACCTAGTTAAGCAAATTTATTGTATAAAAAGAGTTAATTGTTTATGAATAAATGAGAATTAGGTTAACACTCAGCCTTTTTCTCAACTGTTGTTCCTTGTCGCAACCCGGAAGGAATTCAAATAAGAACGCTCCTTTTTACTTGATTTTGGCGTTTTATTTCCTACGAAATTTTACATTAAATTATAATGTTCAATGTTATAATCCTTACTTACGCTTTTTTGCGTCCTCCCGCAGATGATTGAAACAAGAAATTAATTTTCACGTTTTAGCCACGGAATGCATATGTCAAAGTAGTACCCGATTATCGTATTGTTAAACTAACAACATATTGCTACGATATTGCTATTGCTATTGCTTGTTATTACGCTAACAATCGTTAGATGGCTCTGCGGGAGTACGCTCAAAAGTTTACAATAATCTTTTCTTAAATTTAAATTTATACGAATTCAATTTTTATTTACAAACATTATTTAATACAACATCCCCACCTCCGTGAATCTAACCCTCAGATTCACCAACTCCTACATCCAATTTGGCCAGCAAACAGGCAGGTCGCTTGATGACATCTGACTTCACCCGCACTTCGGCAGCTCTTACTTGTAAATCTCTTCCGGGAAACACTTTCATTATTCGTCCCATAGGCCACTTGGAGCGATGGACACTGCTGTCACATACGAGTACAAGATCGCTAACTGCGAGCGATGCAACCGGACGGTACCACTTCGTTCTCCGGCAGAGATCGGGGAGATACTCCGCCAGCCACCTTTTCCAAAAACGGTATTGGATTTGTTGTACCTTTCGCCATTGCTTCCTCGTCGCAAACAACTTTTCTTCGTGGGGGTGGGGCGTCTGGTCTGAATTAGATGTACCTATAAGAAAATGATTTGGGGTTAAGGGTTCTTCAGTGGGTGTATCTATCGGAATATGAGTCAACGGTCGCGAATTAACTACGTTTTCGGCTTCGCACATCAGGCTATAGAGACTGTGTTCATGAAGACTCTCCTTGAACAAGGCATGTCCCATTGCTCTCTTTATACTCCGAACGAGAGGCTCCCAGCATCCGCCAACGTGTGGGTTTAAGGGACAGTTGAAAATCCATTCTACATTTTTGGTAGCGAGGGCGTCGGCTATCATTCCCTGGTCAAATTCCTTCAGCTGCTTTTGAAGCTCTCGGTCAGCACCGACAAAGTTCGTGCCGTTGTCAGAGCGAATGCGCACCGGTGTCCCACGTCGACTCATAAAATTGCGTATGCACATCAAGCACGTGTCGGTGGTTAGATCTCTCGCGATTTCCAGGTGCACAGCGCGCGTTGTCATACAAGTGAATAGAGCAATCCACCTTTTTTCAGTTCTTCGATCGTTGATCACCAAAAATGGACCCATGTAGTCAAGGCCTAGGTACGAGAATGACCTTACGGAGGGAGTTAGCCTATCCGGCGGTAATTGACCCATTAACGGGACGATCGGCCTCGCCTTACCCTTTTTACAAACTGGACACATATTCGCTACGCGCCGAACAACAACTCTAATGTGGGGAATCCAATATCGACGTCGAATCTCCGAGATGATAGTGTTTTCGTTCTGATGCTTCCAGATGCAATGGTAGTAGTTTACTAAAAGATTGGTTACATGATGTGTTTTTGGAAGAACCATCGGCCTGCGGGTATGATCGGGAACTGCCACGGCATCATTTATATGTCCATTTACGCAAATAACTCGAGATTCGCTTAGGCAAGGCGTTAGCTTCCATAAATGACTGCTTCTCTCCACATGACCCTTCAAACTCAACGCGTTATATTCTTGA
Organism: Criorhina ranunculi; assembly: GCA_951813785.1. Lineage (NCBI taxonomy): Eukaryota > Metazoa > Arthropoda > Insecta > Diptera > Syrphidae > Criorhina > Criorhina ranunculi. The sequence goes on along the minus strand of OX638381.1, from coordinate 56,706,203 downwards.
GCGAAGGCGCCCATTTGAACGCTGCGACAAATCGTCAGCTCGGCCGTATCCAGCTCTTCCACCGTCAATCCCCCCCGTTTTCTTTCAGTTGGGGTCGACATGCAATTTTTTCGAAAGCGCAATATCCAACCCACCACCCTTTTCAGCCTAATAAATGAAGAGAATCTAGAAAAGTCATCACTCGCTGTATTTATTATCAGTACAAGTTTATGGCGCATCTCCTCATTCGTCTTCGGAACCAACTGGTTGATTGGCCATGCTGATTCGTCCTCTATTAGGAATTCCAGACCGCTTATCCAGAATGAATTACGCGTCCCACTCTTTAAACGCGTCCCAAAGTCAGCCGGATTGAACGTAGTAGGGACCCACCTCCATTCCGAGATATCTATGCTTTCCAGGATCTCGTTCACCCGGTGCGCCACATAGGGCTTGTACCGCCTGTGATCAGATGCTATCCAGGATAAAACCGTTCGCGAGTCACTCCACATTACAATTCTCGTTGGTCTTACGTTATGTCTCGATAGGATCGTTTGCCGAAGGCGTGTGGCTAGAACCGCAGATTGTAGTTCCAAGCGCAGAACTGATGTTAACTTGAGCGGTGCACACTTACGCGGCCACGAACGCCAGGTGGACTTTACCAGCTTGCTCCGGGATTCTCCAACAGCCAACAGCAGCATACGTTATCTCGCTGGCGTCTGCAGAAACGTGCAGCTCCACTGGCACACTGACGAAGACAGCGCTATAGCAACGAGGTATACATATGTCTTCCACCTCCATTAGTTTCTGCAACCATTTCTTCCACATCCTATGGGCTTCGTCCGGGATGCCCTCGTCCCATTCAACCTTTGCGCGCCATACGATCTGAAGGATCAACTTCGCCATTAGAGAGTATTCGGTTGCTAATCCAAAGGGGTCAAACACTGACATTGTGATACTAAGTGTTTCGCGCTTAGTAGGCCTCCTCTCACCTTTCAGCAAGACAGGATCAATTTTACCGAACGCCATTACGAACCGAAGCACATCTCGTTTCGTGTCCCAGTGCATGCCTAAGACCTTCTGGAAGTTAGAAGTTTCACCCCGTCCGAGGCTTAGGATCGATGTCTTCTTCTGGTCTTCGTTAAACCTATTATTAACTAACATTGAGTTTGAAACGAATCTCTTCAGGTCAAACCCTCCCTGCTTGTGAATCCAAACTACCTCTTCGGAAATTTTCACTGCCTCACACTCGTCGACAAAACAGTGGACGAAATCGTCCACATAGTGGTTTTCAACCACGGCCTTAGAAGCAGCTGGAAATTTCGATTGAAAACAGTCAGCGTTCTGGTTCTTAACGAATTGCGCAGAACAAGGTGAGCAGGTGGCTCCAAAGGTCATGACGTTCATAACGTATTCTTCTATCGCCTCACTCCGATTGGCCCTCCATAAAAGGCGCTGTGAATCCCGGTCTTCTTCGCGGATTTGCACCTGGTGAAACATCTCGACGATGTCTGCACAAACGCCCACGGGCTTCTCCCTGAACCTTGATAACACGGATGCGAGGTCTTGGCACTAACCAGGACCGCTCAGCAAGGCTGAATTTAAAGACACGCCATTCACCTCTGCCGCTGCGTCGAATACCAGGCGCACCTTACCCGGCTTGTTCGGGTTTATCACGCCAAAGTGAGGTAAATACCATGTCCGTGGTCCGATTTTCGCCGCTTCAGCTGCGCTAAGTTTCCTTAAGTAGCCCTTCCTTACGTACTCATCCATGATGCGGCAATATTCCCTGCGATATGAATCATCACGTTGTAATTTATTTTCTAGTGCTCGCAACCTTTTCTCTGCCTTTCCTCTGCTTGGTGGTAGAATCACTTCGTCATGCTTCCATAGTAACCCGGTTTCAAAGCGCTGACCCTTGCGTTTAGTAGTACCTTCTAACAATAGCTTCGCCCGAGCATTCTCTGAAGACTCCACTTGCTTCTCGACGTCTCGCACATCTAGGTTTTCGTTGGCGATGTAGTCGTTCACTCTTTGCTCCAGGTTATCCATCAATATATCTCCGATTTGTGCGAAGTATGCGCGATGGCTCTGTCTTGGTGCACCATCTTTCTCGTCGCCATATACGACCCAGCCTAGCTTGGTCAAAACAACTGCTTGCCCTTTACATCCCTCCGCTGCAATCTTCGTGGCACTCCCAGGTATGCATGGTCAAGTCCGATCAACAGCTCTGGAGTCGCATCCGAATACTGGCAGATAGGAAGATTTTTTCTATATCGATACTTCATGTGCAGCTTACTAATGTCCAACGTTTTAGAGGGGAGTTTTAGGTCCTTAACAGTCCTAACATTCGTGAGGTTGAACCGTTTGCTGTTCGGCCAGTTTCAAGACACCTGCATGTGGACACGCTTTGATGACTCAGTCACAGTGTTGTTACCAAACCATTGAAGTGTTAAACGGTCTTCCTCACCATCTAAACCAAGTCGACTCACCAAACTTTCGTTAATTAAGGACACCGATGAGCCCTCATCGAAAAACGCAAAGCATGAAACCTCCTTATCACGCGAGTTAAGTAATTGAAAAAACACCAATTTTTCTTAATTACTCTTTATTCATTGAACTCTGTTTTCAGACTTCCTTCTAAATTAAACTTATACCTAGCATGAGGCCGAATCTTATTTCTTATTACATTCAAACGCCGCGGTCATCGACTTCTCGTTTCCATTCCCACAGTCGGCATTACGCTGACGGTGTGAATGGAAATACAAATTTATAAAAACATTTCGCTTCTTCAACTAATATTTCTGTAGCATATTTTTTATTTGGTTTTCATCATCTAATGGATTAATTTGAATAATTGTTCTTCTATGTACTATTTCAACTTCTTTTTCTGGACTATAAGTTAAGAGAATTTGCGTTTTATATTTATTAACTATGTCGTCTTTGATTCCTATGTGGTCTAATAATTGCTCTTCAACTGAATGTTGAGTTTCGGAATCAGATATTGCTAGATTTGAATCTTCTTCATTATGAACGTTATTTTTTGAGAATTTTCTAATCGACTTAGGTAGTCGGCAACCTTATTTTCCTTTCCTTGCAAATATTCTATTTCATAGTTATATTCTTGCAACTTTAGGATCCATCTTTGATGCCTTTGAGAGAATTCTTTGCCTTTGAATTTACTATTTAAATATTTGATTGGAGCATGGTCTGTAATATTTTTGAACTTATTGCCATATAAATATGGTCGAAAATAATTTACAGCATAAACAATAGCTAGAAATTCTTTATCGGTTGTGCTATAGTTTTTTTCATGGTTATTTAAAGTTCTTGAAACGTAACAAACTGGATGGCCTTGTTGAGACAAAACAGCGCCTATTGCATAATCGCTAGCATCTGTTGTCACAATAAATGGTTTATCAAATTCTGGATATTTAAGTATTGGGTGTGAAGAAATTAAACTTTTCAGATTTTCAAAAGCTGCTATGTATTGTGGATCTTTAATATTAATTTTAACTCCTTTTTTCACATATTTAATTATTGGATAAGCTATTTTTGAGTAATTTTGAATAAATGTTTTATAAAAACCTGTTGCTCCTAAGAATCCCTTTATTTGCCTTCCGGTTCTTGGAATAACCATATCTTGGATGTCTTAGACCTTATCTTGATTCGGTTTTATACCATCCTTGGTCAAGATATGCCCTAAAAATTCGGTGTGCTTTTTGAGAAAACTACATTTATCTATTTGAATTTTAAGATTATGTTCTTGAAGCTTAGCAAACATTTTCTTTAATGAATTTATATGTTCTTCTAATGTAGTCGAGAAAATGAGTATATCATCTAAGTATACTATGCATATAACATTAATAAATTCTCTAAGGATTTCATTCATTAATCTCTGAAAAGTTGCCGGAGCGTTTTTTAAACCAAACGGCATCCGGACATACTCGTACAGACCTGCCGGGTTAACAAATGCGGTTTTTTCTATATCGTGTTCCGCCACCAATATCTGGTGATAGCCTTTTGCAAGGTCTATTGTACTAAAATACTGCGCTTTGCCCAATTTATCGAGGATGCCCTCAATATTCGGCAAAGGGTATTTGTCATCGACCGTAACTTCATTGAGTCGTCTATAGTCGACAACGATTCTGAACTTTTGAATGCCTGAATTATCCTTCTTTTTTGGAACAACTATTATTGGTGAACTATATTTGCTTTTACTTTTCCTAATGATTCCTTGTTTTTCCATTTCGATTAATTGTTTTCTGACCTCAGTTTCATGTTTCGGTGGATACCGGTATAATTTTGAATTTATTTGTTCACTGGTTGTAGTTTTAATTTCATGTACAATCGATTTGGTATTAGTTAAAATATCTCCCTCTTTATATAGAACCCTATGAAACTTCCTTAATAATGCTGCTACTGCTTCATTTTCTTTTTTATTCAAATGCTCCAATTGAATACTCTTTAGCTCACTTACTTCTAAAACATTAACCTCTTCTTGAACTTTTTTACTAAGAAAGGGAAGATTTACCCCATTGTTCATTCTGATTTCTTGATTTTCAAAGTTTATTTCTCTAACATTCTTTTGAATCCAATCCATGCCAATTAAAAGGTCGTATGGTTTTCTAATTCTAAAGCTACCCATTTGATTCTAGCATTATCTGGATATTTAAATTCTTCAGGGCAAATTGTTGATACTGTTTTGGTAGGTTTACTGACATGACCCTGTATAGTATTTATATACGTTTGGTGTGTATCTATAATTTTCTTTTCTTTTAGGAATCTTGATAGGTTAAGTATACTATTCGTAGAACCTGATTCAATTAAAGCTACATATTTATGTTTTCCTAGTGTCACAATGGTATAAATTTTGTTGTTCTCCGAGGCTAGTTTGTAAAAAATGAATTAGGAATTTCTGTACTTCTACTCATTGCATCTACATCCATAGCTGACCTACTTTGTTGACTACTTTGTGGCCTATTATTTAAATAAGATTGCTGTCTAAAGTTGTTAGAATTTCGTGATTGGAACTGTCTGGTTCCTGTCTGTTGCTGGTGGTTGCTGTTATTTCTATTATTTCGCCCAATTGGCTGCATTCTTTCCGTTTGTTGGTTGAAGTTAGGATTAAAACCAAAATACCTATTATTTCTGCTAGAATTTTGTGTGTTATTTGGGTTCGATCTTGATGGAAAACCACTATTATCTTGTATTTGGTGATTATGGTTATAATTAAGTCTGGGTTGCCAATCACTATGCCTAGGATTCCTAAAATTATTTTGACTATTATTTTTTGTCCTATTGTTAATCATTATTTGGTTATTGTTTAAATTTCCCTGATCTAGACCTACAAATTTGTGTACAATGTCCCTGATTTCGGATAAATTATATTTATCCATGATAGCATAAGCCAATGAACCGGAAACAATTTCTTTGATTTTCTGGACTAGCCTACCACTAAAAATATCTACCTGGATATCGCGTTTGTCTACAAATGCTACGTATTCGGTTATATCTTCCACATATTGTGTTAGCTTATTATCTAAATCACTTATACTACTTACTTTAAGTGATCCTATTTGCTTTGTCAGCGTCATTTGGTCTTTCGATGCTCGGTAATGTCGTTTTAAAGTTGATCTGCATTCGTCCCAATTTGCTGGGGTCCTGACGTTCGGTAAATTTTTAGCTCCTCCTTGAATTTTGGTGTCATAGATAATTTTGAAGACTCTTGCTTGCTCCGCCTCGTCGGTGTAATCCTCCAGAACCCTGGTCACCGAATCGATGAATGAAGGCAATGTGCCTTGTTCTCCGGAAAATGTTGAAACATTTCGTGTTTCCCTTTCCAGTCTGGCCCTGACACTTGGTGCTTGGTTATTTTGTATGAGCAGCTGTGTCAAAGCTACCAGACATTGTTCTATGGGATCCGGATTGGCCATTATATTCCGATGTTGATCAAAATTTTCTTCACGGTGTCTTTGACGATCAATTTTGGCAATGTTTTTATTTGTTTTTGATTTTCTTTCACTTTCACTGTTTCACTGTATCACTGTGTCACTGTGTCTTTGTTAACCACTAAAATATAGCTTGGTTTAATTTATTTTTCACTTTTGAACTTCGGTTCGTCACTGTGTCGTGTCTTCATAAACCAGTAAATTTTACTTTGGTTTACTTTGTTTCTCACTATGGAACTTCGATTCGAATCACTGGATCTATTTTTTAGATCCTACCGACTGCGCCAGTTAAGTAATTGAAAAAGGACCTTCCGGCACCAGCCGCAAGAGGACGGTGGATTTCTTTCATATGCAACTTCTAAATCATATTAAAGTAATTCAAAATGGTGGATCCAAGACTGAAATTATAATAAGTACACATAAACAAGTATACATTTTCAATTTCAACGAAATCGAAGCAATTTTAAAGAATTTCAAGATGGCGGATTCAATATGGCGGACATTTTTTAGCAAATAATACTTATGATTATTATCGTTGTCATACTAGTAAAAAAAAAGAGGCAAAAAGTTTGTCAATGCGTAATTTGCAAAATAGAAAGGGGCGTGGCACGCCCCCCGCTCAACAGATCACGCCCATCTTCGAACTCAGCCGAGCTATTTTTCATCTGAATACGTGTACAAAGTTTCAATCAATTCGGTTAAGAGCTGCGGCCCCTATCGTGCGGACAAGATTTCGTTGTATTACATAAATGGGCGTGACACGCCCCCCTCTCAACCGATCTCGCCCATCTACAAATTCGTCCGTGATATTCACCATATCAACATGTGTACCAAGTTTCGTTCAATTCGGTTAAGAACTGCGGCCCCTATCGTGGTGACAAGATTTGAACGGACCATGGTTTTGGTGTTTACTATAGAGGTCTTGAAAAGTTGCATTCAAATTTTTTGAAAGTTGCGTCATGAGGACCTCTGCAATAGGTAGTATTTCTTCGAAATCCACCTAAAACACAAATTTTTCTTAATTGCTCTTTATTCATTGAACTCTGTTTTCAGACTTCCTTCTAAATTAAACTTATACCTAGCATGAGGCCGAATCTTATTTCTTATTACATTCAAACGCCGCGCCCACAATTGCACGACAGACTGTATCCGGACTTGGGTCGCATGAAATATCAACAATTAAATACAAGGTGAACATAACTTTAAGCCAAAATCCAAGTATCTCAACAACAGCATATGTTCTCAAAAATGTAACCAAACTACTCCCATCAACCCGTGTCATACCAACCACATGGGAGCATCTCCAGAACTTAGTACTTGCTGATCCCACATACCATACTCCGAATAAGATTGACATGATCATAGGCGCAGAAGTTATTTCTGAAATACTACTGCAGGGAGTCATGAAGGGAAGACCAGGATCACCCGAAGCGGAGCAAACCATCTTTGGATGGATTATATCCGGAAATACATCTGCAAAAAATTCAGAAAGACTATCGCTTACGTGTCATGTCACACTGGCAGACTTAGACAACCAGGTTCGTAAGTTTTGGGAAACCGAAGACTTCAAGGACACTGAACCGCAGTCAGATAATTCTACATGTGAAGAGTTCTTTGAGAACACGACAACTCGTAACAATGAAGGCAGGTACATAGTGCGAATACCCTTCGAAACACCACCCGAGCAAGGACTTCAAACCAACAACTCAAGGAAGAGGGCAATAGCAAGGCTTCTACAAATGGAAAGGGTTTTTACAAGAAACCCCAAGTTAGCGGAGGAGTATCGCAAGTTTATGACAGAATATATCGAGCTGAACCATATGAGTAAGTGCGAAAATACCAACGTATCCTCTGGAGGATCTCAGCTAGTGAAGACATCCTACTAATATTATAAATGTGAAAGTTTGAATGTTTGGATGTTTGTTCCTCCGTAACGCCTAAACGGCTGGACGGATTTTGATGAAACTTCGTGAGTAGATAGTCTATGTCCAGGAGAAGCGCATTTTTATTTCTTAATTTGTATTTCTTAAAATTCATATTTCTTTAGGAAACATCCATTTAGTGACCTGCGCAGCACTCAGTCAGTGGCACATCGTAGGGATCGTAAATCATGATCGTGTGCGCGACAAGGGTGGTTTTTCCTTTTTCCTTTTTTTGTTGCTTCCTTTTATTTGTGGTGGGTATGTGTATCTTTGCCTCTAAATGATCGAAACTCACTCGCTATTCACAGGGAAAGGGTTTTTATGGTGGTGTAGTTGTTGGTGTGGCAGATATTCAGTTCTTCGAGTAGGTAAAAAAGAAGTATCCCACTGCAGGAATAAAAAATGACGTAGGGTATGTAAATAGAGAGCAAATTACTAATGTTTTTTTTTTTTTGACTTTGTTAGGTATTTGAATGGATCTCATGGTGTTCCCCGCTATGAGAGGAATTCGTAAGGACATGAAAATAATGAAAGTGTGGTGAGGAGGTGGGTAAATTTCAGCTTGGTTTTGTTTAAGATCCATTGAAACACCCCAAATTTAGGATCTTAGCCGAATATTGGCGTGTATTATTCGAGAGTCATCCTGCGATTTTACAATTGAGGCGAGGTATTATATTTTTTTTCTGTTCCAAGAATGTACATCTGACAACGCTTCGAGAATATGAAGTAGATTATATCCGCAAACGACGCTACGACCTAAATAGCAGGGATTTTAAACTTCTTAGAGATATCCGGAGTGCCGTCTCATAAACTGGTGCTTTGGTTTTGCTGATACGTAACCTTCATGCTCCAAGACTATACAATAGCACCAGGCTGTGCATCGCGGAAATGTGATCAAGGCTACAATTCTCACCGGAACGGCCAAAGGAGAGAGTGCACTAATTCCTCGCATTCCTATAACACTTAACAATTTGCCCTTTCAATTTAAAAGACGCAATTTTGTGATAGACTTGGAAGGAAGGTGAACTAGCGCACGACGAAACAACATGGAGCCTGAGAGAATGGCAGCAGAGTTGGAACCTGTTAACCAAAGGCCGATGGACATATCGTCTTATCCTTTGTTCGGGCGATTTTGAGAAAATCGTCCTAAGTTGAGGGGATCGAAGAAAAAGAAAAAATCCACGGTTTGATGATTGTCTATAATTTTATTGAAGATCCGTTCTTGGGCACGGTCGAAAGGTAAGAGCGAGTTGGTCGGGAACCTAGGCAGGAAGTAGGTGAATAGGAAAAGGGGGAACGAAACGGATGTGGTGAATATGTAGGACAGTGGGAATGGAACCGGGAAGAGGTGAATAGGTGAGGGCGACATCTAACATTTCATCTGCTAAATCTTAATTTAACGTGAACATTGCCGGCCGCCTTGCAGCAATATGATGCAAAACGACTACCGCCGTTCTTACATAACAAAGCATAACTTTAAATTAATGATTTAAGATACATTTTTACCTTTGAAATTGAAAAGGATTGATTAAGTGATACTAAAGATACTTAAGCTAAGCGAGCATAAAGTTGAAGTCAGTGCCAATTCATAAATAATAATATAGTAGTAGTAAGGAATGTTAAATGAAATAATGTACAACCAAATTAACCCTTCGCTACTCTGCCATTAGTACACACAGCTTAACGATTGGCCGAGTCATTATGCCATTTTGGGTGCGGACATCTGCGACACGAACTCGGTTGTCGTTCCCGGGATAAACCGTTATAACGCGACCTAAGCGCCACTCGTTTGGGGGTAAATTTTCATCCCGGATTACTACCAAATCATCCGGTTTAATGCTTTCTTGTGGATGTTTCCACTTGTTACGTTTATGAAGCTCTAAAAGATACTCATTCTTCCAGCGACGGCAAAATTGTTGGTGAAGTAGCTTTAATCGTTTCCATCTGGTCATGCAGCTTAAGGAGGATTCGCTAAGATCAGGTTCAGGTGGAGCCAATAGAGGTCCACCGCGAAGAAAGTGACCGGGGGTTAAAGGAAGAATGTCTTCTGAGTTATTCGAAAGGGGTGAGATCGGACGCGAATTGAGGCAGGCTTCGACCTTGGTCAGTAGGGTAGAGAACTCCTCGAACGTAAATTTACAATCAGCGGCTACCTTTCTGAAATGGATTTTGAAACTTTTAACCCCGGCTTCCCAAAGTCCACCCATATGAGGTGCACCGGGAGGAATAAATTTCCATTCCAAATTGCGATCACTATACTGTCCCGAGATGGTTGAAGGAAGAGACCGCTTGAAAGCTTTAAAGTCCTTGGCGAGTAGTTTACTAGCTCCTACCAGATTAGTTCCGTTGTCCGAGAAAACAGTTCTAGGCACGCCTCGACGTGCGATGAAACGACTGAAGGCTGCCAAAAAGGATTGGCTTGTTAAATCACTGGTGGCTTCTAAGTGAATAGCCCGTGTTGCAAAACAAATGAACAGGCACACATATCCCTTAGAAAGACGGCAATTTCGTCCAGAAAAACTCTTTATCGTGAAAGGGCCTGCGAAATCTAACCCAGTAACGGTAAAGGGCGATGAAAGGGATATCCGTTCAACTGGCAAGGCCGCCATTATTTGTGTTCGAACTTTCTTCTTATGAATGGTACATACTTTACAAAGACGAATAAGTTTCTTTACGAGATTTTTTAACCTGGGGACCCAGTACTCACATCGCGTCAAACGTATCAAAAGTTGGTTCTCACCGTGCAACGAGACCTTGTGAATGAACTGAACAATAAGTGAAGTGATGTGGGCATTGTATGGTAAAATCACAGGATACCTTTCGTTGTACGAAAGTGTGGAGTGTGCCAATCTTCCGTTCACGCGAAGGATTTTGTCAGAATCAATCATAGGGTTAATGTTCAGCAAAGCACTTTTGCTTGGTATGGATTCACCTTTTGATAGACGCAAGTACTCGATAGGAAAGTATAGAGATTGGGTTTGTCGCAGAATGACGTTTTTTGAATGGAGAAGTTCCTTTGGAGTTAATTCATGAGAGTTGTACACGTACTTGGCTCTGAAGACAGGATGAGTTCGATGAAAGAAGCGGAAAACAAATGATATGACACGCAATGCTCTTGGAAAGGACGAGAACCTTTGGATGATATCTTCGATATTGGATACTACTAATGTATTGTGATTTGCCTTGATGGGTTTTCTTTCTAGATCGCTCTCCTTTGGACAAGTAAATAGGGATCTAGGCCAGCATGTCTCAGCCTGACGAAGCCAATGTGGACCATTCCACCATAAGCTATTCTCCTTGAGTTGCATCGGAGTCAACCCTCGAGAAGCTAGGTCGGCTGGGTTGTCAGCGGAACAAACATGCGTCCATTTGGCGTTGGATGTGTTTTCTTGTATTAGGGAAACTCTATTTCCAACGAATGTTCCCCAAGTACTTGAAGGTTTTTCCAACCAACACAAAACAATGGAGCTGTCAGTCCAAAGCAAAAGTTTATAGTTTTCGCAGTTGAGTTGCGGAAGGACATTTTTGACTAGTTTTGCCATCAACAAGGCACCACAAAGTTCTAGTCTAGGCAGAGATAGCTGTTTAACAGGAGCTACTTTACTTTTAGCACATAAGAGATGACTTGTCCAAGTATTAGATCCGTTGTGCAAACGAAGGTAAAGAGCAGCAGCATAGGCTTGCTCAGACGCGTCACAGAAACCATGGATTTCAATGGAATCGGCATCTGGTGTATAATGAATCCACCGAGGAACTTGGATGGATTCAATTGCAGCGAAGTTGTCGAAAAAGGTTATCCAGCGATGACACGTTAGGGGCTGCAGTGATTGGTCCCAGGACGTCCCATCTTTCCAAATTTGCTGCATAACAATTTTCGCTGTAATGATTACTGGGGCTAGCCACCCTGCGGGATCAAACAATTGAGCTATTACTGACAACACAGCTCGCTTGGTGGTCGGAATCTCGATATCTCTGAACTTTACAAAAAAGTTAAATGAATCAGATTTGGCATTCCATTGCAGGCCAAGAGTCTTGGTGATACTCTTGTCTTCAAACTTAAGCAAATCTTCATCATATAGATGTGAAATAGGAAATTTCTCGAGAAGATCTGTGCAGTTCGCTGTCCATTTTCTTAGAGAAAATCCAGCTGAGCTTAAGGCTTCGATTAATTGATCTTGAGTCTTTAAGGCGGTTCCAAGGTCGTGTGATCCCGCTAAAAGGTCATCGACGTAAAAGTCCCTTCGTAAAACAGAAGAAGCGAGAGGAAGAGTCCTTTCCACGTCATCGGCCAGTCTATGTAGCGTTTTAATAGCGAGGTATGGTGCGCATTTAACACCAAACGTAACCGTATCCAGCTCGTAATCAAGGATTTCACTATCTTTGGATTCGCGGTACAAGATTCGTTGATATGGTGTATGTTCAGGATGAATTAAAACTTGGCGGTACATCTTTTCGATGTCCGCATTAAATACAAATTGATAGAACCGCCATCGAAGCACAAGTGTCATCAAATCTGTTTGCAAACCAGGGCCAGTGTGCAAAAGGTCGTTTAGGCTGACACCATTACTAGAAGGGTTGGAAGCATTAAAAACCACCCTGACTTTCGTACTTTTGCTGTCAGGTTTGATTACCGCATGGTGCGGTAGATAAAATGAACAAATTTGTTGATTATTAACGGTTTCTGAAGGTGGGACCACATGCATGTGTTGGAGTGAGAGATATTCCTGAAGCACCTGATCATATTGTGATTGTAACTCCGGTTTTTTCGATAAGGAATTTTCCGTTCGACTGTATTGCCTCAGGGCAATGTCTCTTGAACGACCGAGCCCAGGAGACGGATGTTTGAAGGGAAGTCGCGTTACATATCGACCGTTTGCGTCTCTGCATGTCGTGGCTGCGTAATAATCTTCGCAAAATTGTTCAGAAAGAGAAAGGGGTTTACTTTCAGCTATTTCTTCGACTTTCCAAAATTCAGATATTTGCTGGTCAAGAGAAATCTCATTATAATAGGACAAGATTGTTGAAAAACTTTTTATATCCGCGTTCTGTGGGAGAGGGCCTGAAAGAATCCAACCGAAAACAGTGTTTTGGCCTAACAGCGAACCAAAAATATTATGCTTCACTCCCTGTTTCAAAATTGTTGGGTATAAATCCGCACCTATTACTAGATCCACATTGGAACTTTCGTAGAAGAAAGGATCTGCCAGATGAAAATCAATGGGAACATGGATTTCCTTGGCCTTTATCTCGCAGGAAGGGAGAGTTCCGGTGAGGCGCTTTAATACAATTGCAGTAGCAGAAATTGTACCTTCTTCAACTTTGGAACCTAACACGAGGGAGCAAATTTTGGAAGCGGTTGCTGTAACAACTTCGCTCATACCGGAAATTGAGGCCTGAATTGGTTGAACTGGAAGATTCAGTCTGCGCTGTGCACTTTCCGTTATGAAAGTTACTTCCGAAGCAGGATCAACCAGTGCTCGAATCGAAAACTTATCTCCCAGGCAATGAACTTCAACAATAGCCGTTGCCAACAAGACTCTTTTGTTATTTCGAGACAAGAATGTCTGAATTTGAATAGGATTAGTAGTGGACTGTATTGATTGGTTGTGAGATTGCTGAGAACTAGTGGGTTGATGACCTGTTTCCCTCGGATTGAGAGAAAGGTTACGGTGTTGAGCGGTGAAGTGTTGATGCAACAACGTATGATGACGTTGTTTGCAGTGCATACACGTATGAACGCTTTTACAATCATTTTCTAAATGAGTGGATGCAAGACAATTCATGCAATGTTTTAATGAACCGACTGTGGAAACTCTTTGTGGGGCTGTCATTTGGGTGAACTTTGGGCAAAACCGCAAGGGGTGCGACGTTGAACAAAGTTTGCACTGAAAATTATTAGCTTTCATATGAAAGGCTTTGTGTTGATGTAGCCTTTCCCTACTAGGCTGCGAGGATTTACTTGTCTTGGAGGACGAAGCAGGTGAAGAGTCTACAACATACTTTATGTCCGATACAGTTTCTAGGACACGATATCGGTTTGTTAAAAATGAGTCTAAGTCCTTCCACGAAGGAATTTCGCAAGGAGAATTTATGGACTGTTCCCACAAGGATAATGTGGTTTCGGGCAACCGATTGCAACACAAATAGATGAGAATTGGGTCCCAGGATTCGATTGATATCTTTTGGGCCTTGAGATTAGACAAGACATCGTTTATCTCGCGTTGGATATCTTTGATGTGTTTGCTGGATTCACATGAGATAGTAGGCAGATTAAAAAGAATTTTTAGCTGATTATTGACTAAAATGCGTTTATTTTCATATCGGTCAGCCAGAGCAGCCCAAGCCAACTCGAAATTGTCAGCCGTGAGAGAAAACTTGGAAACAATATTATAGGCGTCACCTTTAGTCTTTGCACGAAGATGAAAAAGTTTCTGGACGGAACAGAGTTTCGGGTGGTTAATGTACACGGCGGTGAACATGTCACGGAAAGAAGGCCAAGACAAATAATTGCCGGTAAATATTTCCGTATCGCACGGTGGGACTTTAATGCACGGAAATGAGCCTGAGATTGGAATAACCGAAGCCATGTCGGCTTTAATGATTTGAAGCTTTTTCTGGTGTTCGATTATTTCCGCTAAACAGGTAATATAAGTCGTGGAAGACGACCTATATTTGCTTTTGACTGCTTCTTTATAATCACTGCCGGTCTCACCCTTTTCGCCTCTTTCACCCTTAGCACTTTTTTCACCTTCTGATACTGCCTGAACACATAGCGAATAACACCTTTTCACTTCAGACCAAATGCTATTTAACTCTATCTTAAATGCTTCTAGTGAGCTTACAGTCTGATCAACCAAAGCGATTTCTTGATAATGGGTTTGAAAAATTACCAAGCTGTCAGCTGCAACAATGAAATTATCTAATAGGGCCATTTGAACACTTAAATTTCTTGTGACGATAGAGATACCAGAATGAAAACTCACCTAACGAATTGGCGAAGCGAATGGCACAAACAACAAATGCACTCGGACTTTTGTATATATATGTATGTATATATAGATATATATATATATATTTTTTTTTTGTTAGGTTAGGTTAAACGATTCCCGAATTCCCGAATCAAGACAAATATGAACCACGAGTTACGCTGTGTCACACAGGCACTTTGACTACGTTTTTTTTTTTTTTTTTTTAATTTTTATTTACAATGAAACAAATTTGCACTGACTTAATCTATGCACGCACCTGATAAATGATGTTCTCTGCGATCTGGTCTCTGCGATCTTGTCTCTGCGATCTTGTTGATGCGGTCTGAACTGCTGGCTTCGGTGGGAACGGTACTTCGGCTTGTGATTTCTCCCATTCGTGGGTATGGATGGATGAGGAGCTCTCGGTCTGGTGGATTGATTTTTATTATTATTTTTTTTTCCTTTTCTCTGAGTAGAGATTTTTTTTTTAATTTTTTTTTTTTTTGGGAGTTTCGATCAATCTTATGTACTCTTGAGTGATGGATTGTGTGTGTATCGTATTGCAGACGATATATATGATTATTTGAGAAAGACGGAAGTTAATAATTTTATTTTTAATTGAAACGGTAAGGATATAATTATTAACAATCCGGCTCGAAGGACCAAATGTTCGGGCGATTTTGAGAAAATCGTCCTAAGTTGAGGGGATCGAAGAAAAAGAAAAAATCCACGGTTTGATGATTGTCTATAATTTTATTGAAGATCCGTTCTTGGGCACGGTCGAAAGGTAAGAGCGAGTTGGTCGGGAACCTAGGCAGGAAGTAGGTGAATAGGAAAAGGGGGAACGAAACGGATGTGGTGAATATGTAGGACAGTGGGAATGGAACCGGGAAGAGGTGAATAGGTGAGGGCGACATCTAACATTTCATCTGCTAAATCTTAATTTAACGTGAACACCTTATTACTGAAACTTGTACAAGGCACAAGCACGGAGAAGTAGACTTCTACGTTACACGGGTCTTAACGGGACATTGCTATTTCCAATCAAATCGATCGGTTCGATAACGCTGACTCTCCACTTTACCCGTGCTGCGCAGACACAGTAGAGGCAGGTAAATAGAATTGATTGCCTGGTAAAGTCCTATCAAGACACAATTAGCGCGGGTGCGCTGTTTTGATATCACAACTCGCGTGACCTTGATGTTGATGGGAGTGGTAGGAAGACACAGTTGCAGACGTGGGGCATGTGTTCTTCCAGTGACCACGGTTCTATACTCAACGGGAGATATAGATAAAGTGGAGTGCAGTTTGGATTTTTGCCAAAAGCATGTACGTAGAGCTGACACGCCTGGAAAGGGAAAGGGAATAGGTATTGGCAGAGGTGGTCTTAGTTCGGGTTGAAATCCCGTACTTAGGCTTTCGATGCTTTCCACCTTTCTTAAAAAAAAAAAAAAAAACTATCTTCACATCACATAATCTGTAAGCTATGCCACATCAACGTATTCGCGAGTCAAGCTTAACGGCAAGAAATTTTAGGTCAACGCGGACAAAGTCGCGGATACAGCTAGTATCAGAATATGAACTGAATACTGTAACATATGGAACAGCATCAGCTCCATTTTTGGCCATCAGAACACTCCAAAAATTAGTAGAAGATGAAGAAAAGAATTCCTTCTGACTTTTATGTGGATGACGTTATGTCTGGAGGCGAAACCTTAGAAGAAGTCCGGGAACACAAAAAACAACTACAAAACCTCCTCAAAACTGGTGGATTTAATCTACGCAAGTGGAGCAGCAACGTTAGCAGACTACTAGGGAGAGAAGTTCAGTCGATGCACGCATATCAATTTGATAGAGAAGGATACGTCAAAGCCTTAAGGCTACATTGGCATCCAGCAAAGGACCACTTCTTGTTTGAAGTAAAACCATACGAGCCAAGGGGAAACTGCACGAAAAGAAACGTACTTTCAGAGATTGCACGCATATTCGACCCACTAGGATGGCTCACACCAGTCGTTTTAAGGGCAAAATTGCTATTGCAAGATATTTGGATGGAAGAACACTTAGACTGGGATAGCCCATTGCCCTCCCAATTAGGAAAAAAATGGGAAGAATTTCGAAGGGAGCTCAATTGTATACAACAAATAACTATAGAGAGGTGGATAAAATACTCCCATAATGCAACGGTGGTAGAGATCCATGGGATTTGCGATGCATCTGAGCGAGCATACGGAGCTGCCATATATATACGCATAATAGACGTAAATAACAATGTGACAACTACATTACTCACGTCAAAATCTAAGGTCACACCAAAACAGAAAAAAAACTCGAACTATGCGGAGCTGTACTATTGGCAAACCTATTATGGAAGGTGAAGAGAGATTTGGAGATTCAATCTTCAAAAACATTTGCTTGGTGCGACTCAACCGTAGCCCTAGCCTGGATAAGCAGCCAACAAAACAAATGGAGAGCATTCATTGAAAGAAGAGTCCAAGAAATCCAAAAAATAAATACAGGATACTCATGGAACCATGTAAGATCAGAGGAAAACCCCGCCGATTTAGCATCTAGAGGCACTTCCCCAAGTTCCCTAAGGGAACTTTCGTTGTGGTGGAAGGGTCCAGCCTGGCTACAAGGGGTACAATCGTTCAAGTCTCAACCTGGTCCAAGCGTTGAATGGACAACGGAACTAGAGCTCAAGATATCGTCACACCATATCGCAAAACAAGAACTCCAAAAACCTGATGACTTAACCTTAAGGTTCTCATCGCTTACACGATTGGTTAGAGTTTTAGCATACTGCCATCGCCTTGCTAGAAATGCAAGGATAAAGTCAAAACCAAGGAGGAGTGTGAGCTCTCTAAGTACAGCTGAGTTAACCTCTGCTCACAAAAGCGTAATAAGGGTAGCACAGAGGGAGTTCGAAGACGATTTTCAAGCTCTTCAGCGAAACAATTCAGTATTGGCAAAATCCAGTTTGGCTTGTTTAAATCCATTTATTCAAGACGGAATATTAAGAGTTGGTGGAAGGCTACAAAACTCAGCACTGCCTACACAAGCAAAACATCCCATTATTGTACCACACAAAAGTCACATAGCAAAACTAATTATCGACTGGGCGCACAAGACAACGTTGCATGGAGGCAATGATTTAACAATGGCATGTATTTTAACAAAATATTTGATAATAAAGGGAAGAAGTGAGGTAAAGGAGTTCATTAGAAGATGTATCAAGTGCCAACAAAATTTCCAATTAAGGAGTCAGGTTCGTAAAAAACCAGTGAAAAAAGGGTGATTTCAATTCGATGCCGCAAAGGCACAATTGCAGCTATTTATTTATTTTTCTTTTGTTGTTTTCCAAATTTTATGTAGTTTCATATGAACTTTTTCTGTCTCGCCTCGATCCTTGCGCATGCGCACAGCTCCCGTCGAGCGCACACATGAAAAAAAATTATACTCGACTGGTGGGAATTGTAGCTCGGTGCAAAAATATCGTAGAGCAAAATTTCCAATTGAGTTTTAAAGTAGAAGAATAAATCTATCGAATGACATATGCTTTTGAAAAAAAACCGATCGGGGAAGAAATGGCGCAGTTTTGAAAATTGAAGTCCGAAAACGGTAAACAAAATTCGGGGAAAAACTTATGCAGCATTATGGAAAATTCGAATTTCCACAAAAGCATGTGTCATTCGATAGCCAACAATGTACAGAATAAAAAAAAAATTTCAAAATCGGTCAAAAACTCTGGTGTCGGTTATTCCCACCAGTTCAAAAAAACACGTTTCGAGAAAAACGCGTTTAAAGTTTGAGGAGCGGTTTTCTCAAAACAGAAATCAAATAAATGACTCAACCTTCATGATTTTCTATTCTTTCATGCTTTAGGAAAGTCAGGAAAAAATAAATTTGAAAATCTATCGATCAGAATTCGACTGGTGCGCGATATGAGCAAGAAAACCGAGCTTCGCTCAAAACCAAGTCTTAGCGATGCAGCAGGTTTTTCATAAAAATTAACTCTAACACGGCTCGGCGCGCGAGTTAAGTTATTGAAAAAACACCAAGTTTTCTTTATTACTATTTTCTTTATTGATCTTCACTAGTTGAATTCCGTTTTAAGACTCTCTTTTAATTTCACTTATACCTAACATGAATCTTATTTCTATATCCAAACACCGCGGTCAACGATCTCTCGTTTCCGTTCACACAGTCGGCGTTACGCTGACGTTGCGAATGGAAAATCAAAATGCATTAAAATATTTCGCTGACGGTGCAAATAGAAAACAAATTTATTAAAATATTTGCGATGGCCGTCGGTGTTCTGTTACATTATTTTTGTTGACCTCTTTACACATAACTCCTCCACGGCCAGAAAAAGAACTCTCCTGAGTTCTATTATATGCTTCTTTAGTTACAATATTGATTTTTGTTTTTGTTTTCTTTAACTTAAGAATGATAAGTATAACTATCACTAAAACAATTACTAAAAGAGTCATATTCATACCGTAAGAAACATTCTTATGAAATTTAAGTTCTTTGATTTCTCGAAGGTTGTCAAAATCATTATTATTATTTATTTCGTCAAAAGTTATTAATTTAATTGTTGTGTTTACGTTAAAATTGTGGTTGGGATAAAAATATTTCACTTCTATTCGGGTTTTTTTATTTGAAAATGTTTCTTGGTATAAACTGATTTGGCAATTATAAAAATTAAGCAGATAATTTTTTGTTAACGTTATGTTTCTATCATCGCAATTTTGAACTAACTTCTCTTTAAAAGCATTTGTTATTAACATGGTTTCATCATCAATGATTTCTATTTTAGTTTTGTTGTTAAATCTAAATTTACAGTTATTTTTGAAAATACAATTTTGGCTGGGCTTAAGATTCTTTAGAATTGTGTCTTCTTTAAAAGTTAAGATGTCATTATTTATTTTAACAATATATTCGTTACTTATGTCTATTTCAATGCTGTTCTTATTCGGTAGTGGTGTTATTAATTTTAAATCAGTTTTTACATATGAATTTGGTATCTTTAAAGCAATAACTATAGATTGGTCTTTATATTTCAACACTCCCATTTTTATTAGTTTTAATTTATAAAAATCGATTTTAAACATTTCTATATCTTCTGCTGTTAATATTCCCGGATGAATCATGTTATTTTTCGCTGAAGCTATATTATCTTGAATTTGGTCAATTTTGTTTTCTAGGTATCTTAATTTTAACATTTGATCTAAATACATTGTATGCTTTTTTATATCGTGATATTCTTCTTTTATTGTGTTCAATACATTTGTTATCTTATTTCTATCATTTAATATAGCAAATTTTAAAGTATTTAAGGTACTGTTGAAATGAGTATTAATTGAAATTTGTTTATTTAAATTTTCTATTTCATTATGATTATTTTTTTCATTTACATCTAGATGCTTTAGAATGTCTAGTCTATCTTCCTCATCCATGGTTCCAAACAACCATTTCTGAGCTTGACCGATAAAATTAAATAATCCTCTTTTTTCTCTGTTATAAGTTGGCATAATTGATCTTATTTTAGCTCTTATGTTTATTATGTCGTTATATAATAATTCTTTGTTATCTATATCTAAACTGTCAATATTATTTTTTATTTGATTTAACATGGTTGTCATTTCTTGCGGATTGATTATATGCAGAACCGTATTTGTTTCATTGACTAATTCTACTTCTTGAATTTTAATCACGGTATATCCTGATTCTTCAATTATTGGATTTACCTGCAGTAGCCCCTGTGTCGCTGGGCTCATAAGGATTAATATTGCCACTAGTAGTAAGACCTGAAATTTTAAGGAGTCGCTTTATATTTGAAATATGAACTTTTTCAAGAGGGGCTAATCTATAGTAACGTTCATCCTTATGTCGAAGTCTTTTGTAATTTCTAATATGGCCTTTTGATCTCTTTTCTACGTATACCTCCCTGCCAAGATTCCTTTTTCCAATAATATGGTGTTTTACTTTCTCTATTCTTGTTCGAAGGTCTGCAGCGTCAACAATTTCTTTAGCTTGTCGAGGAGAACATTTAATGGTGGAATGATAGCGGTCATTATAGTTGCCTATAACGACTTGTATCTTCATTTCGAGCGAAAGTTCATTGTCCTCAATTCCTGTTATCTTTTCTAACAAGGTTGAGTGCAATCTTTCGATATCTGCATTTCCTGTATGACTATTGGGTTTCGTGAAATGAAATTCTACGTTTTCTTTTTGTAAAAAGTTAATTAATTGCTCTGACCTAAACTCATTGTCGAAAATAATTTTTTTTGGTTTACCGAATTTGGAAAATTGTTCCATTATAATGGCTATTTTTGCCCTCCAGTTCCTATCTGTAATGCTATAAGCAGCAGCAAATTTTGTTAATTTATCTATGGATGTAACAAAAGCATGTTTTTTAAAATGAAATATATCGAAATGAATAATTTGGTTTTTTTCTTTTGGAGTCTCAGAAATTTGGAACTTTGGCTTTAAAGGTTTCCTATCATATTTTATTTCACGGCATTTTTCGCAGTTGTTTATTATCAGCTGTATATGTTCTTTAAGTTTCGGAAAGTAAATTTTGTCTTTATGACTATTGTAACATTCGCTAATACCACTGTGCATCGATTCTTTAGTATGATATATTGATAACTGCTTATGTAATTCTTCTTCCACTAATATTTCTGTAGCCCTTTTGGAACTCTTTATAAATTTAATTTTTCTGTCTGACGAATAAAGCGAGATCAAAATTAACTGTATTTTATTATAATCTGAATCTGATACTTCTGAGTAGATTCCTATGTACCCTGGCTTTATATAAGGTTTAAGTATATTTTTTATTTGATTTTCATCATCAAGTGGATTAATTTGGATAATTGTTCTTCTATGTACTATTTCAACTTCTTTTTCTGGACTATAAGTTAAAAGAATTTGCGTTTTATATTTATTAACTATGTCGTCTTTGATTCCTATGTGATCTAATAATTGCTCTTCAACTGAATGTTGAGTGTCGGAATCAGATATTGCTAGATTTGAATCTTCTTCATTATGATCGTTAATTTTTTGAGAATTTTCTAATCGACTTAGGTAGTCGGCAACTTTATTTTCCTTTCCTTGCAAATATTCTATTTCATAGTTATATTCTTGCAACTTTAAGATCCATCTTTGGTGCCTTTGAGAGAATTCTTTGCCTTTGAATTTACTATTTAAATACTTGATTGGGGCATGGTCTGTTATAATTTTGAACTTATTGCCATATAAATATGGTCGAAAATAATTTACAGCATAAACAATAGCTAGAAATTCTTTATCGGTTGTGCTATAGTTTTTTTCATGGTTATTTAAGGTTCTTGAAACGTAACAAACTGGATGGCCTTGTTGAGACAAAACAGCGCCTATTGCATAATCGCTAGCATCTGTTGTCACAATAAATGGTTTATCAAATTCTGGATATTTAAGTATTGGGTGTGAAGAAATTAAACTTTTCAAATTTTCAAAAGCTGCTATGTATTGTGGATCTTTAATATTAATTTTAACTCCTTTTTTCAAATATTTAATTATTGGATAAGATATTTTTGAGTAATTTTGAATAAATTTTCTATAAAAACCTGTTGCTCCTAAGAATCCCTTTATTTGCCTTTCTGTTTTTGGGATAACCATATCTTGGATGTCTTTGACCTTATCTGGATTCGGTTTTATACCATCCTTGGTCAAGATATGCCCTAAAAATTCGGTGTGCTTTTTGAGAAAACTACATTTATCTATTTGAATTTTCAAATTATGTTCTTGAAGTTTAGCAAAAATTTTCTTTAATGAATTTATATGTTCTTCCAATGTAGTCGAGAAAATGAGTATATCATCTAAGTAAACTATGCATATTACATTAATAAATTCTCTAAGGATTTCATTCATTAATCTCTGAAAAGTTGCCGGAGCGTTTTTTAAACCAAACGGCATCCGGACATACTCGTACAAACCTGCCGGGCTAACAAATGCGGTTTTTTCTATATCTTGTTCCGCCACCAATATCTGGTGATAGCCTTTTGCAAGGTCAATTGTACTAAAATACTGCGCTTTGCCCAATTTATCGAGGATACCCTCAATATTCGGCAAAGGGTATTTGTCATCGACTGTAACTTCATTGAGTCGTCTATAGTCGACAACGATTCTGAACTTTTGAGTGCCTGAATTATCCTTCTTTTTTGGAACAACTATTATTGGTGAACTATATTTGCTTTTACTTTTTCTAATTATTCCTTGCTTCTCCATTTCGATTAATTGTTTTCTGACCTCACTTTCATGCTTCGGTGGATACCGGTATAATTTTGAATTTATTTGTTCACTGGTTGTAGTTTTAATTTCATGTACAATTGATTTGGTATTAGTTAAAATATCTCCCTCTTTATACAGAACCTTATGAAACTTCCTTAATAGTGATGTTACTGCTTCATTTTCCTTTTTATTCAAATGATCCAGTTGAATACTCTTCAGCTCACTAACTTCTAAAACATTAACCTCTTCTTGAACTTTTTTACTAAGAAAGGGAAGATTTACCCCATTGTTCATTCTGATTTCTTGATTTTCAAAGTTTATTTCTCTAACATTCTTTTGAATCCAATCCATGCCAATTAAAAGGTCGTATGGTTTTCTAATTCTAAAGCTACCCATTTGATTCTAGCATTATCTGGATATTTAAATTCTTCAGGGCAAATTGTTGATACTGTTTTGGTAGGTTTACTGACATGACCCTGTATAGTATTTATATACGTTTGGTGTGTATCTATAATTTTCTTTTCTTTTAGGAATCTTGATAGGTTAAGTATACTATTCGTAGAACCTGATTCAATTAAAGCTACATATTTATGTTTTCCTAGTGTCACAATGGTATAAATTTTGTTGTTCTCCGAGGCTAGTTTGTAAAAAATGAATTAGGAATTTCTGTACTTCTACTCATTGCATCTACATCCATAGCTGACCTACTTTGTTGACTACTTTGTGGCCTATTATTTAAATAAGATTGCTGTCTAAAGTTGTTAGAATTTCGTGATTGGAACTGTCTGGTTCCTGTCTGTTGCTGGTGGTTGCTGTTATTTCTATTATTTCGCCCAATTGGCTGCATTCTTTCCGTTTGTTGGTTGAAGTTAGGATTAAAACCAAAATACCTATTATTTCTGCTAGAATTTTGTGTGTTATTTGGGTTCGATCTTGATGGAAAACCACTATTATCTTGTATTTGGTGATTATGGTTATAATTAAGTCTGGGTTGCCAATCACTATGCCTAGGATTCCTAAAATTATTTTGACTATTATTTTTTGTCCTATTGTTAATCATTATTTGGTTATTGTTTAAATTTCCCTGATCTAGACCTACAAATTTGTGTACAATGTCCCTGATTTCGGATAAATTATATTTGTCCATGATAGCATAGGCCAATGAACCGGAAACAATTTCTTTGATTTTCTGGACTAGCATACCACTAAAAATATCTACCTGGATATCGCGATTGTCTACAAATGCTACGTATTCGGTTATATCTTCCACATATTGTGTTAGCTTATTATCTAAATCACTTATACTACTTACTGTAAGTGATCCTATTTGCTTTGTCAGCGTCATCTGGTCTTTCGATGCTCGGTAATGTCGTTTTAAAGTTGATCTGCATTCATCCCAATTTGCTGGAGTCCTGATATTCAGTAAATTTTTTGCTCCTCCTTGAATTTTGGTGTCATAAATAATTCTGAAGACTCTTGCTTGCTCCGCCTCGTCGGTGTAATCCTCCAGAACCCTGGTCACCGAATCGATGAATGAAGGCAATGTGCCTTGTTCTCCGGAAAATGTTGGAACATGTCGTGTTTCCCTTTCCAGTCTGGCCCTGACACTTGGTGCTTGGTTATTTTGTATGAGCAGCTGTGTCAAAGCTACCAGACATTGTTCTATAGGATCCGGATTGGCCATTATATTCCGATGTTGATCAAAATTTTCTTCACGGTGTCTTTGACGATCAATTTTGGCAATGTTTTTATTTGTTTTTGATTTTCTTTCACTTTCACTGTTTCACTGTATCACTGTGTCACTGTGTCTTTGTAAACCACTAAAATATAGCTTGGTTTAATTTATTTTTCACTTTTGAACTTCGGTTCGTCACTGTGTCGTGTCTTCATAAACCAGTAAATTTTACTTTGGTTTACTTTGTTTCTCACTATGGAACTTCGATTCGAATCACTGGATCTATTTTTTAGATCCTACCGACTGCGCCAGTTAAGTTATTGAAAAAACACCAAGTTTTCTTTATTACTATTTTCTTTATTGATCTTCACTAGTTGAATTCCGTTTTAAGACTCTCTTTTAATTTCACTTATACCTAACATGAATCTTATTTCTATATCCAAACACCGCGGTCAACGATCTCTCGTTTCCGTTCACACAGTCGGCGTTACGCTGACGTTGCGAATGGAAAATCAAAATGCATTAAAATATTTCGCTGACGGTGCAAATAGAAAACAAATTTATTAAAATATTTGCGATGGCCGTCGGTGTTCTGTTACATTATTTTTGTTGACCTCTTTACACATAACTCGCGCTCGTAAAAGCCGTGTAACTTCGGTTCTATGGGACCGATCATGATAAAATTTGAGTTGCAGACTCTCAACACCCTATAGAATCCAAATCTTACAAAATAAAAAAATGTCTAAATCCAAAATTTTTTACGAACCTGGCCCCTTAATGGGGAATCTTCCGTCACCTAGGGTCAATATGGCAAGGCCGTTTACACATACAGAGTGGACTATGCAGGACCATTTATGATGAAAACCAGTAAAATACGACACGCTAAACTAACAAAGGGATATATAGCTGTCTTCGTATGTCTTGCGACGAAGGCATTTCATCTGGAAGCAGTATCGGATCTATCCACAGAAACATTCCTAGCTGCATTCGACAGATTTACCTCTCGACGAGGTCTCACAAGCCATAAATATAGTGACAATGCCACAAACTTTGTGGGCGCATGAATTAAATACTCAAAGAAATAACAAAACACCGGTTTCGTATTACCGATAACAATTAGGTCTTTATTGTATGAAGATTGCCTACAGAGTGTCCAAACAACCGTCAAATCAATTTAATAATCAAAATGAACTCAGTTGACCTGACCGACGTTATGCCCGATCAGCACTATAAACCATTCGATTTCACAATGCCAATTCGGCTATCACTGCACTTCATTAATTAAGTGTGCCAATTAATGAAGTGCATCGCTTGCATTGTCGGCCCGGTCAATAACCGAGTTATGACCAATATTTAACTCATGTGCTAAGCTAAAACAACAATACATCAACGATAACTCAAAACTAAATGATGCAATGTCAACCCAAGGAGTAACCTGGCACTTCGTACCACCATCGTCACCTCACTTTGGTGGACTTTGGGAAGCCGGTGTCAAGTCGGTGAAGCTTCACCTAAAGAAGACGATTGGCGATACACATCTAACATACGAAGAATTCTCAACATTGTTGGCTAAAATCGAGTCTTGTCTCAATTCACGGCCATTATGTCCAATGGATGGGACAACCGACGATTTGGAAGTACTGACTCCAGCACATTTTCTCATCGGATCCAGCCTACTCTCCAGGGACACAGAGAATATGTTAGATATTAAGGAAAACCGACTGGATCGATGGCAGTTTCTCAATAAGCTCCACCAACAGTTTTGGAAGAAGTGGTCATCGGAATACATTACCAGACTACAACAACAACCAAAGTAGACACAACACACGAATAATATTATGCAAGGAGACCTGGTTCTTATACGAGAAGACAATGTTGCTCCAACAAATTGGTGTATGGGGAGGGTCCAAGGGACACTTCCGGGAAACGACGGACAGGCGAGAGTTGCGACTGTTAAAACTTCAGCCGCATGCTTCACACGACCCATAACAAAACTCTCAAGATTGGTGACAGATGGTCCAGTAAGCATTGACCACATAACACGTGATAAAGGGAGAAAATAGAAGGAAAATGTGAGATCATTCAAATCCCACCTAGGCAAGTTTGGATCCAGCTGAGAAATCCTAATAGCTGGCTATACGTGTTTGACAAGGAAACAACGTTTAATATGGTGTGCAAGGGACAAGCATTTGTTACTACCTTAAGCAACGATGGTATTCTTACCTTAGGAGAAGGGTGTCAGCTTAACCTCGGTACTATGGTCATTACCGCCCACAACCTATATACGACCACATTAAACGCTTCGTTTACGCCACAGATAAATTTGAGTCTAATTATGCACAACAACACCAAGGAACCATCCCCTCTTCAATCAAACGCGGTACGACTATTTCACTATCCGGACGAGCAAGTAAAAAACCTAGAACAATCCATACGAAGACTTAAAAAGGCTGAAGACTCCAACTTCCAACCCTACAGCAACACACACCATATTTTACACTACTCCAGCTCCATGATCATAATTGTTATAATACTAATTATATACGTACGAATACGAATATACCAGGGAAAGCATAAGCAGCATATTCCGATTCCAGCACCACGAACGAAGGCGGACTCTCGCAGCTCAACAGATAGGCGGGAGAATGTGCAAGACACGTGCCTGACCAGCGCAATGCATTGCCACTGCACGCGTGCTGACATAAATATTGGCATGCGCTGCCAATATGCACGGTCATCAAGTTCATAGGTTCAACGCATGGTCGACAAGTTCATCGGACGACCAATTGTTATTATTGATTTATGTTAATTCGTAATTTTACCTAGTTAACCAAATTTATTGAATAAATAAAGTTAATTGTTTATGAATAAATGAGAATTAACTTAACACTCACAGTGTGTGCAATTAGCCTTTTTCTCAATTAAATAACTAGCTATCCCCCCACCAGTGGTAAGGTGGTTAGTTATCGAACACATGGTTTAAATTCATTAAAAGATATTGGTTTCTAATACTGGGGAAGGAGAAAATTGAGGAAACACAGGTGGAAAAGATGGAAATGAGGTGGGCAAAAGAGAAAAGCTGTAAGGAAAGATGAAATGAACAGGAAAAGAGAAGAATAGATTACAATGTTGAATAGTGTGCAAATAACGCACTTTTAAATTGCTTAGCTCCTATTACTTGTTTAATGGTGGCGGGCAGAGAATTCCACAGTCTGGCAACATAAACAATAAAGAGGCGAGACGAGTTCAAATATTTAGCGGAGGGCGTGATAAGATTGAAAGTTCTTGGCGACTGAGCAAATTTCAATTTTTCAAATAAATATTGTGGTGATTGACAATGTATAAGTTTATGATACAGCATCTAATTTCCCAAAAATCAGCGAATGAACACCTAAGGACTTACTTATGGTAATGAGATATATGGTCGTATCTTCTTACTCCAAAGGCATATCGAACCATATCGTTAAAGGCGACAAGTAATTTGTGCTGGGAGACGGAATCTAACTTACAAAAGATTATAGCATAATCAATGATCGCTAATAGAAGGGACTTTATCAACCTCAGTTTGGTGTTAACAGGTGTAAAACTAGAGAACAGCCAGAACTGTCGTAATCCTGCATAAGTTCACGCTATAATGTAGTGAACATGGTCAGTGGCAGAAAGGGACCGATTTAATTTATATCCAAGACTTACCACAGTGTCAGTAAAGGTAAGCCTATTAGAATTGAGAATGATAGGTGGTAACTCTTCGGTGTTATAATGATTCTTTGAAATCAAAATTAACTGACTCTTTTTTGGATTTAAAATCAGACCATTATCTAGAGACCATTTAGCAATAAAAGACTAGTCCGAGTTAAATCTAGCCACAAGATCTTCAACCAGTCCAAGGGGTCGGGAGAGGTATATCTGCTCGTCATCAGCATACAGATGTATTTTGAAATACTTGTGGTAAATCGTTAATAAAAAGACAGAAAAGGATTGGGCCGAGAACTGAAACTTGAAGAACTCCAGAAATTATATTTTTTGGTTGAGAATATTTTAGATTAGCAATCACCCTTTGAACACAATTAGTAAGATAGTTTCTAATCAGTCACATCGAGGAATCACTCAAGCCAAAGTAAAGTTTGAGTTTAATGCAAAGAAAATCATGACTGACCATGTCGAAGGCCTTCGAGAAGTCTAGTAAGCAAAGCAGTGAAAGATATTCCTTGTCATATTGAATTCTTATATCGTCAAGCACTTTGATCATAGGTGTAGAACAGCTATGGCTAGGTCGGAAACCTGATTGCACTGGCGATAATAGATTAAAACGGTTGGAAATCTGTTTCGCAAGAATTTTTTCAAAGATTTTAGATGGTAAAATACTTATTGGACGAAAATCGGTGATTAATAGGGGGTTATTTTTTTTGGGTACAGGGATGACTTTTGCTTTTTTCCAACAGTCCGGAAAAGTTGATGAGGTAATGCAAAAATTAAACAAATGTGTTAAAGAACTTATTAAATGGGGAAGTATAATTTTGATAAAACGCAAATCTATTCCGTCCTCACCAATAGCATTCGATTTAAGGGCACGAACCAGAAGAATCACATCCGATTCATATACCACTTCAAATTACATAGAGAGTGATCTACCAAAAAAAAGATGATTTTCCGGCGAAAACGACGACGAATTGCAACTAGGGTTGGGGGAAAAAACATCAATTAACTCATCTGCATCTGGCACTTTAGTTTGTATTTGACTTTTTCCTATCCCCATAGAACGCAAATTTGACCAAAGGTTTCTTGACGGTTGGTCAAGGCTAAGCTTGGACAGGAAGTATCTTTCTTTTGCTCTCCTGGTGAAAAATGAAGAGTAATTTCTTGCACTGCAAAACACCTCCCAGTTGTGTCTAGTAGACAATCTTTTAAATTTGGCATAAAGTTTTCGACGAGGTTTTATAGCATTATGTACTTCAGTGGTAAACCATGGACATTTACTATTGCGCACTGTAACTGTCTTAAAAGGTACATGTAAATGAAAAAGATCATTAATGAGGGTCTGAACAATTTCTACTTTTTCATTAACGTCCGATACAAAGTAGCAGGAATGCTATGGCAGAAGGCTCGCTTGATAGTGAAGGATGTTATGATTTACTGACGCAAAATCACGAAATTGAAAAGAGCTCTGCTGGGGATTGGATGAGAGATCAATGTCATATTTGCAAAACAGGAGGTCATGGTCTTATACTCATTCAAGTAACAATTGGTCTTGTAGAAGCACGTTTGTATGGTCTGAGACAACTACCAGGTCAAGGAGACTCGGAGTGGTGTCAGGACCAAAGCGAGTCGCAAGTGAATTAACAACCACAAGGCCACACGACGCAAAAGCATCAATGAGTTGACGAGATCTTCTATCATTTTTTAACAGATCCGCATTAAAATCGCCACATAGTATAATATGCTCGTAGAATGCTGAGAATTGCGGCATTGTAGAAAACAATGAATCGAAAGAACAATTACGATTGGGGCTATGGACTAAGCCAAGCATGTATTTTACATTTCCATTGGAGATTTCGACAACGATGTATTCAGTTTCGTTGCCCAACGACTTTTCCAAAATTTTGCAAGTCAAGCCGATTTTATGGTAAATTGCTATCCCTCCACCAGTAATGCCAGTAACTCTTTTATGCGGGACTACTAAATAGCCAGGAATGCCATAGATATTGTTATAGTCATTTTCATCACATATTTCACTAACACAAATAATGTCAACCCCCGAATCATTAAAAATGTGCCTGGCGTAATGAAGTTTTGACAAACTTAGACTTAGGGTAAGTAATAGCGATTATAAGACGAAAAAAAAATGAGGTCAAATGGTTATCACACATACCCCTCCCAGTTTTTTCAACAAAAAACTCAAAAAAACTCAACTTCAAAACCCATCTAACTTTTATTACCCACACAATTACACTACACTACACAACACTGAACACAGCCGTACACCGCCCAAGGGCCCCTACAACTCGTTTGCACATCGCCATTGTAGGCCCATCGTTGCGAATACCTCAACAGACTCCCCTTGGCCAAGGCCAAAAGTTCGCGGACAAACTCCTAAATTCCAAATTAAGTGTGGGTTCTGCAATAAACCAAAACACGCTTATGTTGATTACCGGGAGAGAAAGAGCACCCCATATTGCGCGAGTTGTCACTCCTACGGACATAGAAAGGATGTTTGTCCCAGGGCAAATATATTTACCGCAAAAACAGTGTCAAACAAGAAGAAATGCCTTTGGTGCTCTCGGGTAGGACACTCAGAGGAAGAGTGGTTAAGCAAAAAGAATGACTTAAAAGCTAATCAAGGAAACATGAGTGAAATCAGAATAAACTCACCGATTCAAGATTTGACTATGCATAAAGTAAAAATCTTAGAGTCGAGTCCAAAAACTGACTGTACCTCAAAAATTAAAACGCACCGAGCATATCTCGAAACATTAAGAAGCCAGAAAAAGTCGATTTTGATCTCGCGATTTGTCTCTTTAGTATTCTTAACACATCTTCATCCACAAAAAGGGTAGTAAGAATGATATTTCCAACTATAGGCCCATTGCTAAACTTTCTTGTATTCCTAAGCTCTTTGAGAGTTTAGTTTATGACACGATGCTTTTCCATTGTAAACCAGTTTTCTCCTCAAAGCAACATGGGTTTCTAAAGTGTCGATCTACAACCACAAACCTTACTACATTTGTTTCCAACTCATTATGTGCCTTGGAAAATGGTAAGGAGGTGGATGCTGTGGCTACTGATTTTAGCAAAGCCTTTGACAGAATTTCTCACAAAGTCGTACTCCTTAAACTTAAGGCACTTGGTTTTCCACCATGGTTTGTTTCATGGATTAAATCTTATTTAGAAGATCGCAAGTACAGTGTCCTTTTTAGATCTTCTGTCTCGAACCCAATCACTGCATCCTCTGGCGTACCACAAGGTAGCCATTTAGGGCCTGATCTTCGATTTGACGATTAATGAGGTTGAGCATGTAATTCTCCTCTCCGACCTTGAGATTTACGCAGATGACATGAGAATCTCTAAGCAAATCTCCTGCACTGCTGACTCCCTGTCTCTGCAAACTGACTTAAATAATTTTTACATTTGGTGTCAACAAAATCTTTTAGAGCTTAACGTGAAAAAATGCCAAGCTATCACTTTCTCCCGCAAACGTCATCCCCTGCCTCAAAGGTCATATCACATTAACAATGAGCTAGTTCCCACTGTCTCTTTAATTCGTGATCTGGGCATTATTTGCGACACCCAACTCAACTTTCGTCCTCATATCGACAACATTATTAGCAGAGCCAACTCCGCACTTGGCTTTGTTAAACGTTGGTCGAGGGAGTTCTCGAACCCTTACGTGACTAAATCCCTTTATATGACACTCGTTAGACCACTTCTTGAATATGCCAGCCAGGTATGGTCACCTTACCATCAAGTTCATATTCAAAGAATTGAAGCCGTCCAGCGAAGATTCATTCGCTTTGCCTTACGTGGCCTAGGTTGGGATGACCCACACAATTTACCTCCCTACGAGCATCGTCTTAAGCTGCTCAATTTACAGGCCCTAAGAACTCGTCGTGATGTAGCTGATATACTTTTTATACATCAGTTATTAACTGGAAATATAGATTGTCCTTATCTGCTCCATCAGATCTCCCTTAACATCAACCCTCGTCGTTTAAGATCTATTCCCCTATTCCGACTTCCCCACCACCGTACTGACTATGGCACGAACGAACCCCTTACAAGAATGCTCCGTAAAGCAAATATGTTTCCTAATGCATTCGACCTAAGCCTTACCAAACTCACCCTGAAACATTCCCTTCATAACCTACCCCAACCCTGAACCTTTTCTTCTCTTGACGTAGCAATAGTAAATTGTTAAATTTAGTCTTAGCCCTTTTTTATTTGATTTAAGGTTTAGATTGTTTAAGTTTATGTTACCCTTACTTTATAGTTTAGAATTAAGTTTCACTATGTGCCATGCTTGTATTAAGCTCAATAAAATTGAAAATTGAAATTGAAACACAGTTTTTCACAGTACTGCACCCGTATTGAGAAAAGGCACTGAATTTGTTAGACAATATCTTGATCTTATTAAGAAGGTGTTAAACGTCAGGAACTTCGTGCATCAGCCCACACTTAAACTGACTACACCAAACTACACTAAGTTGAATAAACGCGATTTGTTACTAACGTTTAAACGCCAGGACGACTTCACCCTCAAATGGCTCAGTGAAGAAGTCCTGAAAAAAGTGATGCCATGGGAAAGTGTTAAACTAAAAGTGGCCCTGGAAAAAGACCTGCCAGCCAGACCCAAAGCCAGGATCCTCATTTCAGGCCCACGTATGTGTAGGGAAAGGTTAGAGCAGTTTTTGAGAAAGATAGACCCCGAATTCCCAAGCGACGACTGGAAAGTCCTGGAAATGGAAACACCCAAAGAAACGGGTCAAGACGCCATTATGATGTTCAATCACGAGACAATGGCCATGCTTCCATCAAGGGGCTATAATCTAAGAGTCGGCTTAAACATGGTGAAGGTAAGGCCACTCTCAGACAAAATGCGGACGGCAGAAACGCCAGCATCGCGTGTAAATGATGAAGTTAATCCAAATTAATCCTCATCATAGCAAGCTGGCCAGCGCCAGCCTGATAACCTGTATAATAGAAAATAATATCGACATCGTCCTAGTCCAGGAGCAATGAATTCACAATGGCCAGATCTGCGGCCTCAACTCCAAGGATCTTAACCTGTTCCATGAAAAGGGCCAACCAAACAGTAAGTACCGCTCCTGTATTTTGGCCAAGCGTAACATAGACCTTACTCCCTTACCTCCCCACAGCAATGCAGATCAAATAGCGGTGCGACTTGAGAAGCCCAAAACTACGCCACTCATCTTCACATTGCTATACCTCCTGTACGACGACCCGACGCCGCCACCAACTTCAGCTCTTACGGACCTAGCTAAGGAAGCGGCCAGGAGAAAATGGGACCTCATAATAGGATGTGCAAATTCACATCATGTTCAATGGGGTAGCGGGGACACAAATACAACAGGGGAGTCGTCAGTCGTTTTATGAATTTATAATAAGTAACAAAATTTCCATTGAAAATAAAGGGTCAGAACCCACCTTTATCGTAAGAAATAGAGAGGAAGTTATAGACGTGACACTGACCTTGAGTTCGAAGTCCCTGACGGTCAGGGACTGGAAAGTGTCCGACTATAGCCGTGTTTTTTTTGATAAAAAATCAAAAAAACGATCTATACTCACTTCATCCACAGTAGCAGCCGCACCAACCAATTGGTTTGCGGCTCGATTTTTTTTTCTTCATTTAACAGTTTGTAAATATCAAAACCGAGGAAAAGCAACATATACGATCGGCTAAGAGCTAATATATGAGATTTTTCGCGCTCTGGTGGTCAACTTATGTAGTTCCATCCTCACTTGCTGCTACTGGGAAATTTATCCCCACTTGGTGTGTTGTTATTGCTTTGTGTGTAAAATTTTACTGGGCTGGGTATACAGCTATCAAAAAAACACGGCTTATGTCACTTTTTCAGACCATAGAATGATTAGTTTTAGCATAGACGAGCAAGCAGATCCGATTAAGCCATATCGAAATCCCAAAAAAACTGACTAGGACGTTTTTGAAAAAGAAATGGCCAACATCAAGGGCCCACATACGAAGCCCCTAAATAACAGTACGGAGGTTGATGAAGAAGTAACTCTTCTCAATAAAGCGCTAAGGAAAGCCTTTGAAAAATCCTGTCCCCTAACAAAAGGAAAGAAGAAGCTCAACCCCAGCTGGTGGTCAAATGAGCTAGCCCAACTACGGCAACAGGCAAGAAAGCTGTACAATGTGGCCGAAGGACGAAAGATCCCAACGACTGGGATCGCTACAAGGAAAGCAAAGGCCGGTTCAAAAACAGAACTACTTGCGCTAAAAGGGCCGCTTGGAAAAGATTCTGCAACGATATTGAATCGACAAAGGATGCGTCGAGACTAAGAAAAGTGTTGTCAAAAATACACGTGACACCAGGACTCCTGAAAAATCAGGACGGTTCGTGGACTGAATCTAACCTGGAAACACTTGAAGTCCTCATCGACACCCATTTCCCAGGATGCTCTTTCGTCAAGGAAACCCCCTGCGGAGAGGGCCCTGACCGCCCATAACAATAACACTAACGAGCTGTGTTACCAAATAATTGATGAAAGGAAGGTGGCCTGGGCTATCAGCTCCTTCTCTCCATATAAAGCTCCAGGATCTGACGGCATAATACCAATCATGCTGCAGAGTATCAAGGAAAACATCCTACCTTGGCTTGTCCTAATTTTCAGAGGTTGCCTCAGCTGCACTCATGTGCCACAAATCTGGAGTGAAGCGGGGTTCATCTTCATACCCAAAGCTGGAAAATCCAGCCATACAACTGCCAAAGATTTTAGGCCAATAAGCCTCACATCTTTCCTATTGAAAACATTGAAAAGACTTATAGACATTCATATCCGCTCCAAATTGAATCCAAGAGACATTTCACAAACGCAACACGCGTACATGAAAGGCAAATCGGTAGAAACGGCGCTGCACGAAGTGGTGGCAACGATCGAAAAGTCGCTCCACTATAAAGAACTTACGTTAGCGGCCTTCCTGGACATTGAAGGAGCCTTCAACAACGTAACATTAGAAGCTATAAGCACTAGACCTACTGCAAATGAACCCAATCCTATGTAACTGGATAGAATGCATGCTCAGAAGGAGATGCATAAGATCCGAGCTTAGGGAATGCCAAATACATGCTTTGGCCTCCCGAGGCACTCCACGAGGAGGAGTCCTATCACTGTTATTATGGGTCCTTGTAGTAAACGAGATCTTGGCGAAGCTGGAGAGAAGTGGAATAAGGGTCGTTGCCTATGCCGACGACGTAGTCATACTGGCCACAGGCAAGTTCATACCCACAATCACAGGCCAGCTACAAACAGCCCTAAACGCTCTAAGCAACTGAGCCCCACGATGCGGCCTTAACATAAATCCGCAGAAAACGGAAATGGTCCTATTCACCAACAAAAGGAATATCCCAGTATTTGATCCCCCGAGACTAAATGGACAACAACTCCTTATATCGGAAAGAGCAAAATACTTAGAATGCATACTAGACCGCAAATTGAATTGGAAGGAAAACTTAATGGAAAGAACAAAGAAAGCTTCAATTGCATTCTACGCATGAATCTTCGGCAAAAGATGGGGGCCCAAGCCCGCCATCATACATTGGATGTACACACCCATTATAAGGCCTATACTTACGTATGCATGCCTCGTCTGGTGGCCAGTCGCCGTAAAAACCACAAACTTAAACATCCTGACGAAAATCCAGCGGCTGGCTTGCCTGGCCACCTACAACAATCCAATCTGTGGAAAAAAGGTCTGATAGGTCACCAAGCTATTACCAAGTGGGTGAGCACTGAGACCAAAACCGATTACTTAACACCAATTCTGGAATTCAGCCTAAACCTCGAATTTAAAATTCCAGAGAAAGCTGGACAGAAGGAGAGGTCATTAACCCCAACCATATATCCATTTTCATGGATGGGTCAAAAATGGATGAGGGAGTGGGCTCCGGGATTTATGGAGCAGAACCAAGCATTGCACGGTCAATAAGGCTTCCGAATCACAGCAGCGTGTTTCAGGCGGAAGTCTTAGCAATCGCCGAGGCCTCGCATGAACTATCGCAACAGTCACTCTCAAGAAGTCACATCGGCATTTTCGTAGACAGTCAAGCAGCCATCAAAGCCATCACATCGACAACAATCAGATCCAGAACTATGAAACGCTGCAACGACGAGCTTAAAGCTCTCAGCGCTAATCACAACGTCACACTCATTTGGGTCCCGGAACATAAGGGCATCCACGGGAGCGAAAAGGCGGACGAGCTCGTAAGAACAGGCTCGTAGATGGATCTAATAATGGCCGATGACTCAGTCCTGCCCCCAATAGAACTTAAAAAGTCCAGCATCACCGTGAAATCCATAAAGCTCGCGAACGAGAGATGGACCTCACTCACAACATGCCGCACCTCAAGAACACTCTGGACAGAACTAAATAAGAAAAAAACAAAGGAAACCATAGCACCCAACAGAAATCAATTATCACTTCTCATAGGTATTATGTTAGGTCACAACCTGCTAGCGGTCCACCTAAAGAGAATGCGGTTGAACACAACAAAACTATGCAGAGGATGTGGCGATACAGATGCCGAGGAGGACACATTCCACCTCCTTTGCGAGTGCCCCAGCCTTAGCAAAAACCGAAAGTCAATCTTCGGAGAACATTTCTTCAGTGATCTGGGCGAACTGTCAAGCAAGCCACAGAAAACCATCCTGCAATTCCTTCGGAACTCGGGATGGTTCAGGGAGGCCAACTGAAAATAATAACACTATTCCATTTAATTTCAGGTATCCCACACCACATCGGGGAACACAATGGATCCATTGAGATCCGAGTGAGGTTGTACACAATCCAACCACCCCTAAAACCTAACATAACGTCTAAACGCAACGGACACGACGCGTATGTACAGTTGCCATTGCCCACAGCGAAAACTGGAGTAGTCACCATGCTAATTGACACTGGTGCAGATACCAGCTACTTAAAGCAAAATGTCCTTCTGAACGTAGAGAAGCTCAGATCTGCGGACACCAAAGAGATAGATGACGCGTTCGGGGGAACGACAGAAACTTTGAGGACGCTTCCGCTTACAATCCTACTGTCCCACGATTTTAAACTCCATACGAAATGGCACATTGTAGGTAACTCAAGGGACATACTAGCGGATGGTATTTGGGTCGCGATGTGCTATGGAACTGTTCAATTATTGATTCAGTCACCAAACTCTTGAAATACCTGGACAAGAAAGGGAAAACAGTCTTAGCAGGGTTGCCTCTAAAAACTTTCAAAGACACAAAAGCACACTGTATGGTTCGCCGTGTAAAGGTTTCGGGTACCGTAGCCTACCACCCTAAGCTATTTAAGCGTAGCACGCTCTTCTATGCTGTTTAAAGCGCAGCTCGCTGTAAAGGAGGCAAATTACTGCCGCAATTGATTGAGAGTCAAGATTGTGTTCAAGACTGATTTTATTTCAAAAACTTCTTACTATTTATACAAAATTCTTAACACTAATTCTTACTACTCTAAGCATAAAATATTTGAAATATGAAACTCTTGCCTAATGTAATTCATCAAATATGATCCCTATGTCCCAGTTCATGAATGGTGGGTGCAACGAATGCAAGTATAAACAATAACAAACACGTGAACTCGAATGAACCTCTACATAGCATTGAATCACTGCCGATACCGATCAAATGCCATGTGACACTTTCGGGTATATGGAGCGATACAATGTTATGTGATAGTTTTTCATACTCTGTGTGCTTGCATTGAATCACACTACATCCTTCCCCCACAGAAAAAATGATATTTGTTTACATTTCTTAAAATTTAAATAAATGTCATTTGAATAAATAAATGTTGACTTCGGGATCAGTTCTTAATTTATATAATGTTAAATGATAATGATGATGTTAATAATAATCTTAGATGTGTGCACATACAATTTTCTTATGTGTTTTCTTAATCTGGTCTAGATTTAATTAAGTTATTATTGTGTATTTCATATTCCTTATTGTCTATTCTAATACAACTATTAGGACCATTTTGTGATATTATTGTATATGGACCTTTAAATGGTTTGTCAAATTTTTTCTTATTTTGAGTTCTTAAGTATACCTTATCGCCTACTTTAAAATTGGATTTGTGAACATTATATTGTGTTTTAATTCTTTTATTCTTATCTTCTAACAAACTATTCCTAGCTTGTTCATGAGAATACCTTAATTTACATTTTAGTTCATTTAAATAGTTATCTTAAATTCTTAATCGTAAATTTTTTCTTTATTCTTTAATATTTTACATGGTACTGTGCTTAATTTACCAAAAACTAGTTCGAATGGTGAATATAAAGTGCTACTATGTGGTGTTGAATTATAACAATATGTGTAATATGGTAGCTATTCATCCCAACTATCTTTATCTCCTATCGTCATCAGGTAATCATTTAAAACTCTATGGTTTCTTTCTAAGGATCCTTACGTTTCATGATGATATGGGGTCGACACTAGCTTCTCTATATTTAATGCTTTACAAATGTTCTTTAGTAATTCGTTCGTGAATTCTGTTCCTTTGTCTGTCTTTAATTTTCTAAAACATCCATACTTCAATATAAATTTCTCTACTATCGTTTTCGCGATACTGACTGCATCTTTAGTTTCTACTGGGAAAGCCTCCACAAATTTTGTTAGCTCACATTGTATTGTTAAAATATATCTAAATCCATTAGAAGGTCTCAAAGGGCCTACAGTGTCTATTGAAATTGTTTCAAAAGATGTACTCGGCGTGTCTGTTATGACGAAATTTTCCTTGGTGTACTTTGTTATCTTTACTTAATTGCATGTTTCACAGTTGTTAATGAATGCTTTTACCATTCGATTCATATTTTTCCAAACGTATTTCTGCTTTAGTTTGCTGATGCATTTTCTTATACCACAATGTCCTCCTATTTTCGAATTATGATGTTCTTCAATTAATCTGTGCTTTTCTTCTTCATTCATGACCTTCCTTGGAGGTTCATATATTAAAATATCTAAACATTCACCAATGTTTCTATTCCTTTGCAGCTTATTAAATATATCTTTAAATTCTTGGACGTCCATTTTTTTAAATATCTCACTATCTCTCGCTAGCGCTAGTCTATTAACACCTGCGTTGCTCATCATGAATATCAGCTTCTTCAAAATCAATTTTACCTCTGATAGAGAATTATCGCTAAACTCTACAATTACAGTGTTTGCTGCTATAATTATATTATTTCTTTGAGTACTCTTTCTTTTCCTTTCTATTTCTTTGAATTCAATTCTCTTCATCCGCCTTATGTCAGATATTGATGTACAGTCCCATATGTGAAGGTGATCAATCCCCACATTTGAGTCTAAGGCTCTCGCACAGTCTTCGGTTGTTCTTGGTGTTTCAATCTTCTCCATTTTTGCCTTCATTGCTCTTGTTACTACGTCTACATTAGCCGTGTTTTTTTGATAGCTGTATACCCAGCCCAGTAAGATTTTACACACAAAGCAATAACAACACACCAAGTGGGGATAAATTTCCCAGTAGCAGCAAGTGAGGATGGAACTACATAAGTTGACCACCAGAGCGCGAAAAATCTCATATATTAGCTCTTAGCCGATCGTATTTGTTGCTTTTCCTCGGTTTTGATATTTACAAACTGTCAAATGGAGAAAAAAAAATCGAGCCGCAAACCAATTGGTTGGTGCGGCTGCTACTGTGGATGAAGTGAGTATAGATCGTTTTTTTGACTGAAGTGAGTATAATTATCAAAAAAACACGGCCGTTGTACTTTGGTATCATTTCTTTCAGTTTCACTGAGTTTATCTGTATTCCCGAAAGAGCATCTGCATTTGTGTTTATTTTTCCTTGTTTGAATACTATTTCGTAGTCATAGTCCATCAGATCCACGCGTATTCTGGTTAGTTTTAATGACGGGTTTTTGTGTGTGAATAGGCTCACTAATGGTCTGTGGTCTGTGTACACTATAAATTTTCTTCCAATCAAGTATGGTCTGAAGTAGTTTATTCCCCAATGGATTGCTAGTAACTCTTTTTCTATTATAGGTTTATTCAGTTCATGTTTGTTTAGTGATTTGCTTGCATATGCTATTGGTCTATCCTTCCCAATTTCTCCTTGTGATAGAACAGCTCCTAGTGCAAAGTTGGAAGCGTCTGTCGTTAGAATGAAAGGTTTCGAGAAGTCCGGATAGCTTAACACTGGCGCTGAGACTAACTTTTGCTTCAGTGTCTCAAATGCTGCGGCACAGTCCTCGGTCCAAGTGAATAGCTGCTTCTTTTTCAATAGTTGGTTCAGCGGCCTCGCTATGTTCGCAAAATCTTGAATAAATCGTCTGTAATAGTTGCAAAAGGCTACAAATCGTCTTACGTCATCAGTATTTTTTGGCTCTGGATACGTCTTAATCACTTCGTATTTTTCTGGGTCTGTATTAAGTTTTGTCATAACTAACTAATTAACTAATAAGAACACTAAAACATAATGGGAAAAGGAGTGAAACTACCGACTTGAACAAGACAGTGAAACATTAATAGCTATGATATTGTACACTCTTTTTGCTTTCTCATTGAAAATGTTAAAAAAAAACATTCATACAAATATTTCAGTATTCAATGTTCTTAAGTTTTTCGATTTGTTTTAAATTATTTATTTTTTTTATATTATTCACTACTGCTAAAGGGGTTATGAATACCCTTATGATGCTATTCACACAGCGCTAGTGTTGATGTAGTGATTTGGAAACTCAGGTGGTATTAGGATTCAGTTTTTTTGCTCCGAGGGTGGTGTCCAGAATGACTAGGGAGAATTATTGGTTCTGTTGCCATTGCTTATAATTCACAGTATTTCTTTCAAACATCCCGATGGCATTAGTACGATCAACACTTTTAAGCCATTGTCTACCCTACTGCCAGTGTTATGCCTATACAGTAGACAATTGACCGATTTTTTTTCTGTAACACCGGGATTCGAACCTGGAACCTTCAGCGTGACAAGCGATGATGCAACCACTACACCATGGCCACCCATAATTTAAATTAGTTTGAAATGTATTTTAATTTGAAATCTCAAAACTTAAAATAATTTTAAAAAAATAGGGGGAGAAAGAGCTGTACTATAATTATGTCAACTTTTGCTAATCCCTCTACTTAAAACTTTAAAAATCAAAACGAAAAATAGTAAATACTTACCAAGATATCAAAAGTAATTAAATTACAAAGCAACATTCTTGGTACTAACACAACTTTTCAAATACGTTTTTTGGCCCTAAGCCCTGACAGCTAGTGTTATTTTAAACCACCTTATTTTTAAATTAAGTCACAAGAAAAAAACTTCAGAATAATATTAAATATGTCCAAATTTTCTAACAAATTAAATAAATTAATTACAAAATACACTTTCTAATGCCATATTTACTAGTCTTATATATAAAACACAGTACACGGCGGACAATTGGCAAGAGCATTCAACATTAACCATTTAAAGAACTTATCGATACTGTTCTGGAAGATGGGATCAGCAGACAATCCTTCGAAATATACCCCGATAGACTACGTCACTGTGCTTGGGCTCGTGCGACAAACAACTTAACGAAATGTGTCCACAACATTGTCGCCTAAAGGTTTAAGAAGGAGCAGCAAATGGGACTTTGGTACTTACAATGGACGGCGAAGACGAAAGGAGGCTGGAAGGCTTAATACAAAGAACGAGAATTCGCCCCAACTCATATAGCAGCAAATATCGGTATACACTCAAATCGTCTAATAAAGAAAGGCAGGAGAGAGATAAACAATATCTCCTCATCCTCCTCCCTCAAGAAAGGCAGGAGAGAGATAAGCAATATCTCCTCATCCTCCTCCCTCATAAAGAAAGGCAAGAGAGAGATAAGCAATATCTACACATCCTCCTCCCTCTTATAAAAATTCGAAACCTGAACAAGCTGATAACCTAACGAGCATTGATACCATAGAAGCAGTGGCCGGCATAGGAGCCATATTGTTCAAGCAATCAAGATCAAGAAATGGTATCAACAGCCACGCAGTGACCCAAACCAAAGTAGTCCCACCATCGAAGTTGCTCCAAGGACCGCTCAGACCCAGCAGTAGCAGCACATCTAGTTCCACCATAACTTCCGCACGTGCCATCAAAACTTCTTCGCAGCAGCGCATCCAATTTCGCCATAGCATCCGCCCGTGTATAAAAATAAATGTATAATATGTAAATACAAATATATAAAAAAAAAATAATGGCTTCAGAAAGGTACAATAAACATGTTTTAGTTTTAAGTAACTGCAAGGTCAAGGTCACTGATGATTTGCGAATAGCTTTAGACGAAAATCAAATATCATTTCTAACGCTACTAGACTTTTCCAAGGCCTTTGACACAGTCAATCACATCATATTAATAAATAAACTCAAGATGTTATATGGTTTTTCAAATTCGGCTGCAAAATTTATCCTCACCTATCTGGAGGGAAGAAAGCAAGCGGTCTTCTACAATAATGTTTTTTCCGACTTCATTGAAATATTAGCAGGCGTCCCTCAAGGTTCAGTTCTTGGACCTCTTCTTTTCATGCTTTTCGTTAATGATCTTCCAACTGTAATTAAATATTCTTCAGCACACATGTATGCAGATGATGTTCAACTGTATCTCAGCTGCAAGCCTAAACGATGATCTTCGCAGGATTTTAAATTGGTCTCAAGAAAACTTCTTGAAACTGAATCCCATTAAATCAAAATGCATGGTCATCAGCAGAATTGAATCAGATGTGAACCGTTTTCCTCCTATTTGCCTTAGAGATAATTCAATCGAGTATGTTCGCAAGGCTAAAAACCTTGGCATCTGGTTCAATTCTCAGCTAAGTTGGGATGATCATGTTGCTACGATTATCGGTAAAATGTATGGTTCTCTTAGGAATTAATTGGTATCCCAAAGTTACACGCCGCTTAAAAATAGGTGCCCATCATAGCTTATGGTTGTGGAATCTGCTGCTGCGTCAAAGCAAATACGAAGAGAAGACTCAATGTTGTGTTCAACAATATTATTCGATATGTCTATGCCTTAAAACGCTATGATCATGTTTCTGCTTACGCCAAAAATATTCTTGGATGCTCACTTGATCAGTACCTGGAATTCTGCACTATTAAATGTCTTCACAGGATTATAACCTCCAAACAGCCTTCATATTTGTTCAATAAACTAACTTTTGCGCAGTCTAATCGGTCTTTAACTTTAGTTCTCCCGCGGCATTACTTTCTTTGCTCTGAGCGTCAATTTTTCGTTCATGCCATTCGTATTTGGAATGCACTTCCTCTCAGCATAAGAAGATCTTGTTATGCGAACTCTTTTGATCACACTCTCTTCAGGGATATGGCGGATAGTTAATTAATTAAGTAATTGAATTGATTTTAAAATAGTAAAATTAATTTAAATATAAAGCAAGTTGCTATTTTCAATTGTTATATTTGTTTTTTTTTTTCTGAATTGTCATTACACATGTTAATTGAATTGTTGTTTTTCTATTTTTCCAAATTGTATCTTCATTTATAATTTAAAGATTATATTAGTCTACTATAAATGAAAATAAAGAATAAATAAATATGAATATGAATATGAATATGCATTAAG
The DNA here is from genome assembly GCA_951813785.1 of Criorhina ranunculi. Lineage (NCBI taxonomy): Eukaryota > Metazoa > Arthropoda > Insecta > Diptera > Syrphidae > Criorhina > Criorhina ranunculi. The sequence goes on along the minus strand of OX638381.1, from coordinate 56,662,088 downwards.
ATCTTCTTTAAACAAAAAAGGGGGAAAAATAAAAATGTTTTCCTTAAACTCTTGTAATAAATAATGTTTTTGTTCCGTTTAAAATATACGTTTCTAGAAATGTATACATTAAATTTAAACGCGCTGCCTAAAAGTCAGCTTATGTAAGACAAAGTACGGATACCAAAATTTTAAGCATTAATTTTTGGTCTTGTGTTAAATCTTTTATTTGATTTGAACATAGCGTAAGACTTCAATCAATCTTATAATAATAAATTATAATAAAGCAAGATAAAATCTTGCCTTCAGGTCCAGTGGGAACTTCTCTCGAGGGGGGAGGAATGTTGTGCCTTGGTAATTCAGCACTTGCAGCTGTTGCTTTGCTTGAACTTATCAAAGCCATTGCCCTATCAAAACATATTGTTTACCTTGAAATATGTTTTGCTTTGGTTATGGTTTGATGGGCCAAAAAAAAAAACAACTGTAGTGTCGAATTACCGAGTCAACCAACGGACTGTGGCACGAGCGGATTTCCCCGATGCATGGGTCAAGCAATGGGGAAATGCCAATCATGCAATATGATCCAGCTCGTTCCGACTGGGACTGGAGGCAACAATTGAGTCTGAATTTGTCAACGAAACGCGGCGGTCTTTCATTTCCGACATAACGGTTTAAAGACCCCCAACCGGAGGTCAACATAAGCCGGAATAAAAAACAAGCAAAAAGAAAATTTACAGAAGACGACTATCTGCAATTACCAACAATTACAAATGACATATACATCCCACGCTATAAAGTTATCAGTGGAATAGAAAAAATAGGAAAAAATCTGCGCCCGTTAGCGTCATACAATCCATTCAAAATAAATCGAGGTTTAGAGCACATTTCGAAAGATATTTTGGAAGTTAAAGCAATGAGATCCGGAAACCTACTTCTCAAAGTCCTAAAAGTACCAACCGCGGACAAATTCCTCAAGGCAAAACACATCGACTCAATTCCGGTAAGGATAACAAACCATGTTAGTCTCAACTCAGTCCAAGGAAGAGCCTACTCGCCACATATCATAGATATACCAGAAGCAGAACTACTGGAAGAACTCAAAAAGTTCAAAGTAACGGAGGTAAGAAAAATTATGAGGAGAGAAAAAGATGATATGGTACCAACAGGCTCAGGAATTATTACTTTTGACTTAATTCGCCGTCCACAATCTATCAAAATCGGTCGGATGAACTGCAAAGCCGATGAGTACATAGCTAACCCCATGCGTTGTGTGACATGTCAAAAGCTAGGGCACACCAAATACCGCTGCACCAATGCTTCTTTTTGTAAAGACTGCTGTCGCCCCAGCCACATGAAAATTGCACGCGCGTCTATTGTATCAATTGCAAAGAAGAAACCCACACGTCGTATGATCCCTCATGCCCATCTATCCTCCGGTAAAAAGCAGTCAATAAGATCAAAGTTGACCGCCGATGAGAGGCCTGGCAAATTTATAATGATAACCCCTCCCTCCGCCAACTTCAACTCCCAAAAAGCGAAACAGTAGTAACCCGACGGTAGCGGAAATAATAAACAAAACGTATAGAGAATCAAAATAAATTGAGGCCCACCGTAGTCCTCAGTTCCACTCCATTCACTGATCTTGACGTGCATATCGGAACCCGGCAAAGTAACACTTTTAACATCGAACCCATATCACATCCAGCAGCTCCAAACCAAAACACAACCAATGATAACGCCACACAACACACCACAAATCCAACTCCAGCCTAGGGCTAGGAATCACCTATCGCAGCAAACCAACATCGAACGCGAACCGCATACACTTAGCCGTCATTTGATTTCTTTCCTTTGTTTTCCCTTCTGTCAAATGCGAAAAATGGCTGTGCTCAGCTTTTTACTCTGAATGCTCAGTCAAATTATTCCGAGCTCATAGAGTGCGCTCTGAACGAAAAAAGAAAAACGAATTCGGAGCTCTGATGTGTCTGAGCTAAAAAAGAAACACGAATTTTTTTTTGACAACTCAGGCTCTGCTCTGAACTGAAAAAGAAAAACGCCTTTTGACTCTGAGCATTCCGCTTGTACTACTTCATCAAATCACTCACACTCTCATATTCTCACGCTCTCGCAACAACTTAACTACAATACACCCTCCACATCACATGCAACAAAATATAACGAACAGTAACAATGGCCGTGTTCAGAATGTTAGGCACTAATTTAGTCAAAACCTAACTTATTGAATGGCAAATGACTGCAAATGCCAAGCGGAGGTACTAGCGATTAGAGAAGCCTGCAAGATACTTAGCCTCAGTCCTACTACCTCTAACAACATAGGAATCTTTATTGACAGTCAGGCTACCATCAAAGCGCTCCACTCACTTACTTCGTTCTCTAAATTAGTTGAACAATGTAAGGAAACTATAACGCAGGCAAACCATCGGTTCAACATCATTCTCCTCTGGGTTCCCGGCCATAGTAACATAGAGGGGAATGAGAGAGCCGATGCGTTAGCCAGATGCGGCTCCACCCTGGATGTCTCCCACGCGGAGTCAGTCTGCTTCCCAATGGGATTCATCAAGGGCAAAGTTTTTCAACACTTTCTCTCTATTGCCAACTCTAGGTGGAAAAGTCTTGCAACTTGTGCCATATCTAGACAGATTTGGCCCACCTACGATAAAAGCAGAACGAATGGCCTAATCAATAGAAATCGCACCGAGACAGCTAGAATCTCGGCAATTAGCACGGGCCACTGGCCAATCGGTCCACACGCTGCCAAGTTAGGCATCCCGTTCAACCCCCACTGCCGTAGTTGCGACAATTAGTGTTGGTTAAACATCGATAGTTTTTGACTATCGATACTATCAAATTTTTAAAAAAAATATCGATACTATCGGTTTGAAAAAAAATATTTTTATATTTTTGTTTGCGCATGCAGGATTGTGTGGTATTAAATAAATTATGGTTAGACTTTATTTGCTGTAACATTTCATCATTTTATTTCAGGGTATTAATGCAATTTTGGTAGAGCGCAATATTCGCGAAAAAGTTGTAACGATAATCACCGACAACGCTGCCAGTATGATTAAAACGGCAGATATTTTGAAAATTCGTCACCTTCCGTGTTTTGCACCTAGTTTAAATTTATCTGTCTAAGATTGCTTAAAAGTGGATCCTTTTGCTTTTATATTAACGAAGGCAAAGCCTTTTGTGACATATTTCCGGAGCAGTATGTTAGCGAGCGACACATTGCGTGGAATCCAAAAGCGCAATAACAAAGTATAACTATAGTCCGTTTCAAATCAAAAGCGACAAGGAAAGTTGCGCAGAGAGAGCATCGAAAATTGTGCTCTCTTTTATTGACTGGAAAATTACATGTACGAATCGGCTGAACTTTCTCGATTTCCTTTCAGATTTTATCCTATCGATTTTACCTTACACGTACACCTACCTTTTTAACTTGGAAACAATTAAACTCCGATGAACAAACCACTTTATTGGTGCACACCCCTTTTTGGTACAACATTTAAGTACTTCTTGCAATAATTGTAGGTGTTCAAAAAAAATATATAGGTACCTACACATTTACATAAAAAGAAAAATGTTGCTTTAATTTGTTCAAAGTTTCAAACTCATATCAGCAAAACATTCTTTTTTCTTTTCAACGCCATAAGTGAGAAGTAAACAGTTACAAAAATCGTGTCATTACCATGTTCACTGAAAAAAATAATAATCCATACTTCACGCATTTTCCCTACACTCAGTTTTCGCATTTGGCAACATAGACTTCTCAGTTTTTCAATAAATTTCACAACACATCGGCCAATCCCATTCAAGGATCTCATCAGTAGGCGTTGACGATCGTCGATTTTTCTCTGTTTTGTGTGTACACAAGAGATGATGACTGGAAATTTATTGGAAAAGAGAAATCCTGCGCGAGTTTTGTCGCTTTTGATTTGAAACGGACTATAAAACTTGTTCAGCAAGTAGATTCTCGCTGGAATAGTTCTTACTTCATGTTGAAGCGAATTTCGGAGAAACGTAGCGAACTGGCAGTCGCTATAAATGAATGTGAAAAAGCTCCTAATACTTTGCCAGCTGAGGATTTCAAAGCAATAGATGAAATTTTGATGTTTCTTGAGCCAATTGAACTTGCAACGTTAAAAATATCAGGTGAGAATTATGTTACCGCTGCACTTATAATACCGCTTATAAGAGGAATATCAGCAAAGTTATCTAGTTTTGAGACTATGGTAACTACTGTTGAGGGCCAAGAAGTTATCAACTCGTTGAACAGCTCAGTCAATAAACGTCTGAAGCCGTATCACATGCGATCGGCTCTCATATTTGCAACGGTTTTAGATCTTAAGTTTAAAAAAAATGGATTCAGAACCGAACAAGATGCCGATAGTGCAATTCAGCAATTGCAGAATGAATATTCTTTGCTGATTGCGTCTACACAGGAAAAAGTGATGACAGTACAAGCATCTACTTCAGCATCTACATCATCGCTTGCTTCGACGAGCAGTTCCGTGTTTCCCACAGCATCATCCAAGTTAGACTTATTGTTTTTTCCAAGTAAAGATCCAGTAAGGATAACAACACGATTTACAGAACCAATAATTGACATCTGTCAATACTTGGAAAAACCTGTGATTTATAGAAATTCATGTTCAATTGAATATTGGAACCGATCAATAAGTCAGCTTTGAGAAGTTCAGTTCCTTCTGAACGAATTTTCTCCAAAGCTGGCGAGATAATAACTAACAGAAGAAATCGACTTAAGGATACAAATTTAAATAATTTATTATTTATAAAACACAACTAAATTTTTTTTTAACACATACCTATTGCTTTTGTCAATTACTCTTTTTGTTGTTGTTTGAACTTTTATTTCTTTTGCATGTAACTTTAACTTTTTATTTTTCTTATGAGTATTAACTATCTTTTGTTCTTTTTGGAGTACCGTGTTGCCTACCGACGCATGCACATGCCTTTTCGCTCCGGGTCAGCTCTGGATTTGTTTTCTCCTTACCACCTTAAAAAATAAAAATAAAATCAAAACAAAACAATATATAAGCGCGCGTGTTACGTCCCGGACGCAACCTGACCTAACACATCCGGCACATAAGTCTGCATATTTTAAGTATTCCCCATAAGATGCAACTTTGTTTATTTCAATTATTCATTCATTAATGCACTTAATGCACATTCATCATTTCCTGTTTTTGCCCCACTTTTTGCCAGTTCAATGACATCTTGCTGATGCAGCAAAACTTGCACTTAGAAATAATTTTTGATTATTGTATTGATTGAGTTGAATTTTGTAAGTCAATAAAGTAACATCGGCTCTGAAGATATCGTGTTTTCTTTTTGACCGCTCAAAAACGTAATTGGCGCAGTCGACGGCTTATAATTCCGAAGAATTATAACAACCTACTTACCCCTAAAACAAAACAAAAAAAAAACTAGTGAAGTGAAGTGAAGAAAATAAATAGAGAAAGAAACTAGTGATAGCGAAAACGAAGAAACAATAATGTCAAATCCGGAAAGTACTGTACCAACAATTACCTTTACCGTGAACGATCTAATAAAAGATGCAGCGAGGATACATGAGTTCCGAGGCGATGAAAGCTACGCCCTCAGCTCGTTCTTAAGGGAAGTAGACACACTTTTGCCATTACTGGAGGGATGCCCTCAGGCAAAGCAGTACGTTTACCAACGAATTATTATCAACAAGATCCAGGGACCAGCTTTAGATGTTGTCCGACAACTTGGAGAAGGACCCAGATGGCAGGAGATTAAGGCAGCACTAGTAAGGAACTTTGGAGTACGAGAATCTTACCATCAACTCTATCACAAAGTTTTTTCGGTTAGAAACTATAATGTAAGTAGTTATTTTGTAGATTTAAGGAATATTCTAGTTAAGTTAAATGAAAAATTCGAGTACGATTCTGAAAAACCAACTGAGTTTAGCCCCAAAAATAACGAATCCATAATATTAAAAACATTTTTAAATAATATTGACACCAATTTGGCGTCAGTTGTGCTAAATAGGAACTGTACAGGTTTGAGAGAAGCTTTCGATTTATTAGAAAATGAAGGTTTAATCAGGGATAAAAACATGCAGTCTAATAACAAGTATAATATTCCAAACAAAAAGAAACATTACAATAATTTCGTTTCTGAACAAAATCAAGCACAAAGACCTCAGCAGCATAGACAATATTCTGACCAACAAAACACTAACCACAGACATTATTCTAATTACAAGAATTATAGACAAAATTCGATACAAAATCATAACAGTTTCCAACGAAATTTTAATAATTGGTCAAACCCAGGCCATGGTTATGACAATCGTAGACAGAATTCCACACAGACAAGATACAGTAATAGAAATAGTAATTACAATACAAACTTTACTCACAACAATGCTGCACCGATGAGCATTGATCATGTTGAACATGATGTAAATTTTCGTATATTCCCTACCAAAAATACTTACCCGTAGTAGAACTTACAGTGGGCAGCGACAAAATAAGATGCCTAATAGACTCAGGTTCATCCATTTCTCTGCTCAATAACGAAAAGCTACCACAGTATAAACGCGAAAATTTGCCGAACCCTATAAAGCTTAGATCTCTTAATGGCGAGAATGTTACATACCAACAAATAAAAACAGAACTACCAAAAGAATTTGTGGAGGATGCATTTATGATCTGGAAGCTTACTAATTTTGAAGGGAAATCTTTTGATGCGATTTTAGGACAAAACATTTTAAAACCTTTAGATGCAATAATAGACATGAAGCAGGAAACCCTAATTTTGAACAACAATATAATCAAATTCATTAATGCTTGCCCATACAAGATAGAAGAAATTCATCAGTTAGAAAGTTGCTTTCCAAATACATTAGAACATCTAGATCTTCCTAAATTTATTAACACTGAAGAAAAAAAACAATTGGAAGAGCTGATAAAGTATAACAAAGATCTCTTCTATAAAGAGGGTGATAATTTAACCTGTACTACCGAAATTCAACACGAAATAGTGACAACAGTGGATACTCCGATATATTCGAAAATGTATCGCTATCCCCAAATCCACGAACGTGAAATTACAAAACAAATTAATGAAATGCTCAAACAGGGCATAATTAGAAACAGTACTTCCCCTTACAACAGTCCCTTGTGGATTGTTCCTAAGAAACCGGACATTACTGGAACCAAGAGTTGGAGAATTGTCATTGACTATAGAAAGCTAAATGAAATTAGCGTTAGTGACAAGTTTCCAATTCCAAATATTGATAGTATTCTAGATAAACTCGGCAGAGCACAATATTTTACGACCCTCGACTTGGCGAAAGGTTTTCACCAAATACTGGTGAGGGAGGAGGATAGAAAGAAAACAGCTTTTTCCACTCCACATGGCCATTTCGAGTATGTTCGAATGCCGTTTGGGCTGAAAAATGCCCCATCAACATTTCAGCGGTTAATGAATCGTTTATTAAGAAAATACATCAATATAATATGTGTTGTTTATATTGACGATATTTTAATATTTAGCACAACACTCAAAGAACACATAGATAACATTAAGAAAATATTCGCAATACTAAGGAAATATAATTTAAAAATGCAATTTAATAAATGCAAATTTCTTGCTAGGGAAACTGAATACCTAGGCCATATTTTGACCCCTGAAGGAGTCAAACCTAATAAAAAGAAGATAGAAGACATTCTTAAGTTAAGATTACCAGAAACCACAAAGCAAATTAAATCATTTTTAGGCACAACTGGCTTTTATAGAAAGTTTATAAAAGATTACGCTAAAGTTGTTCAGCCAATGACGAATTTTTTAAGAAAAGGTGTCAAAATTAACATCAATGACCCAAATTATATCAACGCCTTTGAAAAGTTAAAGCGAATCATTACCGAAGCACCGATCTTAAAATATCCTGATTTAAGTAAAAAGTTTAAATTGGTAACTGATGCGAGCACTTTTGCTATCGGCGCAGTACTCCAACAAGGTGACCACCCCGTCTGTTATGCTAGCAGAACATTAAACGATCATGAACGTAATTATTCCACAACGGAAAAAGAGCTTCGGGCAATCGTCTGGGCCACCAACTATTTCAGACCATATCTTTACGGTGTTAAATTTGATTTGTTAACGGATCACCAGCCTCTTAAGTGGTTATATGCAAAGACCAACGGAAAAGATATAAATCCTAGGCTGCAAAGGTGGTTATTGAAACTAGGCGAGTACGATATAAACATAGACTATATAAAAGGAAAGGAAAACGTAGTGGCTGACTTTCTTAGTCGTATTAATACTGATACCCACGAAATAAATGCGATTGAAACTGTTGAAAATATTGAGAACTCTGATGAGGTCAGTAATTCCTCACTACATAACAACATAGAAAATACCGACGCAAATACTGTTCATTCCCAAGAAGAACATTTTAATAATCATATTCCTATACTCGATACAGTAGTTAATCGATTCCGAACTCAGATAATATTAACAAACAGTAAGAGTAATGAATTTGAAGTAAAACATAACAATAAAAAGATTTATATCTGTTCTGAAGATCTCCAAAATAATTTAAGTGATATACTAAGAAGGCATATTAAGCCAGGAAAAATAGGAATTTATTCAGAATTAAGCGACCACGAATACAATATGTTGCAACAGAAAATTATAGAACTATTCGAAGGGATTCATACTATGAAATTTGTAAGGTGTTCCTACCATGCAAAAGACATAGAGAATGAGGATGAAGCTTACAAGGAAATAAAGAAGTATCACAAATTTGAAACAGGTCATACAGGCATTAATGAGAATTACGATGGTCTCAAGAGACTTATCTATTTCCCCAAATTAAAAGTTCTTATTCAAAAATTCATCAATAACTGCGATGTTTGCAATAAAGTCAAGTACGACAGGAATCCAATCAGAAAAAAATTCGAATTGACAGAAACTCCTAGTGATACAAAACAAATTATACATATGGATGTTTACACCAATTCAAAAGCGAACTTTCTCACATTTATCGACCGATTCTCAAAATTTGCGGTAGCATTTTACTTAGAGGACAGAAACAATCAAACGATTATTGAAAAAATTAGGCAATATAAATCACAAGTGGGACATTTTCAGAAACTTATAACGGACAATGAGTTTAAAAGCGTTAATATCAAGGAATACTTTAGACAAGAAAACATAGAATTTCACTTAGTTAAACCGAACAATCATACGGGAAATGCTGACATTGAACGTTTCCATAATACCCTCAGCGAGAAAATTAAAATGTTAGGTCTGGAATATAGAGAGCTAAATATCAAAGAGAAGGTAAGCAAAGCAATTGAATGGTACAATAATAGTCATCATTCGACAACAAAGGAGAAACCCATAAATATACAAGAAGGCAGATGCAATAAGGTCATAGTAAATGAGAACTTAAGAAACGAGAAGGCGAGATACATAACCAAACGTAATAAAAACAGAGAAGAATACACTGAGACAAGGCAATCAGGTTACATTAAAAATTATAAAGCAGTTAGGCACAAAGAACAACCTAAATTTATTAACACCAACCTACAAAATATACATGTTTCTAATATAAAACGTAAAAATAAATTTTCAGGCCAAATTAATACTCAAAATATTTCTGATTCTGCTGACCTGGACGGTAACTCAAACACAGCTGACAGTAGAGAAAATTGAAACTAACCTTGGATACACGGAGATCCACCTTGAACAAGTTTATTTTACCAAAGGCTATAATACAGTACTACACATAATAAACCCAAAGGAGATCTTAAATATTTTGGACAATTTAGAGGTGAATATAAAAAATTCGGGTTTAGAGGAAAAAATTACTACTTTACAATTTCAAATTAATTCGATTAGAAATAAGATTTATACACTGATACCACATAGACAAAAGCGAGGTTTATTTAACTTTGTAGGTACTGCCCATAAGTGGCTCTTTGGCACAATGGACGACGCTGATCGTCAAGAAATAGTAGATCATTTAAAGGTAACCGATGAGAATAATCACAATGCCATTCAGAACCTTAATAAACAGATCAAAATTAATATGAGCTTTAACGAAACATTTGGCAGGCTTAAGAATTTAATAGGAAAGGACAGAGATATTATAGCGAACAGATTAAATGAAATTGATAGTAATAGTAAGAAAATATATCAGCAAACCCTTTATATAGATTTCGTATTAAAATTAAAGATTTTACAAGATAGCGTAGAGCACATACAAAATAACATATCTTCAGCTAGACATGGAATTTTACACGGGAATATTCTAACTAATGAAGAAATTATAGAATATGGCGTTGACCTTCAGAAATTAGAAAACGTAAAGCTTGGTACACTTACAGATGATCACGAAAATATTATATTTGTTATTAGAATCCCAAATGAAACGATTGCTCTTCAAAAAACCCTACTCGTTCCTATCGGAGACAACCAAAACAGAGAATCTATGTTTCAAGCTCAGGAAATAGTAAAATACGAAAACAAAACTTATAATTACGAACAAAATGTTGAGTTGAGAAACCTAAAAATTTGTAGCAATTGTGTCATAAGAAAAAACTGTATAAAAATTTTAAATAATGGATCTGAAATATTAGAATTAAGAGAAGGATTAATTTTGGTAAAAAATCAAAGAAATGTAAAATTTACTAGTACTTGTGACTTGAGAGAAACAATTCTAAATGCCAATCATCTTATTAATTTCAACAATTGCTCAATAAAAATTGGAAATAAGATTATAAATAATAATAGAAAAATATTTAAACAAAGTTTCATTATCCCAGATTATTTAAACTCTGTTATAAATACAAATAAGGAGTTACTTTTCGATGATATTGTACTTAAGGAAATAGAAAATCTAGATGTAATAACCGAAATTAAATACAAAAAGAAAGAGTATGTAATTTTTGGAACCACATTTGTTATAATAATTAGTTTAATTGTAATTCTCAGTGCAATTTTTGTTTTAAAGCATAAAAAATTAAACGTTAAAATTAGTAACGTAGTGACTCCGGAGAGTCCACAATCGGTGAAGGGAGGTGTTACGTCCCGGACGCAACCTGACCTAACACATCCGGCACATAAGTCTGCATATTTTAAGTATTCCCCATAAGATGCAACTTTGTTTATTTAAATTATTCATTCATTAATGCACTTAATGCACATTCATCATTTCCTGTTTTTGCCCTACTTTTTGCCAGTTCAATGACATCTTGCTGATACAAAACTTGCACTTAGAAATAATTTTTGATTATTGTATTGATTGAGTTTAATTTTGTAAGTCAATAAAGTAACATCGGCTCTGAAGATATCGTGTTTTCTTTTTGACCGCTCAAAAACGTAATTCGCGCGAATAAAACCACTTCAGTGAAGTGTAGTGGAAAAAAAAAAAAAAGAACAAAAACAATAAAATATTAAAAATAAAAACTAACACCTACAGTGTCAGGCTTCCCTCACTCCCCTTCCCACTCCATCACTGTAGTGCAATTTTTCACTCATCACTTGTACCGTTGTCGTATACTCTCATACGAGCAGTGGCATCGGTGATGAGTGAAAAAATGTAAACAACTGGCGAACAGCGGTCTGTGAGTGATAATCGTGTTGGTGCACCAAAACTTATTGTCGTTTGGGCATAACACCTGCGGCAATCTGCTTTGGTAAACTAACGTTAGATTTTCACTTCGCGGTTTCGCTTGTTGCGTTGGTGTTGTGTTTTTTGTGTTTTTGTGTTTTAGTGATGAGTGAACTTAGGGTAGATTTTTCTAATATTCGTGGCATAAGAACGAATTTCTTTGCCGTTTACGCCCACACTCAAATTTACAAACCAGCTATATTGGCTTTATGCGAAACACAGGTGGTAGGAGATTCGGATAATTCGGATCTCCAAATACCTGGGTATCGCCTAGAGCCCTTATTCTTTCCCCATCGCGGTCTCGCGATTTATGTTCGTAGTGACGTAGCTTGCTTCTTTCCTTCTCAGTATGGCCACTGTTCCAATCCGGAATTCAATTTCAAATGGCTTAAACTCATCGTCCGCAAGCAAATTATCCACTACTGTTTTATTTATAGAAGCCCAAGCTCGGACAGCAATTCTACTTATAATGAGTTTGATGCGCTGTCCGATTCCATCTTAAGAATTGTCTCCCTGTATCCTCATACTGAAATCGTCATTGCGGGCGATTTCAATATACACAATTCTAGTTGGCTTCGCAATTCTGGACAGACAACACCCGAAGGAAGGTATGTTGAAATCTTCGCTGAGATTAACAATCTAACTCAGCTTGTAAATGAGCCTACACGTATACCTGACATTGAAGGTCATACTGCCAACACACTGGACTTGTTTCTTACCTCCCACCCTGATAAATACACCATTGATGTATTACCGCCTCTAGGCGGGTCAGACCACAATGTCATATCAGCTAAATTCTCGTACTCCGACCACGCAGTTAAAGAACAAACTCCCAAAAGAAAAGTTTAGCGATACGAGAAAGCCAATTGGGACGGCCTTAATAGCTTCTTTAGGAGTTTTAACTTGTCGCTATGCTTCCTCGATAGCGATGTGGATGCCGCCGCTGATATGATAACTGACATCATTCTCCTTGGTATGAGCTCCTTTATTCCCAACCGAATGAAGAGCATCAAACCAAAGGAAAAATCGTGGTTTGACCTGAGCTGCAAAGAGGCTATTAGGAAGAAAGAGGTTTGTTTTCGGTATTTTAAAGCCAACCCCTCTGAGGAAAACCGTCAAAAGTTTAAGCAAGCCAGACATGACTGCAATGTACACATTCGACGTGTCAAATTCCTTTATGACAAAAAATTGAGGCAAAAAATACTACAATGTCCCAAGGGTAGTAAAAATTTTTGGTCATTCGTGAAAAACATCAAGAATTCTGCCTCGTCGTCAATTCCAACGCTCATTTACAATGACATTCCAGCTGTCAGCTCCTCAGACAAGGCCAATCTGCTTGCTGCACACTTTGCAGCCAGCTCAACGCTCCCAGATTGTGCGTTGCCTCCACCTGTTCTCGAGAGCGTCCAATTCTCCATGGGACAAGTCCACTTTCGCACTCGTACAGTTTTTGTCGAAAATGCGTGCATATGGGATCGATGTATCTCTTCTTCAATGGATTAGAAACTACCTTTCGGGCCGTTCAATTCAAGTTGTTTTGGACGGTTTCAAGTCTGCAATCCACCATATAAATGCTGGTGTCCCCCAAGGCTCTGTTTTGTCTCCGACTCTCTTTCTCATTTTTATAAATGATCTCTTGTCTGCAACTTCTAATCCAATTCATTCCTTCGCCGATGACAGTACTCTCAGTTTTTCATATTCGTTCCCTAGCTCACGTCCCTGCTCTTCGGATGTAGTAGTGGAGCGGCAACGTATGTTAAACTTATTAAATTCCGACCTTGACAGCATATTAAAATGGGGTTCTACAAATAGAGTGGAATTTAATGCTTCCAAAACTCAATGCTGCCTACTGTCTCTCAAGCGAAACCCTAATCTCGAACCATTATCCATGAATGGTACCTGCATCGCCGAAACTGAAAAACTTTCCATCCTCGGTATGTGTGTTAACAACGATCTTCGTTGGAATGACCATATATTCGATGTCGCCAAGAACGCTGCGAAATGTTTAGGTTTCCTCAAACGATGCAAAAAATACTTTACCCCTTCTGATCTGGCTTCAATTTACAAGGCGTTTATTCGCCCTAAGCTTGAGTACAACGCTCACATCTGGTCTGGTGCGCCTAAAACCGTCTTGCACATTCTAGATCGAATTCAAAAACGCGCGATAAAACTAATAGGAGACAGAAACATTGCGAAGTCAATAGACTCGCTTGAACACCGAAGAAATGTTTCCTGTCTCTCACTGTTTTATCGATTCTTTTACAAAAAGTGCTCTAGCGAAATAGCCAGCTGCATTCCGCCCCTGCAAAATTTCACCCGCAATACACGTCAAGCTTCGAATGCACATCAGTTTACCCTTAAGCCTACTTTCGGACGTACTGTCAAATATAGAGATGCTTTCTTTAGCCGTACCACACGAATGTGGAATAATCTACATAGCTCTGTGTTTCCTCATCACTACAACCCTCAAGCATTTAAAACCAACGTGCACCGGTACCTCCTTTCTCTCTCCTCTAATTTCCCTAACGCCCATGCTCTAGTCCAATAGTTTAAGGGTAGCCATATCCCCTTTAGCGCGCGCTAATTATAAAAAAAAATAAAAAATTGTCAACGATTTTTTTTGTTATTTTTTAATAAAAACTAAAGTGGAAAAATATTTGTTGGAAATACAAAAGAAAACTACGAAAAACAACCAGCTGGGTTGGGGTTTGTTAAGCGAATGTCAAATATATTTCATCATTACAGGACATAATAACATAACATAACGTAAAAGGAACTGTGTTGCCAATGTTGTAATACAGATAACTAATTCAATTTCTAATACCACCTCTCAAAACAGTGCCTTTAAATTTAATCCATATTCAAATATTTTATTTTAACAATCCAAGTTTCAAAGATAAATATTCATGTTTCGATTTTAGTAAAATTTTTGTAAGAATATCGGCAACCATATCATTAGTTGGAACAAAATTTAGCAGTATCAAAGACTTGTTATAAATTTCTCTAATGAAATGATATTTAATGTCAATATGTTTTGACCTTGAATGAAAAATTGGGTTCTTAACTAGATTCTGTGCGCTCAAGTTATCTCCGTTTAATACCGTAGGACCCCTTAGTGCACAATTGAATCCAATCTCTTCGGTCAAACGCCTCAAGTAAACTGCTTCTTTCGTAGCTGCTCCCAATGCCATGTACTCGGCTTCTGTACTGCTGAGTGCCACTGTCTGCTGCTTTCGAGACTCCCACGATATTGCTGCGCCAGCAAGTAGGAAGACATACCCAGTGTATGACTTACGGTCGTTAACACAATTGGCCCAATCAGCATCTGCGAACCCTTTAAGAGCTTCGCCAGTCTTCCTAAACGAGAGTTTATAATTAATTGTATTAAAAAGATATCTTAAAAGATGCTTAGCAGCTGTCATATGTTCTTGGTAAGGTTCAACATTAAATTGAGCTAATCTGCTCACCGCATGCTGAATATCAGGCCTTGTTGAAATTGCCAGGTAAATTAAAGAGCCCATAAGTGACTGATATTGCTTTGCATCCACCCTCTTGCTTTTGGGGTTGTCTGGAGATTTCCTAAGAACATCCCCTGGATCCAATGGAGTACTGCATTTTCTTGTAGTCATCATATTATGCTGTGCCAGAAGATTCCGGATATATTGTTCCTGAGAAAGACTTATAGATCCTGTCCTTTGATCCCGTTCGATGCCTATGCCCAAGAAAAAATCGATCGGACCTTTATCGACGATATCGAAAGCTAAACCAATTCCATGCTTTATGTTAATTACATAGCTTTTCTGAGAACACGCAATTATAAGGTCGTCAACATATACAGCAATAATGTTTTTGTGTCCATTTTCGTTATTCGTATACACACATGAATCAGTAGAGCAACGTTTAAATCCAAGAGCCTTGAGTGTTTCATCTAATTTACTATTCCACTCACGGCCGGCTTGCTTCAACCCGTAGATAGCTTTCCTCAACTTGCAAACCTTTTGGCCGCTAGAGACGTCTTTGAAATTCTCGGGCTGCTCCATATATATCTCCTCCTTAATTTCACCATTCAAGTACGCGGATGTAACGTCAACATGATGAACTTCCAGATTATACTCAACGGCCAAAGCTAAAATTAGACGAATGGTGGAGTACCTTACTACAGGCGAAAAAGTTTCCGTGTAATCAAGACCGAAACGTTGGCTGCAACCCTTCGCAACAAGTCTTGCTTTATGGCGAATCGGATTTCCATCTTTATCGTGTTTTATTGTAAACACCCACTTAGACTTGATTGCATGACGATTCGGTGGCAACTCGACCAAGTCCCAAGTCTTATTTGATTTAAGGGAATTGTACTCACAGTTCATCGCCTGCAGCCATTTATGTGAATCCGGTCTGCTTAGAGCTTCTTTTACTGTTGCAGGGCTATCGCATAACTTTAAATCATTCATGAAGTAGTTGTATTTAATTTTCTTCAATCGTGGCCTGAGGCTTCTTGATTCACCTGTCTCATTTTCACAATCTTCACCGTCGCCGTCATTTTCCGTTCCATTCCCATCATCATCGTCTACGTCATCATTATCATTTTCGCCGCTGTCACCATTCCTTACATTCCCGTCATCATTATCTATGCCATTATCATCTGCACCACTTTCATCATGATCTTCGTCACCGCCATCATCGCATTCACCTTTGTCATCTTCTCCACAATCCGTGTTAAAAGAATCTCCACTATCATTTGAAGAATAACTGATATACTTCTTTGGATTATGTAGGTTTTCTTCCCCTTTAGACTCACTGTCCTTCACGTTGATTAACTCAAGATTCTTACTTTTTCCTTGGCCGATGTTAATTGAATCTTCTAAAAATTTAACATCCCTACTCTTGCAAATGATTCTCGCTTTGGGATCATAAAGCCTATACGCTTTGGACTCACTGGAGTAGCCAACCATAAGACATTCCACTCCTCTGGCTTGAAATTTTGATTTTCCTGGTTTTTTGTCCAATTTGTATGCCTTACAGCCAAAAACGCGGAGGTGTCCAACATATGGCTTCCGCCCATACCAGGATTCGTAAGGAGTCTTGAAATCGAGCAATTTAGTTGGAGAACGATTTCGCAAGTATACGGCAGTGTTTACTGCTTCTGCCCACAAATAATCAGGCAGATCACTTTCAAGAAGAAGACACCTAGCCATCTCTATCACCGTTCTGTTTGCGCGTTCTGCGATGCCATTTTGCTGTGGTGTATACTCCACACTCAACTGCCTCTTTATTCCCTCTGCCGCCAGATATTTTGTGAAGCAGGCGTTGACGTACTCACGCCCATTGTCACTCCTAAGGTATTTAATTTTACAAGAAGTTTCACGCTCAACTTCGGCCTTGAAGGTTTTAAACGCATCAAAAACATCGGACTTAGCCTTAAGAAAGTAGACAAACACTTTTCGACTGAAATCGTCAATGAACAATGTAAAATATCTTGCGCCCCCTAATGAAGTGGTTCTCATTGGCCCGCAGATATCTGTGTGAACAATTTCTAAAATCTGTTGACTTTGAATCCTGTTTAATTTTGGAAATGCAGAACTACATAACTTCCCTTTGTAGCAGACTTCACACTCGATTTGTTTTGGAACATTATCCAAACGCAATCCGTTTACCATCTCTTGTTTATATAACTCATGCAAACTTTTATAATTTAAATGGCCAAAACGTGCATGCCACAGCAAATAATTATCCAATTTATTCATGCAAAAAACTTTCGGTTTATGTTTTATATTTAACAAATAAAGATCACCACATTTTTCAGCATGCAAAATAAGGTTATTCTTATCGTCGTAAATGTCCGCACCAGAATTATTAAAACGAGTAAAGTGATT
Source organism: Criorhina ranunculi (assembly GCA_951813785.1). Classification (NCBI taxonomy): domain Eukaryota; kingdom Metazoa; phylum Arthropoda; class Insecta; order Diptera; family Syrphidae; genus Criorhina; species Criorhina ranunculi. The sequence continues at coordinate 56,644,544 of OX638381.1, read as the reverse complement.
ATTCGTAGCAGCTTTGCATATAGAAATGAAATTTGTCTTTAACTGTGGAACAAAAAGCACATTTCTAAGTTCAATTGTGTCTATTAAAACAGATCCAATGCCCTTCGAATTAATTGAAAAATCTGCCGCTAGTTGAACTTTCTCTATATGTGGTTGCATTGACGTGAAAAAACTTTCGTTGCAGCACATATGGCAAGTTGAACCGCTGTCCAAAACCCAGTTGTTCCTATCCAGAATAGAGGAACTATGCATGTTCAGCATGCCAAATGATGACGTCACATTTTTATGAGAAGAGCTTTTAGGTACTGTACATGATGATGCAAAATGTCCCCTTCTATGGCAATTGTAGCATTTACCTTTGACGCGATGCTTGTTTTTCATCTCATGTGCTTTCGGCTGCTGCCGTATAAGAAATGCAGACCCACTGACTTCTTGCGGATTATCCTCTCGCCGCTTCCCTTCTTCCAAAAGTTTTGTCTTTAACACACTGATAGGAGGCAAGGCGTCTCTGGACTCAATCGCGACAACGAAATTTTCAAAGCTTTTTGGAAGGCTAGATAGCAAAATGATCGCGAGCAACTCATCTTGGAGCTTTATATCAATTTCAGTTAATTTATCGGCCGTATCAAAAAATTGGATTAAATGATTGGAAACTGATTCCATTTCATCTAATTTTAAAGCTAATAGTTGTTTAAAAAGTGTTACCTTCCTAGCGGGACCGCTAGGTTGATGAACATCCGATAATTTTGTCCACGCTTCCCTCGATGATTTGCAGTTTTTGATGTGGCTTAACTGTGTTGACTGTACACACAGAAAAATGGTTGCAAGAGCCTTCTCGTCTCTTTTTATCCAAACGGAGATTTCAGCAACATTCTCCCCGTTAGCTGCTAACTGTGGTTTAGGGCTTTCTCCCGAAACATGTGACCAGAGTTCAGTATGAATGAGGACCGACCTCATCTGTATTTTCCAGCAATCAAAATTATGATTCGACAGTTTGTCAATCTGATATAAAGAACTCATTTCGCGTAAAATTAACCTACCACACACGAATTCTATTTAAAGTTTTTTTTTTTCTTTTCTTTTTTGGTTTTATTAAGACGGACTTAGTAAAAGCGTAAGACTAATTTAATCAAAAAAAAAACGTGAGTCTGGGCCCATAACCTTTGTTGGAAATACAAAAGAAAACTACGAAAAACAACCAGCTGGGTTGGGGTTTGTTAAGCGAATGTCAAATATATTTCATCATTATAGGACATAATAACATAACATAACGTAAAAGGAACTGTGTTGCCAATGTTGTAATACAGATAACTAATTCAATTTCTAATAATATTTTTGAATTTTGTCTAATGTGTAATATGTATAAACGTATTAAGGGCAGCACACAGAAAAGATAGAAAAAACTATCGATAGTATCGATAGTTTTTTGTTAATAATATCGATACTATCGAAGATGTAAACTATCGATGTTTAACCAACACTAACCCAGGTCACGTGAGTTGTGGTATCAAAACGGAGCATCCGCGCTAATTGTGTCTCTGGCAGGCTTACCAGTTTCAGCCACCTACCTACCTGCAAATGCAGTTGACATTTCAGTTGTCATAATTTAGACATTTACTTTCTGTTTTCACTTAAGATTTGTTTGCGAATTGCGTTTGTTTGTAAAATTCATTGGGAATAAATTGTACCGCTACAAAATAAATAAAATATGTATATTAAAACACAGCTGAAATGGGCGACATAGAAGATGAAATTGTATGTTCATAAAATGATATGTAGACATGTGCTACGAAAGTGAACTATTAACATTATATGTGAAGTTGGGCTGTTTGTTGTTAATGATTTGCTGAATCAATCGCAAGAACAAATGGGAATAAAATGAAATTATGAAAAATTATGATGAGCTGATTTTTGACATTCCTTCTACTGACTGAAATTTTAGGGAGAATTTTTTGACTAAGAATCCAGTCCACTACCTTATGAAAAGTCAACTTGTTTTCTAGTCAATTTTCAGCCTCTCGACTAATCAGAGCCGGTTGACTAGCTAGTGCATAACATTCTGAACGCGGCCTCTTTCAGTGCAAACCTAAAATGGGATTTGTACTCGAAAAATGTCTTAAGCCAGTTGAAATCGCGAAATAATCCACTAAAAATGATCTGTTCACGTCGGAAGGGGCCACACCTGGAAACCGCATTCAAAATAGCAAAGACATTAGTGGAAGGCACTCTCCAACATGCTATGACAGTTAACATGTGGACTACCAAAAAGAATACCGACAAAATCAACGCGTCCATCAATGATTGTTTTCGTACGAAAACAGGTGTATTAAAAGCTCCGCTTATTGCAGCACTTCGAATAGAAGCTGGGTACACATCATTCGAACACCTTGGAAGAAAGAGAGCAGTGAATGTAGTTAACAAGGCGGTCGCCGACACCATGCACCCACTACACAGTACTATTAAGGTGGCACTATCAAAAATTGGAACTGAAAGAGCTCTACTTCCGCCATAAGCAACATGGCGTCCTTTCTATCTACCCAACAAGTATGCCTCCCTAACACACTCTTAATGCAACCATTAATCCCTCACCACCTTGGAAAAGAAATTTGCTGAAAATTAACACCAGTCTGAAAATATATAGGAAAAACGGAACACCGGACAAACAATTTCAAACTCTACACCAGGAAATGATTACCTCTTGAACGCAGACCGATTTTTGTACACCGATGGCTCATGCAAGGACAATAATTTTTCGTACGCAGTTATTGAACTGAAAAGAAACGGAGAAACCAAAATCATCCAACAAGGACTCCTTCCGGATCTAGCCGGCAGCTATATGGCGGAGGTTACGGCTGTCGAAAAAGGCATCTCCATCGCCCTAGTTTGGTCGGAGGAAACTATTATATTCTCTGACAATTTAAGTATCTTAAATGGACTACGAAGTGGAAGGAATAAGTGTCCTTCCTAAGAATACATCAGAAGCTGCCTCAACTCTAACAGCAACCTAACTTTAGCATGGGTCTGCATGTGCAGACACAGCAACCAAAAAAACCTTCAAGTACCCTCTGACCGTGACAACCCCAAACTCTTATCTACTCACCAGGAGAATTTTCAGATCAATCCAGGAGATAGAGACAGCCGGAAAGTGGAAAACTAGCCAACCCTTTCTTCGAATACACCACACCCGTCATACTCGCGCTCCATATAATGCAAAGTTCACCAGAGAAGACTGCATAAGATTGCTGCGAATTATGGTAGGAAAAACCCTTTTCACAAGTAGACACATTTACAACAGAGAAACACCGGAGGAATGTCAAAATTGTGGAACGGCTCTCACAATGTGGCATATCATGGTCACCTGCCCGATTTCCAAACAAATTCACGACCCAGAAAATATTGAACAGCAGCTCGCCGGAGTCCTTAACCCAGCAAATGCTCAAACACTTCAACATCTTAAAGTAGCCACATCTCTCCATCACAAGTTCAACGATATCTGTAAACCTAAACTGCCAAAATATGTAGACACACCTCTCATTAGTTTATAATTTCTTTATCTTTATCTTGTCATTACCCGTTTCATGTGTCTCCCCAGCCGTCTCAATTCTACAAACTCAAGTCATCTGAGCAGAGGTGCTACAAAAGGGCCTTAAAAGACGGCATGACCAGAGAATGCGCTCTGGGCTTTGCCAAATCTGCACCTACCAAAAAGGGTTCTGAGGTGAAGCGCACCCGATCCGAGGATAATACACCATCACCAAATCCACTGGCTAAGAGAGCTAAAATCGGAAAACACCACGCTGATAAGACCTCCTACAGTCGTGTAGCTGGAAGTGCCAGGGTAGGAGTTTTGCCGATGGACTTGGACTTACGTCCACTCACCACTGAGCAAATGGCCAGTGTGCAAGCGGCGGTCATCGATACATCGATCGAGCTAACAGAAGGAGCAATCATGCCCAAATTCTGCGGCTCCACCTATAGAACAGGGTGGCTATTTTTCACCTGTGCCAACCCTGACACCGCAGAGTGGATGAGGACTAATTTCGGGTCTACCAAAAGTAAATGTGGACTAGATGTGGTGCTTGAGGAAGCGGATGCCTTCCCCAAACCAGATATAATCCAAGGGTTTTTCCCACAAAGAGCAAGCCTGTCCAACGATAAGATCTTGGCGCCGTTGGACCCTCAAAATGAGGGCCTCTATGCGAGATACTGGAGGATAATGAAAAGCTCTTCTGATGATGACATGGTGCACCTTGTCCTGGCCATTAGCGACAGGTCAATGAATCGCCTAGTAAAACTGAAGGAAATTGTGTCCTATCGGTTTGGCGTGAGAAAACTCATCCTTAAGAGCTCTACAGCCCCACCCGCCTCTAAACCATCTCTGCCCCCAACTTTCATCAAACAGCAGAAGCCAGTCACCGGTGGCAGCGTGGATGTGCCCGCTTCGACACTCGTGGCTGTGCACGACACTGCAGGCGCCAGTACTAGTACCAACATCTCTACCGCTAGTGGTAGTCGTAGCGCGGACGTGCCAGCTCCGATTCCAGCGCTTGAGCGTAGAAAAACCCACACCAGTATTTAGTGGCGGTCATCCTGGAAGTTCCAATTGGAGGTGGAGTAAGAGAGATCGTGTGCGCCTCAACTTACTTCCCCGGTAATGTGGAACAGATTCCACCTGTAGATGTACAGGAGCTGATCGACTACTGCCAGCGTGGCCGCATGCATCTCATCATTGGCTGTAATGCCAATGCCCACCATATTGAATGGGGTAGTGACGACACAAACAAAAGAGGTGAGTCACTTTTAGACTTTCTGATTAGTAGAAACTTAATTGTAGCCAATGTAGGTAACAAACCATCTTTTATTAATGCCTTTCAAGAACAGGTACTTGATCTAATGATCTCGAGTCCATTTATCTCTAGCGCTATCATGGACTGGCATGTATTTAACGAAGCCTCGTTGTCTGATCACCAGCACATCAGATTCAACGTTTTAGGTGTAGTTAAACAAGCCCGTCCACGGTACGCACCCAATCGAACTAACTGGGCTTCTTTTCGTGTTTATCTCACAGCCAGAGAAGATTCGCTTCCCAAGTCTCTACTGTCAGAAAGTGACGTAGATGAGGCTGCGTACCAACTCAATAACACACTCATATCATCATTTAAGAGCAGTTGTGTCGTTAAACTAGACACGGTAAAACGGTGCGTACCGTGGTGGAACGAACATCTCGAACAACTCAGAAAAAAGGTGAGAGCACTTTTTAATAGAGCTAAACGCACTAAAATGTGGGATGAATATAGATCCGCATTAACCATTAATAACTCCTGTCGCTGTTCCTTTTGGGAGTACGCTGATGCCAGTGCTGGTGCTGGCTTTTGGGGGTTTAGACGCTCGTAGCGAAGCTGGCACGTCAACGCTTCTGCTAGCAAGTGGCTTCGGTTTGCTCAGACTACCAGTGCTGGTTCCTGCGACGTCATGTGCAGTAGCGGGTATCGAAGCGGGCTTATCCACGCTGCCACCGGTGACTGGTTTCTGAGCGGTGTTGTCAGGGGCTGACAAGGTTTTGGGGCGGACTTAGTGGTAGTGCTCTTAAGAATGAGCTTCCGCACGCCGAACCGATAGGAGACAATACCCTTCAGTTCTTGAAGGCGTTCCATTGACCTATCGCTAATGGCTAGGACAAGGTGCACCATGTCTTCCTCAGAAAAGCTCTGCATAATTCTCCAATATCTAGCATATAGGTTGTCATTTTGTGCATCAAGCGAATTAAAAATGCATGAAAAGAATTCAAAAGAGTGCAAAGAATGCAAATGAATGCAAAGAATGCAAAAGAATGCAAAGAATGCAAAAGAATGCAAAGAATGCAAATGAATGGAAAAGAATTCACGAATTCATAAGTGAATGCATTCAGTTGATTGCATTCAATTGAATGCTAGGAAAATTAATGCAATCTTTTGAATGCTAAATGAATGGTGATGGTGATTACATTCATTTTTTTTGAAGTCACAAAATAAAGTCAATGAATGCAATCATAAAACTGAATTCATTAAATTATTTTTAAAGAGTGCATTCCCAAATGATTGCATTCTTTTACAACCCTGTCATCTGAGAGCAAATTCTCTCTACACAGTGTCTCGGTCTCAGAGAGTGAGGGCATATCCTCATCTTCCTGTCCGGGATCAATAAAGATAATTGTCGGAATGACAATGCTGCTACCAGCTTTGTCATTTTCGACTGGGTGGCTCACAGGTCTGCCCGGTTGTTGATGGCATTAGAGAGACATCACTCTCATAAGTTTTTGAATTTAAATTGGAAATGTTGAACCCACGAGTAAACGAGAAAATAAGTCACCCACTGCGGAGCCAGATACGCTGCAGGCAGGCTACTTTAAATCGGACGTCGCCTGGTATCCGAAGTTCGCATACTAGCAGCTAAGCACCCTCTTAGCCATACATCATTCGGCGTATGCTGTTCCACCTTGGAGGAGGGGAGAATTGGAAGGGGAGGAAGAAGGAATGGGAAAGGCGGGGTAAGGGTTGATTACCTCTTAGCTTCTGGTTCCTCTAGAGACTACTCTCGAGTCTTTACCAAATGTGCCAAATGTGGCGGTCGTGGTCGTCACCTAGAAGAAGTCAATCAGTAATTTGTGTTAACTGTGTACGGTACAACGAGAAATTTAGACTAAACTTAGATGAGAAATATGACAGTAGGGACGCAAATTGTGCGGGGTATAAAAAGCTTTTGGAATCTGAAAAGAACAGAACAGTTCACTAGCAATTACATAAACTTCGAGTTATTTACTGCAATATCCAAGGGCTGACGGGCAAGCTCGCGGAGCTCCTATATAACTGCGTGAATATAAATTACAATTTTTCAATATTATCCGAAACCCATACGATTGAAATTATTGAAGATAGTGCAATCCTAATAGATAGGTAAGGTATGTATGGGTGGTGTATGTATATATTGAAGTATGTGAAATAGAAAATTAATGGAATCTACAATTTGGTGGCTTAATGGGAGTACATCGCTGCGGTATATCGTGCTCATACCTCATCGAAAGGTGAATGTTTATGATTTTGGCTAATAATGCAGAACAAAAGAACGAATATAGAAAAGTATAATATGCAACAAAAAAGTGAATATAATAAGATACGATACAATTGTTTATTATACAAACGATGAAGTGTGTACACCTTGACGGTCAAATACAAAAGGGAAAGATTCATATGACATAGTATGTAAGGAAGCTCTTAACGAAACAATTGAGTGTTAGTGAGTTTCTATGAGTATAAATGAGTAGTAATGAGTATGATGATGATTAAAGAGACTATGCGTTCTTAATGGTTGGCAGTTTTCAGCGCATTATGGAACAGTGAATTTTCTGAAAAATTGGAATTTGTAGACTCAAACAATATTTTATTAAAGCCGGAGATATGAACATTGACTGGTTAGATGAATCAAATCTATATTGAAATGACTGAAAAAATATAATTGAAATAGATAACCAGTGTCACCCAATTGTGCGCGATCCTACACGAATCATGAATAGAACAAAAACCCTTATTGACTATTGTTTAAGATTTGACAACACCGCATATTCAAGGAGTTTAGGAGCATTCTGTCTCCCAACGATGTTTTGACATCTGTCAATTGTAAATGTCCTTTTCTTCATTTTTTTAATTTTTTTTTTTTGGTTTTTTGGATGCACACACGTGCTTTACTTTTTTTGGTTCAAATAACTCCTTTGTAAAAATATAGTATTAACAATAAAATAAACTATAAACTAATCTTAACATTTTGGTGCCTCCTGTGAGGAATTAATATACATGGCAGAGTTAAATTTACAACTTGCGGCGGTAAACGCCATCAAACGGATCCATGAACGTGTGAGGGGTGCAAAGTTTCAAGTGTGCGATTTCTCCCAGCTTGAGCAGGAACTAAGCTCAGTTGCTTCGCATTACGACCGCTTCGTACGAAACCAGGAGTTACTGGTTGGCCAGGCGAAAGAGGGAGAGCTTGCAGCACATGATCAGCTCTGGGCCCAGGTGGAAATGATGTACAATGAGACGTGTGTCACTCTCAACACAAAATTACGACAATTAGAACAACAGGCCAAACAACAAATTGTACCTAGTACCTCCTCAGCACACAACTTTGATCTCAAGTTAGACCCACTGGTTATTCTGTCGTTCGATGGCTCCTTGCACAATTGGTTGGGATTCAAAGATGCCTTTGAGACTTTGGTTAATGGCCAGAAGTACCCAGAAGCATATAAACTCAACAAACTTCGGCAGGCAGTGAGTGCAACCAAAGTGCCACTCATTGGTGGATTGTATTCGGGTGGATATGAGGAAGTGTGGAAAGCGTTGAAGGAGCGTTTTGACATTCCAAACTGTTGGCCGAAATCCATGTCGCTCGTTTTCTGAACATCAAACCTGCATCAGACGAATCGGCCAAAACTCGACTTACCATTGTGGACACAGTGCATGAATCACTAAGGGCTCTACGTGTCATGGAGTTGCCTGTGGATAGTTGGGATGCGTTGGCGGTCCCGATAGTAGTCTCAAAGCTTCCCGTGTCTACGCAGCGGGAATGGTGTCTGAGTTGTTCTTCCAATCAGATCCCTCGCTTGGCAGATCTTCTCAAGTTTTTGGAAAAACGAGCTCACAGTTTCTCTACCGAGTTAGTGAGAGTTTCAAATCGGCCTGAACCGCAGTCATCACGTCAACAGCATCGTCTCGCACCTTCGGTAAAGTCACATTTGGCTACAGCAGATGACGGGAAGTGTGTGTTGGGACAAAGCACATAAAAAAGGTAAAACGCACGAAGCAAGGTTAACTTTATAGTTTATTAGAAACGAATGATAGAAAAGGTTTTAAACAGTTTTGCTTTTATAGTCCAAGCTATGTATGTGTATTAGTAATGTTACTTCTATATACTACAAATGAGGGGAAAAATACTAACAATGCCTCCCTCAAAACTGGCAAAAGAAAAATAATAATTACAGAAATTCAATAGTTAATTTTAAGTTCATGATTAATTAGTTACGCTTTTATGTTTTAAGTCCTAGCATATAAGTAAATTCGTTATGTTTGGTTTTCTTCAAATTTTTGGGGAGTACGTCAGCGGTCATCTTATCGGTAGGTAGATATTTCAAGACAAGCAGCCCCTTTTCTGCCACCTCACGAACGTAATGCGCCTGGATGTCGATATGTTTCGTTCGATTATGAAACACAGGATTCTTTGCCAACTTCTGTGCGCTGTCACTAAAGAGCTCTGTTGGACCGTTGACCAGATCATTGAATCCAAGTTCCTTCAGGAATCGCCTTAGGTACACTACTTCCCTCGAAGCTGTTGATAGGGCGACGTAAGGCGATGGAGTTCTGCTTTTTACTATCCCACGTAATGGCAGCGCTGGCTAAGAAAAAGGCGAATCCGGTGTATGACTTTCGGTCGACGCTGTTTCCACCCCAGTCAGCATCAACGAGTCCTTTTAGTTTGTTACCGGTCTGAAAATAAGTAATTTTTAAATTTAGCGTGGAATTCAAATACCTTAACAAGTTCTTTGCAGCGTTAAAATGTTCAACATGCGGGTTGGTGTTGAACTGAGCAAGTTTGCACACAGAGTGTAATATATCTGGTCGCGTACAGATGCTTAGATACGTCAGTGATCCGATTAATGACTGATACTCCTTTTGGTCCACTTTTTCGCATTGGGAACAGTCGTCGCACCTTACAAATCTCGTTCCTGGTTCCAATGGCGTTGAGCGAAGTCTACATTCCTTAAGCCCAAAGTCGTCGAGTAAGTTTCTTATCAACTGTCGCTGTGAGATTTCAAACCCATTCTGTCCTCTGGTTATCTCCATCCCCACTTCGACCACTTCAAACTGCTGACCAATTCTGTGCTTAAGCTTATCTAATCTCTTCAAATCCGAGCAAGCAAGCAAAATGTCATCGACGTAGATGGCTATAATATTTATATCGCCTGGAGTTCTGTGCACATAGACACATGCATAGCCGATGCACTTTTTAAAGCCGATATTTTTAAAAAAACGATCCAGCTCCTCGTTCCAATTTCTTCCAGATTGCTTTAACCCGTACAGTGCCTTCCTCAATTTACACACTTTATTTTGGTTATTTTCGTCCACAAAACATTCCGGCTGTAACATGAAAACTTCCTCTTCCAATTTTCCATTTAGATACGCTGACGAAACATCCATTTGATGAACGAACAAATTGTATTCAGCTGCTAGTGACAAAATCAGGCGAATCGATGAATATCTAACAACTGGAGAGAAAATTTCGGTATAGTCAACCCCATATCGTTGGCTGCAACCTTTTGCCACCAACCGTGCTTTGTATCGAACTGGGGCACCATCTTTGTCGCGCTTTAAGTTAAATACCCACTTTGATTTGATTGGATGGTGATTGTTTGGCACATCTACGAGTTCCCACGCCTGGTTTCTTACCAGTGATGTATATTCTGACAGCATTGCATCTCTCCACTTATCTGCGTCCGGTCTTTCCAATGCCTCTTTTACAGTGAGGGGGTTAGGTTGCCTATCACAATTCATAAAATTATTTAACTGCGGACTTACCGGCTTTCGAGGACGTAACTTCATTCGGAACCCAAGGTGGTTGGACTCACGATCGATTACATCTCGATCCTTTTCGCAGGCATCAGGATCACAAACAGCATAATCAGCAACATTAACATCTCCATCCTTTTCACAGGCATCAGCATCAGCATCACAAACAGCATCATCAGAAACATTTACATCTTTTGGCTCATCACCAGCAACAGCAGCAAAGTCGACATCGACAGGCTTCTCAAACGCATGAGTCTCCTCAGGCCCATATGCGTCGTTGGTGTCTTCATCATCGAAAGGTGAGGGGTCCTTTTTAGGAGGGACTAGCCAAATGGCGTTATTAGGATCCACTATTAGATTCGAGGGATCATCAAACACGACTTGAGAGCGACTAAGCTCGTTCTCCGAACATAAAAATTGCACATCTCTCGCTATAACCACCGTTCTCCTCTTCGGATCATACAGTCGGAGTCGGACTCATTAGCGTATCCGACCATGAAGCACTCATAGCCTTTGGCAGAAAATTTAGATTTTCGTGGCATTTTGTCTAAGACGATACCCCTTCTACCAAAAACTTCCAAATGTGACACATTGGGTTTCCTGCCACACCACGCTTCATAAGGGGTTATGTTCTCCAAAATCCTCGTTGGCGACCGGTTACGCAGATACACGGCAGTATTGATTGCCTCTGCCCAAAGGAATTCCGGTAACATCGAATCTAACAGCATACAACGACCCATCTCCACTAGAGTACGATTAACGCGCTCCGCAATTCCGTTCTGTTGCGGTGTGTATGGTACCGTCAACTGTCTGCGAATGCCTTCATTTACTAAAAAAATTTCAAAATCACGATTTACATACTCTCCACCATTGTCAGTATGCAACACTTTTATTTTTCTTTCCATTTCGCGTTCCACGATCAATTTAAATTTTTTAAATGTATCGAGTACTTCACTTTTGTTTTTTATAAAGTAAATGAAAATCTTGCGGCTGAAATCATCGACAAAAACAAAATATTTCGCTCCACTTATGGAAGACGTGCGCATCGGTCCACAGACGTCACTGTGGACTATTTCTAGCACTCTTTTGCTGGATTTACCTAAGTTTTTAGGGAAAGGAAGCGCACTGATTTTGCCTTTTAAACATATATCACATTGCAGTTGTTTATTATTTTGTATGTTCATACCGCGCACCATCTTTTTGCTAGATAACAACTCTATACTCTTGGTATTTAGGTGTCCGAATTTTCTATGCCATTCGTTTAAATTGTCATTTTTTACCGCAGCGATGCACAGTTTATTTGGCTTTTCTTCATACGTGTAGGTATATAAATCACCGGTTCTTTTCGCCCGCAACACTTGTATGTTTTGAGACTTTATTTCCGCGAAACTATTACCGAACTCAACTTTACACTTGTTCTCCGTTAACTTGCTCACTGACAAAAAATTAATTTTTAGCTGGGGAACGTAAAGCACATTATGTAGAAAGAGTTTACAGTTTTTAGTCTCCAAACACACAACACCAATACCCTCGGAGAATATATATTTATTTCCCGCCAACTCAATTTTTTCTTTTCTACTTTATATGTGTGTGAATGCAGATCTGTTACAACACATATGGCAGGTGGATCCACTATCTAGTATTCACACAGAACTATTAAGTTGTGTATATGTGTAATTGGAGAGATTTAACATAGCACAGTTAATATTATGCTTACTGTTTGACCGGCATGAAGCAGCATAGTGTCCCCTCTTTTGGCACTTGTAGCATTTAACACGTAATTTTTTGCTTGATTGTTGCGGCTGATTCCGTTGCTTGTTGGCAAAAAATGCAGTTTCACGTAACTCTTCATTCTTGCTATCACTCTCCCTTCTTTTAGCTTCTTCCAGTAGTTTCGTCTTCAACACACTCATACTTGGCAAGTTATCCCGTGACTCGATGGCTATTATGAAATTGTCGTAGCTCTTTGGCAAGCTAGAGAGCATAATTATTGCGAGAAGCTCATCCTGCAATTTTATATCTAGCTCGACAAGTTTTTCAAATAAATCGAAAAATTTGTTTAGATGCTCGCACATGGGCTCTTCTTCACACATTTTTAGATTAACCAGTGATTTAAAAATAGTGACTTTTCGTGCAGGTCCACTGGGGGAATGCACTTCAACTAACCTGTTCCATGCGTCTCTTGACGTCTTTGCATTTTTTACATGCAGAAGTTGGCTTGGCTTTATACACAAAAGCAAAGTTGCTAGCGCCTTTCCATCCTTTGCTGTCCATGCTCCTAATTGGGTGGCATCTGTGGGGGGAGCTTTCACACCTGACACGTAATCCCATAAATCGCTGTGCACTTAAACAGACTTCATTAGGATTTTCCATCCATCGTAATTACTGTCGTCCAGTTTTTCAATCTGGTAAAGCCCGGAACTCATCCTTATGGTTCGACGTATATTCGAAAAAAAAAACTCTTTTGTTTTTACCGCGCACGAAGCAAGGTTATAGTTTATTAGAAACGAATGATAGAAAAGGTTTTAAACAGTTTTGCTTTTATAGTCCAAGCTATGTACATATGTGTATTAGTAATGTTACTTCTATATACTACAAATGAGGGGAAAAATACTAACAGTGTGGTCATTGTCAAGGGTTTCATCGCATTTCTCGATGCCAACTGCTTATTGCTATGAAACCGGAACAACGTTTCGACGCTCTGAAGAACTGCCGTTTATGCTTCAATTGCCTTAGACCAGGGCATACCCCATTAGTGCATACAATTTTTGTTGAGTTATCCCAGTCTTTGAAAATTAACTTTTTTCACTTTGGACAACTGCCATTGATAGACATATGCCATTTTCCGGCAATATATATCTGATTAATATTTCAACAATTGGGTGAAAACTGATTTGAAATGTTCCCAAAGAAAGTTAAAATTGGCCAAGAGACCATTGTTCTTTTAAAAGAACATTATGCACTAATGGGATACATTCAAACAGTGTCCCTCCGGCGGCTGTAAGCAGTGTGGCCGCAAACACCACACATTGTTTTGTCGTGAGTCACAGGGGCAGCTCACCCTTTCACCAACATCAACCATGGAGCCAATGGAAACAAAACATATCGCTCAGGCCACTGGTCCGCTAGTGGGAGCGCAACCGTCTTTATGACTACCACATCCTGTAAACACTTGCCTCACTCGTGGTAACTGCATTGTCCTACTTGCAACAGCGCGGGCATATGCATTTGGGGATTCATCTGAATCTTTTGAATCTCCGCAGGAGCCAATATGCAGTATCAGTGGAGGGAATTGGTGCGTCCGCACACACATATACCCGAGGCAGCGCCGTGCTTAAACTCAGGTCACTTTATTCTGGTTTTGCATTGATGGTCAATGTATTGGTCCTCCCGTCGATAACCTCATCGCTTCCAACGGTGCACATTGACGTGAAGCAGTGGCAACATTTGATTGGTCTCCAGCTGGCTGACCCCTATTTCGGTACACCTGGTGGTATCGACATACATCTTGGCTCCGATGTATGGGGTCTAATCATCAAAGATGGCGTAATCCGTGGCAATTCAGACGAGCCTCATGCCCAGCAAACAGAGTTTGGATTGGTTGTCTTTGGATCTGCTTCGACAACCCCCACAGCAGTGTTACAACCACACACCTTCCGTGCTCAGGTGTGCGAGGATGACGTCCGATTGGAAGATCTTGTGCAGAGCTTTTGGAAGCTTGAAGAGGTGCCTGATGGGGACGTTGTCGATCATGAGTGCGATCGTATATTTTCCGCTACACACTCTAGGACTATGGATGGGCGTTACATGGTGCACATTCCGTTTCGTCTTGACGCTCCACAGCTTGGTGATTCATATCAACAGGCCTTGCGACAGTTTCACAGTCTGGAACGACGCTTGTCTGCCAAAAAGGAACTATGGGAGAAATATGTCGCATTTCTTCGCGAATACGCTGCGCTTGGGCATATGGAGAGAGTTGATCAACCTGGCGATCACACGAATTGTTATTATATTCCCCATCATGCGGTCACTGACGAATTTCGAGTCGTATTCAACGCTTCGGCGAGAACTAGTATTGGTGTTTCACTAAACGACACACAGTTGGTAGGTCCTACCATTCAGGACTCATTGTTCAACATCGTTCTTCGTTTTCGCCGCTTTCGCATTGCTCTCACTATTGATGTGGAGAAAATGTTCCGGCAGATATTGGTCACTCCGGAACATCGAGATTACCAACGGATCCTCTGGAGAGAGTCACCATCATCCCCTATCGGCATATATAGATTAAAAACGGTAACCTACGGCATGGCTTGCAGCCCATATAATGCGATACGTGCACTGCATCAATGTGCGAATGACAACTATGGCGAAGTCGTCAACGACGAGCAGGCATTGCTGCGCGGGACACCATCCTGACATCGTTTTACGTGGATGACTTCCTTACGAGCTGCGACACAATTCCCGAAGCTGTTCTCCTAGCCACCAACGTCGATAGGATCCTTGCAGCTGGGCACTTCAAACTGCGCAAATGGAACTCAAACAGTAAGCAAGTGATAGACCATATAACCGGAGAGACTACATCTACTGAGGAACTTGTTATCAGTTCGACGACGGCATCTGTTCTTGGTCTGCGGTGGGATCCAGTTACCGATGAGTTCCTTTTCAGTGTGGCCCTAGACCAACACCCTAAAACCCCAACAAAGCGGCGTGTGTTGAGGGAAGTGGCACGACTTTTCGATCCAACTGGTTTGCAGGTCCCGGTGGTCGTCACTGGAAAGACGTTTATCCAAACGCTTTGGTCCAAGGGTGTAACTTGGGACGCCCCACTTGCAAGTGAACTGTGTGATGCTTGGTTTAAATTTCGCAATGGACTGGATGCTCTAAATCGCTTTCGGATACCACGATGGTTGGGAATGGTGGGTGGAGAAACAACCGCTCTTTATGGCTCCTGCGATGCTAGTACGCGGGCTTACGCTGCCGTTATTTATACGAAGACGATTGGTTTCGACAAGCAGTCCCGAGTATCTTTACTAACTGCTCGCACCAAGGTGGCTCCGATCAATGGTGCTACGATACCTCGCCTGGAGCTCTGCGCAGCGCACCTGTTAGCTTCAACGCTCCGGAATGTTCGCACGGCATTGGGACTTATAGATACACATTACTACCTGTGGTCGGATTCGAGCAAGGTCCTGTGTTGGATCCACAAGCAGCCTTCTAACCTTAAGCCCTATGTTGCTAACAGAGTCGGTCAAATACAGAAGTTAACGTCTCGATCGTTGGCATCATGTTCGGTCGGCTCAAAACCCTGCTGATTGTGCGAGTCGGGGTATCGGAGCGGAAGAGCTCTTAGAACATAAGTTGTGGCTACAAGGCTCGGACTGGTTGATGGATGACATCATATCTTTGGAGAAATCTACGTCGCTGACCCAAAACGAGTTAGATGTCATAAGGGGTGAAGAGAAGGTGTCTGTAAGGGCCATAGTTACTGCAATTATGTCCGAGCTGGAAACACGACGACGAGATGGTGAAGTTATTCCTCTGACGGAGCGCTTCAGTTCCCTCCCACAACTCTTGCGCACTGTGGTATTTATTTTGCGGTGGTCGCCCAAACGACGAAATCTACGATCTCGTATTATCAGCGCCGACGAATTGGACACAGCGTTAATATCACTCATCAAGATCGAACAGTCCAAGACTTTCAGTTCCGATATCAGCCGACTTCGCGAGGATTCCAGCCTGCCCAGCGGCAGCCGATTGCTTCCACTCAACCCTTATCTGGATGAAAATGGTATCTTACGGGTGGGTGGTCGACTCCACAAGGCATCTGTTCCTCATGACCATCGCTTCCCAATTATCTTGCCAAGAAATGGTGCTTTCGTTTGGTTGCTGATTAAACATACTCATGACAGCACTCTACATGGTGGTACGCAGCTTATGTAACAGACACTCCGCAGTCGCTATTGGGTCTTGAACGCTAGGCAATCTATACGGACTTATGTGCATAATTGTGTCATCTGCCGGCGTCATCGTAGTGCCACTATTAACCAGCAAATGGCACCACTACCAGAGCACAGAGTCAACGCTGCTAGGCCTTTCATAGCATCAGGTGTGGATTACTGCGGCCCTTTTACACTGCGTATTGGAGGTCCCGATCTACAGTGAAAACTTACCTGGCTCTTTTCATTTGCATGGCAATAAAGGCTGTGCACATAGAGGTGGTGTATGATCTGTCATCGCAAGCGTTTCTGGATGCCTACACACGATTTATTAGCAGACGTGGCCCCTGCCGACACTTATACAGCGACAATGGTATAGCATTTGTTGGAGCCAACCGTCTTCTACAGGAGGATTTGGCGATGTGGCAAAGCGAGCAGACTCAACAGTCATTGGCATACATGGGGACAACCTGGCATTTTATAACTCCGCGCGAGTTAGATTTTTATACCACCAGAACAAAATAATACCACGTTCCGTTTAACAAAAAAAATATCTTCTTTATTTTCGAGATCGAACTTGCCGCACCCAGTTACAAAAATCAACTCTCTTTTTTTCCATTCTTTTTGTTTTCTCTTTACTTCGTATTCAATCAGCACAGTCAACAGCATGAGGCGGATATTTGTCAGCATTGCCGTTGACCTACCTTGCGTCATACCAAAATTACCAAGCAAGCGGTTTTTGCTTCCGCTCGATTTTGAATGCACTTGGGAGTTCAATGGCAAGCTTGGGGTCAATGTATGTAACTCGCGCTCCACATCAAGGCGGTTTGTGGGAGGCTGCAATCAAGTCCGCGAAACGGCATTTGGTTCGATTGGTCGGAGCACAGAGCTTCTGGTATAGCCAGCTGCAAACCTTGGCGGTGCGCATCGAGGCGTGCCTCAATTCTGGCCCACTTACACCACTCCATGACGATCCAGGGGAAAGGTTCGCACTCACTCCAGGTGATTTCCTCATCGGAGCCCCACTGATCGCTGTTCCAGAGCCAAATATCACCGATGTACCCCCCAATCGCATCAAGCATTGGCAGTGGTTACGCCAGGTCCATCAATATTTCTGGCAACGAAGGAGCGACGAATACCTGTCCACCCTGCAAACCCGCAACAAGTGGCAGCGGCGTATGGCGGATGTAAAGTAGGTGACATCGCGATCGTTCGTCAGGAAAACTTACCACTGACGCACTGGCGATTGGGTAGGGTGGTCGAGGTCCATCCGGGCAGCGATGGATTAATACGCAATGCTACACTGAGGACAGCAAATGGTATCTGTACCCGGGCAGTGCAGAAACTTTGCCGAATCCTGGAACCAGATTGTTTCGAACCTAGTGGTTCGACCAGGCAGGATGTTCAAGATTTGGCAGCACCCCATATTCAAGGAGTTTAGGAGCATTCTGTCTCCCAACGAGTTTTTGACATCTGTCAATTGTAAATGTCATTTCCTTCTTTTTTTTTTTTTTTGTTTTTGGATGCACACACGTGCTTTACTTTTTTTGGTTCAAATAACCCCTTTGTAAAACATATAGTATTAAAATAAAATAAACTATAAACTAATCTTAAACAACTATGTTATAACAGAATCGAGCTTCCAGTCGAGCTGAAGTAAATCATGACCTGAAAATGAGCGACTACGAGACATTATTTATCCAATCATTCTCCCGTACTAAGTTTATTACGGAAATTAAAGTTAGTGCATGTAAAATTCTCAACATGATATTATTTCTAGACAACCTCAGAAAGAATAGTGCGCTCGAGGACCTAAACAGTGCGGAAAACCCGAGTACAATGAGTACTTGAAAATGTACCTACTCATAAGAATAACAAACTTGTTTGTATTTACAAAACTTGTTTGTTCACAAAAAAAAAAAACCGCTCACGATCAATTTTCTTTGTTTATTTTATTTACAACACATCTTTGCTTAACTAGATTTAGTGCACTCTCTTTGGTCTACTAACAACCAATAATTATATTTACAATTTTGAGCTTAAATATAACTTTATACAAAAAGTGAATGTAAGCATTAGGTGCCCCATGGGAGCTTCTCATGAAGGTCATGAGACACTTAGTGCCTTGCTCTACTTATGAAATATAAACCTCGCTTGTGAAGCCACACACACCGTGCCATTTGCTGATTCGGCAGTGTGTAACTTCACTCACGTTTTTAGTTATTATGGGAATCCAGTACATTACTCCAAACGCGTCAGCACTTGTTCGCGATGAGTCATGCGCACTCAAATCGGGAGTGTCTCAACTAGACTAACCTTTACAGTGTTAAAAAACACACCAAACTGCTGGTTTAGCGGAGCATTAAAAAATATTAAGTTGGACAAAAATGCCAAATATCAGAAATTTAGATTCTCTAATAGTGAAGGCTAATGGAACAAGAAATCTTTATAAAATAGAGCTTGTGGGAACAAAAAACGAAAGTTTAAAACAGAAAATATGGTAAGGTTAAATTTTGGTTTACTTGGTTTGCTATTGTAAAATAAAACGCCCGTGGAAAAATTATTAAACTTTATTGAACAAAAAAAAAAACCGATTCGCTCGGGTCAAAAGTCTCGTGGCAACTTAATTTATTTCACAATGTTTTTACAATAGAAAGAGATAGATATATGTATGATATATGTATATGAATGTAAATAGGTATAGAATATGTATGATATATGTTGGAAAATGAAACCACGAACATACAAAATTCAATTTTAATGATTCAATTTAGTACAGAGGTAATGTATAATAGAAAAGAAAAGATAACTGTAGGTTTAGATAGATTAAAATGCAAGTCCTCTAATTTTAGTTTGAACTTAATAAGGTGACGATAGCGACTGACTTGTTTTTAAAGTGGTCCGCAAAAACGTATGATTAGCGGATATGGATTAATTGGACGTGTGGTTCGACTTCAGGGGTATTCAACCTTCGTTTCTCGCCCAACATTCGGCCATCCTCTTTTCAACCGTCCCGGTTGGATGATATGTTCCACGGTTTCATGTGCTCGGCCACAGTTGTAGTCCTTTTCGGCCCTTCTCCATTACCAACGCGCTCTACGGAATAACGATCTCTACCATCAGAGCTTATTACTTTGTATGGACCTAGAAATAAAGTCTTTAGTTTATTACGCTCGAATTGAGTCTTTTTTATAGCAACAATATCATTTAATGAAAATAAATTTGCTTTTGTTCTTCTTAAATTGTAGGTTTTTCTCATTTCCTCTTGGACTTTGCCAATTTGAGCTTTGGCTCCTGCTCTTGCCTCTTCTCTTCTGTTCTCAAACTCTGCGATTTGTTCTATTCGAAGAGTTTCCAATAGCTTGATGTCCTCCTTCTGTCGCATTTTCACTCCCATCAGGACTTCAAACGGCGACGTGTTGATAGATCTCTGATATGTTAAGTTTAAGACTCGCTGCACCTTTTCGACGTGTTTGTACCAATGTTCAACGTTCTCCTCAGATAGCTTTTTCAACATAGGAATGACGATTTGATGACTCCTTTCGACTTGCCCGTTGGAACGTGGTACACCAGTGGTAATGAGGTGGTGTTTAATGCTTTCGGATTCGCAAAACTCCTTAAATACCTGGGACGTAAACGCTGCCCCTCGATCAGTCACAATCACTTCCGGGTTTCCAAATATGGCTTGCTGAATTATCAGTTTGTTTAAAACTTCCGCTGCATTTGTAGTTTTCGCAGGATATAGCCATATAAACTTTGAAAATCCATCGTTTACTGAAAATAAATACACATATACTGCTTGCTTGTGGCTGTCATGGGTCCCAAGTGATCGACGTGGTAGACGGAAAGTGGAACATCTCCTTTTTCTATTGGATTCAAGAACCCCTCCTTTTTACCCCGTTTTCTTTCTGTAAGGATGCATGAAACACAGGAGCTAGTACATCGTAAGATTTTTTCATGTAGATTTTTAATAAAAAACTCGCGACTGATCTTCCATTTTCTTCGAACCGATGTGTCCATTCTCGTGAATCTTCCGTATAACTTCCGCTGTAAATCATAAGGGACGACCAGCAAATTCTCTCCTCTGACCTGTTTATACACAACATCCTTTGAAATCACATACCCATCATAGTTTGGTTGAGACTGTAGCACCGTCTTAATCGCTTTGATTAAATCATCGGCCTCTTGTCGTTCTTTTATAATCCTCGTCAACATCGTCTCCGCATACAACACAGGATTTCTAGAAAGTGCATCTACATGTTTCATTCTTACCGCTTCGGTGCTCCACGGTGTATTCAAAGTCCTCGAGAAACATCGCCCACCTGGCAATTTTTGGTGATAGTTCCTTCTTCATCAACGTTTTCGTGAAAGCCTCACAGTCCGTTACGAGTTTGAACTTTGTTCCTAATAAGTATATTCTGAACTTAGTCACGGCATTGATGACCGCCAAGATTTCGAGCTCGAAGCTGCAGTAATTTCGTTCCGCAGGTGAAGTTTTCCGACTCATGAAGTGAGTGCTCCGAACCCATCGATGCTTGCATCAGTATGCAATTCGGTTACTGAATTCGGATCGAAAATTCGTAAAACAGAATTGGATGAAAGTAGGGCTTTAAGATGAGCAATAGTCTGCCGCTGTTCATTGCCAAATGTAAAAGTTGATCCTTTGCGCAGTAAATCTGTAAGAGGTTTTGCGATTAATGAGTATTTGGGCATAAATTTCCTAAAAAAGCCACTAAGCCCCAAAAAGCTTTGAAGCTGTTTAACATTAGCGGGTTCAGGAAAATTTTGGACTGCCAAGATCTTACCAGGCGATGGTTGGATTTTACCCTCTTCGATTACATGTCCAAGAAACTGCACTTTTTCCAATTCATCTCCAACCCATTATCCTCCGCTGTCTGCAGCACCAATTTCAAATTCTGCAAAGCTTCTGCTCTACTCCTACCTTTCACCACAAAGTCATCCACAAAAATTACCATGATTTTCATAGCGAGCAGTTTTTTGAACACAAATTTTATGAATCGCTGAAACCTTGCAGGCGAAATGCACAGGCCAAAAGGTGTTCGCAAAAATTCGAACAAACCTACATCTGTTATGAAAGCTGTGAATTTTCTTGATTCCGTTGCTACCGGTACATGGAAAAATCCATTGCGTAAGTCAAGAGTTGAAAATACCGACGAATCTGCAAGTTGATCGAGCTGATCCTCTACCAATGCCATAGGAAAACGATCCTTAACCATTTTTTTGTTGAGTCGTCTATAGTCAACGCAGACGCGCATGCTTCCATCCTTCTTTTTGACCATCACCACCGGACGAGCATAATCTGAGGTACTCGGAACAATAATGTTATTTGAGAGCCATTCATTTACCTGCTTTTCCAGCTCTGCAGCCTCCTTCGGCGCCAAACGTCGTGGATTCGAATAAACGGGAATTTCATCGGTTAATATAATTTTTGTTTCAACTGGTGTCTCGACATTACTTTTTGGTTTGTAGGCCCTAATAAACTTCGTTATTTCAGCTTTTTCCGATGTACTTAGTTCTCCATCCAGCTCAAGCTCTTCAACGTAGGTTATGTTCATTACCTCATTTATCGCATTATCAGGCATGTTCTTTCTTGATATCCATTTTGAAATGTTAACGCCTTCTGGACTAACCTGCAGTACAGCATTGACAAGCAGTTCTTGTCCAATAAGGATTTTCACTTGTGGCGAGTGATCTGGAATGACATAAAACTTAGAAGAAAATGTTTGAGAATCTATTTCGATCTGTGACTCAACATAACCACAAGGAACGATTTCCTTTCCTCCAAGACCAACAAGCGTTTTACATGTTGAGTACAATTCTGGCCTATCTATTGCAAAATAGACATCCTTAACTAAAGGGTGGTTAAGTTTTAAGGGCCGATGTTGATTTTGAATAAAACACAAATTATTTAGGAAACCTCCACCTCCACCTTTGGACCATCGGATGGTCCAAATTTTCGATGACGCTGAGGCATAATTGAGGTTCTTAGCCGTTAATGTGCCGAATTATCTCATCCTTTAGCTCTTGAATTGTAGCTGGCTTATCGACGTACACCTTTTCTTTCAAATAACCCCAAAGAAAGAAGTCCAACGGTGTCAAATCGCATGATCGTGGAGGCCAATTAACATCGCCACGACGTGAGATAACACGGCCATTGAATTTCTCCCGCAAAAGAGCCATTGTTTCGTTAGCTGTGTGGCAAGTGGCACCGTCCTGTTGAAACTACATATCGTCCACATCCATAACTTCCAAAAAGTTCGTTATCATCTCACGATAGCGAACACCATTCACAGTAACTGCCTGACGGGCCTCATTTTGGAAAAAATACGGCCCGATGATGCCGCCAGCCCATAAACCGCACCAAACAGTCACTCTATGTGGGTGCATTGGTTTTTCGACAATCACTCTTGGATTATCATTCGCCCAAATGCGGCAATTCTGCTTATTGACGAATCCACTGAAGATGATTTTCTTCGAAAATTGATCATCCACTGTTGCCATTTCTTGCCACCATTCAGACCATTGACGACGCTTGAAATGGTCAAGAGGCTTTAGTTCTTGAGTCAATTGCACCTTGTAAGCGCGTAAATGCAAGTCTTTATGCATAATGTTCATCAACGACGAGCGTGAGAGGTGCAATTGTTGGGCACGACGACGAGTTGAAGTGGACGGCACTTCAGCCACACTATCGCGAACAGCAGCAATATTTTCTGCAGTACGAGCTGTACGAGCATGCACTGGTGTTTTCACATCTCCTACAGACCTGGTTTGCTCAAATTTTTGCACGATTTTTCCGATTGTACGCACATTTGGACGATTAAATTGACCGAAAAAATCACGAAGTGCACGATATGCATTTTGATTTGGACGCCCATTTTCATAATAAGTCTGAATAACTTTAACGCGTTGCTCGATTGTGTATCTTTCCATGGTTCAAATTGAGTTAGTTTGAAATTGAGAAATGTCAAATGAAATGCAGAAAAAAACTTGACGTTTAGGTGTGGTTCACATTCAACATCGGCCCTTTAAATTTAACCACCCTTTATAATATTCAAAGAGCTACCAGTGTCAATTAAAGCGTCGAAATTTTTGTGGTTTATAGAAACAATTTTGTGAAAAATGTTCTTATCACTAACCGCATTTGTATAATTTTGTTGCTTCCTTTCACTCGGCTGTTTGTTTTCCGAAATATTACCTTCTTGATTTGTGCTACACTTTGAGGCAAAATGGCCCCGAATACCGCATTTCCAGCGTTTCCCGCGTGCTCGATGTTCCCCCATTTCATCCGGTTTTCTGTCTTTTCTTCGGTGTGCAACAATTTTCTCATAGCAATCTAGTTTGACCTTGAATTCCTTTAAACTTGATGCTCCATATAGATAGAGTTACATACGTAGATAGCTATCGCGGTATTTGTACCGGATATTACATATCACTGGCACAAAGTATCGGTACCAGTGATTATGCTCTGTTGGAGCGTAGTCCAGGTTCTACGCCCTTGTATGCATATATTTATTTAGTACATATAACTATTAAAAATACTATTAAAATGATAGGATGCGGTTTACATTAATATCAAAGGTAAAACATAAATTAGGAAACATGAAATTTAATGTAATTTGCGACCACTTTCTTAAATATCCTTAGTTCACTGACATTTTTTATTTCATTTGGTAAGTCATTAAACATTTTTAAACCTTTATACATTAACATATTTTGTGTTCTATTGTCTCTATAAAGCTGCAAACGAAAATTTGAATTCGATCTTAAGTTATAAGATCATATAACACCATCTTATGCAATTCATCACCTGTAATACCTTTGATAACGTAGTGGATTGTTGACCCTTGATCCATTGCTATATTGCTGCCAATTTCCTGCATCGCGTATAAGTACTGTCTGTAACTCTCCGTTGGAAGCTTTCTTCTCTTCTGCATTGCGGCATGAATTTCAGCAGCCGATTTTTGTTCATAAAACTCCTCCATCAAGCGAATTTTAAGTATCACCCAGGAACACACCCCATGTAACGAGTAGGCGAAAGCTTTTACAGAGCCCCTCAGCAACTTCTTGGCATACACCAACATTTGCAACTTGCTCCATCCCAAAATACCTGCCATCTCCTCGAACTCATTGCACTACCTGGAAATGGTTAAATTGTCATCGCCTGAGAAGGACTGCACTGTTTGTTCAATTTCATGAAAAGAAAAATTACTTCCAGATACGATAGGCGAACGAAAGACTGAATCAATTCCACCTCCCCTCTGCTGCGTAGCTTCCTCATGCACCTGTTGCCTAGAACCACTTGCACCTGTATCCACTTTCGCATTTGATCTTTCGAGAAATTGATTTCCACCCTCATCGTCACCGTCCGATTTAAAACTACCAGTCCCTGCATCCGAATCATTTTCCTCGTCGTCGCCACCTTTCACACCAAGCAAATTTGTCCTCAGCCTTTTCAATAGCACTCGCTTTGTACCCTTCGTACACAGACTGTAACTCTCTAGCAGACTCCTAAGATCCTCAGTTGCTAACTCGAGTGCACCTTCAAGAATTCTGTTTACCGCATCCATATTCTGCTTCTTTTGCAAATCAAAATTATCCACCGCAGCGATATCACTCAACAACTGTACTCACTACTGCCAGCACCCAGCGAGATGAAAAAAATATGTTTAATATGCTTGTGTATCGTCACCTTTTAATTACACTGGTCAACACTGAAATTTTTTCCTGAAATTTCATATGTAATATATGATAAATATAAGGCACTGAATACGAAAAAAATATCAATTTGTTTATATCAGCTTTATTTTTTTATTTATACAAAAATTAGAAATTTCTCTAAAAATCCCATGTTTTTCTAAGATTCTTCGTGATTAAATTGTTGGATTATATACTCCTTAAGAGTATAAACACAAGACCTAATCAAACAAAACATAGGAACAAAGGATTGTAAACTGCGATGCGAACAGCGCGGCTGTGACTGTAATACTTTCCTTTATCCTAATTCATTCTGGTGTTATAGTTTATTAAAGACGGACGTGCCTTCGGTGTGCAGTAGAAGAGAATTAAAAGAGAATACAAAGAAAGAAGAAGTGTTTCAATTCGCCCTTTATTCAACAGGTTATGGGCCCAGGATACTTAGTGAATTAACAATAGTTATTTAAAGTGTAGTTTTATTTTAAATTGTGTGAAAGAAATTTTTGTGCGTGATTTAAACGACGATGGACAATTCCAGAATTAAAAGGAATATTAAAGCGTTCGATGGTGAACGATACAGTGTGTGGAAACTAAGAGTGCGTGCTTTGTTATGTGAACTGGATGTCGTCAGAGTAGTTGACGATGCAACTCCAGATGAACAAAGTCTAGAATGGAAGAAAGCCGATCGGATTGCCAGAAGTGTAATTGTGGAATATCTATCGGACTCTTTCCTCAATTTCGCAAAACCAGGTAGTAGTGCTAAAGACATTCTGTGCAGTTTGGACGCCATATATGAGCGCAAAAGCTTAGCCACCCAATTAGCTCTCCGAAAGAAGTTACTGGGGCTAAAGCTCCAAAGTGATACCACGTTAACGAAGCACTTTACGTTGTTTGATGATTTAATTACGGAGTTATTGGCAGCAGCACCCATAAAGAGGTATACAAATCCGAAATCATCAAACTTTCGCCAGCTGCAGTACAAAGGGAGATCTTTTAAATCACAAAGAAAAGCAAACATCACATGCTATCATTGCGGTAGAAAAGGCCATGTAAAGAACGATTGTTACTATTACAAAAAAGGGTCTCAATACAAATACAACGAGAGAAAAAGGACGGTTCAAACTGTGCAAATAAATGAACCTAAAACGATAAATGATCGTGCTTCTGGATTTGCGTTTATGGCTGGAGATTTTTCGTCTGATAACAAGAGCAATAAAATTGAATTTCTTCTGGACTCCGGAGCATCGGACCATCTAATAAACAGAGAAGATGTAGCAGGTAGTTTCAACGAATTGCAGACGCCAATGAAGATTTCTACAGCTAAAAATGGAATTTTCATAACTGCGACGAAGAACGGCAGAATTCATGTAACCAGCGATGTGGGTATTCAAGGAGTACTAGAGAATGTTTATTTTTGTCCAGATGTCCCATATAACGTGCTGTCGGTTCGAAGGATGCAACAGGCGGGTATGACTGTGATTTTTAATGAAAACGGCGTAAATGTTATTAATGGTCGTAAGACCGTTATGCAAGGTAAATGTGTAAATAATTTATTTTGTGTAGATTTTTTGATTGACAAAAGTATGCAACAACAATTAATGGGTCAGGTATACAGTAGTGTCAATTCTAGTTATCAATTGTGGCATCAACGATTGGGACATATTGGTAAATCAAAATTTATAGAGTTCAAGACTAAACAAATGGTTGATGATATTGGTCAAATTGATAAAATAATGCCGAACGACAATTTATGCGAGGCTTGTATAAATGGTAAGCAAGCGCGTTTACCATTTAGAAAGATTAAAGATAAAACTTACGTAAAAAGACCATTATTTATTATACATTCTGATGCGTCTGGACCAATAACTCCTGCCACGGTTGATGATAAAAACTATTTTGTGCTTTTCGTTGACGAATACACTCACTATTGTGTTACGTACTTACTTAGAAATAAGTCAGATGTATTTTCAATGTTCAAAGACTTTATTGCAAAGAGTGAGGCTCATTTGAGTTTAAAAGTAGTAAATTTGTATTCTGATAATAGAGGGGAATATTTGTCTACTGAGATGAAGGAATATTGTGTGCAAAAAGGAATAAGCTATCATTTAACAGTTTCACGAACGCCTCAATTAAATGGTGTATCAGAACGAATGGTAAGAACAATAACTGAAAAAGCTCGTGCAATGATAACGGGTGCTAGTTTAGAAAAATTGTTCTGGGGTGAAGCGGTTCTTACTGCTACATATTTAATAAATTTGACCCCAACTAAAGCTTTGAAACAAGATAAAACACCATATGAAATGTGGCATGGTAAAAAGCCTCAAGTTAAATATTTAAAGGTTTTCGGTTCTACTGTGTACGTACATAGTAAAACCAGGAAAACAAAATTTGATGAGAAATCTTGGAAAGCTATTTTGGTCGGATATAGTCCGAATGGATATAAAGTGTGGGATGTGGAAACTGAAAAGTTTGTTATAGTGAGAGATGTTATTGTGGATGAATTAAATAACTTGGTATACAGGCCTGTAATAAAGCCTGAAGGAGTTAATGTTGAAAACTTCAGAGATGAAACTGATGCATCTGACACAGAGTCAAAATCAGTAGTAAAGCGAAAGAAATCTGATAGAAATAAATCAGATACATCAAAACCAAGAGATGTATTGAGTCCTCAAAATGATCAAACTAAAATATCAATAATTCCTGAGCTTAGGAGAAGTGATAGAATTAAAAATATGTCTCATGTAAATAGTATAACAGATGATCATATCATGTGTGCTCAATCTCTAGTGTGCAAGATTCCCACTTCATATCAAGAAATACATAACAGAGACGATAGAGTTCAGTGGGAACTAGCAATTAAAGATGAAATTGATTCTCTTTTAATTAACAATGCATGGTCATTGGTATTAAAGCCGGAGAATAAAATATTGTTGATTGTAAATGGATATTTACCATTAAAAATGATGAGTTTGGAAATCCTTTAAGGTATAAAGCTCGACTTGTTGCTCGAGGTTTCAGTCAGGAATATCTAGTTAATTATAATGAAACTTTTGCACCAGTTGCAAGGATTTCAAGTTTTAGATTTATAATAGCGTTTTCAAATCAATTTAATTTATTATTCCATCATATGGATGTAAAAACCGCTTTTCTAAATGGTATATTAAAAGAAGAAATATATATGAAAATTCCAGAGGGAGTAGTTAGTAAAAGAGATCAGGTCTGTCAGTTAAATAAAGCTTTATATGGATTAAAGCAAGCAGCAAGATGTTGGTTTGAAATGTTTGAAAATTCTCTTATAGAACAAGGTTTTCAGAATTTATCTGTTGACCGTTGTATTTACATTTTAGACAGAGGAGATGTATCTAAGAATATCTATGTTGTGCTATATGTGGATGATCTTGTGATTTCGACTGCAAATATTGAAACAATGAATAGTTTCAAAAATTAATTAATGAATAAATTTCGAATGGTAGATTTAAAAAAAATAAGAATTTTCTTGGGAATTAAAATTGAGAGGGAAAATGATAAAATAACTTTAGATCAGAGTGCTTATATAAAAACAGTATTGAGTAAATTTAGTATGTTTGATTGTAAGGCTGTTAGTACACCTCTTCAAAGTAAATTAGACTATGAAGCTTTAAATTCGGATGAGAAATATGATGCGCCTTGTCGGAATGTTATTGGATGTTTAATGTACATAATGCTTTGTACACGACCCGATTTAAGCGTATCTGTTAATATTTTGAGTAGATATCAGAATTGGAATAATAAAGAACTCTGGCAATGTCTAAAAGGATTGCTAAGATATCTTAAGGGTTCAGTCGATATTAAATTGAGTTATACTCGAAGTAATTATGATAATCTTCTTAGTGGTTATGTCGATTCTGATTGGGGAAGAAATGATGGTAAAGATAGGAAAAGTACAACAGGCTATTTATTTAAATTATTTGAACAATGCATAATATGCTGGAATACAAAAAGACAGACATCGGTAGCAGCCTCATCTACTGAAGCTGAGTATATGGCTCTTTTTGAAGCTGTTAGGGAGGCATTATGGTTAAGATCGTTAGCAACTAGTATTAAAATATATATTTCGGAACCATCTATAATTTATGAAGATAATAATGGTTGCATAAGTATAGCAAACAATCCGACTAACCATAAAAGATCAAAACGTATTGATATAAAGTATCATTTCTCTAGGGAACAAATTGAGAAAAATGCAATAACCTAAAGTATATTCCTACAGGTAACCAATTAGCTGATGTCTTGACAAAACCATTACCAAGTGCCAAATTCCTGGAGCTGAGAGCTGAAATGGGTTTAAAATAGTATTTTTAATGTATTACTTCTGTAATTATTTTGAAATAAGTATAATGGTCTGATTAGGTTTTTCTGGGTTTTTCCTAATCCTATGCAATGAATGTTGGACCATAATTATGTAATTTCCCAGAAAGCATAAAGAAGGCGTGCCGTTATTTTTGTTACTTTAAATGTATGAAATTAAATGTGAATTATTGTCTTAAATTTGTATGAGTTATGAATTTGAATTTTTGCATGGATTCTAATGTTAATTTGTTTAAAGTAACTGTTTTGTATACTTATTTTATTTTTAATTAATTGATTAGTTCTTGAGGAGGCGTGTTGGATTATATACTCCTTAAAAGTATAAACACAAGACCTAATCAAACAAAACATAGCAGCAAAGGATTGTAAACTGCGATGCGAACAGCGCAGCTGTGACTGTAATACTTTCCTTTATCCTAATTCATTCTGGTGTTATAGTTTATTAAAGACGGACGTGCCTTCGGTGTGCAGTAGAAGAGAATTAAAAGAGAATACAAAGAAAGAAGAAGTGTTTCAATTCGCCCATTATTCAACATAAATGCTATGAAATGTCCTCTTATTTGATTTTCTCGAACGAAAGGCTTCAGGTTGATCCCTCTGCAGACTCCAACAGTAATCTGCCATCATATGGACGTCCCACCTTCCTTGATACCGCTCTTCCATTGTACGAATATCTTGATAAAATCTTTCACCCTGCTCTTCACTGAAATCACCAAGATTTTCTGGGAATCTATCTAAATGAGAGTGCAAATAGTGAAGCTTGATACTCATATTGCAGCCCAAACGCTCAACCAACTCAGAATAGTTGTCTGACTTATAGTTTCCGAGAAAATTTTTAATTACCAAAACAAACGATTTCCAAGCTTCAGACTCGAGTTTATTCAATGAACTCACAAAGCTTGTGTCTTTTAAAAGTTGCGGTCCATCAAAAATACCGGCTTTCAATTTTTCTGTACTTAACCCAGGAAACTTGCGTGAAAGAAATGCGAAACATCCACCGTTTTTGTCAAGTGCCTTTACAAACTCTTTCATAATGCCGAGTTTAAGGTGCAGTGGTGGCAATATAATGCGATCTCGATTTACCAAGGGCAAATCGATAACATTTTTGATACCAACCATAAGTTCGTTTCGTACCGGCCAGACGTTTTGAGACCAATGATGTTGTTTGTCCCGACTATCCCATAAACATATAAAACATGGATATTTAGTGTATCCACCCTGTTGTCCGAGAAGAATATTGACCATTTTTAAGTCTACACAAATTACCCAGTTGTGATCTCTATACTTAATATGTTCTATTACCGAAGAAATATTTTCATACTCTTCTTTCATTGTTGTCGAGTGTGCAATAGGTATAGAACCATACTTATTCCCGTTATGAAGAAAAACACACTTCAAGCTTCTCTTGCTACTATCTATAAAAAGACGCCAATCATTTGGCTGATAATTTTGTAAACTCATCTTTAGCAAAAGACCTCTGACATCATTACAAAAAACTAAATCCCTGTCACTGGAAAAATACGGTAACAAATCTCTTTCTCGGGTCCGATAGGAAGTAATTTTGGTCTCTGGTGTAAGTAAATTCTTTTCTTTCAAACGCGATGCCAAAACTTCAGAAGCTTCTTTGGATAAATTTAGGTCCCTTACTAAATCATTCAACTCCTTTTGATTAAACGGTTGAGGTCTTGCCGGCTCACTACATGTGAAATCGGAATCCGTATCGTCTTCAAACATAAGATCTGGTTCTTCGGAGCATTTAGATGAAGTTGGTGCTGGTTGTGTATCACCAGAGTATAGAAGAGGTCGTTGGGCAGAGGGCAAGTTGGGATATGACCACTTGTTACGATTTTCAGAATTCATGCCATTAATATTTAGACTGCAAAAATAACAGTCATCGTGGTGATTTTGAGGTTCTCGCCAAATCATCGGTGTTTAATATTTTATAGCACTTCGTTTTCCATTTGACCATTGACGCAGGCAAACAATACAGTTCTGGCACACAGTATGAGGCACCCATTGCTTGTCTTGATTGCACAATTTTCTTTGAAAATATTGAAAATAAGTTGTTTTAATAAAATCGGAGATGGGCTTTCGATATTTTTTAAAGATATATTCGCCACAAATATAACAGAAAGTATCTGCATTATGTAGACAACGTCTCCGAGTCGCAGCCATATCGAAAGTAATAAAAAAAGTATTTTTGAATTGAGTTGAACTTAAAAAATCTACACGTGGTGTCTAAATGCGGGAAGTTTAAAAATATTCAAAAACTAGAGCTGTTAAAAAAACCGTTTTCGCAGTCGATATCAGCCCATCCTTATAAACCAAAAAATTTAAAATGATAAGAGGAAAAAATCAAAAATATTTTTTTTGTTGACCAGTGTTATCACTCAAAAAAAAAATTTTTTTTTTTTAAGCCTAGGTTGAGCCCCCAATTATGTTGGAAAATGAAACCACGAGCATACAAAATTCAATTTTAATGATTCAATTTAGTATAGAGGTTTATGTATAATAGAAAAGACAAGAAAAGATAACTGAAGGTTTAGATAGATTAAAATGCAAGTCCTCTAATTTTAGTTTGAACTTAATAGTTGACGACAGCGACTGACTTGTTTTTAAAGTGGTCCGCAAAAACGTATGATTAGCGGATAGGGATTAACTGGACGTGTGGTTC
Organism: Criorhina ranunculi; assembly: GCA_951813785.1. Taxonomy (NCBI): domain Eukaryota; kingdom Metazoa; phylum Arthropoda; class Insecta; order Diptera; family Syrphidae; genus Criorhina; species Criorhina ranunculi. Next base: position 56,612,283 of record OX638381.1, on the reverse strand, counting down.
GACTTCAGGGATATTCAACCTTCGTTTCTCGCCCAACATATATGTATATGAATGTAGAAAGGTATAGAATATGCAACAATGTAATATAAATGCAGTAAGAGTTATATGTGTCATTGGAGTTATTTAATTTTCAACATTCTCCGGGCGGGGCGAATGGCGAATCTCCATGGGATACAGCAACTGGATGGGACGTCTAACTTTCTTACCGTTGGCAAAACGAACTTCACAGGCCCTTATTTTATTATCCCTTCCAGGAAAACAGGTCCCTACAACAGCTAACTTCCAATGCATACGCGGAACCACATCTCCCAATTTAATTGCTGAGAAATTGCTTTTACCAGAATGGTGCGCAGATCTCAGCAAACGACGGTACTCTGTATTCCATCTTTTCCATAAACGGCTTATATATTGAGTTCTGGATCTCCACAATTTACGTAACTCAGCATTATCAACTAACTCTGGCAGCTGCTTCGCAGATGTCTCAAAATGTCCAGCAAGAAAACGACTCGGAGTAAGTGGAGTCAAATCCATTGGGTCGTCGCTCAGATAGGTTAGAGGACGCATATTTATAACGTTTTCCGCTTCAGCAAGTAGGGTTCACAGCTCTTCGTTGTTTAGTTTCGACTTCCAAATAGTGGCCTTTAAAACATCCTTGACACTTTTAACCATACGTTCCCAAAACCCGCCCCACCATGGAGCCCGTTCGACGCTAAATCGCCAACTGATCCCACGATTGCTTAAAAATCCGTAAAAGACCTCACTGTCGAGAATGTTTCCCACACACCGTAACTCTGCAGATGCTCTTTTAAACGTCTTGGCGTTATCTGAATAAATTATCTTGGGGGCACCCCTTCGAGCGATGAACCTTCTAATAGCCAGCAGACAGCATTCCGTATTAAGACTCAATACCAGCTCCAAATGTATTGCCCGAACTACAGCGCACGTGAACAGCATAATATAGACTTTACCTGTTTCTCCATTTTGACAAGTATAGAGTGGACTAGCGAAATCGACTCCCACAGTTTCGAACGCCCTCGAAGCCATCATCCTTTCCTTGGGCAGCGGCGCGAATGAATTTGAAATAGGCCTACCTTTGAATCGGCGGCAGAGCTTGCACGCATTGATGACCTTTTTTATAAGCTGCCGAATGCCTGGCATCCAAAATTTGTCGCGCAGTCGCGTCAATACCGCACCAACTCCGCCATGTAGTGATACCTCGTGCAGATGCGTGGCTATCAAGGTACTTAAATGACTGGATTTCGGTAGTAAAATTGGGCTTACTACATCTAACTGCTCCTCAAGTAACTGTAATCTGCTAGCGACCCGCAAGACGCCTTCAGTATCCAAGAAGAGATTGAGTGTCAACAGGTTCATTTCATTTTTAAAGTACAGCTTTTGGAAGAACTTTATCTAGTATTTCTCCGCAACATCCAATTCGCCAGCGTTAAGAAACTTCATCCAAGGGTGACGCTTACCACGGAAACGATTTACTGCCCGCAAAACATTTGATGTAACTCGCAAAAGTCTTTTCCAAGAGCTTATCTTGTCATAAGCTAATAACGGTTCGAGCATTTCACCTGCCTGTGATCCTTGCGCCTCTTCAAATAACGTAAGTAAAACTGTGGACTCAGCAGCTATTGGGTTCTCCATCGGCCACTCAGCTTTAGGCTTCCTAAGCCATTCTGGACCCTCTCTCCACTCTGGTGATGCCTCAAATTTGTCCACCGATATCCCCCTCGTAAGCAGATCAGCTGGGTTAAGTTTACCCGGACAATGCCGCCATTCACTTCCTTTTGTAATGTCCTGTATCTCCTTGACACGGTTGAACGCGTAGGGCTTCCATCTCTTCGCATCTCCACGCAGCCAATGCAACGCGATCTGCGAATCAGTCCATAAAACATAGCTTCCAAAGGGCATCGCTATTTTATCAAAATATGACCTCAATCGGGCTGCTATCAAAGCAGCAGTAAGCTACAACTTTGGTAAACTCATTTCATCGGCCTTCGCTTCTTTCAATGATGCTACACGCGCCTTTGCACACAAGAAATTTACCTTCACGTTGCCTGAACTATCTTCAACTCGTACGTAGGCCACTGCCCCAAATGCCTTAGTGCTTGCATCTGCGAAAATATGCGTCTCAATAGCATGGCTGTCAGCGCCCATCCCTAGCCACCGAGGCATAGCCAAGCTCCCAATTCGATCCAAACCTTAAGAACACAAAATCCACTCGCTCAACAAATCAGCAGGTTGGGGTGTGTCCCAGGCTAATTTTAATCGCCACAAACACTGAAAAAGGATTTTCAAACGCGTTACAATAGGGCTTAGAAATCCCAATGGTTCATAAATGGAAGCAATTATTTTTAAAAGGTTACGCTTCGTTGTTACAAAAGATTCATCTATGCTGACCGGTTTCATGTTGATGCTCAACTCGTCGCTATGAATGTTCCATTTAAGACCCAAGACCATCTGGATTAGTTCGCTGCTCTCAACGCCTAAGTAATTCCTAACCTTGAGATCACTACTGGCCCATTTTCGCAGATGCATATGAGTGTGACTCATTACCTTCACGGACTCGCGATGAAACAGCTTTGCTTGACTTCGGCTATCCACACTGACCGGAAGATCGTCCACATAAAACGCCCTTTTCAGTATAGCACAGGTCCAAGCGAAGGTGGAGGTTTCGAAATCGAGGTGTAGCTGAATGCAGGCAGATAGCAAAAAAGGACTACAGGTAACTCCAAAAGTAACTCGAGTCGTACGAAATTCTTTAATGGGTGGTAATTTAACTGGTGATTGAATCTTATCAACCAAAGAAACCGATGGCTGTCACGGTCATCTTCGGATGGACTGATTTGTAAAAAAGCCTTTTCAATATCGGCAATCATAGCAATTCTGCCCTGTCTAAACTGCAAAAGAATACGTAAAATCTCTGGAAGCAGATTGGACCCTGTTAATAATAAATCATTTAAAGAAAGTACGCCTTCAGATCGAGAGGAAGCATCGAATACAATGCGTAGCTTTGTCTTCGATTTTTCCGGTCGGTAAACTGGCCTATGAGGCATATAATACAATTTGCCAATTACCTTTGAACTAGCCGGCTCGGCAAAGCCAGCAGCAATAAACTCCCTCAGAGCAGCATCGTATTCCGAAAGCTTAGATGGTTCTCTTGAAAGTTTCTTCACTAGCGAATGGAGTCGAATAACCGCATTTTCCCTGTTACTTGCAATTGACAACTCTGATTTCCTCCAAGGAAGAGCTGCTTCGTATCTTGTCGATGTTTTCCGTAAGCACTTGCCCTTAAGATCGTCGGTGAGAGAATCAGATTCACACTTTTCGCCTTGAATTCCCAACACTTCTAAACTCCACATATTTTCTACAGCGAAACTACAAAGTGAAGAAGACGCTTCGTAATCTATCTCCTCATTGTCTCTCTCGCACGGACCTTGAACTGTCCAACCGAAAATTGTAGACACAGCTGTCAAACGATCCAATACTTCACAATATTTACCGGTAACAACACACCAATAATAATCCGCACCGATCAAAAGTCCCAAACCGTTTTCCTGTATGCACCCGCTTGCATTCGAATCCGCCAATTTTAGTTCTTTAAACTGAGCACTACTCTTCTGAGCTCACAGATTTGCCGTTAATGCTCTCAGCACAGTTCCCGTCGTACACCGCTTACATATAATTTTTACACGACAAAATTTGGCTGTGTGGCCTTTTTGTGTACAACGAAAGCACCGACCGTCACCCTTCAATAGTTTTTTCTTTTCGTTTACGGTACGCGCACTATCGCACTCTTTCGTTGAGTGCCCAGATGACTTACATAAAAAACAAGACGTAGTATTAGTGGTAGTAAACAACCCAGCTGCTGTTGTGGGTTGCAGATATTTTGTGTTGGTGTGCAATGGTTTCGTCGTTTTACCTACCGATGCTTTTTCGATGGACTCTACCTCTTGTTTCAGAAGGAGCAAAATGTTTTTCAATTGTTTATCACCGTCGAATGTAAGAGTGGAACCACCATCCAAACTTGGAGCATTGTGGTCCTCTTCTTTTATTGCATCGTCTTTTGCCGCTTCCTTCTGTGTGCGATGTTATTGAATCCTCAACTCACCGGGCATACAACGTAACAGGATTGACTTCAACTTACGTACTTACTTATCAGGCCAGCGACCCTTGGAGGGTCTGAGCCTGAACTAATGCCGTTTTCCATCCTTTACGGTCCCGGGCACGCTGCTTTCAATTTACTAGACCAAGATTTCTGGCGTCCGCGATTGCCTGATCTTTAAACCGGAGGTTCGGTCTTCCTCTTTTTCGTGAACCAGGTGGCTGGGATTCGAAGATCCTCTTAGCTGGAGCATTCTCGTCCATTCGCTCGATGTGGCCGAGCCATTGCAGTCGACGGATTTTTGCCTTCCGGACTACATCCACATCTTTGTACAGTTCGTAGAGTTCGCGGTTGTATCTTCTCCTCCATTCGCCCTCCTCGCAGACTGGACCAAAAATTCGACGTAGGATTTTTCTTTCGAAGGATCCGAAGATCTGATCCGCTGTCTTACTAATCGTCCAGCATTCAGCTCCATAAAGCAGGACTGGCAAGATCAGGGTTTTGTAGAGCAAGATTTTGGTCCTTCGGGTTAGGAGTTTGGACCCTAGTTGTTTAGACAAACCGAAGTAGCAACGGTTGCCTAAGGTTATCCTTCGTCGAATCTCCACCAGGGTGTCATTTGTGGAGTTTATGTTTACCCCGAGGTAGGTAAACTCCTTCACTACCTCAAAATTGTAGCTGTCAATTGTTAGGTTTTGACCTAGACGGTGTTCGACGGATCGGTTTTTGGTAGACAGCATATACTTTGTTTTATCCTCATTTATGGTGAGACCAACTCGTTGGGCTTGTTCTTGTATTGCCGTAAAAGCCTCAATAATGGCACGCTGGGACCGGGCGATGATGTCGATATCGTCTGCGTATCCCAGCAGCTGGATGGATTTGTTAAATATAGTGCCTTCTGTGTTTACGCCGGCCTTTCGCACTATCTGCTCCAGCACAAGATTAAAGAAGTCACACGACAGCGCGTCTCCTTGCCGAAATCCGGTGCATGTTTGGAATAATTCGGAGGTTCTGTTCCCAAACTGCACGGTGCATTGCGAGTTCTCTAGCGTGGCGCGACACAACCGGATCAGTTTTCTCAGGATCCCGAATTCGGCCAACGCGTTGTATAGTTCGGTGCGATGAATGCTGTCGTATGCGGCTTTGAAGTCGCTGAAAATATGGTGAGTATCGACTTGGAACTCGTTGGTCTTTTCCAGGATTTGCCGAAGTGCGAAGATTTGGTCTATCGTCGATTTGCCGGGCCGGAAGCCACACTGATAGGTGCCGATGAGTGTGGCGCAAATCGGCTTTAGTCGTTCGCACAGTACACTGGATAGGATCTTGTAGGCTACATTAAGCAGGGATATACCTCGGTAGTTCTTACAAGACATAGGATCGCCTTTCTTGAAGATGGGGCAGATAGAGCTGATAGTCCAGTCGTCGGGCATGCTTTCGTCCTCCCATACTTTGCAGATGATCTGGTGCATACTCCCTACCAAAACATCGCCACCAGCTTTGAAGAGCTCTGACGGTAATCCATCCGAGCCTGCGGCCTTGTTGTTCTTCAGCTTTTTAATGGCTGTGCCGACTTCCTCAAGGCTGGGTGGGAGAACTACTTCATCGACTGAAAGTGAGTTTTCTTCATACTCTATCACTCTCTCCTGGCCATGCCCATTAAGCAGCTGCTGGAAATGCTGCTTAAATACATCCACAATTCCCCGCGGTTCGGTGACAAGATTACCTTCATTATTTCGAAGGGCCTGAGTTCCTGGTCTGTAGCCTGCAGCCAGGCTTTTAGCTGATCCCTTTTCGCGCCGTGTTGTCGTTGTATATCGGGTCCGTTATCTTCCGAGGCAGTTAGTTCTCTCGTAACAATATTGTTTTTACGTGGTTGGGCCGTTAACCCCACGCACAACCGCCAAAACTGGTCGGGATAGAAGAAAACGTGTCCTCTTGCCTAGAACGCGGCTGCATACATTAGTTCACTATTCAGCGGATGCTGAGACAGCTATTCAGGGGCGCCACGTGGAGGCTGTATGTCAACTTGAACTGCATAGTGACAAGGATCGTACCTGGCATCTCACCTAGTTGAGTGCATTCAGAGACTTCACCCTGTATGTGCATTTCCGTGCCATTGGAGGAGTTGAATCCACCAACCCACCAAAAGGTGACTTCAACATGATATAATAATGTGAGGAGGGGACGCCGAGAGCTGTGAGAGATCGGCTGGCTGATATGACTGTGTTGTATAGTTGTCTCAATCCCTGGGAATCCGTTTTAATATGTACTGGAGTTAAGTTCGTCAACTGCTGCATGAGACGATCAATTAATTTATCGGTGTCACCATACTCCTCTTGCAAGAGTGCGACAGCGCCATCGTAACACGCATCTGATGGTGTAAACCCCGCTATCACCCTTTCTGCAGCTCCAGTTAAAACGGACTGCAAATAATTAAATTTTTCCGTTCCTGGAAGCGACTGATTTTCATGAACTGCTGTTCTAAAATTTTCCCAAAAGGGTATCCAATCCCTATAATCCCCTGAAAATTTCTTCAACTCTAACTTCGGCAGCTGGATGCATTGCGCCCTTGGCACATTGACAGTAGGTTGGCAGTTCCACATGGTTCGATTCGCTCCTTTACCTTTAACAGACGTACTTCAATTCGCGCGATTGCCCCAACAGTCGTATCCTCGTATTCCGCGATTTTTTCTGGATTCTTGTCCTCTAGCTCCTTGCTCTGAACATCCTTATTGATGGCAACAAGATTCTGATGAGCCGTAGACAAACGATGTAACAGTGAGGACAACTCTTCCTCTATACTGTCCAAGACAGTCGGATCATCCAACATTTTCGAATTCGGTGAATTCAAGTAATCCATTGCTTCTTTCACGATTGTGGTTATTTGGCTGCGATAGCCAGCACGCACTTGCATTTCCATTTCTCAAGGGTTGTTTAGTAGAGTTCAATTTTAGAGTCACCTCTTCCGTTTCTTCCCGGGTTTCAGCACCAATGTAAAAAAAAACGCCCGTGGAAGAATTATTAAACTTTATTGAACAAAAAAAACCGATTCGCTCGGGTCAAAAGTCTCGTGGCAACTAAATTTATTTCACAATGTTTTTTTTTACAATAGAAAGAGATAGATATATGTATGATATATGTATATGAATGTAAATAGGTAAAGAATATGTAAGAATATGTATGATATATGTATATGAATGTAGATAGGTATAGAATATGTAACAATCACTACTATTATATAAAGAGGAAACATTAAAAAACTTTGGCCCCGGTAATCTCAGCAAATACTGAACCGATCAACGTGAAATAAAATGTATAATATTCCTTATTTTTGCGAAATCCAGTTAGGCTACTTTTTTTTATTTATAGAAAAATTCAACATTTTTTTTTTTATACTAATTTTTAAGAGGTTGACCAACATATTCACTCCTAACTTTAAATCAATTAAAAAAATTGCAAAAACAATATTTTTTTGTATAAAGTCAATATGCTTACGCACATTTTAAGCCCTTAATCTTTTTTTAATTATACCTACATACTGAGAAATAAATTAATAAGTATTTTCAATACATCCATTATTTTTATTTGTTTACATCGCTGATATCGATTCAATTACGATGACGAGGTTGCTGCTTTGTTCCATTTTATCATCGTTCCGTGGTTTCGCATGCTCTCTTCCATTCATTCCTATTCCTACTTTGTATGATCATGAAGTTGTGTGGATCATACTTTTATCTCCTATCTCCATAGGGGAAGAATTAGAATCGCCCAAAAAAAAAGGGTTCGAGATTTTGATAAAGCTTCCCATGACGATACACTAAAAATCATTTGCACCGTTTCAAATCAAAAGCGACAAACTCGCGCAGATTTTCTCTTTTCCAGTCATTTTCCAGTCATTCTCTCTTGTGTACACACAAAACAGAGAAAAATCGACGATCGTCAACGCCTACTGATGAGATCCTTGAATGGGATTGGCCGATGTGTTGTGAAATTTATTGAAAAAATAAGGAGTCTATGTTGCCAAATGCGAAAATTGAGTGTAGAGAAGGCGTGAAGTATGGATTATTATTTTTTTCAGTGAACATGGTAATGACATGTTTTTTGAAACTTTTACTTCTCACTTATGGCGTTGAAAAGAAAAAAGAATGTTTTGCTGATATGAGTTCCTTTTCCTTTTTATGTAAATGTGTAGCTATATATTTATTTTTTGAACTCTTTTTCAATTACACAAACATTTATTGTAAGAAGTACTTAAATGTTGTCACAAAAAGGGGTGTGCACCAATAAAGTGGTTTGTTCATCGGAGTTAGATTTTTTCCAAGTTAAACAGGTAGGTGTCGGTGTAAGTAAAAATCGATAGGATAAAATCTGAAAGGAAATCGAGAAAGTTCAGCCGATTCGTACATGTCATTTTCCAGTCAATAAAAGAGAGCACATCTTTCGATGCTCTCTCTGCGCAACTTTCCTTGTCGCTTTTGATTTGAAACGGACTATATTTTCGAATTGAGGCTGGTGTGTGTGCGTGTGTATCTGACAATTTTTTCTCCTTCGATATCTGGAGAACAGAACAACGTACGATCGTGGGTTCTTTTATTTTATTTTATTTGTCAGCATGATACTTAACTAAGATCTGGTTAGATTTTGGGTAAAATTGGAACGCAAGCACGTTGTGGTGCGTTGGAAACAATTTTCGCTGTGATACCTATAACACAATATGAGGTGGGAAGTACAGGACTGACTCCCAGTAGAATTTTTTTGGTTTTTGAGTTAATGCAAGATAGTCTCACTCAAAAACCAATCAGTTGAAGAGGAAAGTATGTTTTTTCATCGGCCAACTGGACTGAATCGAACCATATATCTAGGTATATCTTTTCCCATTCTTTGTGTACTCAATTCATCCAAAAGTAAAAAACTCGGTATGGTAGGAATAAAATTGAGTAAAATTATGTAGAAAAAAAGAGAAAATATAAATTCAAAGCTGAAACAGATTGTAGATTTGATTTTAAATATGCTGATGTTGATTTTTTATTTTTAAACGGAAATATATGGTAAATGTCCTTTGACATCGGTATTGTATAACAAATGACATGTTTTTATTTATATTTTACACAGTTTTCGATATAATCGGAGTAGCTTCATAAAAATCTACAAAATGTACAAAATACATAAGAAAAAGACAATGGTAAGAAAATGCTTTTTAATCTACTTTATTTGTAGGTTAATTTTCCTATTTTTTGTTTATTATAAAAACCATTCAGAAAATATAATTCAGATTGGTTTGCTTTCTTTTTTATCATAAAGAAAACATAATGATCAAAAGAAAGACAAATTTGTCAGAGAAATCCCGCAGAGGTAGGTAAAATGGATAACGTTTGCACATTTTGTAAAGCAAAAGCATGGGCTGAGGATTTAAGTAGCATGTGCTGCTCTAATAGTAAAATAAAGCTTCCACCTACAGCCGAATTATCTGAGCTTTTACGAAGTATGCTAATTGGATCCCCGCTCCAAACATTTCCTTGATAATGTTAGGTCATATAAAACACATTTCCAAATGACAGATAAAGATAAAACAGATACAGGAAGGAAACTTCAAGCCGACTTTTAAAGTGCAAGGGAAAATAGCTTCCTCCAAATATTTTTCATCTCAGAAGCGGATCAGATCTCTTTGCGGCAAAACATGTCTCCTAATCTCAAACGGGAGATCATAGAAATACTTCAAGGTCTCCTTAATAGTCGAAATGAGTACATATCCATTTCCAAGACCGCATTGGAACATTCCCCTCCAAATTTGTCAGACTTCAAAGTTATTTTTAAGGCCAATAAACTTGCAAATGAAGATCGTGGCCGCTTTAATTCTCCAACAGCAAATGAAATTGCCGTGTTATTGTTGGAAGAAGATAAGAGTCCCCGAGACATTGTTTTACATAGAAGTTATGGACACTTCCACCGTATTTCGGACCCACAGCAATACCCATTAATGTTTATTCGTGGTGAGGCCGGTTATTCCGAAAATTTTACTTGCAACCGGCCAAATAAATTCAAATAAAACTGTATCTTGCAGGGAATTTTACGCCTATAGATTGATGGTAAGCTTTTGAGTCCGTTTGTGGAGGACATGGCAGCCAAAATTATTACAGAGAGGGTTATTTTCAGAAGAACTCATCAGCAGACTCTGAAAGCTGATAATTATATAGATTTCAGGGACGCTGTAAGCAATGATGTTAATGCTTATCTACGTTCACTGGATCACCAAGGTATTTTCACGAAAAAAACTCAAGACGCAATAACATATATGTCAGAAAACATGGTCGGTCAGATCTCTTCATAACTATGACATGCAATCCAGAGTGGCCGGAAATTAAAGCTGAGCTTCTTTCGGGGCATGTTTAATATTTTGTTGCTTAAATATTATGTCAAAAAAAGTTTTTCTAATAACTTCGCGAAGCAACGCGAGCACGGGTCTGCTAGTGTAAAATAAATGCAGTAAGAGTTATATGTGTCATTGGAGTTATTTAATTTTCAACAGCTATCATATTTTATCTCTTGACACTTGTTGCAATTATTGATTACTAATTGTATATATTCTTGCAGTTTAGAGAAATATATTTTATTTTTGAGTGTGTAGTTTGTTTCGTTTATTCCACTGTGCATTGATTCTTTAGTATTGTAACGTGTTTGCCGGTTCGCAATGATACAACTTTTTCCTCCTTTCTATTCTATTTTTCTTTATTTAATCTTTTCACAAACTACTGATGATCTTTTATTTATTCCAACAATATTCAACTCTTTAAATCCAATTATTCACAACTCTTTTATTCCAAACAACTTAAACAATTAATCTCAATCAAATTCTTCTGTAATTTTAATTCACTATTAAAATCTCTATCCAAATCACTTTTCAACTGTATCTCTAATAAATCTCAAGACAACTGTGTCCATGCTCTCAATGCTCGTAGTATTTATACCCGAGATACGAATCCAGAATCTTTCTTCCTGGCGACGATTTGCTCATCTAGTGAGATATCGATAGTTCTGGAACGTGCCTGAGGTAAGTACTAGAAAATTCCTGAAGGTTCTTATAATTGCTGAATGCACTTAAATTTAGCACTACTACCCACTAGATGTCACTGATCGATGTTCTAAATTTCAACCAATCGACTAAATGTCGCTAATACAGTCGATATAACAATTCCACTACATGTCGCTAATGCAGTCGATATTACACTGCCCCCCTCCTAAACTTGTTCGTCCCGAACAAGAGCATCTGCATTGTTTCCATGGTAACGATGTAGACGATCCACATGTATGATTTTCAACTTGCCTCTTAGTCCCCGTTGAATTCTGTAGACAACGTCGTTGATTCGTGTAACCACTGTATAGGGACCCTCCCAGTCCTGCTGCAGCTTCGGAGACCTCCCTTTTTGTCGATGTGGGTTGTACAGCCATACCAGATCTCCTTCCCGAAATCCTGACGTCGTTGTCTTCGCGTCGTACCTGGTCTCCATGCAGTCACTGGCTATCCTAATCTTCGTCCTAGTTCTTTGGTGTATGTCGGCGATCCTTTCCCTTAGGTCTGCCACATATTCTTCTTCCGATTTCGGCTCATCCATGGGAGAACCAAATTTCACCTCACTAGGTAGCCGGACAGGTTGACCAAAAAGGATTTCGGACGGAGTGTGTCCCGTTGAACTGTGAACTGCATTACGGTAAGCCATCAGGAACAAAGGAATATGTCGATCCCAGTCACGTTGGTAATCACTCACGACTTTGGAGAGATGTTCATTCAATGTCCTGTTGAACCGTTCTACCATCCCGTCGGACTGTGGGTGAAGTGGAGTCGTTCGAGTCTTTTTGATTCCGAGTAGTTGACACGTTTCCTGGAATATCTTGGACTCGAAGTTCCGTCCTTGGTCCGAGTGCAGTTCCATGGGTACACCAAACCTGCTCACCCAGTTGTTGACGATCTGTTCCACGACGGTCTTAGCCTCCTGGTTGGGAATTGCAAACGCTTCAGGCCACTTGCTGAAGTAGTCCATAACAACTAAGATGTATCGGTTGCCGTGGTCGGTTTCCGAGAACGGCCCTGCGATGTCAACAGCGATTCGTTCAAACGGTGCGCTCACGTTGTACTGATGCATCTTTCCCCGGGTTTTCACGCTTGGTCCCTTGGTCGCTGCACACGTGACGCACTTTCGACACCAGCTCTCGATGTCATCTCTCGCACTGAGCCAGTAGAATCGTTCCCGTACTTTATCCAGCGTTTTGTTTACACCCAGGTGTCCTCCGGATGCGCCATCGTGCATTTCCAGCAGCACTTCATGCACTTTTGAACGTGGCACCACGAGCTGCATCCTACACGTCTTTCCATCGGGCATCTCCCATTTCCGCCTCAAGATGCCGTCTTGAACATGTAGAGAGTCCCATTGTGCCCAATATGCTTTGAGGGTAGGGCTTCTATCGGAGATATCTCGACCATCAGGTTTCTCCATGTGTTCCTTCCAGGCCAGTATCGATATCCGGGTCTTCCTTCTGAGCGTTCCGGATCTCTTCTGTACTCCAACCGGTGATGGGTTCAGCTCTAACTACTTGGACGGGAACGATCTCTTTCTCCTCCTTTCGTACACAATGCTTACAGTCGGCTTTACAAGGTCGTCGCGACAATGCATCCGCGTTTGAGTGGAGTTTTCCCTTGCGATGCTGTATTTCGAACTCGTACATCTGCAATCGCTCGGTCCACCTCGCGATCTGACCCTCCGGATTTTGGAACTGCAACAACCATTTTAGAGCTGCATGATCTGTACGTAGGAGGAACTTTTGACCGTAGAGGTACTTGTGGAAATGTTTCGTCGCCATAATCAGAGCAAGAAGTTCCCGTCTTGTTACACAGTAGTTCCTTTCTGGTTTGGAGAGTACCTTACTGAAATAGGCCACTACCTTCTCCTGGCCATCATGCACCTGCGAAAGGACAGCTCCGATCCCAACATTACTGGCATCTGCATCTACGATAAACATCTTGTCCGGGATGGGGTAGGCCAGTATTGAAGTTGTTGTTTAAGTTGCCGAAAACTCTGTTCGCATTCGCCTGACCACTTAAATTGTTTGCCCTTTTCCGTCAACTGGTGCAGGCTCTTCGCAATTTTTGCAAAATCCTTTACGAACCGTCGGTAGTATGTGGCGAGGCCAAGGAAACTCCTCAATTGGTGTTTGTCCTTAGGAACTGGCCAATTTTTAACGGCTTCAACTTTGTCCGGATCCGTTCTCACTCCCTCTGACGAAATAATGTGACCTAGATACTTCACTTCTCATTTAAAGAGCGCACATTTCTTCGAGTTGAGTTTCAAGTGGGCATTGCGTAAGCTTTTGAAGACTTCCCTTAGGTTGTCTCGATGTTCCGCAAACGTTTTTCCCACCACAATAACATCGTCCAGATACACCAAGCAGGTTTTCCAGGTTAGTCCATGCAGGACGCGTTCCATCAGACGCTCGAAAGTTGCCGGAGCGTTGCACAATCCAAATGGCATTACTGTAAACACCCACAGTCCATTTCCGGCAGTGAATGCGGTTTCCTCGCGGTCTTCTGGGTGAATCTGCACTTGCCAATAGCCGCTCTTTAGATCGAGGGTGGAGAACCATTGGGCTCCAGAGAGAGTGTCCAGTGTGTCATCGATCCGGGGCAAAGGGTAACTATCCTTTTTGGTAGCATCATTCAGCCTGCGGTAGTCCACGCAGAATCGGGTGCTGCCGTCCTTCTTCTTGACTAGTACAATAGGCGATGCCCACGGGCTCTGGGAACTTTCAATTAGCCCTTCTTGCTCCATCGACGAAACCATCTCCGCAACCTCTGTCTGCTTTGCTAATGGGAGTCGCCTGGCAGGCTGTCTAATCGGTCTAGCATCCCCGGTGTCTATGCGGTGCTGTACTAAGTGTGTTCGGCCGTGGTCCCCGTCTTGTAATGCAAATATGTCAGCAAACTCACCGAGTAGATTCGCTGCCGTGCTTCGCTGCTCCTGATTAAGTTCACAATGTTGAAAGATGGTCTTCCGTAGTTCCGCCAATCTGTATGACGGAACCGGCTTCACAGGCTCCTCTTCGGTTGCTGCTGAGATCGCGGAAATCGGTACGCATTCTCCAATCACTTCCCCTCGCTTTAATTTGACGCTGTAGTTTTTCGGGTTCATGAGCCTTACTGGTACCATGTTGTTCTTTGGTTCCACTAGAATTCTTCCCACGATGTAGTTGTGGGAGTCTTTTTGGTTATCTGGCTCAATAAGGAAGAATCGATGGTTCCCAGGATCACCCTCCAAATTTGTCCACATTACTGTCTCTGCAGAGGGTGGCAAAATGTCGTCCTTGCTGATTACCGACCTGAGATTTACTGTGCCTTTGTTTCCGTACACCATAGGAATCTCCACATGTCGATACCTCCGATGTCCAGGATGATCTTATGTGCTTCCATAAAGTCCACCCCGATGACGCAGTCGTCGCATATGTCAGCCACCAGGAACACGCGTGAGAATGTTAAGCCTGCCATTTGTATTCTCAGGCGAACTTCTCCGTAGACTTTTGCTGATTCTCCTGTCGCAGTCCTCAGGCAGTAGCAACTGGTGTTGTGTAGCCATGAATTCCGGACGAGATCCCTCCTTACGATGGAAGCCGTGGCACCGGTGTCTATGGTAGCCACGCACTTGTTGTTGCCCATAATTGCTTCCACGGTCAAGCTTTTGTTGCATCGCTTGGTTTGGGAGACTTGGATGGTGGTTCTGGGGCCATCGATTCCAGAAACCAACTTCTGCCCCGCGAAGTTCGCTCTTAAGCATTTCCCGAGTGAGAAGCTTGACCAGCAGGACGGATGTTATCCCCGCTGGATGCTTCTTCGTTGCGTCTCCGGCTAGCACAATGAGGACAGCTTCCGTTTCTTCATGGTGCTCTGCACTGCCGTTGTAGATGTCCAATCTTGTTGCAATTCCAGCAACGAATTTGCCGTTCTGCAGTGTTATTTTGGCGCTCGACGTCCACTCTCTGGCAGGAGCATTCCTCGTTGATTATTTCCCTGACACGATGAATTCTCTGGGAGGCCTAATCTGCTGCCTCCATTTTCAGAGCAAAAGCCAAAGCCTCAGCAAGTGTTTTCTTTCTAGCCATTCGTACAGCCATTTGTAGTTTGTCGTCGGCAATGGCTTGGATAAACGCTTCGGTTGCCATCTCGTTGATGATCTCCTTTCCAGTATTGGGGTAGGACAGATGTGCCAGACGTTCCACATCTGCCTGTAGCTGCTGCAGTGTCTCCCCCTTCATTTGAGCTCTTCGGCGCAACTGGACCCTGTACACTTGTTGCATGTGGTCATCGCCGAATCGCATCTCAATGGCCTTCACTAGCAAACCGTAGTCGCGATGTTTGTCATCCGCAAGAGTTTGGAGTAGTTCTGCGGCTGAACCTCGAAGTGCAAGTGTGAGTGCAATCGATTTTTCTTCCTCGTCCCAATTGTTGGCCAATGCGGCGGCTTCAAATTGCTTTTTGTAGATCGGCCATGACGTCTGACCATCGAATACCGGGGTTGCATCTCCTTTCTTCTTGGACCTTCGATCGAACTCACACGAAGTTTTTGCCTCTTCACACCGTCGAGTTCATTGGTCAGATGTTTGAATTGTTTTTCCATTTCTTCGTACTGACCTCCGAATTTCACTTCCAATCTCTTTTCGACATCTTCTATTTGCTGGTCGAATTTGACCTCTAGACTCTCGAGAACATGCTTTTGCTCTTCGAGCTTGGTATCGAGAGAGTTCCTGGCCTCATCGAATCTGGCATCGAGCTTGGCGTCCAGAGAGTTCTCGAAACGTTTGCTCTGCTCATCGAGTTTGGCGTCCAGAGCGTTCTTCTGTTCGTCGAACTTCTTATTCTGTTCGTCTAGCTTGGCATCTAGAGAATTCTCGAACATTTTGCTCTGCTCGTCTAATTTGGCTTCCAGAGAGCTCTTCTGTTCGTCGGACTTCTTATTCTGCTCGTCGAACTTTTTATTTTGTTCGTCGAACTTCTTGCTCTGCTCGTCGAACTTGGCATCTATAGAGTTCTTCTGTTCGTCGGACTTTTTGCTCTGCTCATCGAACCTTTTGCTCTGCTCGTCGAACTATTGAATCCTTCTGTTCGGTGAGCAGTTTCATAATCGCGGCCATGTCACTCGTTGCGCTTACATTCTCCTCCTCCTCTACGTCAAATAGCTCAATTTCGGGGTCTCCACCGTCTTCTAACACAGCATTCTGCAGCCGGAGCACTAATTCGCTTTTCAGCCCACTGGTCTGAAGATTTCTCTTACTCAGCTCTGCTTTCAACTGGACCAGAGACAGATTTTTCAATTTGCGACCCATTTCTGTTCAAATTTCAAACACTTTTTAAATCACACCACTGTTCTTTTTGTTCAGAAACTGTTTCTTGAACGTTTTTATCACTCCGAAAAAGTTTTATCCCACTTCTGACACCAAATGTAACGTGTTTGCCGGTTCGCAATGATAAAACTTTTTCCTCCTTTCTATTCTATTTGTCTTTATTTAATCTTTTCACAAACTACCGATGATCTTTTATTTATTCCAACAATATTCAACTCTTTAAATCCAATTATTCACAACTCTTTTATTCCAAACAACTTAAACAATTAATCTCAATCAAATTCTTCTGTAATTTTAATTCACTATTAAAATCTCTATCCAAATCACTTTTCAACTGTATCTCTTATAAATCTCAAGTCAACTGTGTCCATGCTCTCAATGCTTGTAGTATGTATACCCGAGATACGAATCCAGAATCTTCCTTCCTGGCGACGATTTGGCCAGCTAGTGAGATATCGATAGTTCTGGAACGTGCCTGAGGTAAGTACTAGAAAATTCCTGAAGGTTCTTATAATTGCTGAATGCACTTAAATTTAGCACTACTACCCACTAGATATCACTGATCGATGTTCTAAATTTCAACCAATCGACTAATAGTCGCTAATACAGTCGATATAACAATTCCACTAAATGTCGCTAATGCAGTCGATATTACAGTATGATAAATGGAAATTTGATAATGTGCTTCCTCCTTGGTTTGAATTTCGGCATCCCTCGGCGAACATTTTATAAACTTGTGCTCTTCATGTTAATAACAAGAATGATGGAATACAAGATTAGGCATTGCGCATGTCTGCCATGTTTTTTTTTTTGACAGCTGTAATACGTCACAGGGGACCTGCCATCTTTTACTTTACGGATTTTCCTGTGCCTGTTTGGGCGCGAATTTTTAAAAGTTTGAAAATTGTTCTGTAAAATTAAATATAAAATTAAAAATGAGGTGTGCGGTAATTCACTGTGATAACAATAATAAGTGCCATGGAAATTCAATAAGATTTTATTGCTTTCCCAAAGACTAAGTCTTAAGGAAGCAATGGATTAATTTTTGCCGGAGAAAAGACCAGTTCAGTGCAAAAACGTCGCGAATTTCTTGTGCTCATTTTGCATCAGATGATATCGAAAGGAATCTCCAATTTGAAATGGGTATGTTATTTTGCTTGAGTTTAAATTTACAAACCTAATATGAAAACTTTACAGGACTCAGTCAGAAAAATGGGTTTAAGTTGAAGGCGGGAACTATTCCAACTATAGACCCAAAAGCTGGAACAGTTACCGTTTCATCTCGCTCCAGCCGGATGCAAGCTCGAGCTAAGCAGGAGATGACTGCGTGCTTGCTTCAGCAAACTCCAGCTCCTGCTGAAGCAACTGGAATTCAAGAGGTTCCAATAGAACCCACTGTGTCTCAAGAAGAAGATACGTTTGTAGAGAATATGGTTTCTACAGAAATTCTAAAAGAGCGTATTGCATCTTTGGAAAACGAAGTGTAAGTTTACTTATTTCCTATAAAAACAAAATTATAATGTGCCCAATTTATAGTGAAACTCTAAAACGGACAAACTTCATATTAAGTGAAAACGAAAAAGGTTTTCAGCAGCAAGTACATTCTTTAGAAAAGCTTCTAAAAAAATGTGAATTTGAGCGCAGTAATATGGAGGATAAACTGAAGCAAATATTTACTGCAGGCCAGGTAAATAAACTAAAGAACGGCATTAAGAGGATACATCGGTCTGAAGCGGATACAGCACAATCCATCACGCTATACTCCACAAGTGCTAAGGCATATAAGCTGCTTCGGAAGAAGAACTTTCCGCTTCCTGGCGTTCGGACTCTCCAAAGCTGGGCACATAAAGTGGAGATTTCACCAGGAATTATTGAGCCTGTTGTGAAGATTTTGTCGGCAGCTACTCAACTCGATAAAGCTCAGTAAGTTTGTGTTCTGAGTTTTGACGAGATGAAAATCCGTAAAACGTTTTGCTACGACAGATCATCC
Organism: Criorhina ranunculi; assembly: GCA_951813785.1. NCBI lineage: Eukaryota > Metazoa > Arthropoda > Insecta > Diptera > Syrphidae > Criorhina > Criorhina ranunculi. The sequence continues at coordinate 56,593,801 of OX638381.1, read as the reverse complement.
GACTCAACTTTAGCTCCTGCTAATTATGTCCAAGTGGCAATGCTAAGAGGTAAATATATGTAGTTGTCTTAAATTTGTCTTAATTCTCATCCTTTTGATTGTATAGGATTAATGGCGAAGTGGAAGCAACCAATATTCTACGCTTTCGATTGTCAAATGACAATCGAAATCTTAAACAAAATATTGGCGACTTCAAAACAGTGCGGCTACCACGTTGTAGCCATTGTTAGCGACTTAGGTGGCGGAAATAGGGGATTATTCAATAATCTTGAAATCAGTATGGATAAGCCCTGGTAAAGATCTATGCATATTTTGAGCTAAAACTCATTTAATATCCTTTCCATTGTTTTAGGTTTTTACACGATGAGAACAAGATTTTTGTTTTTTCGAATGTTCCGCACTTGATAAAACTCCTTAGAAATCATTTCATTGATCAAGGATTTACAATAAATGGCAAAAGTGTAAAGAAGGAGGTTATTGTTAGACTTCTGTCGTGTACTTCTACGGAGCTAACAATAACACACAAAATAACGAGCAGCCATCTCAACGTCGTTGGACCGGAGCGACAAAAAGTGAAAATGGCAACGAAATTGTTCTCACATACCACTGCCCAATCGCTAACAAGGGAAGCAAGCTTGGGTCTTTTGAGTGACCAAAATTAGGAAGAATGTTTCCAGTTATTTAAAACCGTAATATTTAAATATTTATCAAAAGCATTTGACATACTAAAATCTAATTATATATACTCTTGTTTGCTTACAGACAAATGACTGGTTTGATGTAATGAATGTGAGGGTGCCAACAGAAGATTCCAGGAAGCGGGTCCATGCGTATGGTCTGGCTCTGGATGTTCAAGATCGCATTCTGGACCAAATGACGAAGCTGATGTTCGATATGAGAGTAATTGGGAAGAATAACTTACTACCTTTCCAGAGAGGTGGATATATTTAAGATTCATTAACTCAATTCCATGCTAATTAAAATTATTTTCAGGCATTATTCAGTTGAACAATGCAGTTAAAATGCTGCTTACGGACTTGAAGGATGGTTTTTAATTTAACTACATCTTAACGTATCGCCTAAACCAAGATATATTAGAAAACTTCTTCGGTGTTATACGTGCCAAAGGAGGCCTTCACGACCATCCTGATCGTCAGGAATTCAAGTATAGGCTGCGCTCGTATATACTTGGGTACAACGAAGGCGTCCTATCGGATAGCGCAAATGTTGCAGTCGATGATACGCCTGATCTAGAAGGATTGGATTATACTCTTACAGGTTTCTTTTCTTTGATTGATTTGAATGATATTCTATTAATTAGTGTATATTTTTGGAATAGGTACAATTCTAAAAAGTATAAAAATAAGTCCGCAAAGTATTGCTGCACGTCAAGAGGAGGACAAAGAACTTGAAACAATAGCTCACGACGGTTTGGAAAATCTGGCAGGCTACATTTGTCACAAGTTGCGTGATAAGGTGCCAGACATTCGAGTTGACCCCGAAAGGGATAATACGTTTACATGGGTAAATCATCTAAACGAAGGAGGTTTATCAAAACCAACGGCGGATTTGATGGTGCACATGAGTGCGCTTGAAAAAATCTTTGAATCCGTCAACGGAGATGATTTACTCATATCCTCGGACTTTCTGAAAACGCATTTGGAGCTAGCGAAAAACATTAGTTGCGAGGTATATTTGGCACGGCAGCTCATGGAGAGCCAAGGCCTAGCTTCTCACAACCATTCATGTTGTGCGTGTTATATTCTTCGCACGAATGGAAGTTGCGCGGAGAGTGTCAAAAAGCTCTTCTTTAGGGCACGTATGTATTTTAGGACAAGAAAATTAAATAGGGAAATTGTTGAAAATTCCCATAAAAGAAAAAGAAAATTCAACAAAATAGTAAATTAAAAAATAAAAAACAATTCCAATCAATATGAACGAATTACTGATTTATTTTGTAATGCTTGATAATTTCTTTGTTGTTTTCCTGTACAGGTTACTTTGGTAAAATTGTTGCTGAGATTGATTGTGGTCTATTGCTGGCACTCTAACAACATTCCACGTAGTGGCATGGCTCAATTATTACTCTTTCTTACACTTCTAACTGCGATCAAATTGTTGCAATAACCGCGTAATCTTTATTATATCATTCTTGTGTTAATAATCGCTTGTTGTACTTTATTATAATGCTGATCTTCGCCTTCTGAATATATTCTTACTTTTCCTTTTTTCATAAACCTCATTAAAACATCTGTTCCTTCCTGTTTAAGTATATGATTTTACGTTCGTGAAAGATCTCTATTTCTCTACTAACGTTATAAGTTAATACGAGCTGAATTTTTAAGTCACCAGGGAGTGATGGAGTCTTTCCGGCTCTCATGCAGAATAGTCTGGACTTCATCAGTCCATCTCTGGAACATTTATTTAGGACCAGCTTTAACCTAGGATACATTCCACTAGCTGGGCGGGAAGTTACTGTGGTTTTTATCCCCAAGCTAGGTGATAAGCCTAGCGAGCTCCCTAAATCCCACCGCCCTATCAGTTTGACATCGTTTTTTCTGAAAACAATGGAAAAACTGCTAGATATTCACATTAGAGGCAATACGCCTCTGCACCCAACCAATATGCTTATCGCAAGGGTCGATCTACTGAGGGCGCCCTGCATCATCTGATCACACAGATAGAGGCAGGCTTCTGCTCAAAGGAAATCACTCTCTGCGCTTTCCTTGACGTTGAAGGTGCATTTGACAACACCGGCTATGATTCAATCACCAATGCTCTCACCCGCCGAGGCATTGATCATCCAACTAACAGGTGGGTTAGGGCGATGCTTAAAAGCCGACCTATCTCGGCCACCTCTGGAGACGTCTCAGTGACTATTTCAGGAGCTAAAGGCTGTCCACAAGGAGGCGTCCTCTCGCCTCTCTTATGGTCAATCATCATTGACGACCTGCTCACCAAACTCAGCAACCTTGGCTACAACGTCATTGGCTACGCTGATGATCTTGTGAGCAACATAACAGGTAAGTATGAACGCAAATTGTGCAAGGATATGCAGATAACCATTCAGTTTGTCTCTGACTGGTGCGTCAGAGAGGGCTTATCTATCAACCCCCATAAAACTGTTCTTATACCATTTACTAGGAAAAGAAAACTGAACTTTGGTACAGTTACCCTAAATGGTACACCCATCGGTCTTTCAGATGAAGTGAAATATCTAGGAATTGCCCTAGACAAGAAGCTTAACTGGAACTCGCATGTTAACAGTCAAATTACCAAAGCGACCAATGCTATGTGGGTTTGTCGCCGAGTATATGGTAAAACCTGGGGTCTATAGCCCATGGCTGCATATTGGATTTACACCATGGTAGTGAGACCCACCTTACCTACGCCTCCGTAGTCTGGTAGACTAAAGTCAAGGAAAAATCCATCATCTTAAAGCTACAGCGACTTTAAAGATTGGCATGCCTCGGCATCACCGGGGCCATGCGAACTTGCCCTACGGCAGCCCTTGAGGCACTGATTGGACTTAGCCCGCTGCACATCTTTGTCAAGAAAGTGGCAATATGCAGTGCAGTAAACCTCCAACGCTCGATAGGTATCCAGCCTAGCAGACTTACGGGTCACATGGCTATCCTATCTGACTTCCCCGAGCTTGAAATGATCAGCACGATATCGGACTTTATGCCCAAGCTACTCTGTTTTGGTAGTAAGTTCGAGATTGAGATCCAGAACCGTAACTCCTGGGATACCGGAGATCCGTCGCCGAACATAAAAGGAAGTGGTATACTGATGGTTCAAAGATGGAAACCGGTGTTGGTGCCGGTGTTTATGGCTCTAATCACAAGGTCGGACTCGGAATGAGTCCTAGTGTCTTTCAGGCGGAATTATATGCCATCGATACCTGCGCCAATATCGTTCAAGACTCCGGCATAAAGGGAGTAGTCATCAATATATTCACCGATAGCCAGGCAGCGCTCAAAGCACTGAGTTCTCATTACTTCAACTCAAAAGCCGTTCTAGGCTGCTTCAATATTCTCCAGGACCTCTCAAAGCGAAACAAAGTCAAGCTCTGGTGGGTACCAGGACACAGAGGAATTGAAGGCAACGAAATTGCAGATCAACTTGCCAGGATAGGGTCTTCAGAAAGGTACATAGGTGCTTAACCCTTCTGTGGCATCCCTACTTCCGAGTTCAGAATGAGTCTGGACAGATGGGAAAAACAAAACCTCATATCCTATTGGAACAACACTCAGGGACTCAGACAGGCTAAAAGGGCTATCCGACCCCTGAACAAAACCACTAAAAATATCCTTAAACATAAAAGGGATGATATCAGAAGACTTGCCGGCTTCCTCACCGGTCACTGTAGCCTCAGATATCACCTACATAAACTAAATATAGTTCAGGAATCTGAATGCCGACTTTGCTTAGAGGAAGATGAATCAGCAGAACACGTACTATGTGAGTGCGTGGCTGTCTGCAGAGTTAGGAAGCGCTTTCTGCATAAAAAATTCCTAACACCAGAGGATCTTCGTAACGCCTCGACTGGAGATATTCTCAACTTCGTTAGGAAGATAGAAAATCTTGAAATTGTGCTCAAGGCACAATAGATCTTTAAGGTCGCAGTTCCATATGCGTCTGTCGCAGAGCCTTTCAATCAAATCTTTTTTGCTTTTTGTTATATGTACGTACCTAAAATTATTAAACAACGACATCATATGGCCTGGACGCCCAGATGTCTTATTATAAATAGTTTATAAATTAAATTTTGTAAAGTATTTGATATATGAATAAATAAAATAAATACTAGGCATTATATTTGATTCTAAATATAGTTTTAAGGATAACTGTACATACATTTAAAAAAGCCTTACTACCAGGGTCAACTTAGTTAATTACGTGTCCTCAAACAAAAGTTATTGTAATGTAAATACTATTGTTAATGTTGTTCGATCAATAATTCTCTCTAAAATCGACTACGGCTTTCCGATCTCTAGTAAATGTCCAAAATCATCTATACAACTGATTTCAACACCGTACCACACATCAGCTAAAACCAGTCTGGGAGCAGTCGTTCATAGACCTCCGTGAGTTCAAGACGTGTTTCGGCTATTAGCAAATCCGTGCGAGTATTGTTGTACCGAATTTAGACATTGTTTTAATAAGTGCCAACTTGGCCCAGAGCAAGTGATAGTGACCGTCGGACGGCGGAGTCTGGATTCTATTCCCAAACAGACATATACTTTTTTTTCTTTAATTTTTAAATTAAATCAAAATATAAAGTGAACAAGTGAAAACAAAAGACACGTGATGGACAAAAGTGAGTGGTCCGCGCTCTCATGAGCGGGACCACAAAAATCACCCTATCGTCTAGCGTCGTCAGCTCTTGTGGCTGGCACATCAGGCCACCCAACCACAGGGGCGGCTGAGGGTACAGGCAAAAGACGGAGGAAAATTAAGGCGACCTCCAAATTAGTAAAGCGCCCTACCCTGTCAACTTTGACCGAAGAGCTACCGGCTGAAGTGAGGGAGGGGGCGCCAAGAACGTCAACAGCAGCGAAATTGACAGAAGAGGAGTTCCCATACGTCTCCGACGGTGGGGAAGGTTTGTACATGGGGGAAAGCAACAGCTTTGCCTCCCGGATTCCGATGACGAGGACGACGAGCTCGAGAGCTTAAGCAGCAGCATCAAGCAGCTGCAGCAAAGAGTATTGGCCATCAAAGCCAAACAAAGTGCGAGGCGGGAGAAGGAGCGTCAGCTGGTGCTCCAACGCCAACAACAACAGCAACAACAACAACAACAGCAGTTGTCCAAATTGCCACAGCTGCAAAAACAGCAGCAGTAACAGAAACAACAACAGCAGCAGTATAAAAAGCAACCCCAGCAGCAGCAACAGAAACAACAACAGCAGCAGCAAAAGAAACAACCACAGCAGCAACAACAACAACAACAACAAGAACAGCAGCAACAACAACAACAAGAACAAGAACAGCAGCAACAGAAGACAAAGCAAAGGGTGCCCCTAATTAACACCTATAAGATTGAGTTGAAGAACACAATCGAATATGTAAGTCGGCCATAGGCAATCATTTTTATGTTAAGAGATTAAGCGAAGACAGGCACGCCATCCACTGTAACACAGTGGAGCATTATAAAAAAGTCAAAGATTTATTGAGGGACACGACGACGGAGTTCTTCTCCTTTACCCCGAAGGGGGAAAAGTTGCAACTATAGGTGTGTTTTTTTGGTAATCTATATAGGTTAAAAAAAGTGTGAGCAAAGAAAACGCCTATCGAGGGTAACGAATGCCATCATAGCAGTTTGGCAGCTCTATGTGAAATGACACGAATCAGCTGTTTTTTCTTGCTGATTTATAAAAACAAATTGCGGATTGTAAACAAAATTGTAGATGAAAAAAACTCAAACGTATGTTTGTTGGCTAATTATTAATTTTAGATGATTTCTTTATTGCACATTTTCTTTTAATTACTTCTTTTTTAATTTTTTGCGTTCCTCCTTAGCATTTTATTTTTTTTTACAAATGTCTTTTATGTCACTTTTGACATTTTCGACAGCATTTTTCGATAACAATCGAGAAAAAACTGTTTGGTAACACAGTTTTTATCGCGGCTAAGGAAATAACGCTGGATAGTTATCCAGATTTCGGAATTCGCACCTTATGCTACTTAGGGGGAAGGAGCCGTCTACTGATTCTCAGGAGCTCCTTAAGATACTCAAAGTATTAGGTAACGATGAACTCGAGTTCGTAGGTGTTAAGCCTTTCACCACAGCAAGGGCCAAAAGGGAGAAGCGGAAATTACCGTTCTTCCTGGTACAGCTGTCCCCCAAAAGGAAACTGGATGGTCTAAGGAAAATCCGAGTCCTAGACTATAAGGTTGTTACATGCGAAAAATTAATCAGGAGCGAAAACATTTTACAATGTGTTCGCTGCCAAAGGTTCGGACACGCCGCGTCGAACTGCGAAATGCACCCGCTCCCGCTCTAATTCCATCTCAAGCCGTTACTCCCCGTACAACTTACGCCCAAATGGCGGCAGGTCGGGGAAATGCGGTACAACAACATCAGCCAAAGGTGGCTACACAGGCTCCCGCGCCTAAAGCACATTCGGCTGAGGGTGACTTGATGGCTATCTTGCTCTCTATTCAAGGGCAGATGGGCCAACTACAACGTCCAATAAAAGAGCAGGCGACGCGGGTGGACCAGATCTACGCGCTTCTGCCGGGCCTAGCGCACCTCCAGTCGTAATGGATACGCCCGAAGAGATTCCCTTTAAGATCCTTGCGTTGAATGTAAATTCACTGATTACGATCGAACGAAGAGCCGTACTTTTTAAGTTGCTAAAAGACTGATGCCCCGATGTACTTCTGGTTAGCGAAACTAAGCTAACTCAGAAACATAAGCTGAGGCACACTGATTATAAAATAGTAAGAAGAAACCGACCCGATTCCACACGAGAAGGAGGTGTTGCGATCTTCATTCGAAAAGGCCTGAAACAGAGGGTCGTGTACAGTGAAGTGCGAAGGTTCCAGGTACTAGAAGCGTGTATCGTGCGCATCTCTCTCCGTAGTGGAAAGAAGATGTACATGGTCTCGGTCTATGCACCTGAAGCTACTCAATCCAACTTATTTATTTCAGAACTCGAGACACTTTTTCGATGTCTTAAGCTGGAGTCGGCGGAGAATTATTACCTCTTGGCCGGAGATTTTAACGCCAAACACAGAGATTGGGAAAGTAGTATACCAAATGCTCCGGGGAACTCACTATTCAATTGGTGGGGTCTGCACAGTGTCGAGTATAGACTCGATTTGAAAGCTACAGATAGTCCGTCTTTTCCCAGAAACGGTTCCTATATGGATCTTTTGCTGTATGACTCACGGTTACAACTGACCGACACGAACCAACAAACGATAAACTGTCTACACACATTTGTGTATGACAGTAACCATTGCGGATTTAGTGCCGCCATTAGAATTTCTAACGAAATTGCGGAATTGGAGGAGTATGTCCCAACATACACCTACAACTACAGTAGGACGCGTTGGACATGCTTCTCTAGAGTTTTGACAATAGCACTCTCTTTAAACTCGCTCTTCCCACCGACCAATAGGAACCTGTCAAACGAAGAGATTGATAGGTACCTAAAAGACCTTGACCTGAGAATCAAACGAACGATGGACAATACGATACCACGGTACCAACTTACTAACAACGTTGACACTTTCCGTAACGCAACAACTGACGCGCTACACGAGACTAAAAACCTTGTACAGACGGTTTACTGACAGAGAAAACTCGGAAATAAGGCAACTCATGTCGTTGATCAAAAGCGTCCAACAGTTAATTAAAGAAAACTACAGACTTTCTGCAAACTTGCACTGGAACAACAAAATTCGGGCTGTAAAATCCAACAACCCGAGTATGTTCCCGCAAATAAATAAAATATTTCGGAGGAAAAATATTAACGACTTGCCATGTCTTAAAATTCCCCGAACGACGAACAATGCACAAATCATTGCAGCAGGCATAGATCCAGGGAACGCAGTCGATGATGACAACTTCAATGTGATCGAGGATCCGCAGGGGAAGGTGGAAGCCATAGGAGCGACTTTCCAGGAAGTGCATAAGCTGAATGCTAGCATTCGCCCAAACAACGACCTGGAGAATCGCGTCCTGGTGCACAACCACTACCTTCGAAGTGATATACAGAACTGGCGATCTGAGAACACCGGTTTCACCGTGTTCAATGACGATAACATGGCAAATAATGTCATCGCCGATGAAAGGGTTCATCCCCCGTTCATATCGAAAGCAGAACTCCAAACGATCTTCGACTCACTTAGAAAGAAGAAATCAGAGGGAATCGATGGAATATCGGACTCTGTGCCTCGACATCTCCTCCTAGAAGTGGTAGACATTTATACCACCCTGTTTTATAATGCGCTGAATAATGCACATTATCCAGCGCATTGGAAAACAGCGGTGGTACACGCTATTCCCAAAAGGGATAAAGATAGCTCCAATCCGGGGAATCTTCGGTCAATAAGTCTCCTGCCGAACATCAGCAAGGTATTCGAAAAAGTGGTCCATAGAGCTAAGTGGGTTGAGGACAATAAAATAATTCCAGATAACCAATTCGGTTTTAAGGCGGGGCATGATACAATACATGCCGCGTCTAAACTGGTATCGGATATCCAATGGAACAAATGCAAGAACCAATGCACGGGTGCCTGCCTGGTTGACCTGGAGAAGGTCTTCGACACCGTATGGTTAGAGGGACTCTTTTACAAGTTGAGTAGGTTGGGCATAAGCAAACCACTGCTGTACATGCTGTGCAACATGCTGACCAGTAGACGGTTCATTGTGAAAAATGGCAATGTGACTTCTGCTGGTACATTCGAAGTTAAAAATGGTCTGCAGTAAATTCGCCGATCCTGTTCAACATTTACACGAGCCATCTCGTAGGCTCTCTTCAACATGCTATTGCGTATGCAGTAGACTTGATTGTGTACAGATCAGGTCCAAAGATAAAGGTTATTGTCACTCTCTTGCAGCGTGACTTCGATGAGATTCAGCGATATTGCGACGACTGGAAGTTGAAGATCAACTTTCAGAAGTCGGAAACCATTCCGTTCAGGACGCCGTTGTATGGGGCCTCTAGGGATACCAGAAAGAATTGGCGAAAGTTCGCAATCGTGGGCCAGCACGGGCAACCATTAGCGAGTCGAAGTGTAGTCAGATACCTTGGGATCTGGGATCTGCTGTACGGCCCTAATCCGGCCAATGCTAACATATGGTTGTCCCGTGTGGTTTAACGTGCGGGAGTTATGTTCCTTTATTTGGAACGAGAAAAAACAAACTCATAAATACTTTTTACTCTTTATTATTGAGATTTTAACTTTACACTTCGGAGATTACCACACGAATGAATGTTCACACACTTGACCCAACATACTCCAGTCTCTTTTGCTACCATCGTTCTCATTTCCCTGTTAACACCAGCCCTCTGTCCCCTTTCTGTTAGGTAAATGCTGCTGATGTTGCCACCAACCTGCTGCTTGTGTTTATGAGTGTGGCTTGGCTTCACGGTGCACATGCTAGTCTCGTTCTGTTGTTGCTGAGTGGTATTTGGACTTTGTTTTCTATGTGCTGTGCGTCACGTGATGGACTCATGATGCCGTTTGCCGTTGGCGAAAGATTTCATGTGCGATGGCTTGGCTTCATTCGGACTCATGATGCCCTTTGCTGTTGCTGAGCGGTTCGATGTGCGATGGCTTGGCTTGCTTCGTCGTCATGTGCTCTCTTCATGTTGCTGTTGCTGGGTGGTATTCTCTGGAATATAACTCGGGCAAGCTTGATGGAAAGGATTCGGGTATTTCAGAGGGCTTGTCTTAGGCCTTGCTTTCGTTTATACAGAACACCAGAGTCTGAGTACAGAAAATTCTATTCCAATGAGGTCCTGTACAACAAGGCGGACCTAATCAGAGTGAACAATTTCCTTGTGAAGCTTACTCGAGGGCACATTGCAAAAGCAATGAACTCGGTCAACAGCTTGATCTCTGGGGCTTACTTCCCCAATCCCATGTATCACGAGAGGGTGCGCCTTAACGGCTTCATCCCCACAGAGGCTTTTCTGTATTTCGACTAGGAGGGTCTGATCCAGAATAGGTTAGCGGTGCCGCTAATCTTCCATGTTGCTCGGACAACTGTAGGTAGGCGGCTCAACTACGGTCGAGACGTCGTTCAGAGCACTGAGGAGCGCCTCCGGTTCAGTAGGTCGGTATCGGAGCGCGATATTAGGAATGTTGGACGGCAGCGCCAGACTTTCTGGTGGCTGTCAGAAAGAGAGGGAACTCCCTCGTCGAACCCTCTCGATCCGGGGTAGCTCACATAGGTGGGCACAGCTGACCATGGCTTACATAGTTTAAGATTAGGTAGGGTATTTTAAGGTAGTTTTAAGAAAACAAAACACAGCACAAAATCCAAAAAATAAAATAAAAAACCAAAAAATTGCAAAAAAAAACTTTATAAAACATTAATAAATTACAAAAAAATAATAAAATACAAAAACACAGCGCAAAAACTAAAAAAAAAAACAATAAAAAAAACAAAAATACAAAAAAAAATACGTATTTGATTACGTAGTTAGTTTTGATAGGTTAAGGTTGTTAAATACTAACTAAAGTCACCTTACCGCTGGTGGAGGGATAGCTTAGGTTAGACACTTAACACAAAATTACTAATACACGTTTGCTTTGGAGCCGTCGTAATCAACTCTGGCCTTTGGTTTATTTTATTCCTATTTATATACAAATATTTACATGGATAGTGCTGACGCAACTACAAAAGTACGTAAACATAATATTAGACAATGATGGTGTCTGGTTGCCGCGTGTGCATTATTTGCTGACGTGGTGTCTGATGACTCGTCTCCTTCTATGCTGCCATACCATATATGCGATGATGATGACAAATAATCCACCTATTAAGTTGTAAGAGATGCTGTAATGTACGCGGTGGCCCAATTGGACTGACTGGCAATGCCTCCTGGGTTTTTTGATGTGCTATCCACTTATTTAACCTCTTAAAGTCTTCAGTATCGCCTTTGACGATTGTGTGTGGGATGACCAATGATGTTGAGATATTCTCCGGGTTGCTCGATAATATTTCGCTAATATTTGCTGAAGGAATGAATGCAGCATTAAGTCCGCTGGACATACTTTGGTATGCTGCTATGGTCATCGTGTCCTGTTTCAGCATGCAGTTTGGCAGTAGAGTCAGAATCCCATCCTCTTGTAGCGAAGTTTCCAAGACCTGTCTTCCACAGATTATATTGATGGTGTACTTTCTGTCCAGCACGTATATCCAACTGTTTGCGTTGCTAAGCTGGATCCACACAGGGAATGGTCTTATGCTTCGCAGCTCGCAGAATGATGATAGGCTCGTTATGTGCGTAAGTAGGTCCATTTCACATCTGCTGATGTTAGACCGTCGGTTGAACAATGGATGCTGCTGTTGGCAAAGGTATTTCCCACTGGTTTTAGTGCATTTGCTGAGCTCCTCGGTTGACATTGTGAAGTATAGTTCTCGAAGTAAATTGACTATTAACAGGTATCGTGATGGCTGAATAAATATATATTCCCTTTGATGAGGTGTTGGCACGGGTATAACCTTGAATAATTCAAAGTCCTCAATGTTAACTACTGGTAGTCTTACATCGAAAATTACATTTTGCTGTGTTATTCTCGCCCTTGCTGTCATAAGCCTGTAGAATCTTAAGAGACTTGCTTGTGTCTCATATCCTGCCACCGATTTTTTATTTTTTTTTCTCTGTCGGGGTGTTGGAACACCACGCTGGAGCACTCAGACGCAAAAACAGGTCCATTGTACTACCAGCAGGGACAACCGTTTTACTGTATTTTCTTCGTCTTTCTGAGAAAGTCGAGTAAGAGCTTCAGTGATAAGGAGCTTAAGTTACCAGCATTCATCACATCAGCCCCAAAAAACTGCCATCTGATACGAGCAAAGGCAGGACAATCACATAGGAAATGTTCCGCAGTGTCGTCGCCCTCTCCACAAACGTCACAGACAGTGGTGTCACTTAAGCCTAACACGCTGAGATGTTTGGCAAAAGAGAAATGTCTCGTAATAACGCCAATAAGTTGTCTGCAGTCTTTTCTACTGAGAGACAGCAAGAATGACGCGGATTTCTTACAGACGTCGGGAAGGATCTGTTTAGTCTGTCTGCATCCTGAAGAGTCATGCCATCTACAGTTGTGTTTGCTAGAAACCCAACCATCGATAGAAGCCCTAACCGAAGATACGGGCAAACCTAACGTGGGTTCGGGGCCGGAGAAGTTTTCCTCTGAGCCTTGCCTGGCAAGCTCATCGGAGACCTCATTTCCGGTAATCCCGCTGTGTCCAGGGACCCATACAAGTCTTAGCAAATGCAGTCTTCCAACCAAATTCAAACTAGACCGAACAATTTTGGATCTAGTAAAAGGATTGAGCAAGGCCTTAAGCGAAGCCTGACTGTCGCTACAGACGCAGATACTCCGTCCCCTCCACTGGTTTTTCACAATATAGTTCGCAGCCATAAGTATTGCAAAAATCTCCGCTTGGAAGACAGATGCATAAATACCTAGGGGAAATTGCAGTCTAATGTTGTCGCTTTCCACAAAGACTCCAGCACCTGAGCCTTCACAGGTCTTGGACCCATCTCTGAAAATTCGACAGCATTCCTTACCCGGCTCAGAAAGTGGTGAAAACCACTCCTGTGCACAGGGAAAGTCGACTGTAAATCTACACAGTAGTCTTAATTCCGGAACCATTGCGTCAGATGGCATATCCATAAGATTTGAGTCAAAAGATATCTCTCGCGCAAGGTCATCAAAACTCCAGTGCGTGTTAAACCAAAAACCACTTCTTTTTAAACGGAAGATGGCTTTGTTTGTTTTGCCCATGATGTAAACATCAAGGGGTGGTAAATTGAGCATTGCATCTAGAGCAGAGCCAGGCGTGCTGGGGAAAGCCCCGGTGCAGCCGAGACAAACCGTTCTTTGGAGTTTAGTGAAAACAGCAGTCACGTTTTTGCGTGAAAGCTTATTCCACCATACAACCGATGCATATGCTAAGGAAGGTCTTATAATCGCCTTATAGAGCCATAGGACTCTTTTCGGTGATAGACCCCATGTCTTGCCAAAAGCGCCCTTACACTTCCAGAAAGCTGATAACGCTCGAGCCGCTTTAGACTTGACGTGTTTCGACCAAAGAAGTTTCCTATCCAAAATTACTCCTAGATATTTCGCTTCGTTGGCGAGTGGGATTCTGATGCCTTTGAGCACTGGTAGAGTCAGTCCAGTCAGCTTCCTCTTCCTAGTGAAGAGAACAACTTCAGTTTTCAGAGGGTTGACTGAAAGCCCATTCTGAGTGCACCATCCGTCAATCACATCCAGGGCCATCTGCGCCTTAGTGCAGACAGTTCGCAGGGAAGGACCAACAGACAGTACGGCAACATCATCTGCATATGCCTCCCGTGTGGAGTTGCTAGTCTCCCATCGGGCGCGTCCACAGGTGGCGGATAGAGGAACGCTCGGTAGAAATACAGGGTAGGTGGGAAATAAAATACCACCCGCGGACCAAAATTAGCTAGGGGTAAGGTCCCCGAATCAAAAAACCTCCCTAAGACAAGATGTCAAGCGACCCGTTTCGAGGTCTGAATGGATAATACAGCATCGCAAACGGAGCCCTCCAGATACCTGTTGCCCTCTGGTTGTAACGTAGCCTTACCACATTTCTGGGATCTCTGATGTGGCGGACATCCTTTCCCCAATACTCGTGGGATCTAAATATGAACCAACCAAATACAAACAATAAAAATAAAACAGAAAAAAAAGAAACAAAAAAATTACAAAATTCAGAAGTCGAAAGTACAGAGGAAAACCCGTTCGGGAGAAGCTCTGTACTGTTGCGATCACCGCCGTTAAAAATAACGGCGACGGCGAATAACCAGCACGGATGTAAGAACCAAAGAAACCAGCGGAGAAAGAGAGAGGCGTGAAGCCATGCAATCCCTGGGAAAGAACATCAATGCATTGATGGAGTTCATCAAAGCAAAAAACAATGTCCATCTTGAAATCAAGAAGCTGGCAAGTGCAATACGCAGAAACTATAACTGCGTAAAAGAGTGCGAAAAAGACAAAGGGGAGTACAATAGAGCATCTAAAGCTACGCAAACCATCCACACAGAAAAGAGCGAATTGGCTCCTTGTTCGTCGAAACAACTGCCAGAGCCCAAACGGAAAAGGATTAGATCTTCAAATAACGAAGAATTTACAACACCGTCATACGCAGATATCGTTATGAAAGAAGCGACAACGGTGTCGAAACCAAGCTCCCGTAAGGCCCAACGGGGGAAGACAGAAAAAACTCCGAAGGAAAATCCGGACCAGGCAGTGAAACCTCGAGACAAAGAGCCCAGAGAAAAAACTGCGAGACAAGACCAGGCGAAAGCCAAGTGGACAAGAGTGACAGAAAAGGGACGAAGCAAGATGCACATCAAACCGGACGCACTCGTGATAAAAAAGATCGGAGAAATTTCCTACTGCGACATACTCCGAAAAGTGAAAACCAACCCTGAGTTAAATGGACTAGGGGCTGATGTAACACACATACGGAAGACAGCCAAAGGTGAGTTACTCCTCGAGTTAAAGAATGTAGCCGACGGAAGAACCTCCGACCATAAAAGTAAAGTTGGAAGTGAGGTCCCTAACTCACGAGGTGCTAATAGAATGCAAAGACCTAGATAGCGTGACTACAAAGGAAGAGATCTGTCAAGCCCTGTCCGAGCAGTTCGAGGAAGTGCGAGGCATGCAGGCCTCATCTATTAAATCTATGAGGACAGCCTATGCAGGGACGCAAACTGCTGTCATTAGCCTCCCGGTCAACGCCGCCAAGAAGGTCCTGGAGGTTGGTAGAATAAAAATCGGATGGACGATATGCCGACTAAGGGAAGAAATTGTACCGCTAAGATGTTTAAGATGCCTTAACTTTGGGCATCTAGCAAAGGCGTGTAAAAATGCGGTGGATAGAAGTGATGACTGCGTTAAGTGTGGACAAAAGGGCCATGTGTCCAAGAACTGCAGAAATGATGCCAGATGCGTTCTTTGTGAGGAAAAAGGAAACAACAACATCAAACACGCGGCAGGAAGCGCAGTATGCCCTGCATATCAAGAAGCTACAAAAACAGCAAGACGAATATGAAAGTGCTGCAACTAAACCTAAACCACTGCGAAGCGGCACAGGACCTCCTGACACAAGCCCTTCGCGAGTTGAAGATAGATGTTGCCATAATATGTGAGCAGTATAAAAACCTTGACGAAAATGTTTGGGCAGCGGATGAATCAAAAAGAGCTGCAATTTGGACCTGTGGAGACTACGCCTTTGAAGAAAAAATGATAACACCCGGAAGGCATACATGTATACAGTTGCTATGCATCCCCAAACAGCACCCTTGAGGAATTCCAGGGTATTCTGGACAGACTCGTGGATGATGCAAGGGGTCGTAGCCCAATAATTATAGCCGGGGACTTTAACGCATGGGCTACCGATTGGGGTAGCACACGGACGAATAGACGAGGCGAGGCTCTGCTAGAAGCCGTTTCGTCCCTTGACGTAATGCTGCTTAGTACAGGAAGCGAGCACACCTTTAGCAGAAATGGCGCAGGCTCCATAGTCGATATCACCTTCGTAAGCAGTTCCCTAGCGCGAAGAGCCAGGTGGAGAGTCAGTAATGAATATACCCACAGTGACCACCAGGCGATCATATTTGGATTACAACCAAGGACAGCGACCCAGGAGCGTCCTCCAAAGAAGGCCCAACGTAAGGGGTGGAAAATAGACACACTGGACGAAGACACTTTTACCCTGATATTTGGAGAGTCTATAATAAACCCAGGAACAGCAAATGCTATGGCCGCCGAAGTTACTAATCAAGTAGATAGGGCTATTATGCATCCATGGTACGGAAAACATCAAAAAACCGCCGACCACCAGTTTACTGGTGGAACCAAGAGATAGCTGAACTGCGCAGCAAGTGCCATAAAGCAAGAAGACTCTACCACAGATCCAGGGGCTCGCCCTCCCACCAGGATCTACAGGAAAAATACAAAGATTGCCGTAAAGATCTGAAGCTAGCCATCCGGAGAAGCAAAAGTAACAGCTTTAAAGAACTCTGTGAGCAAGCGGATATAGATCCTTGGGGTACCGCCTACAGGACAGTCATGGCCAAGCTCAAAGGCACTAGGGCACCCTCACCCTCATGCCCCCTCCTTATGCAAAAAATAGTGTCGGGATTATTCCCACCGCAAACACCAGCAGAACACATAGAACTTCCCCAGGAAATACATGAGATCCCTCCTGTCACGCAAACGGAGCTCCTGGATGTCTGTAAACGTTTTGGCGATAACAAGTCACCCGATCTGGATGGCATACCAAACAAGGTACTTAAACTGGCCATCACAACAAACACAGAACCCTTTGTGGAACTATATAACAAGTGTTTAACAGAAGGGGCTTTTCCAGACCAATGGAAAAAGCAACGTCTAGTGCTGCTGCCTAAAGGGAAAAAACCACTAGACGAGCCCTCATCATATCGTCCCATATGCCTGCTAGACACAATAGGTAAAATACTGGAGCGAATCATATGCAACCGTTTGGAAGTAGCAATTGATGAAGCCGGGGGACTCTCAAACCAACAGTATGGATTTAGAAAATCCCGTTCTACAGTAGATGCTATAAGGAGGGTAACTACAACCTTGGAAGAAGCTATTCAGGGCAGGAGATGGAGAGGAGGTACCAAAAAATATGGGGCCATAATAGCATTGGATGTCAAAAATGCATTCAACTCCGCAAACTGGGGAGTCATACTGCACTCCCTTAGGGCAATGGCAGTGCCATGGCCCATAGTCAAAATAATATTAAGCTATTTCGAGAACCGGTTTCTACTCTTCGATACCGATGATGGAGTAAGGCAATACCACATATCTGGCGGAGTTCCACAAGGATCGGTACTAGGACCTATCCTATGGAACATTATGTACGATAGGGTTCTAAGGCTCGGAATTCCAAACGAGGCAAAAATCATAGGCTTTGCCGATGATATTGCAATTGTTGTAGTAGCGAAACATCTAGAAGAAATAGAGGACATTGGCAATGAATGTATCCGAAAAGTGAGGCAATGGATGGCAGCAGTTGGATTAGAGCTCGCAGAACATAAAACAGAAGCAGTACTAGTAAGTAGTCGCAAAAAAAGAGAAACAATTACCATCAGGGTAGGCGAGCATAATATAACATCAAAATCGGTTATCAGATACTTAGGTGTGATGATCGACGCTAGACTCGCATACAAGGATTACCTTGAAAGAACGTGCGAAAAAGCTGCTCGGGCGAGTGGTGCCTTAACCAGAATAATGACAAATATTTGAGATCCTAGACAGCAAAGGAGACTTATACTTTCAAGGGTGGTGCAGTCCATCACAATGTATGCGGCACCAATATGGGCCAAAGCAGTGAAGGTTAAGTGCTACGCAAGAAAGATTAACAACGTCAACCGTCTATGTGCGCTGAGGGTGTGCTGTGCATATCGGACAGTGTCAGATGATGCAATCTGTATCATAGCGGGAGTGCTACCAGCAGATGTCTTGGCTAGCGAATAACAGAGGACCTACGATGCCAAAATTCGGGAACCTCAAGCCTCAGTCCAAGGTATCAAGCTAGGAGAAAGACATCGAAGCAAGAGAGCATGGCAGGAGAGATGGAACCAATCTTCAAAGGGAAGGTGGACCCACCGACTTATACCGGATGTCAACAAATGGGTAGACCGGCACCACGGAGAAGTAGATTTCTATCTCAGCCAGTTCCTAACCGGACATGGTTGCTTTCGAGCGTACCTGCATAAGTTTGGACTAAAAGATTCTCCTAACTGCTTAAATTGTGGAGATATCAGAGAAAATGCGCAGCGCGTATTTTTCCAGTGTCCTTGTTTTCGTTCAGAACGCAGAGAATTGGAGGAACAAATTGGAGAAACACCAACTCCCGAGAACATCGTGAACCTCATGATAACGTCAAGCGCAATATGGGATGCTGTGAAGCAGGTTGCAGCGACTATCATGAAGGAACTTCGACGGTTAGAAAGAGTAAGGGAGAGCACCAGTGAAAATCAAGCCGGCACGTCTGCATCAAAGAACGGCAAACACCGAACCAGACAGAGCATAAATTGCTAACCAGCCCCGCGAAGTAATGCCTAGCGGTAGTCCCGCGGGGAGAGTGGTTGAAGAGTGCAGGATGTGGGTTAGTACGTAAGCGCACTCCTGTAATCGAAGTTTGCGAATCGTGCATGCAAGTGGCACGGGCTACTCGTATCTTTAGAAGATTCCACATCCGTTGGCGCAACCAAAAAAAATAAAAAATCTGCATATGCCTGAGCGTAAATACGAGAACTGTTGAGACTGTTAAGCAGAGAGTCAACCAATACGCACCACAGTAAAGGAGACAGAACGCCGCCTTGTGGGCAGCCCCTGTTTATCCCTGACATCACGTGCCGACCACAATCTGCATCTATCATCAAGGTTCTATTCATTAGCATTGCTTTAATCCACAACACTAATGATTCATTCACACCGTGTTCTCTGGCTGAGTTGCACATGCTGTCAAAAGTCGTATTGTCAAAAGCTCCCTCTATGTCGATGAAAATGCCCATCGCGTATTCCTTCCTATCAAACGCGCATTCAATTCTGCCAACCAGATTTTGAAGCGCAGTTTCACAGGATTTTCCGCGTTGATAGGCATGTTGCATAACAGATGCGATCGCAGAGCAACTTTGCGCACATGCAACTCAACCAGTCTTTCCATGCTTTTCAGCATAAAGGAAGTCAGACTGATGGGTCTGAAGCTCTTGGCCAGTGAGTAATCGTCTCTACCTATTTTTGGTATAAAAGCTACTCTAACTGTTTGCCAGGGTGTTGGTATATAAGCCAGTGCCAGTCCCGCAGTGAAGATTCTCTTCCTGCCACCGATAGTTGTGGAGGTAAGTTATTCCTTATAATGGCCAACTGGGGCCGTAGCTGATCGGGTGTTATGATCAGTGGATTGATCTTAGCGTGGTGAACATCAGTAAGCACATCTAGTAGAGAGTTTTGGATCTGTTGGTAGTTCAGCATTGCTAGGATGGCATATGTTGATAACGCCAAGAATTTCTGTTCTGCGGCCTTTTTTTTACTTGACTTTGTCATGCTTTTTAGTCTCTCCAACTCATTTTGGAAAGCCTGTAACTGAGCCATAATCGCTTGCGTATCTTTCTGCAATATGTTGCTCGTTGATTCTGCAATTGATGTTTGATTTTTTATCAACGCGAGCAGATGGTTTTCATTCGTTTTCGTTTGCTGGATTTGTTGTTCGTACTGCTCAGCATATGATTCGTCTTAAACTCCAAACAGCTTGTTCGCTACTGTGCCAATAAAATCAAATGGCGATCGTTTCACTCGCGCCTCTGGTTCCTTTCCGGGTCCTTGTCTTAGCAGTAAGTTGTTGTTGTTATTTATAATTGCGAGTTGGTGGTTGAATTGTTCGATTATGTTCTGTACCAATGTGTCAGCGCCGTTCATTTTACAGAAGTCGTTCATCTCGTTAACCAACTTTTCGAATCCCGAAAATTCACGCCAGTAGTTGGTCATATCGTAGTACACAATTACTTTCCAGTCGTTGGTTATTAGGCTGACATTGCCCATTTTCTCAAAATATATTCCAGGGCGGTTTCTAAACGGCGTTATTTTGAAGAATTCAGGCTCTGCATCTACTGCCGTTGCGCAACTTCTACCCAGTATTATTAGCACCAGCATTGCCCACAGGAGACCTAGTCCGTGTCCGTTTTCCCATTTCTTCTCCTTTTGATTCGTGGGCCGAATTTTTTCTGTTGGGTTCGTGGGTCGACCTCGGGTTACCGACTCCGTCTTCAAAGTTGACAAGCATGTGGTTACTGTGGGCTGTGGTCTAGTTGCATTCATATTACTTTCATCTTGCTTTTCCCTTTTATCTTCGTTATCGCCTTTTGTTGTTTGTTGTTTGCTTGGAGGGTTACCACGCGAACCAAACCGTCTTCGTCAGCATGTGTTTCCAGCACACTCCCAATCATCCACCTTGTTGGAGGGAGTTGTTCATCTTTTACCAAGACAACGTTTACTTTACTGTGTGCAATCTTGTATTATTGAGCTATTTGAAAAACATGTACCACTCAAGACTGTTCGTATACGCAACAAAAAATGTCCATGGTATACCGCTGAAGTACATGCCCTCATAAAAAATCGTCGCAAATACTATCTAAAATGGAGGAAAAATAATATTCCTGAAAACTGGAGAGCCTACTGTCAAGTGCGAAACCAAGTTACCTTACAGATCCGGCAAGCAAAAAGAAATTTTTTCGCATCAAAATTTGACGTACGACTACCGTCGAAGCAGTTGTGGAGTAACCTGCGAGAAATTGGTGTAGGTAAAAGAGAAAAGCTAGACTGCACGCTTGATCCGAATATTCTTAATGACCATTTTGTTGCCAGTACTTCTAGTCATCCCAACTTCATACCAGCTATTGGAACTGCAAATGATCTTCAAGATAGCTTTGACTTCAAAGTTGTGTCGGAAGATGAGGTTGCTAAAATTGTCCATGTACTAAAATCAAATGCGGTTGGGGAAGATAATATGCCACTTCGATTTATAAAATGTATTCTTCCATACTTATTGAGCTCGCTTACACATTTACTCAACCACTGTATTACATCTTCGACTTTTCCGGTATTATGGAAAAAGGCCAAAATCACTCCAGTGGCAAAAAATAATAATCCTTTACTACCCAGTGATTATCGACCGATAAGTATCCTACCGTGCCTATCAAAAGTCTTAGAGAAGATACTAGCGGAGCAGATTGTCTGTCATCTTGAATCAGAAAGTCTCCTGTCTCCTTATCAATCCGGCTTCAGAAAGAACCATAGCTGCTCAACCGCTGCTGTAAAGATATTTGATGACATAAGGCTTCAGTACGATAAAGATTATGTAACAGTTCTATGTTTGCTAGACTTCTCTAAGGCTTTTGATAGAGTTAATCATGATATTTTATGTCAAAAGCTTGTGTTGTATTTTGGGTTTAGTAATAGAGCAGCTAGTCTTATAAATAATTATCTATTGAACAGAACGCAAAGAGTGGTGGTCCATGAAAAGGTTTCTGAACCCAGAAATCTGCCTGCGGGTGTACCTCAAGGTTCCATTTTGGGCCCCATACTCTTCTGCATGTTCATAAATGACCTGCCTAGGGTTTGCAGGAACGTATCTTTTCATTTGTATGCCGATGACATCCAAATTTATCTATCAAGGCCCATTGGCCTCATCGAAGATTTGATTGCAAGGATAAATGAAGATCTGACTGCGATCTTAGGTTGGTCGGAAGAAAATGGTCTCACCCTAAACCCAAGTAAAACACAAGCTATTATAATCTCGAAGAAAGCTTATGATACGGATGACCTACCCTCGGTTATTCTAAAAGACGTAAGAGTACAATTCGTGAAGTCAAAATGTAGCCTTGGCTTCAAAATAAACTCTAATTTATCATGTAGTGAACATATAAATTTGGTTGTGGGTCGCATTTATGGGACACTACGGAGACTGTGGATGTCAGCCAACTTTACTCCCATCGAAACAAAACTTCGGTTAATTAAAGTTTTACTTGTACCCATCTTATCTTACTCTGAAGTTGTTTACCCTAAATTAGACTCTGTTTCCGAACATAAACTACTTGTTGCATTTAATGCAATGACCCGGTACATATATGGCTTACGGAGATATGACCACATCTCAGCTTTCCGGACAAGGATTTTAGGTTGTACTTTACCACAGTATTTCAAAGTAAGAAATTGTATTTTCCTTCATAAAATTATACACACTAAGTCACCACTTTACCTGTATAACAAACTTAATTTCTCCCAATCTATAAGAACACATAACATCGGCATACCTTCTTTTAATTACCTTAACTCGTCGCGCCTTTTCTTTGTTAATAGCATTCGCCTTTGGAACTCACTACCAGCAGGCATAAAGCAAATAAGGGATATCAACAAATTTAAAAATGACGTTTTTAAATATTTCTCTAATCAGCAATAATGTTCCTTCCCATACTACTCCCGCCTCCCCCCTCCCCCCTTCCCCTTTCTTGTTGTCACAGTTCTTTGCTCTTCTTTGCTCTTTATTCTATTATTTTTGACTTTTAATCTTAGTTTCTTTATTCAGTTCTCTAAACTTCATATTTCTACTCTCTGTTCTTTCTTTTTTTCTATTTTTATACATACATATTATTATACATATATAAATCTTTCACATACCATACTGTAAAAGACTAAGTCTTACTTGTATGAACCGATCTAACAATAAATACAAATACAAATACAAATACAAATGTTCCCCACTCTAAGATTTTCGTTCTTCGTGGTCCATTTTGGCCGTTGTTGCAATGTCGTTAAATATTCCGAACTCCATTTTCTCCAGAACTGTTGTTGCAATCGTTCTAATAGTTGCCATCGCGTCAGTAATCCCTGCTTTTTGTCAAGTCTATGTCTCTCGGGCGGAGCCAATATTGATGTTCCGATCAAGAAATGGCCTGGTGTGAGGACATCTGTATTATCAGGGTCGTTTAAAACTGGACAAAGAGGTCTTGAATTTAAGCATGCCTCGATTTGAGATAATACCGTCGACATCTCTTCGTATGTTAATTTGTGATCCCCAATGGTGCGCCTGAGATGGTACTTGATGGACTTCACTCCGGCCTCCCAAAGGCCACCAAAATGGGGCGATGCTGGGGGTATGAAGTGCCACTGCGTTTGGTAAGCTGTAAGTACTTCACATATTTCCTCGTGGTGGCTTCTCGCCTTTTTTACTGTTAGCTGAAGGATT
Organism: Criorhina ranunculi; assembly: GCA_951813785.1. Taxonomy (NCBI): domain Eukaryota; kingdom Metazoa; phylum Arthropoda; class Insecta; order Diptera; family Syrphidae; genus Criorhina; species Criorhina ranunculi. The sequence continues at coordinate 56,570,292 of OX638381.1, read as the reverse complement.
TTGTTGGCGACCACGAAATTTGTCCCGTTATCACTAAACAGGTGACCTACATGACCTCTCCTGGCATACAATCTTTTGAAGGCTGCTATGAAGGCGTTGGCTGTTAGATCACTTACGACTTCCAGGTGAACTTAGAATCCAATATTGTTGGCGTAGATGTGCATGTGTAAGAACATAGCCTCCATGAAGAGTAGTTTTGTGGGCTTCATCAATCAGCATTGTCGTTAGTTCGCCGGAATGTGGAATTATTATAGGATATTTCTGTGAGTCGGATAGTTCTGCTTTCGCTAATCGTCCTCCTACACGCATTAGGTCGTTTTCATCAATAAATGGGTTGATGCACCGAAGTTTGCTCTTCCTGCCAGTTTCTTTTGTTTTCTTCAGATTGACGAGTTCATCTCTGAACGCTGTCAGCTGTACGTGTCGTATAAGCATCATTGCCGCACTTTCAATTTCTTGACATGTGATTGGTCCCAGCTGTCCATTTTCCTTTGACGATCGTAAGTTGTGCAGAAATCGTTTACAATACGCCAGTATTCTTGTTAGTCGTCTGAATGTGCTGTGCTGCGATAATAGTCTTCCTATGAGATCAGGTTCAACCGTTATTGTTAACGTGCTTGTGTGGAGCTTTTTTAGCTTCTTCGTTGGTGTTATGACGTTTGGAATCGTTGTAGTTGACATCTGTTTGTGCTAGCCAAGATGGGCCCGTCCACCATATTGAGTGTGCTTTGATTTCTGATGGCCATAGTCGTCTGGATGCGCAATCCGCTGGATTGTCCTTACCCTTTGCGTGGTGCCATTTGTCTAAGCTCACAATCTTGGTTATTATGGCAACTCTGCTTGCCACGTAGTTTTTCCATTTGTTGGGGTTCCCATTGATCCACGCTAAGGTAATGGAAGAATCCGTCCAAGCATGTATTTCCACGTCCTTTATTTCCATTTTCGTCTTCGTTTTTTGAAGTAATTTCGCCAGTAGCACTGCTCCACAAAGTTCTTATCTCGGTATTGATACATTTTTTATTGGGGCCACTTTCGTCTTTGCACACAACAACCGCGTGATGATCTCTCCAGAAGCAGTTGTGACTCGTGTATTAATTGTGGCTGCAAATGCCCTCTCCGATGCGTCACAAAATCCATGATATTCTATGCTGTGACTTGATTCATATTGGATCCATCGTGGTATGTTGATTTCTTCTATGCAGCAGAGTTGGCTTCTGAAGACCTTCCATTCGTGAGCGATTTCATCTGGCAGTACCTCATCCCAGGTTTTTTCAGATTTCCAGAACTCTTGTTGGACTTGTTTTGCTTTAACGATGATTGGAGCTAACCAGCCTTAAGGGTCAAAAAGTCTTGCTGTTTCTGACACTATTATCCATTTTGTCAGGTTTTCGTTCGCCGATACGGTTTTGATTTTGAACTCAAATGTGTCTGACTCCGGTCGCCAGTATATGCCCAAGGTTTTAATGGGGTCGTATGTGTTTATCTAGAATCATCCTTGTTCTTGATCATCTGGTGCTATATTTTCCAAGAGGGCTTCTGTGTTTGAAGACCATTTACGTAGTCTGAATCCTCTGCTCGCCATTAGTTGCACCATTTGGTTTTGGGCTTCTACTGCTGCATCTAATGTGTCTTCTCCCGATAATAGGTCATCAACGTAAAAATCTCGGCGAGTTATTTTTGACGCTAATTCCAATTTAAGTTCTTCATCACAGGCGATTTGTTTGAGTGATTTTACGGAGCTGATGACGTTCCGTAGGTTACGGTGTTTAGCCAATACTCCTGAATTTCTTGCGTCCGATCTTCCCTCCACAATATACGTTGAAAATCTCTGTCTTCATGAGCCACTAGAATTTGCCGATACATTTTCTCGATGTCTGCTCTGTATACATATTTGGGCTTTCTCCATCGCACTAGTATTGAGTGCAAGTCCTCTTGTACCACTGGTCCTGTAAGCAGTGTGTCATTCAGACTAAGTCCTGAACTTGTACTTTGGTTGTTGAGCTGTCTGGTTTGAGCACTGCTTGGTGCGGCAAGTAGTACACTTCGCTCGTTGGTTTTCTAGTTGACGTTGGTTTCACTAACTCCATGTGCCCGAGTTTAATATACTCCCGCATAAATTGTTTATAATCTTCATGTAGCTGCTTATTGTGTGTAAATTTTTTCTCAGTCTGAAGGAATCGAGCTAACGCTCTATTCTTTGATTCGCCCAGTTTGCCTGCGTCTTCTTTGAATGGTTGTCTAACAATGTACCTTCCTTCCTCGTTCCTTTTGTGTGTCATTTTGAAGATTTCTTCGCACGGCATTTCTTCTACTGTGAGACTTCTTTCTTCTTGCACTTCTTCTATTTCCCAGAATGCTTTAAGTTGATCGTTTAGCTCTGTATTGGATATTAAGCACACTGTTGATTCGTCTGTCTTGAAGCTGTGTTGGACACTTCCAGATAGTATCCAACCCAAAAGTGTGTTTTGGGCGACTGGAGTGCCGTTTATACCCTTGATCACCCCTTCCAGAAGTATGTCTTGGAAGACATCTGCTCCTATTAGCATATCTACTGTTGCTTTCTTCTTAAATGATGGATCAGCTGACGGTAGATGTGTAATATGATTCCATTCCTTAATTGTAAAAGATTCTTCCGGTAGAAACTTCGTTAGTTTATCTAATACCAGGAATTCCCCCCATGACTGAATTTTTAACTCAACCTTACTGTTTGCCGTCCCTGCATTCGTTGCTCCCAGCCCAGTAATGGAAGCATGTGCTCGTTTCCGTTGTAGTTGCAGTCGTTGTACAGCATCTTCGGTTATAAAGGAGGACTGAGAGTCCTGGTCGATCAAAGCTCTGAGGTAGTAGTCGCATCCTTTCCAATCAGTTTTTACCACCGCTGTTGCTAACAATATTTTGTTACACTGTTTGTTGGCGGAGAAATTCGTCTGCGGTTGCTCGTACTGCCTGTTTACAATACCAGTATGGAGTAGCGTATGGTGTCGCTGATGGCATGTTTGACAAGACTTGAATGATGGACATCTTAGCGTTTCATGGTTTGGCTTGAAACAATTTCGACACATCTTTTCCCTTTGGATGACTTCCTTCGGTTCGTCACTGGCATTTGGATGAACCTACTGCACGTATGAAGCCAATGCGTGCCATTGCATACTTTGCAAGCTGGAGTCGTAGTTGCGTGGAAGTTTCTGAGGAATCCTTTCCTGTTGTTTGATTGCCTTTGGTCCCTTGGGCTGTCAACCTTTTTCTTCTTTTCTTCTAAGTTTTCCAGGGCATGGAACTTACTTTCCAGAAACATGAAAAACTCGTCCAGTGGTTGCAGGTCCTTGGGATTTTTTAAAGACTGTTCGTACGCCTTCCTCGTTTCGTTGTCCAATTTTTGTGCCACTATGTATAGTATTATAGGGTCCCAGCTTTCCGTTTCAATGTCTAGCCCTTTTAAGGCATTGACACACTCAATAGACGTATCGCGCAGCCTTCTTAAATTTTCTGCAGATTCAAATTGGCATTCCTTTTGGTTAATCAATGCCTGAATCTGTGCATTAACTAGCATCCGGGTGTTCTCGTATCTATTGATTAAAACTTTTCTTGCCGTGTCATAGTTGCTATCCATGATCTGGAGGTGTTGGATGATCCTGGCTGCCTCACCCGTCACGTTCGTTTTAAGATAATGCATTTTTTGTCCCTTTCCAAACTTGCCGTTTTTGTGTAAAGCTTGCACGAAAAGATCAAAAAATGATTTCCATTGTTTGTAGTCACCATTGAAAGTTGGTAGCTTTAACACAGGTAATTTCAGTTCGTGCTGCGAATTTTCTACCGCATCTTCTTATCTCGAACTACCATTTGAGTCCTGGAATGTAAATCCGTCTATTTTCTCTTGCAAATTTACCATAACGTCTTCGTAAATTTGCTCTAGTTCTTCATGGTCGTTCATGTAGTCATCCAAAGCGATCGTTCCCACTGCATTCTCCATAATGTCGTTGTGCGTTTTTATTAGAGTCGTCCATTGGCTTTGTGTTGCCTGTTGTTTATGGACATAGTTTGCTCTTGTTTTCGACTGAGCTTGCTCCATCCTTTCTAGTGACCTGAAGAATGCCTGCTTCTGAGCCTCCTGACGTTTCATCCTTCTTTGCTGTTCTTCATCGTTGTTTGCCGTCTTCCTGGACCCTGATGTTGACGGCCTTTCTGATGGTCTTGTTGTGTCAAGGTTATCCGTTAGTTTCCTTGGCATTGGAACTATATTTTGGACTTCCTTCTCTTCTTCTATTATCTCTTTTAGTTTTTCTTCCAGCTTACTTCTTATCGCTTTCATCGATGCTTCAACTTGTTTGTAGTAGTTGGCTTGAATATACGGATGCCTTTCGCTGAAAGTTTCGTGGGCTCGTATTTGCTTGTCTCCCGCCTCAAATTCGTTCCAGTGGTGGTTGAGGTCTTCTAATCGCTCCTTAACGAACTCCTTCGTTCGTCTTACTTTGGGCTCTTTCGTGAATTTCTCGGATATTTTTTTTTATCCATTCTGCCCTCTCTTTCTGTTGTTGCGCCAAATCGTCTACACTCGTCATTTTGTTTATTTTTATTTTTTTTTTCGTATCTCGTATCTTTTTTTCTTTTCACTTTCACTATTCACTACTTTCGCTACTTTCACTAGATTCAATACTCGAAGGACCAAATGTTAAATACTAACTAAAGCCACCATACCGCTGGTGGGGGGATAGCTTAGGTTAGACACTTAACACAAAATTACTAATACTCGTTTGCTTTGGAGCCGTCGTAATCAACTCTGGCCTTTGGTTTATTTTATTCCTATTTATATACAAATATTTACATGGATAGTGCTGACGCAACTACAAAAGTACGTAAACATAATATTAGACAATGATGGTGTCTTTTTGCCGCGTGTGCATAATTTGCTGACGTGGTGTCTGGCTGCACTCCAGGTGTGTCTCTCGTTGCCCGTGGGAACTGTTGGTTTCCTGTATCTGTGCATGAATTTGTACAAGGTTTATTTTAAGGTAGTTTTAAGTTTCAATTTAGTTTAGTTTTAAGAAAAACTCCTGCTACTAAGTTTTTTTTTTTAAATAATTTTCTTAGTTCTTTTCAACTAACTTTCAAAAGTTAGGTTACGTCGAAAGACATATAATAAGTATTAAGTTTAGCTTAGAGTGCCCGTGTAGGGCCAGTAAGTTAGAGTAACATAGTTAAGTTAATTAAGCTAGTTTTAAGCATTTTTTTTGTCTAGCATGTAAGGAATAATGAATTAAAAATAATAAGAATGCATTAAAAACGAAAACGAAAACGAACCGGTCTGGGAGCCTTTCGCACAACGCCCATAAAAAATATTTTGACCGAAGCCTGACTCCACCAATTAAGCGATAGAATTGAATTCCTTACTTGGTAGATCATACAAAAAATTAACTCACCATTCCCAACACCTATTCAAGATGATGCCGAGAAAATACTGAAACGAAAAAAAAATCCGAAATACCCAACAGCTCTACAAAAGTCGCTGATATCAGCCGCAAACCGAACCCATAAAAAACAAGTCTAAAATCAATCTCCCCCCATAGGCTCTGCCCAACAAGAGTATTCTTTCTCACCTATCAGAATACTCAAAAACATCCAGCAGCAACGAAGTGTACAAAACAATGTTTCTCGAAATAAAAGAAAACTGTCAAAGACTAGGTTGGCAACTTTTGTCTACTGATGCTTCGAAATCAAACGGCGGAACTTCATTTGCTGTTGTCAATGAAATGGCATTCGCCATTTGAAAAGCGGTTCAAGCCGTTAAAAATAAAAAAAAAACAATAATCTTTGCTGACAGCCTATCTTCAATCGATGCAATAAAAAACACCAACTACTTCAATATTTTTGCAGACATCCGTGACGCCAAAGGAAACAATCGAAGATTGGCCTGGATACCAGGACACGCAGATATAGCTGGTAGCGAAAACGCAGGTGCAGAAGCTAAATTGCCACTTAAAGAGCCCCTTATCACCTTTTACCAATTAAGCCAAAATGACTTAAGAAAACACCTCAAAACATCTATGAGCATCAAGAGGAAGAATGCTTGGTCTGAATATAAGCACCTATATTCAATGCTCAATCCAGCTGCTGTAAAAGGCATATATCCTTCAAATTTACCAACCTCAATGATAAAAACCCATATAAGGCTCAGAATGGGACATACCAACTTAACCCACAAACACCTAATTAGCAAGGAACCTGCTCCACTTTGTGAGACCTGCGACGTAAACCCAATACTTACTGTAACACACATGCTGCAATGCGTAAACATAAATTCAATCAGCAAAACCATCTCTGGAAAAGACCTTCAACAACGTTTAACGTTCATCTCCGACAGTAATATTAGATCCGTATAAGAAGTTATCTTAAAACTTAAGCTAGAATCTCTTATATAATCCCCCCTTAACTTATACTAGCCGAAAGTCCTGGTAGCTAGCGCTTTACTTGTTTTGTATTAAATGTACAATTTATTTATCTTTTAATAAAGTTATAATAATAATAATAATAATAATAATTCTCAATAATTTCCATTAAAATGTCGGGGATTTATTAATTCTTGTTCGATCTATGTATAAATATAAAACCTTTTTTAGCATTTAGCTTTCTTAATATCAAATTTAACCCAAAAGTACCAAATCAAAATTATTTCCAAAATAAATAGACTTCGGTGTATGTAATATGCACCGTTTATTTATCCTTTCTTTTAATAATAGGGAAACAAATATACGTATATGTATGCATCTACTCATACATATACCCTATTTTTGGGAGAGTTTAATGAGAACTGTTTAAAATTCAGAAAGTGAGAGTATTTTCCATCCAAAGATAGATAGTCTAAAAATAAAATTGTATTCGAAGAGTATTTTGAAAAACATCTCATGAGTTTTGAGCAGCCCCCTTTGTCAGGCGGTAGACAACATTTTGTGAACTGAAGTACAGAATTGTGGATTTTGCAAGTTTATTATCGGTGAGATACGTATTAATTAGTGATATTACATTTTCGTGATTACTTAAAATTTTATTTATATGTGGAATAATATTTTACATTAATTGGTTAAACAACTGTATATACTGCTCGTTTTATGTTTGTGCTACAAAATGTAATAAACCGAATTTATCTATAAATAGAATTTGGAAATATTTATTTTTTTCTAGTCATAAATTATAAGATGTGCACATTTATATATTATAAATATTTGTAATGTCTTTGTAGTAGAATGTCTGAGAATCAAAACATCACTCGTGAAAACTCGGAGGTTCCTGAGCATCCAACAGCGAACAACATTGAAGAGGAAGATGAAAGCCCGGAAAGAAAAAGAAATGGAGAGCCTGCAATTGTATATAAGAACATTAACGTAAGTGCATTTCAAAAAGTTAATTTGTATAATTCTTGACCAAATTACTAGGTATAAGCATGTATACTTCAAATTAACTTATTTCTTGTACATTGGAATGTACATGAGTATGTACCTATTTTGGGAAAAATACATGTTTACATAGGAACATAATGTACATTTACGTTTATTTATCTATCATACTGTGAGCATTTTTAAGCGCTTTTGACATGAGCAAATTGAAGCTGTTCGAAAGGACAATAGACAAAAATCAAAAAAAAAAAACTATTAAGGTACTGTGAAACCTTAGTCAAACGCTTACCTGGTTGAAGAAAGGCAATTGGGAAGTTCAACGAGCTCTGGACTAGGTTAGTTTATAGGGATGGCTGCACTTGTGTACAGTCTCGGTGCGAGATTATCTAAGCAAGGTCCAGCGTTCAGCATGTTTGTGCATAAGTGGGGCTCTTCATCAATTCAATTCAATTCAATTCAACTTTATTGAGACAATTTTAAATCATTTGAACATTTCTCTTACATATTCTATCATTTTGGCCGACTAAGGACGTACATATGTCTGGCTTAATAACTATAATGCAAAATCATTAAATATAATTTAAATCTTAATTTATAATGTACAAAAAGAAACATGATACAATTTCTAAGGTGTATGCTTGCTCCCGGCATACTGCATCTGCTTTGCTTCTATTGAGCTTTTCTTAATGCTAAATAAAATATAACTTAACACGTTCACAGTCCCATGTATCATATATGATACATGGAGCGTGAGAATGTCTTGTTATCCAGCGCCCATATAAACAAAAACAGCACTGGACATTTTGTTTCATCAAACACCCCTTGACATCCTTGGCAGACAAATGACTGCTAACTCTTTCGCCTCAAATCAATTTCACAGTGGTCTACAAACGATTTTGGCCACGCCTCCATTTTGAACAAATTCAAAATCTTCCATGAAAACATAGGCCCTTATGCCCAGTTTCACAGTGCGAGTTTAAACTCAGTTTATGGTTTAAACTAAAGTTCAACCAAATATTTGGTTTCACAGTGTTCGTTTAAACTCTAAACTGAGTTTTATGTTCGGTTTAAGTTAAACGACTCGATTCTACCGTTTAAAGTTCGTTTAAGTTAAAAATGTGGTTATGACTGCTATTGTTGTGAAATGTCAAATTGTTTTTTTCTTCTAAAATATTAATAAATAGTGTGTAAAATAATGTTTTCAAGTGCAAATAGTGATTCTGATGATAGAAGTGATGAAGAATATTATAATATCCTGGTTAACGTAAGACGACAAAGAGAATTTCGCTGCAGGACAAATCACTTTTATTTTTGGGATGATTTGGACTTCTTTAACAGATTTCGCATGTCCAAACAATCAGCGTATACTGTTTTGGAAGAAATACGTCCAAAAATTGAAAATCCAACTAACTGGAAACTCAGAAAATAAAACATATGTACATGTAATTTGATTTATATGAAAATAAAATGTTTAACTTCAAGGAACAATTCAATATCAGTCGAAATCAAGTTTTTATTACTTTGCTTTTCGATAGCATCCCATGCAGCATTGTTCTCCGTCCAATGAATCCTATCAGTTTTTTTATTTTCAATTGTGTCTTTGAATTTGACCACTAAATTTATTAAATTTTCCTTTTTGCTGTCGGAAAAAGGAGTAGGTACTTCTTTTCTTTTGATTAATATTATTCTATTTTTGCTTTCTCCATTGTCTCTCTTTTGTCTATTCTAAGTGACTTTTACTCGAAAGCAAACAGGAAAAATTCTAATTCTTTGCTAATAGGAAAAATTCAAAATTATTTTCAGTTTGACATTGAATTGAAATACTGTGATTCAAATACATCAGTGTAATTCTCAATAGTGTGATTAACTTCGTTTAGACAAACTGAGTTTAAAAATAAAGTGTGAAACCGAACGATTTAAACTCAAAGTTTAAACTCAGTAGTAAGTTTAGTAAAACTCAAGTTTAAACTCACACTGTGAAACAGGGCATTAGTAATAGAAGATTTTAAACTCGAGTTTTACCTAAACTCGACTTTAACCCAAATTCCGTAGTAATAAACGTTAGATGTCACTTTTAAAATTGACAACTGCTAAGTTTCGGCTCACCCGTATCTAAGTCACTTTTAAGGCATCAAATTTCAAATATGAGTGGTGAACGTTTTTTACGTGATTTAAATATTATTGATGATGCTATAAATAATAGAGCACGGAAAATCTATAAAGCATGATTTAATGCATTCGAATTCTATAGTGATGGAGAATTTAAGAAAAACTATAGGTAAGAACAAAGCTCAAAGGGATACACTTCATATAAGTAATCTTTTTTTAAATTAGATTTGACAAGGAAACTGTACGTTGGATAACGCACTTAATTGAAAATGAAATTAAATCCATCGGTACTAAAGGGTCACCCGTTCCACCTTTTATTATGGTTTTGATAACTTTACGACACCTTGCAAAGGGAAGCTATCAGCTCGATTCAGGTATCTATTTGGTTTAATTCCTCATCGGTTAATGGCAGAATAACCCTTTCGCAGCTGATATACACGGAGTAAGTCAGAAAACAGCCAGCACGGTGATCCGCAAAGTAGTCAATGCACTGGCTGCAAAACTCCCGAAATTTGTTAATTTCCCGGAAACAAATGAGGGTATCAGGGAATTTAAAAGAAAATTTTTAGAAAAATTTGGGTTTCCTCAATGTTTAGGTGCTATAAACTGCACTCAAATTAAGATCAAAAACCCAGGTGGGGAAATAGGAGCACGCTACCGGTGTCGGAAAGGATTTTACTCTCTAAATGTTCAGGTTCTTGTTGACTCTAATAGCAAAATATTGGATATTGTTGCATGTTGGAGAGGAAGTGCACACGATTCACGAATTTTCAATTCGTCAAGTCTTAAAAGAAGACTACAGGACATGAATCGCATGGGAGGAATAATTCTTGGGGATGGCGGATATAAGCAAAGCAGAGTGATGATGACACCGTTCAGATTACGGTCTATTCTAACAACATCTGAACAATCTTACCAACGACATCATATTCTTGCAAGAGGAGTCGTTGAACGAACCTTTGGAAAGTTTAAAAACTGTTTCAGATGCTGTTTTAATGGATTACAATGTAATTTGAACACAGCAAAAAATTCAATAGCAGCAATGGCAGTGGAATATTGGCAAGACTAGAAATGATTCCGAAACAGAAGACACACCTCAAATTCGCAATTGAAGTTGAAATCATCAACTATAAAATTCACTTACATATGCCATATTTTCATTTTCCTAGATTTTGAGGACGATAGTGAAGAAAACCCAAACTTGCCGGAAGAAAATCACAGAGGAGGAAGGCAATTCAGAACAACTTTTATCAACACACATTTCTCCAACAATAACTGAATGAAATACATTTCTTTAATCCATACTATTATTCTTTATTAAATTTACATTTTTAAATTTTTACATTACTCTAATTTTCTTTTCTTTTCATTCTCAATTTGCAAATTGATCAATTCCATCTGTTTTATATTAATTTGGTTCTGCATTTGAAATAACTCCGTTTGTTGTGCAATTTCCATTTCAAAAAATGGAAAAAATGGAACCTAATTTTCTGCAAAATATCTTGCCCGGTGATTACTTTTTTTTTCTTCAATGGTGTTATCGACAGCAAATCGGCTGTTTAATTTTTTTGTCCGATGTTTCACCACCGACATCGACACGAGCATCGCTGTCGAAATTTGCAACGTCGTCCTCGAAATCCAACGGTAATAGTTCCTTTATTGCATAGTCTAATGTATCCGGTTCTTTCGGTTCGGGTCCGCCACCCGTTGCACACGTCTCTCTGCGGAAGCTGGAAATGCTGGAACGCGCTGCGGTCTTCATCCGCATCCATTGTGCCTTAAATTTGTCGATAGGCAAATTCACCCCAATATTCTGCATTTCGGCTGCAATCAACTTCCACGAATCACTTTTTTTTGTGATCATTGCGCAGTTATTTAATTTGGAGTCAATAATGTCGACATAGGGAGCAATGATGTCTTTAAACATTCCTTCTCCTCCACTGTCCAGTTTCGGTTCCTTTCACGTTTCTAAAAATAAAAATATTTATAATGTAAGGAGTATTTGTTAATAAACTTACCGCATTAGAATTTGCCATTTCAATTTCAAATTTAAATTCGAATATTTTTATCTGTCAAAGTCAGCTGCCTCAGTTCACAATAACGAAAATGTTAAATTGAGTCACAATGATTACGTTAAATGTGACTTTTATTAAATTTGATTTATTACTACGGAACGTTAAAAGTAGCTTAGCTACAACTAACAAAATTCGACTTTATGAGTAACTTTAAGGATTTCTATTACTAAGGGCCATAGACTTCACCACACCCAAGCTATATTTCAATAAAAACTTCCTCCAGATCACTCCGGGAGAATGAGTCCTTTCTACAGGACATTCGATCCACTTTTACACCGACGGATCTAAAACCAATGAGGGTGTAGGTGGTGGTGTTTTCTCCGATAGGCTTCATCTAAGCCTCTCTTTCCGTCTTCCATTGTAGCGTGTTCCAGGCCGAAATACTGGCAAACAAAGAAGTCTTATCTTAGCTGAAGAAAAACGTGATATCTTCCACAGATATACGTATCTTTTCAGACAGTCAAGCAGCGATCAGGTCCCTGGAATCAGTCTCTTCAAATTCATTAGTAGCTCTAGATTGCCGATCATCTCTTATAGAGATGGCAGAGCAGTTCAAGTGTGCTGGCAATAGCTGGGAGCCACTTGCACCTAACCTAACATAACCTATGTACAGCCTCACTCGGATCTCAACGGATCCATTATGTTCCCCGGTATGATATGGGGTACCTAAAATAAATGATCACAGATTATGTTTTCAATTGGTTTCCCTCAACCATCCCGAGATCCGAAGGAATTGTAGAAAGGCTTTCGGTGGCTTGTCCGACAATTTTCCCAGATCATTAAAGAAATGTTCTCCGAAGGTTGTCTTCCTGTTTCTACTAGGGCTTAGGCATTCGCATATGAGGTGGAACGTGTCCTCCTCAGCATATGCGTTGTCACGTCCTCTGCATAGTTCCATTGTACTCAAACGCATTCTCTTTAGGTGGGCCGCCAGCAGTTTATGACCTGTTATGATACTTATGAAAAGTGATAAGTGACTTATGTTGAGTGCTACGATGTCTTTCGCTTTTCTTGTATTTACCCTGCTTTTTCAACGCCGAGAATCTTGTGGGATCTGTGAGGCCATAAAAATAAAACCATTAAAATAAGCCATAAAATGTAAAATTTTCTTGCCGGGCCTCACAGACCAGAGGGTCGAATTGAGTTATCAGCCATTGTCAGATCCATATCAGAACCCATTCTTGCCAGCTCGTCCGCTCTTATGTCCCGGGATCCAAATGAGTGTGACGTTGTGATTGGCGCTGAGTGCCTTGAGCTCTTCGGGGCAGCGTTTCACGATTTTGAATCTAAGGCTTTGATAGCTGCTTGACTATCTATGCATATGTCGATGTAGCTTGTTGGGAATGCCCGTTGTGAAAGTTCTCGCGAGGCTTAGGCGAGACTTCAGTTTGGAAGTCTTATCGACCGTGCGATATTTGGTTCCGATGCACAGATCCCGGATCCGACACCCGCATCCATTTTTGACCCATACGTGAAGATGGATATATGGTTGGGGTTAATGACCTCTCATTCTGTCCAGCTCTCCTTGAAGGGAATTTTGAGTTCAAGGTTTAACCCTAGAAAGATAGTCATATTTTGATATACGTAAAAGATAGTCTGCGTAAAAATGACGCATGAGTTTTAACTAGCTGTACGTAATGCTATATTTTATTTATTGATTTGAATAAACCAATCGGAATTATATTTTTACACACAAATGAAATAATTAATACCACAATTTATGTATTTATTTTTAATTGTTATATAAAAAAATATTTTGAACACACATGCGTCAATTTTACGCAGATTATCTTTCTAAAGCAAATCATATATATTGTAACGTGTTTGCCGGTTCGCAATGATAAAACCTTTTCTCCTTTCTGATTCTATTTGTCTTTATTAAATCTTTTCACAAACAACTGATTATCTTTTATTTATTCCAACAATATTCAACTCTTTAAATACAATTATTCACAACTCTTTTATTCCAAACAACTTAAACAATTAATCTCCATCAAATTCTTCTGTAATTTTAATTCACAATTAAAATCTCTATCCAAATCACTTTTCAACTGTATCTCTACTAAATCTCAAGACAACTGTGTCCATGCTCTCAATGCTCGTAGTATTTATACCCGAGATACGAATCCAGAATCTTCCTTCCTGGCGACGATTTGCCCATCTAGTGAGATATCGATAGTTCTGGAACGTGCCTGAGGTAAGTACTATAAAATTCCTGAAGGTTCTTATAATTGCTGAATGCACTTAAATTTAGCACTAATCCCCCACTAGATGTCGCTGATCGATATCTAAAATGTCTAAATGTCGCTAATACAGTCGATATAACAATTCCACTACATGTCGCTAATACATGGTAACGATGTAGACGATCCACATGTATGATTTTCAACTTGCCTCTTAGTCCCCGTTGAATTCTGTAGACAACGTCGTTGATTCGTGTAACCACTGTATAGGGACCCTCCCAGTCCTGCTGCAGCTTCGGAGACCTCCCTTTTTGTCGATGCGGGTTGTACAGCCATACCAGATCTCCTTCCCGAAATCCTGACGTCGTTGTCCTCGCGTCGTACCTGGTCTTCATGCGGTCACTGGCTATCTTGATCTTCGTCCTAGTTCCTTTGTGTATATCGGCGATCCTTTCCCTTAGGTCTGCCACATATTCTTCTTCCGATTTCGGCTCATCCATGGGAGAACCAAATTTCACCTCACTAGGTAGCCGGACAGGTTGACCAAAAAGGATTTCGGACGGAGTGTGTCCCGTTGAACTGTGAACTGCATTACGGTAAGCCATCAGGAACAAGGGAATATGTCGATCCCAGTCACGTTGGTAATCACTCACGACTTTGGAGAGATGTTCATTCAATGTCCTGTTGAACCGTTCTACCATCCCGTCGGACTGTGGGTGAAGTGGAGTCGTTCGAGTCTTTTTGATTCCGAGTAGTTGACACGTTTCCTGGAATATCTTGGACTCGAAGTTCCGTCCTTGATCCGAGTGCAGTTCCATGGGTACACCAAACCTGCTCACCCAGTTGTTGACAATCTTTTCTACGACGGTCTTAGCCTCCTGGTTGGGAATCGCAAACGCTTCAGGCCACTTGCTGAAGTAGTCCATAACAACTAAGATGTATCAGTTGCCCTGGTCGGTTTCCGGGAACGGCCCTGCGATGTCGACAGCGATTCGTTCAAACGGTGCGCTCACGTTGTACTGATGCATCTTTCCCCGGGTTTTCACGCTTGGTCCCTTGCTCGCTGCACACGTGACGCACTTTCGACACCAGCTCTCGATGTCGTCTCTCGCACTGAGCCAGTAGAATCGTTCCCGTACTTTATCCAGCGTTCCTCCGGATACGCCATCGTGCATTTCCTGCAGCACTTCATGCACTTTTGAACGTGGCACCACGAGCTGCATCCTACACGTCTTTCCATCGGGCATCTCCCATTTCCGCCTCAGAATGCCGTCTTGAACATGTAGAGAGTCCCATTGTGCCCAGTATGCTTTGAGGGTAGGGCTTCTATCGGAGATATCTCGACCATCAGGTTTCTCCATGTTTTCTTTCCAGGCTAGTATCGGCTCGATATCCGGGTCTTCCTTTTGAGCGTTCCGGATTTCTTCTGTACTCCAACCGGTGATGGGTTCAGCTCTAACTACTTGGACGGGAACGATCTCTTTCTCCTCCTTTCGTACACAATGCTTACAGTCGGCTTTACAAGGTCGTCGCGACAATGCATCCGCGTTTGAGTGGAGTTTTCCCTTGCGATGCTGCATTTCGAACTCGTACATCTGCAATCGCTCTGTCCACCTCGCGATCTGACCCTCCGGATTTTTGAACTGCAACAACCGTTTTAGAGCTGCATGATCTGTACGTAGGAGGAACTTTTGACCGTAGAGGTACTTGTGGAAATGTTTCGTCGCCATAATCAGAGCAAGAAGTTCCCGTCTCGTTACACAGTAGTTCCGTTCTGGTTTGGAGAGTACCTTACTGAAATAGGCCACTACCTTCTCCTGGCCATCATGCACCTGCGAAAGGACAGCTCCGATCCCAACATTACTGGCATCTGCATCTACGATAAACATCTTGTCCGGGATGGGGTAGGCCAGTATTGAAGTTGTTGTTTAAGTTGCCGAAAACTCTGCTCGCATTCGCCTGACCACTTAAATTGTTTTCCCTTTTCCGTCAACTGGTGCAGGCTCTTCGCAATTTTGGCAAAATCCTTTACGAACCGTCGGTAGTAGGTGGCGAGGCCAAGGAAGCTCCTCAATTGGTGTTTGTCCTTAGGAACTGGCCAATTTTTAACGGCTTCAGTTTTGTCCGGATCCGTTCTCACTCCCTCTGATGAAATAATGTGACCTAGATACTTCACTTCTCGTTTAAAGAGCGCACATTTCTTCGAGTTGAGTTTCAAGTGGGCATTGCGTAAGCGTTTGAAGACTTCTCTTAGGTTGTCTCGATGTTCCGCAAACGTTTTTCCCACCACAATGACATCGTCCAGATACACCAAGCAGGTTTTCCAGGTTAGTCCATGCAGGACGCGTTCCATCAGACGCTCGAAAGTTGCCGGAGCGTTGCACAATCCAAATGGCATTACTGTAAACTCCCACAGTCCATTTCCGGCAGTGAATGCGGTTTCCTCGCGGTCTTCTGGGTGAATCTGCACTTGCCAATAGCCGCTCTTTAGATCGAGGGTGGAGAACCATTGGGCTCCAGAGAGAGTGTCCAGTGTGTCATCGATCCGGGGCAAAGGGTAACTATCCTTTTTGGAAGCATCATTCAGCCTGCGGTAGTCCACGCAGAATCGGGTGCTGCCGTCCTTCTTCTTGACTAGTACAATGGGTGATGCCCACGGGCTCTGGGAACTTTCAATTAGTCCTTCTTTCTCCATCGACGATACCATCTCCGCAACCTCTGTCTGCTTTGCTAATGGGAGTCGCCTGGCAGGCTGTCTAATCGGTCTAGCATCCCCGGTGTCTATGCAGTGCTGTACTAAGTGTGTTCGGCCGTGGTCTCCATCTTGTAACGCAAATATGTCAGCAAACTCACCGAGTAGATTCGCTGCCGTGCTTCGCTGCTCCTGATTAAGTTCACAATGTTGAAAGATGGTCTTCCGTAGTTCCGCCAATCTGTATGACGGAACCGGCTTCACAGGCTCCTCTTCGGTTGCTGCTGAGATCGCGGAAATCGGTACGCATTCTCCAATCACTTCCCCTCGCTTTAATTTGACGCTGTAGTCTTTCGGGTTCATGAGCCTTACTGGTACCATGTTGTTCTTTGGTTCCACTAGAATTCTTCCCACGATGTAGTTCTGGGAGTCTTTTTGGTTATCTGGCTCAATGAGGAAGAATCGATGGTTCCCAGGATCACCCTCCAAATTTGTCCAAATTACTGTCTCTGCAGAGGGTGGCAAAATGTCATCCTTGCTGATTACCGACCTGAGATTAACTGTGCCTTTGTTTCCGTACACCATAGGAATCTCCACATGTCGATACCTCCGATGTCCAGGATGATCTTATGTGCTTCCATAAAGTCCACCCCGATGATGCAGTCGTCGCATATGTCAGCCACCAGGAACACGTGTGAGAATGTTAAGCCTGCCATTTGTATTCTCAGGCGAACTTCTCCGTAGACTTTTGCTGATTCTCCTGTCGCAATCCTCAGGCAGTAGCAACTGGTGTTGTGTAGCCATGAATTCCGGACGAGATCCCTCCTTACGATGGAAGCCGTGGCACCGGTGTCTATGGTAGCCACGCACTTGTTGTTGCCCATAATTGCTTCCACGGTCAAGCTTTTGTTGCATCGCTTGGTTTGGGAGACTTGGATGGTGGTTCTGGGGCCATCGATTCTAGAAACCAACTTCTGCCCCGCGAAGTTGGCTCTTAAGCATTTCCCGAATGAGAAGCTTGACCAGCAGGACGGATGTTATCCCCGCTGGATGCTTCTTCGTCGCGTCTCCGGCTAGCACAATGAGGACAGCTTCCGTTTCTTCGTGGTGCTCTGCACTGCCGTTGTAGATGTCCAACCTTGTTGCAATTCCAGCAACGAATCTGCCGTTCTGCGGCGTTATTTTTGCGCTCGGCGTCCACTCTCTGGCAGGAGCATTCCTCGTTGATTATTTCCCTGACACGATGGATTCTCTGGGAGGCCTGATCTGCTGCCTCCATTGTCAGGGCAAAAGCTAAAGCCTCAGCAAGTGTTTTCTTTCCAGCCATTCGTACAGCCATTTGTAGTTTTTCGTCGTTAATGGCTTGAATAAACGCTTCGGTTGCCATCTCGTTGATGATATCCTTTCCAGTATTGGGGTAGGACAGATGCGCCAGACGTTCCACATCTGCCTGCAGCTGCTGCAGTGTCTTTCCCTTCATTTGAGCTCTTCAGCGCAACTGGACCCTGTACACTTGTTGCATGTGGTCATCGCCGAATCGCATCTCAATGGCCTTCAGTAGCGAGCCGTAGTCATGATGTTTGTCATTCGCGAGGGTTTGGAGTAGTTCGGCGGCTGGGCCTCGGAGTGCAAGTGTGAGTGCAATCGATTTTTCTTCCTCGTCCCAATTGTTGGCCAATGCAGCGGCTTCGAATTGTTTCTTGTATATAGGCCATGATGTTTGACCATCGAATACCGGGGGCTGCATCTCCTTTCTTCTTGGACTTTCGATTGAGCTCACACGAAGTTTTTGCCTCTTCACACCGTCGAGTTCATTGGTCAGATGTTTGAATTGTTTTTCCATTTCTTCGTACTGACCTCCGAATTTAGCCTCCAATCACTTTTCGACATCTTCGAATTGTTGGTCGATGGCCTCGAACTTGAAGTCTAGACTTTCAAATTTTCCGTCCAGAACATCGAATTTGGCGTCAAGCTTGGTGTCCAGAGAGTTCTTCGACTCGTCGAGCTTGGCGTCCAGAGAGTGCTCCTGCTCATCGAACTTCTTATTCTGTTCATCTAACTTGGCATCTAGAGTATTCTCGAACTTTTTGCTCTGCTCATCTAACTTGGCTTCCAGAGAGCTTTTCTGTTCGTCGGACTTTTTATTCTGCTCATCGAACTTTTTATTCTGCTCGTCCAACCTGGCGTCTAGAGAGTTCTTCTGTTCGTCAGCATTTTTGCTTTGCTCACTTAATATAGCGTTCTTATGCTCGGTGAGCAGTTTCATAAGCGCGGCCATGTCAATCATTGCACTTACACTCTCCTCCTCCTCTACGTCAAATAGCTCAGTTTCGGGGTCTCCACCGTCTTCTAGCACAGCATTTTGCAGCCGGAGCACTAATTCGCTTTTTAGCCCGCTGGTCTGAAGATTTCTCTTGCTCAAGTCTGCTTTTAACTGGACCAGGGACAAATTTTTCAATTTACGACCCATTTCCGTTCAAATTTCAAACACTTTTTAAATCACACCACTGTTCTTTTTGTTCAGAAACTGTTTTTTGAACGTTTTTATCACTCTGAAAAAGTTTTATCCCACTTCTGACACCAAATGTAACATGTTTGCCGGTTCGCAATGATAAAACTTTTTCTCCTTTCTGATTCTATTTGTCTTTATTAAATCTTTTCACAAACAACTGATTATCTTTTATTTATTCCAACAATATTCAACTCTTTAAATACAATTATTCACAACTCTTTTATTCCAAACAACTTAAACAATTAATCTCCATCAAATTCTTCTGTAATTTTAATTCACTATTAAAATCTCTATCCAAATCACTTTTCAACTGTATCTCTACTAAATCTCAAGTCAACTGTGTCCATGCTCTCAATGCTCGTAGTATTTATACCCGAGATACGAATCCAGAATCTTCCTTCCTGGCGACGATTTGCCCATCTAGTGAGATATCGATAGTTCTGGAACGTGCCTGAGGTAAGTACTATAAAATTCCTGAAGGTTCTTATAATTGCTGAATGCACTTAAATTTAGCACTAATCCCCCACTAGATGTCGCTGATCGATATCTAAAATGTCTAAATGTCGCTAATACAGTCGATATAACAATTCCACTACATGTCGCTAATGCAGTCGATATTACAATATTTTCACGAATAATCATGCCTCATTTTGACTAGCACGGTCGTTATATTTCAAAATTGGTGACATTAACCTCAGTGACGCATGCACCTTATGAAATGTCTAAGCGAAGAGAAAGATGTTAGAAACGCACTGAGACGGATTCGCACTATTTAGAGAAGAATTATCTTTCTATGGTTAGGCTGAATTCTGGGATCGGTGTTAAATAATCGGTTTTTGCTTCAATGTTCACCCACTTGATGATTGCTTAGTGACCTATCAAGCCTTTTTCCCAAAGGTTGAATTGTTGTAAGCGAAGCGGTTTTTTCGTAGCCACTTCCTTTGTGAAAAGATCTACAGGTATGATCCCAGCATCATCCCGAGGGCTGCAGTCGATGTTGTTCTGATTGCACTTGTGGTTCTTACGCAAGCCAGTGCTTGACTCGTAAGGATGTTCAGATTTGTAGTTTTTACTACAGCTGGCCACCAGACTAGGTATGCGTATGTGCCTCATTATGGCATTGTTCATCCAGTTGATAGCTGTAGGTTTGGGTCCCCATTTTTTGCCGAAGATTCTGTTGCATGCGTAGAATGCAATTGTTCTTTCCATTAGGTTTTCATTCGAGTTCAGTTTACGGTTTTGAATGCATCTCAAGTATTTACCTTTTTCTGATATTTGGAATTGTAGTCCATTTAATCTCGGGGGTTCGTATACTGAGATATTACTTTTGTTGGTCAATAGCACTAATTCTGCTTTCTGCTACCACTTCATGCAGCTCCGTTTTCACAGATTTACCTTTCATGTGCGCGTGCTGCGCTTGTGAAACGTCTCTTGGATTCAGTTTGGAGCGGATGTGAATGTCTACTAGTCTCTCCAATGTTTTCAAGAGGAAAGGCGTGAGGCTAATTGACCTAAAATCTTTGGTAGTAATAAAACTACTGGCGGGTGTATTGAACAGATAAAGACCAAAAGGGAGTTTACTGTTGGGTCACAATATTGTATTTGAAATTTAAAATTTGCAAAGGATGTAGTTGAAATACAGAACATAAAACAGAAGTAACTTAAAAAACAGAAAATCAGAGTTAAACCAAAACTCTAACAAGATTATTAATTTCACTGAAATCAAAATTAAACAACCACATTTTAATTTGTGTGTTGAAATAAAAGGATTTACGAGTACTACGAAGTTCAAATGGTACCCGATTAAAAATTCGCAGTGCTTTAGATGTATTAAAATTGAAGAAGCGTTGTGAGTTGTGTTGAGGAAAAGTTGCCAAGCATCGCTGCAACGGACCAGTAAATTCTGGTTCAAGAGATACCCACTTCTTATGTATATAAAAGATTTTTAAGGTGTCTAAGAGGAAGTATCTGTGAGCTGCAGAAGCAGTGTCCACGGCGCCTTTATTTCCAAATAATTCTTAAAATATGCTTTTACACTTCTAATAAAGGCTGTATTTTATTGTTATAAGTACCCCGCCAGCAAATGAGTCCATATTGCAGCTTTTCAAATTTATTGAAAATTAAATTAAAATGCAATACAAAATACTTTGTGATGGTGTTACATATGATGGTGAGGAGACAGAACGTCCATGTTTATTTATTAAAATCTTTTTTTCTTTAATTTTCTCAAATATTAGCGCACAATCACAATTCACAAATAACTTCAATGTGAGAACAGAAAGTAAATATGCAAGTTTGACATTTATCTCAAATCTGAAGTTGATTAGTTTGTTAGTCAAATTTTCGCGTTCGATGGGTTTGACAGAAAATAATTCCATTTGCCCGGAATAGTGAATGCGCCCATTTCAACTCAACAGCTGTGAGATAAACAACATCTCAGGAGGCTCAATTCCTCGGGTCTTGACCACTTTTTACGTATGCTAACAATAAATATAGATTTATCGAATTATTAAGCATATTGTTGTATTTCTGCTTTTACCTACCTTGTCTTGTTCAGCCATTTTTTCATAACAAAGAATCGCTCGACTGACATCAACACACACGCGTTTTCGTAGAAACTCGAGTCTGGTAGCACTGATTTTATCGGGGATAAAGTAAAGCCCAGAAAATTATGTGGTCTTAGCTAATGCTATATGGGATACATTTTTGTTGCATTTAACACGCAAATTGCTTATCCTCGATGTCGTTTTTTCGCCACTCCCATATGGGATAATAAAAAAAAACGCCTATTGAATTTTTTATTATAAAAAAGTAGAAACGTAATTAAAATAGGAACCGTCAGTGGCCCACCGAAAATGTCTGAATCGTCCGTTTGGCCCGACTGCTAAAAAAGTTGAGCAGCCTTGCACTATATGAAGAAGCAGTGTTGTGTTTGCAACGGTAAATTAAAACAGTTTCATGTATCATTGACCATACACATTTTGTGAAGAGTAAAAGTGAATGCAAATTGAAAATTCAAAATGAGAAAATTCCTAATTAAACCGGTTGAAATGTAAGTTGAAATCATTCAAAACTTTTAATTAGTTAGTTAAGTTTACTTGAACAAATTAAATTATTTGCGTAACATCTTTAGGAATTCTGAACCTAACAACTCAAAATCAACAGTGAGCTCAAAAAAATAGGAAAAAGGTTTAAGAAATAGACCAGCGTAGCTTGTATATAAGTTGTTTTATTTATTTTTTATCATGCATGCAATACTGCGGTAAAAGTAGGATATTCTTTTTTGCTATGTTTTGTATGTAGAACAAATTTGTTAATCGTAGATTTGTTTTAACATAAGAATACATTTCATTTCTTGTGGCAAAATATGATCTGAGTAAAACATTCGACCAAAATAACAAACGAATTTTGACTTTATCTATACTAGACATCAAAATCAAAAAGAAATTCGAGACTTAACGGAGGCCGAATCTTCGGATAAAATTTCCAATAAGATAAGATATTCGCAAAAGTACAGAGTCGAGTGGGAGCAAACAAAACGTTGGTTGAAACAAATTGAGGGTGAAGCATTTTGTAAAATTTGCAAACAAAATTTGACAAAAGAACTTCAAGAAAATCCAACGAAACAAATGACTATAAATCAATATATCCAAAATATTTGTTGATAGTTTGGGTAAATATAAATACTAATTTACACTATTCGAATTGTAACCTTACCACTGGTGGGGGATAACAATTAAATAAAAGACGAAGTGATTTGCTTTGGGTTACAATTCGAACTCGAATTTATTTCTCGAATTACTTGCGTATTTATACATGCATTTTGCTTACATTTTTGTTTTGCATTTTTGCATGGTCATCAAAAAGTTTTTTATTGTTTATTAAGCGAACAACCTCCCGCCGGAAAGATGTTTAGCATTAAAATGAAAGAAAGGAGAAAAAAAAAATTTGACTTATCTTAAGCTACTTCAGTGGGTATGGGAGCTTCTTCTTCACGGTTTTTTACGTATGCACGCGCCCAACTCCCGGGTACTTTGTCTTCTTTTGAGAGGTAGCTGCGGCTGCATATTTCTGATGTTTTTCTGCGATGGTATTTGCAAACGGTGACGGTTAAAATCAGGATGATGCACAGGAATAAGCATAGGGCCCCAAGGAACCAGTACTGATGCTCCCATAGGGACCACTCGTTAGTGTCCAATTCATCTGAAAGTTGTGTCTTAAGTATAACGAGGCGTCGATCAGTGGGATGTTTCGCATTGATGTCAATCTTGGGCGGTAACATACTATCTGTTATGGGAAGTGTTTTGAGGCTCAGGTGCATTTTCTCAACCTCTTCGGTAGGAGAAATAATGTTGAATTTTTTGCTGGAAATTCTGCAGCCTGGGAATCTAACCAGGTTTACCCTTGTTAAGAGTGGTATCAGGGAATGGTCGCAAATAATTTTAACCTCATTGGCACCTGTTTTATAGATGACTGCAAGATCTCTTTGCAGATGATGAATCTCATCGAACTCCATATTAACGAAGGTTGAATTGCAGCGTCCCAAAAGTGAGTCAGTTGGTGTATTTTTAAGTACTCCTTTCCAGCAGTCAGTTAATTGCTTTTCTTTAACTTTGTCGTAAATTCCATTACCCAAATTTATAGCTTGATCGGGGTCAAAGAAGGTTTTGTTGTCATTGCTGAGTACAATTTCTTGCACGATACCTGCTTTGTCCAGGAGTATAGCGTGGGAGTCGATAGTCGAGACACTGATGAATGCATATTTTGAGAAGGTTTTCGGTTTGACCAGGGGAATACTGAAAGTTACGACAACCTTTTCTTGATGGATGGATTTTGTTATTTTGTTTAGGCTGAATAGTTTGGATGTATCCGGGACAAATGGCAGTCGGCAAAAGTGTAAGCCCTTGTTCAATTTGTTAACATGTTTTTTAAGTGCGTCAATGGGGCGAATGTTGATAATGTTCTGGTGATTGGCTTGGATAGAGATTATAAGTAACTGAATGCTTGCTGAGTCGTCATTTATTCCCTCTTGAATACGCAATTGCATTTGTTGTTCCATGAGTTCGCTAAGCTGTACGTCCACAGCTTTAAGCTGCAGGTCGCTGATGTTTGTCATGAGGTAGCAGACCTTGTCGATTTTGTGTTTTATCTGCTCCATTTGATGTTCTAGCTGGTAATTCTCTACTGCTTGATAAGTGATTCCTGCAGTCATCCTTTAATGATAATAGGTAGGATGGCTCGTTTCGACCGTCCATAGCTTGCGGTCTTTTAGAGTCTGACAGTGTTGATATAGTCGGCTATATTTGCTGTTTTCATACTGAATGGAGAAGTCACTAAAATCTGTGAGCAGCGTGTCAATGGCAAGTAGATCAGACGTAATATTCAGCCCGGTTTCGATTGAAAAGTCCAGGTCGAAGTATTTTATCGAAGCATCTTCTTATTGTTGAATGTGAATGCCTGGAGTAAGAGATTGGATTTCGAAGGCGTGAGATTGAGGGACTTTCGGAGCGCTGAGGGCAAGCCAACATAATAGGACGCGGGTTAACAGTGAAGAAGTTTTATTTATTGGTCGATTGCTTCGCCGTAAGGCAGGCTCTTCTGCGGTGTCTTCTGGGAAAAGTGGAACGAGTCTTATTGTAGCACGATGAATGACTTCCCTTTTTGTTGTCTTTACATCTACTCTCCTGACATTTCCTTCGTCGTCCGGGTAGCATTCAATTATTCGTCCCATTCTCCAGTCTGCGGGAGTGGTACTAGTTTTTTGTAGCAAGACTAAATCCCCGATGTTGAGAGTTCGGGCTGGGAATTTCCATTTGTTTCTTTTTTGCATCTGGTGTAGGTACTCTCGGTGGAAACGCTCCCAGAATTGCTGCTGAATTTGTTGAATTTGCAACCAGCGTTATGTGATTGGACTCCTTGTTGGAAGACTTGCGTCAATTACAGAGTTTTTAAAACAGCGTTGGGTAATGAAGTGGAATGGTGTAAGAGCGGGAGCATCCTCTGCTTCTGACGAATCTGGATATAAGGGTCTGCTGTTCAGAAGACCTTCGATGCGACACAAGAGGGTGTTGAACTCTTCATATGTTAGATTTGTGGTATTGGACATCTTTCTCATAAATTGTTTCATGGATTTTACGGCGGCTTCCCACAGCCCACCAAAGTTGGGGCTGTAGGGTGGGTTGAATTTCCAGATGATTTCTTGTTCCATTGTTCGCTAATCTTCCTGTTTGCTCCAATAAAATTCGTGCCGTTATCGGAGAGGACAAGGGAAGGCCAGCCTCGTCTATTCGCAAAGCGCCTGAAGGCGGAGATCTGTGCTCAGATCGGAGCAAATTTCCAAATGAATAGCTTTTGTCACTAGGCATATAAAAACTGCGAACCAAACTTTAATAAAACCTGATAGCACTAGCTTTGATGTGAAACGGACCACATAGACCGACTCCGATCTTACTAAATACCGGTGCGGGAGTGATTCGCTCCAGAGGTAGATCACCAATGATTGGTTGAACGGTCTGGGTTTTCCAAAGGATGCAGGTTGGACAACTCCGAACACATTTCTTAACCCGTGACTTCAAGGCCGGGATCCAGAATTCTTCTTTGATTAGGTGTTCCGTTAGAGAGTTACCGGAATGATGGTGATCCAGATGTGTTTGGCGAACGATTAGATCAGTCAAATGGCGTTTTGCCAACAAAATTCGATGTTTTTGGCTCTCCAGGAGGTTGGCATGAGATATCCTCCCCATACACGAAGAATGTTGTCATCAAATATTGGGCTCAAGGAGGTTAACCAGCTTTTCTTCGGGAAGGATGTGTATTTAATGAAGTGTGGTATTTCTTGGCCAAACAACTGGTGCTGCTGAAACTTTATAGTTCTGGCCTTGGCATTCGATATTTCTTCAGCCGAGAGGGGGCCAATTGGGCGGTCTGATTTCGTTCTGGCCCAAAGAAGGCAATGAGCAGTTACTCGCAATAGGCGCTTTAAGCAAAAGAACCTTTCAATAAAGTTGTCTTCTTCCGCCATAGATCGGGTTGTGTGTGTAGTGGTTATTTCGATATCTTTAAATGGTGTGATTGGCAGTGGCTCTTCACGCAACCAGGTTGGTCCTGCAAACCAGAGCTGACAGTTAACCAGCTGTTCCGAACTGAGGCCACGCGATGCTGGATCTGCTGGATTTTCTGCTGATTTAACGTAGTGAATGTCCGATGGATTAAGTACTCGTCTGATTCTGTTCACTTTTCTTGTCACAAATGTATTATCTATTCCAGTTTTGTTGCGTACCCAGGCAAGGACAATCTCACTGTCCGTGTATGCTATAATTGAGATGTTTGTATAGTTGAGCTTGCTCTTGACTTGGTGGTATAAGTCGGCTAGAAGGACAACTCCTTCCAGTTCCATTTTCGGAATCGTGCACAACTTGCTGTCTTAGTTAGTCCTAGTTTTTAGTGGTGTAACGCAACCTCGCGCTGCGAGTAAGCGAGTAGTATAGGAGGGTCCAATTTTTACTCTGCTGTAGATAACTGCTGCGTAACCATCTCCTGAGGCATCACAAAATCCAATGAGTTGAATTAGTGTATTCTTGTCTCCACCGATCCAGCGTGGAATTTTAACGTCGTTGAGTCGAGATACAGCAGCCAATATCTTGCTAAGCTTCTGTTGTATTTTTTCATCTACCTGGTCGTCCCAGGCGTACTTTAGAGTCCACAATTCTTGGAGTTTTATTCGGAGAAGCATGATTGTCGGAAGAATCCAACCTATAGGATCGTAAAGCGATGCGGCTGCGGAAAGTAGACCTCGTTTGGTGAACTTAAGTTGGTTAGGATTTGATAGTTGGAAGAAGAATGTATCCTTATTTGATGACCATTTGGTTAGAGATAACTTCCCAGCCTCCAGGGTGGTGGTTATGCTGGTGATTTGTTCCTAACACTCTTTAATACTATCAGCTCCATGAAGTCTATCATCCATGTAAATGGAATTCTTAATGATATCCTTTGTGTCCTCATCTGGGGCGTTGTCATCAGCAATCTGAAGCAGTCCTCGAATGGCCTGCCAATTTGCGCTGTCCACACCATAAGTCACAGTGTTGAGCCAGAATTCTCCCAATGGTTGCGTTTTGGATGGTCGCCAGATAATTTGAAATTTATCACGGTCTGTCTCAGGAATCAGAAACTACTGAAACAGAAACTACTGTCTAAATTTCAATTTTCTAGCTTTAGGCGTTTAGGCTCGGCGATGATGAGTCAGTCAGGACCTACTGCTTTATATATGTAGATTACTTAGTTTTGAGTTAATAATTGCCTTTATTTTGTCCCATTACACTTGATTAAATTCTACCACGGAAAATCTGGAGCTACCTACCACTTTTTTTGGCTTGATCAATGGTGTGCAATGTATTTTTACTACCATACCAACCACTAAATTTGTCATAATCGAGAACAACCCAAAAAACCAAAAATAAATTTTTCTTTCTCTCCCCTATCATCCTCCCGCTGATGAGAACGACGAGTGTAGATCGTCCACAGCGAGAATGAAGGAATAAGGAAAAAATTATTCCAAATCGTAAGATTGTACAACTATGGCCATCTACTTGATGTAAAATCGAAGCTCCTCGATGTGCTCGTTGAAAGGCATCTATGTATTATTTATCTATGATTAGGGTCAAGTCTAGCAGAAATATGGGTCGATACACGTTAGTGACGCATTGAATATTCTTGTAGGCCATTTTATGCAGGACTACAATCCATTCGCAGACATACATAAGTTCGAGATATTTTTCCGCGACTGGCGTGAGGGATAAGATATCTAGGTTCATTTCACCAACTATAAACACATTTTTCGAACATTCACTGGCAAAAATGGAAGACAGCTCTTCCACAAAAACAGCTTTACTCTTATCATGTAGCCTATAAAAACAGTAGAAAACAAGTCTCAGGGCATCAAGAGAACAAGTAATCTTTAACATATCAGAGCACAACAGCATAGAACTATAAACAACACAATTGGCATTCCAATTATCACGTATATACACTGCAACACCTCCTGCCGCATGCGAGTTATTATAGTTGGGATACAATTTATACCCAGGTATTTGAAAAAAAATCCAGTTCGCGATCGTAAGTCCAAATCTCAGACAAAAAAGTTAAGTGTGGTTTATTTACAAAGTAAATTAATTTTATTTTTTATAAGTTCACCATAAAAAACACTATAAAAAGCATTCTTATCATAGTTCATAGAAAAAGGAGTACTAAACAAATTATTATTGATAGGGTCTTCAATTAAATTATGTTGTTCATTAATCATAACTATAAATTAGTTTCAGTTCAGTTATTCCTTGATGCTCTGCAGCATGATTGGTATTATGCCGTCAGGTTCTGGTGCTCTGAATGGGGAGAAGGAGCTGATGGCCCAGTCCACTTTTCATTCATCTAAAACAGCTCAGTTGTGTTATTGTTGGTGACGGTCAAGACCTTCTCTGTAGGGGATCCGTTGTTGAAAGAACATCCTGGAAAATTGGTGTCAATGAAGATCTCAAGCGCTGTAGTAGGTGGCGGCGGGCGTCAGGACGCTTCAGTGGATGTTTCCATTTCAAGGGCTTTCCAGTCGGCACTTGGAAATTCGGGATTGCGTTTTTTAGGAAATTACTCTAGCCTTTCCCTACACATGCGTGGGCCTGGAATAAGGATCCTGGCTTTGGATCTGGTTGCCAGACATTTTTTCAGGGCCATTTTAAACTATACGTCATCCCATGGCGTTACTATTTTCTTGATTTCTTCATTGAGCCATTTGAGGGTGAACTCATCCTGGTAGGCTTATATCCGGAAGCCCTGGAGTAAATATTTTTTTACTTTTTTTTAAATAAATTAACTTTCCTAACTTGATGTTGCAAAAAAAGTAAAAAAATAAATCATATTTTTATTTTTTGTTAAAACATAGTTGTATTTTTACAACAATTTATTTTGGTTTTCCAATGACTTACTTTTATTAAGACACTAGCTGACCCGACATAACTCGCTTCCTTTGTGCCATTAGATTCCCACGTACGTATATAGTCGACCGGCTGTATCGAACTTGGTGCACTAACTGCGTCACTGCTTATTCCCTACTTGTATAACCCAACAGCAAAAAATATCGCACAAACGTACAGACAAACAGGGTTGAGTTTCATTCAAGATCCACGAGCGAACCTTCTTTGACAGCAACCCAATTGGCAAATCTTCCATTTCGCTGTCCTCGGAGATGTCTTGACCAATTTGCATGCAATTTTGAACATAGAGAGATCTAGCTTATCTCGCCCGAATTTTGAAATTTGATATATGTACATGTTGTCAGAAATTATTGCCCATCTTCCGTAAAAAAGTTAATATTAAAATCTCCCAAAATTAAAGCAAAATTGTTGAAAACACGTGCAGTCAAACAAGCTGATATGCGCATGCATTTCCAATATTTAGAAAAAGTGAAGAAGCCAACACAGATATGTATCTTCTCTTCATCTCTTCTCTATTTCTATCTCTATTGCCCGTTTTCACAGTGCGAGCTTAAGTGAGGGTTAAGCTAAGTGTAGGATCGAATATAAACTTCACTTAAGAAAATTTCGTTTTCACACTCAATATTTAAGGGTGGTTTAGTTAACCCATGGATTGAGTGTCATTGTGAACCATTCATGAAAAATAGTTATCGTGATTGAACACGAGATGTCAAATGAAATTTGTTTTTCATGATGTTAAGTGCTTTTATTGGACATTTGTAGTGAAACACCGCAAAATAATTGAAAATAAAAGCACAGACAGAGTGTATGCAAATCGTCCCAGATGTTGCAATGATTTGTTCGAGTGCGAATAACTCTTTCTCTTGAAATATGCACCACCACTAGTGTGGTAGTTTTTCTTATCACTAATATATTCCTCATCCGAGTCAATCACTTCCATTTAATTTTATTTAATTACTTTCACGAAAAACAAGCAACTATGTACTTCCATTTGTTTTCAATTGAACAGGAAAATTAATTTGACATTTGCCATCAACAGCATTGCCAGACAAAATATTTGGTTGCTGATGTAGGTTTTCTCGAATGTTTTTTTGGGGTGAATTTTATTTTAGCACACTAATGGCAACTATGTTCCCTCTGGATCGACACTTTAGCCACCGCAGTCGGTGGTTTAAGTTAAACCACTATTTAAGTGGAGTTTATCGTTAAACCTTCACTGTGAAAACGAAATTTGTGTTGATCCTGAGTTTATCCTTGGATCGATACTTAAGCTTGCACTGTGAAAACGGGTATATATAATATAAAATTCTTCCCTGACTGACTGACAGATCAACGCCCAGTCCAAACCGTTAGAGCTAGAAACATGCAATTTGGACAGTAGTTTCCTTTTGTGGCGTAGACACCCACTAAGAAAGGATTTTTCGAAATTCGGCTCCGAAAGGGGAGATACAGGGTGTTCAAGTTTGTATGGAATCAAAAATTTAAATTGGAATTAAGAATTGAAATTTGGTAGGTAAATTCTACAATGGAAATAAAGAAACACGTGTTCCACCGTTTTTCAAAAGTATATCCACGGGTCAATAGTGAAAGTTCACTACAAAAGCGTTCTCGGACAGGTTAGTGGTCAGCTGAAAATATCGCCACCAAAGCTTAGAGTGTGACTGAAAACCCATGCGTGTCCATTTCGAGACAAGCACAGGAAGTTGGCCTATCTGTAACCACTTTGTATCACATTTTTTGTGGCCTATGTGCATTAAAGGTCCAGTTGACACAAGAATTGAAGCCAACAGACCACGCACAACGCTGTACTTTCGTTGATTGGGTGCTGGAAATGAATGAACAAGATCTGATTTTTCACACAAAATTATTCTGAGTGATGAGGCTCAATTCCATTTGCTTGGGTGCGTAAATAAACAAAGCAATCGCATGTGGGGCTCCGAAAACCCAAAAAAGATGTAGTGGAACAACCTCTCCATCCAAGAGTTGGAGTTTGGTGCAGTTTTTGGGCTGAGGCGGCGTCATTGGGCCATATTTTCTCGAAAAATATTCTGATGCGACCGTCTCAGTGAATGGATTGATATTGATAAATGGAACGATATTGACCAACTTTTTTTCTGCCGAAAATTTAAGCTATGGACATGGACGACGTTTATTTCCAGCAGGATGGCACCACATGCTACACAGCTGGTGAAACAATGGCGCTATTGCGTGAAAAATTTCCTGAACGTGTGATTTATCGAAATGAAGACTTCAATTGGCCGCCAAGATAGTGCGATTTAACACCGTTAATCTTCTTTCTTTGGGGCTATGTTAAAGATAAAGTCTACGCCAATGCTCTACCAACGATTCATGCACTGAAGGAACATTTCAGAGATGTTATTCGCTAAATAGCTACCGCCGGAATTATGCGAAAAAGTGATGAAAATTTGCATCCAAAGAATGACTATTTGTAAGCTATTGAGGCGGATATTTGACAGATATTGCATTCCATTACTAACCTCAGAGTTTGTACTTTAGACTTAAATGAAAATATCACCACTTTTCTTAAATATGTTGCATTTTTGTATTGATTTAAAATGACACCTCTTGTTGGCCGACCCTATATATCTAAGTTTATTCTTTTTAATTTTCGAAGGGGGTCGTGTAATTTTTGTATGTGCTTAGGGGGGTCGCTATTCTAAAAAGATTGAAAAACACTCCACTACGTAATTTATTTACAATGCATTCGAGATTCGTAGGAATTCGACGGAGAACGGGTGTGTACGATGATTTGGTAAGATGGATCTTTAAGTATCTGTAGAACTTCTGAACTGATTTCAAAAATTCAATATTGAAATGGTGACACTTTTTGCTACCTTTTATCTTTGAAAGCTTCATAGGGACAGATGATTTCTATCGACTTAGTATACACCTTAGTATGTAGTTAACGAGTGCGAAGCAGCGGGTGAACTGCTAGTTGTATATAAAATACACAGTGCTTATCCAATTTCAACTAATTATACGATTCCGAAGCTTTAATCAATTTAAGGTGTTGCAATGATCCCACTGCGCTTCAGAAGGTACTTTTGTATATTCTAGTTATATGTAAGGATACCTTCAATAAAATGATTAAAAAGGTATTGAATCACTTTTGCACTTATCTCTACATATAAATTGCAGTTCGTATGTGACCGAAAGCCTGATATATCGAGGCTCTGTTCAAACCATTTATGGTATAGGCACCTACTAAGGAAGGATTTTTTGGAAATTCGACCCTTGGGGATGAATTCTCTCATGGCGATTCTCTTCAAAGGCGTAGTGAGCAGCTCTTAGCGCACCTCCTGGCATGCTTTCTGCAGTAACATTGAGAACACCACGGATGCAGCGACACTTAAGAAGATCCTGGCGAAAGACCCGTCAGTGCCAGGGTATCTCAAGGACACCAATGGTAATTGGACGCAATCCTGCTCTGAGTCCCTGGTTCTCCTGCTTGATACGAATTTTCCAGGACGCACGGCGAGTCAGGCTGAAAATCTGAGTACAAGCAATCGACTGGAAGATGAGTCGGAGTACCAGCAGGGATGGTGACTGAAGAAAGAATCCAATTGGCAATCGAATCATTTCAGCCCTTCAAATCACCAGGCATTGATGGGATTTTCCCGATTATGCTACAGAAAACTAAGCACCTAGCGGCATCAACTTTACAAAGAATTTTTCAAGGCAGTCTTAAATGCGGTTACATACCTAAAGCTTGGCGAGAAGCAAAAGTTGTCTTCATTCCCAAAGCCGGGAAACCCAGCCATACCACTGCAAAACACTACATACCAATTACCCTCACGTCCTTTATGCTGAAGACATTCGACTAATCGACTTGCATATACGAAGTAAGCTCAGCCGCACGAATATGTCCACGGCACAGCATGCTTACACTAAAGGTAAAGGTGTAGAAACAGCACTGCATGATGTAGTCAGCACCATTGAAAGATCTTTGCACTATAAAAAGTACACGTTCGCAGCATTTCTTGATATTGAAAGTATTTTTAACAACGTCGAAATACATGCTATTAAAAGAGCGTTGGAAGACAATCACGTTGAACGCTCCGTTACGAACCTTATAGTTAGCCTTTTAAATAGGAGACACATCATCGCTGAACTCGGGGGAGCCCGCCTAAAGAGGACCGCGTCCAGAGGCACGCCGCAATGAGGGGTCATATAACCCCTCTTCTCTGGATCACGGTTATTAACGAGCTACTAATGAAATTTAGATACAGTGGAATTAAAGCAACAGCATACGCAGACGATGTAGTGCTACTTGCTACGGGCAAATTCCTGAACACTATCAGCGAACTACTACAAAGAGCCTTGAACACGCTAAAAGTTAAGACGAAACAATGTGGACTGAGGGTCAACCCTCAGAAAACCGAACTAGTGCTGTTCACTAACAAAAGAACGATACCAGCCTTCACGCTACCATCTATCGAGGGCACATCCCTTAAGCTGTCAGAGAGTGCGACATACCTAGGCCTCATACTCGACAGGAAGCTTACTGGAAGCTGAACATTAAGGAAAGGGTAGAAAAGGCATCAGTCGCCTTCTACAACTGCAATAGATTTTTCGGGAAAAACTGGGGATCTAGACCGCGAATAACACTATGGATGTCCCATATTTGGACTTCGAAAGACCCTTCTCGTGGGCCTTTCCAAGTAGAGAACAGTAGGAGAAGAATGAAATATCCAAGGACTCCAAGTCCATCTAGGTATATCGATGGGTCAAAGATGGACATAGGTACAGGAGCTGCTCTCTTCTCGGAGGAACTAAAACTAAGCAGTTCCATACGACTCCCAGATCACAGCAGTGTTTTCCAAGCGGAAAATCTTGCAGTGACAAAGGCCGCCCAACTGGCGTCAATGCTGACAATATCACGGGAGGATGTCACAATATACATTGACAGCCAGGCAGCCATAAAAGCAATAGCTGCTACGCAGATACCATCGAAGCTTGTTAAGAGCTGCCGCAAAGAGCTTAAGGTTCTTGGCACGCAGCATAGTTTAAAACTCTGCTGGATCCCTGGTCACAGCGGAATACCAGGCAATAAAGCAGCTGATCCTGCAAAAGAACAGGAAATCCCTGTCAATGTTGATAGGCGTGCTAACTGGCCATAACATGCTAAAATATCACATGAAAAAACTACGTCTGAGAAACGATGACATCTGCAGATGATGCGGTGACGATGAGGCCCATGACGAGACGGCCCATTTCCTCTGTCACCGCCCAATCCTCTGTCAACTTAGAAACAGAACCCTGGGCAAAATTTTCTTCAAACAAACCGATGAGCTGTCAGATGGATCACCGTCATTGGTTTCACAATGGGTCCACATGGATTTAAGTGTGATGAGGATGTAACCATTCTCATCAGCCCGCTAACCTATGGGGATACCTACAGTCAAAAAAGTGATCGATATGCACATCCTTTGTCAAATTTTTATTAATAAATTTAAGTTTCTTAGCTGTCTTAGATAGGTAGAAGTGGTTAAATCTGGTGAACCTGCCAGAGACACAAATAACGCGGATGCGCCGTTTTGATACCACAACTCACGTGACCTGGATGTTGGTGGGCGTAACTAGGATTGTGGTTTTCAAATCCATCCTGTGGAGTTAAGAAAATTAATAATATTGCAGAATTTGATGCAATAAAAAAAACTTTTGAAGAAGGGTTTTCCGAGTGTGCGCTGCCTAGCTCGAACTAAGAGCAGTTTGAAACGCAACGGCATTTATGGCACTGAAATCTTTATAGGTAAATGAAACAGGGGTGACAGAATAAGAAAAGTTAACATCATACGTACAGAAAACAAAATCATGGTCAGAGATGTAATCCAACGAAAGCTGGTCAAAGAGAAGTACAGATAGAGGATTTGAGACGATTATAAGATCAAGTAGACTTGGAGTGGAATCATTTGAAAAACGCGTAGGATTATAGGAATTAACTATTTGGAGTCCTAATGAGGAGGTCAAGTCGTGAATTTGGAAGGCACGCGAGTCATTTTTCAACAGATCTGCATTGAAATCCCCACAGATGATAACATGGTCATACGAAAAAGAGTATTCGGAGAGAGCAGTGAAAAAACGTACAGGGGAGCAGCTTCTATTTGGGTTGTAAGTACAAGAGACTAAGCATTTTACAATACCATCATGCACCTCGACAATAAGATACTCAACACCAGCAACAGTGGGTAATCGTCGTCGTGGTGTTTAATAAGAGACGGGATTCGATGTCATCATTGATGTGAGGCAACAGCAGCGTGAAGATTGCCGGAGCTTTCGATAAGAAAGCTATTTCCCGCGGCGAATTTTTTGACATATAGTGACCCAGATTTCGTATATGCAGAGAACAGCTATTTTTTTCGCTTAAGAGTGATTGCACTTTGTAAGAGAAGGCGAGTATGTTTAATTACACTCTCATTTAGGTGACAGCTGTTATCTAATTCGAAACCAAGGTCGCGGAGACTAAGCTCTCTATTGTTTTCTTTGCGGTAATTCAAGGCTGCTTTGAGAACTGCATTTCTGCATTTTAAAACAGTCAACGACGGTATTGATTTTGCAGTAGTGTTGCCGTTGATGCGCCTTCTAACTCGAAAAATGTCTTTTAGTGGAGGCGGCTTGCAGTCGATCGAGTGGCAAAGACGGTTGAACAAATGCTTCACATTTTCGTCAGGGAGCTCGGGTATTCCGAAGAGAAACGCATCTCCAGCCACTTCCTTCCTCTACAGCGCGTTAATTTGTTGTTTTAATGGAAGAACTTCCACATTGTGAGTGTGAGAAATTGCATTGGTGTGTTCCTCAAGTTCGGTGATTCGGTCAGTTAAGGAGGACATATTTACATTCAATCAATCGCTGCATCCACGCATCTTTAATTTCCTCAATTTTTAGAACGATTACATTCCGAAACTTGCTTATTTCTTCCATAAGACTGTGCCGCAATAAATCCGTTTGTTTAGTAAGGTGTTCTTCTAAGATTTTTAAACTGAGTGTTGCGTTATCAGAGGCGGGGGATTTAGGTGCCGGAGAATTCAGCTGGATGGGGTCAAAAGTGGGCCCTTTGTATGAACAACTTTTGAGCGTGTATTGGGGAGCGACATCGTATATATAGCGTAATCGTAACTTAGTGGATGTTGTGGTAGACAAAGGCGAAGGAAAATAAAATAGTAATCTCAAGACGGAAAATAAATTTAAAATTTTAGCTTAGTAGGCAGTATATTAAATATTAGCCGGCTGCTTGACTAGATACTTTTTTTTATTTTAGCTTCGCACAGAATTATACTATATTTGGCGGGAAAATACACTACACTTACTCGCTTTAGCTGGACGGTTATTAGACACGTCTATCGTCCATAAGAACTTGACTTGACTCTTTATTCCGTGTTCTATGTTGAGTTTCTAGTTGAGCTTGAGGTCAATTATGACGCCAAGATACCTCGCACTGACGTGGAAGCTTGAAAATCAGTATTTTGTACTTGGTGGTAAAAAGCATCAGTTCAGTTTTACTCGGATTAACGCCCAGTCCACAGCTTGTGGCCCAAGCGCTTAGCTTAATCAGAGCCCTCTCTGTGATTTCACTAATCACTGAGAGGAACATCCCTGATACTAAAATAACCACGTCGTCCGCATACGCGACTGCCTTGATTCCAATGTTGTCGAACTCCGTCAAGATATTGTTAATGACGAGGAGCCATAGAAGAGGTGAGATAACTCCACCATGCGGAGTACCTCTATCTGCGGATTTGGTTATAAGACTGTTCCCCAATTGTGACTGAATAATCCTAGTTTTTAGCACGGATATAATCCAGTTCCTGACAGAAACCTCTGTGCCAAGCTTGGTAAGAGATTCTAGAATGGATTCAGTATGCACATTATTGAAGGCACCTTCTATATCTAGAAAGGTGGCTAACGTATAGTTTTTGTAGTGAAAAGATTTCTCAATCTTCTGCACCACCACATGCTGGGCCCTCTCCGTAGACTTTCCTTTCAGGTAAGCAGCTTGGGACTTCGATAGAGGAAATCTTTTAAGTGAGCCCAGGATGTGCATATCCAGGATAAGTTCTAGGGTTTTGAGTATGAAGGAAGTAAGGCTGATGGGTCTGAAGTCTTTGGCTGACTCATGCCCTCTCTTGCCGATTTTAGGGATGGAGACGACTCGAACACGTCTCCAGTTCTCGGGGATGTAATTGAGTCGAAGGGAACCACGATATATAGCCGTTAACCAGGGCATTATCTTCTCCAAATTCCTTTGGAGCATGATCGTGAGGACCCCGTCAGGGTCTGGTGACTTATAAGAAAAGAAACTGTTGATGGCCCAGGAAATCTTTTCCTCGGTTATAAGGGAGTTAATTTCGTTCCATGTTGCAGGTTGCGTATTCAATGCAGTCTGCACGCTAAAACTGATATCTTTACAGCCCGGGAAATGGGTATTCATTAGAAGTTCCAATGTTTCTTCAGTGGAATCTGTCCATGTACCATCAGATCGTTTGATGAAAGTCGGATTAGAATGCTCTTTGGACAGGATTTTGCTTAATCTGGCTGAATCCTTAAGGGTTTCAATGGAGTGGCAGTACTCTGCCCAAGCCAGTGACTTCCAAAATTTGTGTTTATAGCAGATATTGAAGATGTCTCTGGTCAACTTTCTTAAGTCGGAAAGATCTTCATTCCACCACTGAGGGAAAGTTTTCTTGCTGTATTTAACTAGACACGGGGTCTTGCTATTGACATAGCACTTTCAAGAGTCCTCGCCTTTGCTTCCAGTACTTCCACCGATTCGATTCTGGGATCGGGGATGCTTCTGAGTTTGGGGTTTAAGACCTGACTGAATTTCTTCCAGTCAATATGCTTGGGGTTTCTGAAGGGCTCAGGAGTTTCTACCGAGAGACTCACGTTGAAGAGTATCCATCTGTGGTCTGAGAAGGATTTCAGATCGGATACTCGCCAGGTATCGACCCTATATACGGAGTTATTTGATGTAAGGGTAATGTCGAGAACCTCCTCCCATCCGCAAAAAGTGTCCGAGCTTGGGAACGCGAAGGTTGGAGTGTTGCCCACATTACACACATAACGGTTAGAGGTCAAAAGGAAATCAAACAAAGACTCACCTCGTTCATTGATTTCAGTGCTCCCCCATAGAGAGTGTCTAGCATTGGCATCACATCCCAGGAGCACTAGCTCCTTCTTGGCATATAGGTACGACACCATGTGCTTGGCTTCGTCTGGCGGCGATGGTCTGTCGTGTGCCATGTACGCTGAGTCTGTGTAGAGCTGCTGTTTTCCTGTGCCCACCACCTGAACGACTGTTAAGTCACTTGTGCTTAGCTGGGGAAATAAAAAGGCTTTGATGTGTTTTTTCATTAGTTTACAGGTTTTAGGCTTACCGGTATCCTTTTTGTAGAAGAATTTGTTGTTCCGGAGTCCGCATACGGTCAGTCCGTAGACCCAGGGCTCCTGAACTTAGCTGTCTTATTTTCCCCAAAAGTGTAAAGTAGACCTTACACGATCGTTCGAATGACATCAAACACATACATGAGTTTGTGAAAATGTATCTGTATGCGTCACACACATTTGGTGAAGTCTGCATGCCGAAATTCAATCATGGTTTGATTTTCGTCCATCAGCATCATGCTGAATGATGTGTGTAAGGGTTGGATTGACCTAAATTACTTCATTGTGCGTTCTGTCGCGGAAGAGAAAACATGCCTGTTGCTAGGGATAGTTGAGGGACGATGAAAGCCGAGTATTTTTATCAGAATTCATTGGAACTTATCGTTTAATACTGAGTTTATAGGATGCGGAAATGAATGATTACAGGTACAGAAAAAAATAAAAAATTGAAACAGTATGAAGTTTTACTACAATAGGTGCGTTTTTTGCAAGCGTATATACGCTTAATTTTCAATTTGCATGTAAAATACACTAACAACAAAACCTATATCCGCCTAATTAAGCGAGGATAATTATCGCCGCTTGTGAAATAAGCGCGGAAAAAACAATGCTTCCAACCATTATTTTTCATGTGTTATCGATGACTTGCTAAGAATCGTCATAAAATTCATCCATAAATTCATTTTATTTGACAATTGACACAAAAAAAAAAATTAATTTAAAATTGTCAAAACTTTGAATGAGTCTGGCAAAAAATTAAACGGCTGAGAACAAAAAAATGGAAAATCTTAATTTTTGTATACATAGGTACAAGAAAAACTAAAATACACACTTATTAGGTGTGCGTATTCTCTGTATTTTCGATTCTTATTTGCATTTTATCCAAATTATTTTCAATTCCAATTATCTTCAATTTGTTAACAGCTGACTGTCACAAATGTCATCTGTGCTGCCAAGTTTTTATGATGAATTATTAAGCGCCGATGATCGGTTTTTTGTGCACTTAGAATTTAAGCGTATATACGCTTGCAAAAAAACGCACCTAATAATAGGTGTGTTTTTTTGGTTATCTATATATGTAGGATTAAAAATTATTTTCCATGTTAATTACAACAACAACTAAGCCTGTATAGAATTTCGAAATCTGGATAGCTATCCAGAGTTATTTCCTTAGTCGCGATAAAAACGGTGCTACCAAACTGTTTTTTCTCGATTGTTATCCAAAAATGCTATCGAAAATTTCAAAAGTGACAAAAGGTGCGTTTTTTTTTTGGTAATCTATATAGGTTAAAAGAAGTGTGAGCAAAAAAAACGCCTATCGAGGGTAACGAATGCCATCATAGCAGTTTAGCAGCACAATGTGAAATGACACGTATCAGCTGTTTTTCTTCCTGATTTAAAAAAAAAAAAATTGCGGATTGTAAACAAAATTGTGGATGAAAAAAAAAACTCAAACGTATGTTTGTTGGCTAATTATTAATTTGAGATGATTTCAAATTGCAAATTTTCTATTAATTACTTCTTTTTTAATTTTTTGTGTTCCTTCCTTAGCATTTTTTTTTTACAAATGTCTTTTATGTCACCTTTGACATTTTCGATAGCATTTTTCGATAACAATCGAGAAAAAACTGTTAACGCTGGATAGTTATCCAGATTTCATAATTCGATACAGGCTTAGTTGTTGTTGCAATTAACATGAAAAATATTTTTTAAGCCTATATAAGGTGCGTTTTTTTGCAAGCGTATATACGCTTAATTTTCAATTTGCATGTAAAATACACTAACAACAAAACCTATATCCGTCTAATTAGACGGGGATAATTATCGCCGCTTGTGAAATAGGCGCGGATAAAAACAATGCTTCCAACCCTTATTTTCTATGTGTTATCGATGATTTGCTAAGAAACGTCATAAAATTCATCCATAAATTCATCTTATTTGACAATTGAAACAAAAAACAAATTGAAAATTGTCAAAACTTTTATATGAGCCTGGCAAAAAATTAAACGGCTGAGAACCAAAAATGGAAAATTTTAATTTTTGTATGAACATACATATACACATAGGTTCAAGAAAAACAAAAATACACACTTATTAGGTGTGCGTATTCTCTGTATTTTCCATTCTTATTTGTATTTTATCCAAATTATGTTCAATTCCAATTATTTTAAATTTTTTAACAGCTGACTGTCATAAATGTCATCTGTTTTTTTGTGCACTTATAATTTAAGCGTATATACACTTGCAAAAAAACGCACCTATAGATAATCAGAAAAACGCACCTATAACAGACATTTGTAAAAACAAAAAAGCTAAGGAAGGAACACAAAAAATTAAAAAGAAGTCATTAAGACTGACATTTTCTTTCATTATTTCTTCTTCATAGAAACGAAATGTATAGTAAGTTTCTTTGTTCTTAATTATAGCGTCATTGATTTTTATATTACAATTCTGAATATTAACAATAAGATTTCCAACAAAAGTTACATTTCTAGAGTCACAATTATTTTGTACGGTTATGTTTTTAGCGTTTTTAATAATATAAGTTCTTTCGTTCAGATTAATGATTTCAAAATTATTATTAATTCTCATTAGACAATTTTGCTTACTAATACAATCATTTCTCTCTTTTAATTCATTAAAATTTATTTTCTCCTCGTTATATTTCATAAGAAGTAGCAACATCAGTGTGAGTACCTACAAATTGTCTTGGTCGTTTAATATTTGATGTATGTACTCTATCTAGGTTTTTAAATCGAAAATTGGGTTCATTTTTGTGTCTCACATGTTTATAATTCTCTATATAACCAAATGACCCCCTTTCTATATAGTCTTCCCTATCGTGGTTCCTTTCGTTTATAACCTTGGTTCTTTTTCTCTTGAGTTTGGATACTAATGCTTCTATATTTGTATGTTGAGCCTGTTCTGGTGACATACCTATCGTAGTATGATATCTTTTGTTATAGATTTGAAAAGCTCTAAACATTTTGGTATTTACTGATTCTGTATGGTTCATGCTAAGTAGTATCTCAGCTATAGTACTATGTAAGCGTTCAACGTCTGCATTGCCTGTATGTGAGTTCGGTTTAGTGAAATGTACTTCGATATTTCGTTCCCTGAGAAATTCTCTGATGTATGTTGTATTAAACTCGTTATCCGTTATTATTTTATTAGGTGGACCTTCAAAAATGTTAAGAGAATGTTGAGTGAAAAGACGTGTTTTGAATCGCTCCGCCTTTACCACAACTATTTATCAAATTTGTAACATATTATAACAAAATAGTCGTTACAATACAAGTGAATACTTATTTGCGTTATTTTGCTTACTTGTATTGCGTCAACTTCACTCTAATAAACGTTTTTGAAGATTATTTCATATGTGATAAAATTTCGATTTCTTCATAATGTCAACTGCTCGCCAACAAGCACTTAAAGAGAAGTCCGCCCTGACAACTGCAATTACTCCAGATAAATTTCAATCAGGTAATTACCTCACGAAGTCTCACCCACCATCTATGAAGCTGTCAGATAAAAAACCATCCTTATCTGATCAACTTCGTGATTTGGAATATAATCTGATGGAAAAATTTAAATAGTTGCTTGCGGAATTCGAATGCAGCTTTAACAACAAAGTGTGTGAAGCCATTGTTTCTCTTAACCAAAGAGTTCAATAATTTGAGAGTGAGATATTGGAACTACGCAATGATAACGAGAAATTGAAAGATGAGGTAGCTGACCTACAACGAAAAGAGCGTCTCAGAGATGTTTTTGTTCGTGGTATCCCGCAAAGACCGGGAGAAAACCCCATCGAGCTGGTGAAAAATATTACTGAAAAACTGCACCACAACATCACCTCTCACTTTGATGCATTTCGACTGAGAAATAAACCAAACAATGGTCACAGCCCACTGCTGATCAGACTCTCGTCTCAGACTGAGCAAAGTTCATTGCTCGCTGCTTTCCTTGCAAACAATGGCCTTACTCTCGCTCAGCTGGAAAATGAACCGTCTGCTTCTGACAACAGCACAACCTTTGCGCACACCACCACCCTTATTTACATTAACGAGAGCTTAACCAAAGAGAATAGCTCCTTGCTTCGCCATGCTCTCCAACTTCGTCGTGAGGGTCTACTGTTCTCTGTCAAAACGCGCAATGGCTTTGTCTATGTGAAAAAGAGCAAGGATGACACTGAGATGAGAATTTCTTCAACTACGAATCTTCCTAAATAGTTTTGTTTTTAATCTGTTAATTTAAATTTTTAACTGGAGCACTTTAAATATGTTCAAATACTTGAATTTTTGAATTTTTTGATTTTCGAATAACGGGTGAATTTTATTTATTTATTTTATTTTTATTTTTTATTTTTAGTTTTGCTGCTTTCATCATACCTATTATTGAATGTTGTACTTATATTATTTCCTCTCCTCTTCTTCCTCTCTCTGTTTTTCGGTATGTTCCCCACTTTTTTCAATCATACTACATTATTTCCTCTATTCTTGCTTGATCTTTTACCCAATAGATTACAATCATACCACATTAGTAAATTCAAGTGTGCTCCTATTTCTTGTTTGTGGTGTTTGGATGGTTATGACCCGTAGTGGCTTTATGTCTGGAACGTTAAATTAGGTTGCGGTTCGGACGCTAGTCAACATTTTGTCTAATGCTCACGTTGGATTTAAAGTTTGCCACTTCAATGCTCGTAGTCTAAGTTTATCAAAACTTGGTTACGCCAGGCACATTTTTAATGATTCGAGGGTTGACATTATTTGTGTGAGTGAAACATGGTTCAAAACTCTTAGTGATGAAAATGACTATAACAATATCTATGGCATTCCTGGTTATTTAGTAGTCCCGCAGTTACTGACTGGTGGAGGGATAGCAATTTACCATAAAATCGGTTTGACTTGCAAAATTTTGGAAAAGTCGTTGGGCAACGAAACTGAATACATTGTTGTCGAAATCTCCAATGGAAATGTAAAGTGCATGCTTGGCTTAGTCTATAGCTCCAATCGTAATTGTTCTTTCGATTCATTGTTTTCTACAATGCCGCAATTCTCAGCATTCTACGAGCATATTATACTATGTGGCGATTTTAATGCGGATCTGTTAAAAAATGATAGAAGATCTCGTCAACTCATTGATGCTTTTGCGTCGTGTGGCCTTGTGGTTGTTAATTCACTTGCGACTCGCTTTGGTCCTGACACCACTCCGAGTCTCCTTGACGTGGTAGTTGTCTCAGACCATACAAACGTGCTTCTACAAGACCAATTGTCACTTGAAGGAGTATCAGACCATGATCTCCTGTTTTGCACATATGACATTGATTTCTCATCCAATCCCCAGCAGAGCTCTTTTCAATTTCGTGATTTTGCGTCAATAAATCATAACATCCTTCACTATCAAGCGAGCCTTCTGCCATGGCCCTCCTGCTACTTTGTATCGGACGTTAATGAAAAAGTAGAAATTGTTCAGACCCTCATTAATGATCTTTTTCTTTTACATGTACCTTTTAAGACAGTTACAGTGCGCAATAGTAAATGTCCATGGTTTACCACTGAAGTACATAATGCTATAAAACCTCGTCGAAAACTTTATGCCAAATTTAAAAGAT
Source organism: Criorhina ranunculi (assembly GCA_951813785.1). Taxonomy (NCBI): domain Eukaryota; kingdom Metazoa; phylum Arthropoda; class Insecta; order Diptera; family Syrphidae; genus Criorhina; species Criorhina ranunculi. Next base: position 56,526,337 of record OX638381.1, on the reverse strand, counting down.
TGTCTACTAGACACAACTGGGAGGTGTTTTGCAGTGCAAGAAATTACTCTTCATTTGTCACCAGGAGAGCAAAGGAAAGATACTTCCTGTCCAAGCTTAGCCTTGACCAACCGTCAAGAAACCTTTGGTCAAATTTGCGTTCTATGGGGATAGGAAAAAGTCAAATACTAACTAAAGTGCCAGATGCAGAAGAGTTAATTGATGTTTTTTCCCCCAACCCTAGTTGCAATTCGTCGTCGTTTGCGCCGGAAAATCATCTTTTTTTTGGTAGATCACTCTCTATGTAATTTGAAGTGGTATATGAATCGGACGTGATTCTGCTGGTTCGTGCTGGACGGAATAGATTTGAATTTTATCAAAATTATACTTCCCCATTTAATAAGCTCTTTAACACATTTGTTTAATTTTTGCATTACCTCATCAACTTTTCCGGATTGTTGGAAAAAAGCAAAAGTCATCCCTGTACCCAAAAATAAGAATCCCCTATTAATCACCGATTTTCGTCCAATAAGTATTTTACCATCTAGAATCTTTGAAAAAATTCTTGCGAAACAGATTTCCAACCGTTTTAATCTATTATCGCCAGTACAATCAGGTTTCCGACCTAGCCATAGCTGTTCTACACCTATGATCAAAGTGCTTGACGATATAAGAATTCAATATGACAAGGAATATCTTTCACTGCTTTGCTTACTAGACTTCTCGAAGGCCTTCGACATGGTCAGTCATGATGTTCTTTGCATTAAACTCAAACTTTACTTTGGCTTGAGTGATTCCTCGATGTGTCTGATTAGAAACTATCTTACTAATCGTGTTCAAAGGGTGATTGCTAATCTAAAATATTCTCAACCAAAAAATATAATTTCTGGAGTTCCCCATGGTTCAGTTCTCGGCCCAATTTGTTTCTGTCTTTTTATTAACGATTTACCACAAGTATGTCAAAATACATCTGTACGCCTGTATGCCGATGACGCGCAAATATACCTCTCCCGACCACTTGGACTGGTTGAAGATCTTGTGGCTAGATTTAACTCGGACTTGTCTTTTATTGCTAAATGGTCTCTAGATAATAGTCTGATTTTAAATCCAAAAAAGAGTCAGTTAATTTTGATTTCAAGGAATCATTATAACACAGAAGAGTTACCACCTATCATTCTCAATTCTAATAGGCTTACCTTTACTGACACTGTGGTAAGACTCGTAAATTTCTGCGACGATTTGGGCTCGGAAATCACTCTCGTAAAATGTCACTGCTGTCAAAAATTGTGTTGCTGTCAAACTACATTCACATTTGAATGAAATTACAACTGTTACCTTCGCCAAATATCTCCAATATTAATAAATCTTGTATCGCAGTATCTTTAAACAATCTAATGTTTTTTCTTTTCACTAATTTTCGGCATTTTCATATGTTTGGATGACAGTTGCAGAACAGCAGATTCAATTACGCAACTTGTGTCCGAGGGTTGCTCATTTAAAGCACCTCGTAAATTTATCAGTTTAAGTGAATACCCTTAATATTATTTGTGTGTTTCCTACACCTGCACACGCAAGCGTAAATTCTACCAATCCACAAGCCCACAACCGCTTTCATATCGTTCTACTGCTGTACGCACACATCATTGCATGCCTTTTGCAACATCACATACTCCATCATAGCCCATAAGAAAGGCAACCGCAAAGCGATAGCAACAAAGCATAGTAACCCGAAAAATGTTGGGTTATAAAATATCTAGCTGGTAAGAACAAATTGGTTTTCTTCCCTTGTTTCCCCTTTATCGTTCACTGTGTTTGACTCCACTCTGTTTAATATACGCTTTCTTATGCAACAAAATAACCCGCTTTTCTTCGACTTATGTGTTTGGTGAATTTTGTATGTATCTCTAAAGGTTGTGTCCAGACCGAAGAAAACATTGCAGAAACATTGCTTAAAAAATGTTTCTGAAATGTTTCCCAATTGTTTCCAATTTGCTTCAGAAACATTCCAGAAACGTTTCTTAAATGTGATGTGCAATGCGTAACTTAGGGTAATTTTGAGTGTAATTATTGTTGTGCAATAATTAGATTCAGCTAATTTCAAATAATTATTGGGAGAAAATTAACTGTAAATTGTTGTTTGGTAGATCTGCTTTTGGAGGAAGAAAATGATTTTTGTAAGTTGAATTTTCTTTTAAAAAAAGTTATAGAGATAGGACGCTCTACTCCTTCTATGAAAATAGATTAGAAGCCCAAGGATGGTTTTGTTTCGCATTTCAATGCATCCATATATACCAAAAATATACTTGGTTGACTGGTAGTTGTAAACTTAACAAAATGTTTGGTTTTCCTTGTCTTCTTATAAAAAATTGGCTTGAATTGCTTTACTTATATGGGATTTGAAATACACAATATAATTTCAGAAAGCGTTTGCAGGTGCATATTTTTTCCGACTTACCATTTAAAATTTTCCACGCCACGCCACTGATAGGTATGTGGTCAGATTGTCCTTCCGCTGTCGATTGACCTGTTCTGCTTTCAGAAATTTGATTCACTTCATTGTTTTCTTTCTCAATTCTACCTAAAAAGTCGGCCACCCGATTTTCTTGACCTTTGAGATATTCGATGTCGTAATCAAATTCTTGTAATTTAAGTAACCATCGTTGGTTGCGTTGCGAGAACTCTGCACCATTATATTTTTTAATCAAATATTTTATGGGGAGATGATCAGTTGTGATCTTGAATTTATTTCCCCACAGATAGGGTCTTAGTTAGTGATGTTTCAACTCGAGTTCACAAACCGGTTCAAACCGAGTTACACCTAAACCGAGTTAAACCGAGTGAAACCGAGTTACCAAACCGAGTATGCGAAACCGATGGAACGAAACAATACCTACATATTTGGGATTCGGTTTCGGTTCGGTTTCTCATGAGACCGTGGCATTTGAACTACTTGCTCTTGTTTGCTCTCATTGGGTCAGTTTTTTTGCAAGCGTGTATACACTTAATTTTCAATTTGCATGTAAAATACACTAACAACAAAACCTATATCTAATCTATATCTAATTAGACGGGGATAATTATCGCCGCTTGTGAAATAGGCGCGGATAAAAACAATGCTTCCAACCCTTATTTTCTATGTGTTATCGATGATTTGCTAAGAAACGTCATAAAATTCATCCATAAATTCATTTTATTTGACAATTGAAACAAAAAACAAAAAACAAATTGAAAATTGTCAAAACTTTTATATGAGCCTGGCAAAAAATTAAACGGCTGAGAACAAAAAATGGAAAATTTAAATTTTTGTATGAACATACATATACACATATGTAGGTTAAAGAAAAACAAAAATACACACTTATTAGGTGTGCGTATTCTCTGTATTTTCCATTCTTATTTGTATTTTATCCGAATTATGTTCAATTCCAATTATTTTCAATTTTTTAACAGCTGACTGTCATAAATGTCATCTGTGCTGCCAAGTTTTTTAAGATGAATTATTAAGCGCCGATGATCGTTTTTTTGTGCACTTATAATTTAAGCGTATATACGCTTGCAAAAAACCGCACCTATTGTTGTTTTTATTTTTTTCACATATTTGTGTTAGTTTGTTTTGTGTGTGTGCTGTTTTGTTGTGTGATACATTGAAACCAAGTCAATTGAGGGTAGGTATACAAAGTGTGACCACCTTTCCAAGAGCTCATTTACGTACGCAATTTTTTTCATTATCATACACTACAAAATTTTAAACGCAATTTTGGAAAAAAATTTATTGCAGTTTATTAATCGATATTCCTACAAATTTTGCAAAAGTGTCGGGCTGTGTAATCAATTCATTGACCTTGTCTGGTTTTCTTGAATGCGTACTTTCCATCTGATGCAATTTCATTCAACATTTGAGGCTGCTTTTTTAAAAATTCGAAAAATTCCGTACAAGTCATCTTAATGTTGTACCGAACATATAAAAGATCTCGCAATGTTTCGATTTTCAATTGTGATTTTTCATCGCTCCAAATCTGATTAATGAAAGAAAATACGCGCTCAACGGTGGCTGATGTGCCTGGCAAAGAAAGAACGTACGAAACGATTGTCAGCATGTGGTTGTACGGTACCTTCTTTTGTTCGAAATGTAGAAAACATTCGACCCAGCGTTGATCGGTGGCAGTGCTATTTTCTTCCCACGATAGGATCTTGTCTGCGGTAACGTATTTTTCCAAATATGTGAACTGGTCGAATAAATCAGTGTCGGATGATTCCAAGTCAAAATGATTGTTCGTTGCAATGTACTTCGCGGTGCCTTCAATAAACTTCCATTCCGGTGGCTGATCAAGTGAGCACCAGGCGAAAATCATGATGTGGTCGAATTGTTCAATCCACTTTTCAATGGAGTCGATACTTGATTCTAAAAATGAATGAAATCTTTAGAATTTAAAATGAATCGAAATTCATACACGAACCGTAGAATTGACGTGAGAGGCCTTGCATTTGTTCTTTTGACACTCTTTCAACAACAGCAGAAACTAGTTCAATTTCCTTTTGAACTGTGGTAGACAAAAAAGCAGATTTTTTCCGAGATTTGAGCGATTCGACAAAAACATTAAGTGCGTGTCCGACTTCCATTGCATTGATGTTGTCGCCTTCAACTGCTTTGACTGTTCGGTTGAAAAGAGATGCCTGGATAAGAAATCAAAATCAAATAAATATGTTTGGGTGCTTCATTTCTATTAAGCGAGACATACTTGATCATGAAGGAAAAGCAGCCACACCTTAGCCATTGGATCTTCGAAAAATGTTATCAAAGCATTTGGGGAGTTAGGGTCTCCCAAAAAATACTCTTTGAGGCCATCAAAAATTCGCAAAATTGATCCGACTGATGACAACAAGCCCAGGAAACGAGATTTGCTGTAACCCAGCAGTTTTTTATATTCCACATCCACCGATTTACAAAAGTCTTCCAATTTCGCGACACGCACGGTATACAAATAGAAGTGGGAATACATTTTGACGACAATCATCTCCACATCGAAAGGCATTTTGTCGCACGCTTTTTTTAAAGTGTTGTGAACTATGTGTGCTGCACATCCGACGCCAATCAATCCAGGGTAAAGCTGCTTCAGTTTGTAAAATGCATTATTTTTGCCGCTTCGCTTAAAGTTGCCAAAATTACAAGCCGCGTTGTCTCCACAGAAAGCTACCAGCTTCTTGTTTATGTTGAATTTGCTCATTGCGGCATTCAACAAATACCAAATCGACCATTTTTACTTTAACGCCTTCCTTTTCCGAAAAGAAACGAACCAATACGGGAAACATTTTTGTGCTTCCATGATTAGACGCGTCCGTCAATATGGTGAAGAAATGGCAGTCGTTCAAGTCTTTTTTCAGCTCTCGCAATACGTACGGTGAGAACACTCCGGTTGCGATGGCTTCGCATTTCGTTCGCGCACAACTTAATTTGACCATTGCGAAACAACTCCGAATGATTTTGGAAGCACAATCGGCCGAACGAAAACTGTGATTGGAATTGATCTTATGAAACGCCCAAACGCCTTCACACGACGCGATATGGGCATCATGTTCGCTCAAGGTGGAACTTTTCAAATATCTCTTTAGTGTGTGGCTGGACGAGGCAGCGTGTAATGCATCGTGGTGATTTTTTGACTTTATATGCGACTCAATATCTCGGCGGCCACTATGCCCAATACTGAAACCCGTGTTGCACACTTCACAATGAACATCACTTTCGGACTTCGTTGTCTTAATAAACGCAAATTCTTCGCGCAATTTTTCGTTCAACACATTTGCACCACGTTTTCGTGGCATTTCGGCAGAATAATTTTGTTGAACTTATCCAAAACGAATACAACACGAAGGAACACAATAAAAGCAATCCACAAATGTCAATTGAGCGCGGTGATGGGAACTATATATTTCAAGTGATGGGAACTATCACTGTGTATGCAATACCAAAATTTTGAAATCTAAAAATTAGTTTTTCCTTACAAAAAATGACACAAAATTCAAAATCATAATTTGCAATTTGAAAATATATATATATATATAGAGTTAACATAGCTATCGCTATCTACATTTCACGTACAACAATATTTCCTTGCTTAAATTTACGTACATTTTCGCTTATTTGAGCTATCGCTTCAGTACACGGTACAGACTCCAAATTTACGTACTGTACGTGTCATTTACGTACAGGTGGTCACACTAGTATACATCGGCTAATGGTTAACCAATTTTTGTTTGAATGTATGTACCCGTTTATGAAGTCGAGTTGGAAAACAGTCTATTGTTTTTATTCAAACCGAGTTAAACCGAGTCGAATCGAGTTGTAAACTGATTCAATATTTATTTTGAATTCGTATTCGGTTCCGGTTTAGTTTCTTATGTGACAGTGGCATATGACGGATGTTCTTGTTTTTCATAGATAATTTTGATTTGGGTTTTTTTTTTTGATAAGTTTATTTTTGCGAAGCAAATAATGCCGGACCCTAGGAAAAAGTATCTAGTGTGGGAAGTTTTTAATAAACCGCAGGAAGGCAAATTAATTTGCTAAATAAAGTATTTCTTCGAAATCCACCTAAAAATCACCCAGGTGAATTCTCAATTATTGCTGAAGGGGTAAATACTGACACCATTCTCCAAAGTTCGAATGCTTTCTTCTTCTTCTGTATTGTGTCTCCGCAACCGTCTAATCCAAGAGAATATCCATGTAAGAGACGCAGACAGATCAGTCCCATCAAAAACTTTCTTTGCATGATTTGATAGTGCTTGCTAGTATTTTTCTAAAACACAGGGATAAATAAAGTAAAATAGTTCAAATAATTTTGTTACAAACCGAGTTAGCCAACCCGGTTTGCAACTCGGTTTGCTTAAATTCCAACTCGGGTTAACTCGGTTTGAGAAATTTTCGGTTTGGTACATCACTAGTCTTAGTTTGGATACACTCCAAACAATGGCTAGAAATTCTTTATGGGTTACGGAGTAATTTCTTTCATGCTCGTTCAGAGTCCTAGAAATATAGCAAACCGATTGTTTGTCCTGTGTTAGGACAGCTCCGATGGCAAAGTTACTAGCATCTGTGTATAAATGAAATGGTTTTTCGAATTCTGGAGATTTTAGGATTGGTTGTGTTATCAATTTTTTTCGGAGTGTTTCAAACGCATTCACGTATTCAGGATCACTAATATTTATTTTGGTGTCCTTTTCTGAGATACCTGGTCATTGGATATGCAATTTTTGCATAATCCTGAATGAACTTCCTATAGTATCCAGAAGCTCCTAAAAAACTTCTAAGTTGTTTTTCTGTATAGGGTAGTGGGAGGTCTCTGATTGTACTGATCTTATTACCATTAGGCATTATTCCCTTTTGTGTTAATATGTGACCTAGGAATTCGGTTTCCTTCTTGAGGAATGAGCATTTGCTAACTTGTAGTTTTAAATTATGTTTCTGCAGAACTCGAAGGATGTCTCTGAGGTTTTTCATATGTTCTTTTAGGGACGTGGAGAAAATCAAGATGTCATCTAAATAAACGACACAAATTTTGTTTATATATTTTCTGAGTATGTGGTTCATTAGTCGCTGAAAAGTGGCTGGTGCATTTTTAAGTCCAAAGGGCATACGGACATCCTTGTGGAGTAATAAACGCAGTTTTCGCTATGTCAGCTGGGTGCATCAAAATTTGATGGTAACCTTTTACCAAATCGAGCGTCGAGAAATAGACTGCTTTTCCCAACTTATCGAAGAGGTTCTCTATATTTGGCAGAGGAAATCTGTCATCTTCAGTAATTTCATTTAAAGCCTTATAGTCAACACAAATGCGGTACTGTACTTGACCATCTTTGTCTGGCTCTTTGGCAACTATAACGATCGGAGAGGCATATCTACTCATGCTTCTTCTAATGATACCTTGTATTTCCATCTCTTTGATTTGCTTAGCTACTTCTTCTTCGTGTTTCTTTGGTAATCAGTAACTTTTTGCATGTAATGGTTTGTCTTCTTTAAGGTGAATTTCATGTTTTATTTCTGAGGTATGAGTAAACATGTCGCCTTCCTTATGCTGGATATTTCGTAATTCGTCTAGTTGTGAGGTCAATGCTGTCGTTTCTTCGCGATTAGGGCTGCCGAAGTCAGGACTGCCTTCCTCTAGGTAATAACATGCTAACTCGTGTTCTCGTTCTATCTTTAGAATGGTCTGATTTTTTAACGTAAAAAATAAATTTCAAATATCAATGGTTTCAATGATATTTTAAAGGACATCCATTCCTAGAAGTATCGTATAGTTTTTATTTTCTAAAGCCTGAGCGTAAGCTTTAATAAAAGTATTTTGGCTGTAACCGAATTCCTTTGGTACTGAAAACTGAATTATTTCAGTATTTCTGATTACGCTACTATTTATGGTCTTTATCTCTAGCTGTCCGGTGTCTAAAATTTTATACGGTGCCATGTCGAGATTACTAGGATTTATGATAGTCATGGCACTGCCAGTGTCTACTAAGATATAGTGTCGTTGGTTCTGGATTTTAGTGGCGACTGTCATTAATTGTCCGAGGCTCAGTTCAGAAAAACCGGCGGTTCTACTGAGTTAATGTCCTGACGGATCGGTTCCTGACTCGTTTGGATATTATTGGTATCCATTGGTTCTAGTCTGTTCTGTATGGAGTGGTTCTGGAAATTTCCTACAGGTCTTTGTGGGGTAGTGTGATTTTGGTATCGATACTCATTTTGTCTAAACCTTCCCGAATGATTTTGTCCACTTAAATTATTATTGTGACGGTTATTGTAACTGGGTCGTCGTTCCTTGTCAGGGGGGCTAAACCTATGATTTTTGTTGTGGCTATTGTAATTTGCTGTGGTTCTAATTATTTCACTATTCCTTAAATTGCCATTATCGTATCCTATGTAGGAGAATAAAATACTCTTTATTTCATGTAAATCGAACAGATTCCTAATTTCTCTGGCTAAATTCCCTATTGTTAATTCTCGTATTTTGTTGATTATAATATTATAGTACAATAGTTTTTCTTGTTCCTGATTGTCACAGAATACTACATGTGTATTTATTTTGCTTAAAAGGTATTCTAATTTATTGGTCAAATCAAAAATTGAACTCACTCTAATATTGCTGATTTCCTTCGTAAGGTCGCTGCTGCTGATGACCGGTCGATAGTTCTGCTTAAACAACTTCTTTGCCTGTTCCCACGAAGTGACTCCATTGATGATCAGTAGGTCCATAGCTCGACCTTTGATTTTCACTTGTTGTATGATGTTCAAGGTGGCTTGGTAATCTCCAATAGTATTCCGAAGGTGGTTCCCTATCATTACGATGAAATGCGTGAGGGATTTGCTGTCTCCCTCGAATTCGGGTAAATATTGAAATTCCCATAACACATTGCTCCCATGACTAAGTTGTGGTATTCTCGCCATTATAGCCATTAAGCTATTTAGGATATCCCGGTTGGATACCTCAGGGATGACGTTTGGATTTTCTGCCATATTTCCCGTTTCACTATTACTGTATGTCAAGAACTTTCGCTACGGTTTTAGATTTGTTTCACTGTTCACAATCGTTCCCGTTTTTTCCGAACTTTGCGGTTAAGGGTTTTTTTCTGCGAATTGAACTTTCTCAATATGGATCAGGATGTTGTACCTGATCCTACCGACTACGTAAGATTTTTTAAAGAATCTTTATTCTCAACTATTATTCTTACGTTAAGGGGTTAAATATATTATGTTGATACGAGTACTACAGTCGCCGTCTTGAGCGGAGCTGCACCAGAGTTACTTCGTTCTAGAGTTGTTAAGAACTAACTTACTTATCCTATGAGGATGTCAGAAGAACCCTTCATTTAACTTATTCAAAAATTATCTACAAATCCATATTGTTCATTAACTTTATTTCTCAATACTTTGTATGCATTTTATTTCCAAGCGGTATTGCCCAAGTATATCCGACCCACAATTAATTCTTTATGGGTCAGCAGAGTGCATTGGCTCCGATTTCACAATGGGTCAACCGAATGCATTGAGCTCGTTTGTTTATGTTTACTTCAGTTTGCTGTCGTAACTTTTGGGTCGACCAAAAGTCATGACAGCTGTTGTAATCAACTTGGAAATAAATGCATACAAAGCAGAATTATATAACGTTATCTAATTTGTGAGGGGGTATAGTATTAAGACCAATACTTAACTCGCGCGAGTTATGTTAGAGATAACAAATAATCAACTAAACAAAGAAATACCCTTAGCACCCATCCCAAGCATACTTCTAGGAAGATAAGAAGATTGGGAACACCATATACCAACCACATGTTGCAGCGAGAAACAACACAAGAAAAATAATCTTTAGGTAGCTGCCAGATAAACACGGGTTTTTCTTAGAATATAAGAATGTTGAATGTTCCTTTAGGTGAGTCATTAATAAACAGCGTACATGTATACTACGTATGTTCAAAGTACTCATAGTTTTGAAAATAAATATAATTATTAAAAAAAATTCAAAACTTTAAAAATTTATTTGGCGCAGTCAGTAGGATACTTCTCAGATCTATACTCGCATATTCTAGTGAGAGAAAGTATCCAGTGATCAAGTTAATACTAAATTAACTTGCAACCTACAAATAAAATCAGTGAAAGTGTTAAAGTGTTCAGGAGTGAATTATAACCCAATACACAAATCCATAGAGGAAATTGACACACTGGATCGTATCAATAGTTTGAAGAGACAGAAAATCTTCAAACGATTCGATAAATCAATCCGGAGATTTTATCCATTGTCAGAAGAAGAAGAAGACAAAAAGCCAACGGAAATGGCACCACCAGAAGCAGCAGCAGTAATGGTAGACCAAAGTATTACTCTGGGAAGACTAGAGAAAGTGCCTATATTTTCTGGAAGACCTGAGGAAGACGTAATTGCCTTCATTGAGTACATTGATTATATCTACTCTCACATTACGGAAGGAAACCGAACGATAGCGACTCTCATCATTCGGAACCGAATCCAAGGAAGAGCTATAAATACGTTACGAAGGATATTACAACCCACCTGGCCATCAATAAAAGCAGGTTTAATTCAAGATTTTGGTGTACATGAGTCGTACGAGCAGATCCTGCAAGATTTGCATGCCATCCAAACGAGGGATATACACCACCTGTATAAGCAGACCGAAGACATCCTCCTCAAACTCATCAAAAAAAAGTATACTAGAAGTAAGTCCTATATATAATCCTAAAATAAACGAAAACATAGTTATGAACAAATTTATAAATAATTTAAATGCTAAATAAGCATCGGTTATAATTGCCCAAAGTATTAATACAATCAGGGAGGCCTACGAATTAATAATTCGATATAGAAACCTTAATGAAAAACCCAGGGAAAATTTCTCTAATCCCAAACTAAACAACCCAAACCAATTCCAAAGGCAATATAATAATAATTGTCAAAGACTTCAGTTTAACAATCATCAAAGAAGAGACATAGGAATGAGTAGCAATCAGATTAGGACAAATAATAATAATTTACTTAAAACTAACTATCAATTTAAGGCACCTTATAATCACCAGAGACATAATAGTTATAATAATTATAGACCTACTAGTTCAGGACAGTTTAGAGGTAATAGGACAGAGCCCATGGATGTAAACAATGTAGATGTAGAAAAACATGAAGTAAATTTTACCTTGATAGAAAACGAATCACTTCCCATAATAAGTACTACAATAAACAATAAAAAACTAAGAATTCTAATAGACAGGTTCGACTACAAGTATACTAGACGAATCTGAACTACCAGAAATACCACGAAATCTTTTACGGATACCAATCCAAATAAAAGTAGCTAATAATGAAACTAGTATAATTAAAGAAGAAATCATAACCAAAGTGCCTGTTGAATTCAACGAACATGAAGCAACAATGGCATGGAAGTTGAGAAAATAAAAAACAAAAAATTCGATGAGAAATTTGTCTTAACGACAGACGCATCAAATCATGCTATAGGTGCAGTTCTAAGTCAAAAATGACATCCGATAACATTTATATCACGCACTCTGAACGAACATGAACAAAATTATTCAACCACAGAGAAAGAGCTTTTAGCCATAGTTTGGTCAGTTAAGTATCTAAGACCACATCTTAACGGTAGAAAACTCGATCTAAAAACAGATCATCAGCCTTTAAAGTGGCTACAAGTTTAGAATCTAGGACGAGATATTTCACCTCGACTTCAGAGATGGATACTTCAGCTATGTGAATACGATATGAGAATCGAGTATCTCAAAGGAACAAGCAATACAGTTGCAGATTTCCTCAGTAGAGAAATCAAGAAAATAGAGCAATTAAATGTTTTAGAAAGCAATGACTCTGTCCAACCCACAATTCATTCTCAGAAAGAGCAAGCAAATGACCATTTCCCCATTAAAAAAACCACTATTAATATTTATAATCAACAGATTATACTAAATAATAGAGACGGAATAAAAATAACGAAAGTACTAGAATCAAAAAAGAGAAGAATATTTATAGGCATAGGGGAAGTCCGAAAACCAGACTTTAATAAACAAATAGTAAAATATATGGATAAAAACACAACTGGTATTTATTCGGAAGTATCAGACTCGGAATATGATCAGTTACAACAGAAACTAATAGAATTATTCGGAACACGGATCAAGTTTTTCAAATGCGAATACCTAGCAAAAGACATAACGACAGAAGAAGAGGCCGTTCAGCAGATTAAACTATACCATGAGAAAGAAACCGGTCATTCGGGCATCGAAGAGAACTACAGAGAATTGAAAACAAGAATATATTTTAAAAATCTAAGAGAACTCGTTAACGATGTGATAAATGCATGCAATATTTGCAAGCAAAGCAAATATGATAGACATCCTATTAAGAAGAAATTCTGTTTATCAGATACTCCAAGAGACATTAACCAAATAGTTCATTTAGATATCTACTGTATAGCAAAGACCAAATATTTGACAAGCATAGATAAATTTTCTAAATTAACCACAACCACGTATGTATGTACCCAATGTTTCACACGAAACTTTAGAAGAAACAATTCTACAATTAATAGCTACACATGGTAAGCCCAAACGTTATGTTATGGATAACGAATTTAATTTCCCCAGAATAGCAAAAATGTTAGAAGAATTAGGTATAGAAACTCATTTCACTAAGCCCAATAGCCATACAGGAAACTCTGATATAGAGGTATTTCATAGAACACTTGCTGAAAAGATACGTACTATTTTAAATGGAAAAACTACATCCAACATACATGAAATTCGCATAGCTGTACACGAAGCCACACTCTATTATAATACCTCAGTTCATTCGACAACAAAACATACCCCATGTGACATTCAAAAGGGTAAAATTACTAAAGAAAGATTGTACCAACACGTTCATACAAACAAATTAATAACCATTAATAAACTGGGGCCGAATTACCGCAATCGATAACGAGTAACTCGTCATCGAAATGTGAGGATTCGGCATTACCGCTCTCGTGATCGAGCATTCGATTTCGAAATTTGAGATGACAGCACACGTTATCGTGCGTTATTTCACTCGATCACTATTGTCCTGTCGAGCAGAACAATAAACATATGAGTTGTGAGTATTTTTTTTTATTTCTTTTTAAGGAATTTATAAATACAATGTAGGTACGTTTTTGTAATTATCTCAACAAAATGAATTTGTTGCAAAAATATATTTCCATTGTCGAATGCTATGTACGCTGGGCACAGTTCTCTTCCATTTCTTTAATAACTCTTGTTGTTATTTTTGAAATGCCACTTTGGCAAATTCCAATAAGATAATCATTGCCTGCAAAATAAGAACATGTACTATTTATTATTGATTAAGGCGTTGTATATTATTGAATATACTTAGCTCTTACTTAGCAAGCACTTAGCTATGGAATGTTCGTATACACCACTTCCTAATAAGGACAACGCAGCATTTGGCAATGAGAACGTATTGCTCCTATCCCTTAAGCGCCGGCGCTCAACACGTTCGCGATTATCTTCGTCGGAATCCGAGGACAAATACAGAAATATATATTTTGAAAACTTAAATTTCACTGCAAATAATATTTTGCTATCTTTTAAATCAACCGGAGAAACGTCACTTTGTGAGTTGTAGTAGAATTTCTCTAGTACAATTTTATTTTCATTCGATACGTGAGCTTTCGAGTGCCATCATCCCGATGAGGTTAATCGATCATTCGATCACGAGTCCTTTCCACTCACTCGTTATCGATTGCGGTAATTCGGCCCCTGAGTAAGAATCGTGAAGATTACGAAGAACAAAGAAGCCAAGGGTTTGTCAAAAACTCTAGAACAGAACGACATAAAACTGAACCGCGATATAAATATAATAAATTAGAAGAACAACACCACAACAGAAAGAGAGAAAATCAAAATTTGAAAATACCGACAATAGGTGCGTTTTTTTCGTTATCTGTATAGGCTTAAAAAATATTTTCCATGTTAATTACAACAACAACAAAGCCTATATCGAATTGCTAAATCTGGATAAGTATCCCGCGTTATTTCCTTAGCCGCGATAAAAACTGTGCTACCAAACTGTTTTTTCTCGATTGTTATCGAAAAATGCTATCGAAAATGTCAAAAGTGACATAAAAGACATTTGTAAAAAAAAATGCTAGGGAAGGAACACAAAAAATGTAAAAAGGAAGTAATTAATAGAAAATTTGCAATAAAGAAATCATCTGAAATTAATAATTAGCCAACAAACATATGTTTGAGTTTTTTTCATCCACAATTTTGTTTACAATCTGCAATTTCTTTTTTTAAAAATCAGCAAGAAAAAACAGCTGATACGTGTCATTTCACATAGTGCTGCCAAACTGTTATGATGGCATTCGTTACCCTCGATAGGCGTTTTTTTTGCTCACACTTTTTTTAACCTATATAAGCCGTGTTTTTTTGATAGCTGTATACCCAGCTCAGTAAAATTTTACACACAAAGCAATAACAACACGACAAGTGGTGATAAATTTCCCAGTAGCAGCAAGTGAGGATAGAACTACATAAATTGACCACCAGAGCGCGAAAAATCTCATAAATTAGCTCTTAGCCGATCGTATTTGTTGCTTTTCTTCGGTTTTGACATTTGCAAACTGTCAAACGAAGAAAAAGAAATCGAGCCGCGAACCAATTGGTTGGTGCGGCTGCTACTGTGGTTGAAGTGAGTATAGATCGTTTTTTTGACTGAACTGAGTATAATTATCAAAAAAACACGACTATAGATAACCAAAAAAAAAACGCACCTAATTTAATTAATGCGAAACCCAGTAGAAGATATATTCAAACCACAGGTAGCCGAAAACAAACCTTTGAAAAAAAACATCCCTTCCACGTCGAAAATAGTAGATAACACGCTACCCAACTCAGAATAAAAGAACTTATTGAAAAGATACAAAATATTATCCTTACGAGAAGATTGCAAATAATGATAGGAAGTCTCTAAACTCCTGAAGAAATTGATGAGTATAATGTTGATTTATATAAACTTAAGAAAATTAAACTATCAGTTGGAGAGTTTCATGAAAATTTATTGATATTTGTAATCCAAATTCCTGATATAATAGCCGTGTTTTTTTGATAGCTGTATACCCAGCCCAGTAAGATTTTACACACAAAGCAATAACAACACAAAGTGGAGATAACTTTCCCAGTAGCAGCAAGTGAGGATAGAACTACATAAGTTGACCACCAGAGCGCGAAAAATCTCATAAATTAGCCTTTAGCCGATCGTATTTGTTGCTTTTCCTCGGTTTTTATCAAAAAAACACGGCCAACGTTAACTTTTGAAAAATATTTTCTTACTTCAATGCCTAATAAAGATAATGAAGAATTAGATTTTGAAAGTGAATTTTTGATAAGAATCAATGGAAGTTATTATGTATATAAAGAAAATAGAGAAATAAGACATCTAAAACCATTTGTAAACTGTTTCAATAAAATTTTAAATTGTACCAAGAAAATAAATAAAAGTAAAAATATTATAGTAGAATTAATGAAAGGAACAGTACTTGCCATAAATAGCGACATTAAAACAAATAATAATTGTGACGAAAGGAAATCAATTGTAATTAAAAGAAATGCTTTGATCACTTTTGAAAACTGTACATTACAAATTAATGATCAAATATTTGACAATAAGTATACAATTATAAACCAACCCATCCCTATTGATATGGAGTATCCATTTAACATAACAAGGGTAAAATTCAAAAATATTGATTTAAATGTTATAAATAATATGAATATGCAAAATTCAATTCACACAAAAATGTAAACCTAAGCATGCATGGAATAACCCTAATTATAATAGTAATGATTTCAATTTTATTAATATATTTGTTTCGGGAGAAACAAACGACTAAGGAGGGAGGAGTTATGTTAGAGATAACAAATAATCAACTAAACAAAGAAATACCCTTAGCACCCATCCCAAGCATACTTCTAGGAAGATAAGAAGATTGGGAACACCATATACCAGCCACATGTTGCACCGAGAAACAACACAAGAAAAATAATCTTTAGGTAGCTGCCAGATAAACACGGGTTTTTCTTAGAATAATAAAAAAGGGATCGATACTCCATATCGATCCTGTATATATGGGAATGTTGAATGTTCCTTTAGGTGAGTCATTAATAAACAGCGTACATATATACTACGTACGTATGTTCAAAGTACTCATAGTTTTGAAAATAAATATAATTTATAAAAAAAATTCAAAACTTTAAAAATTTATTTCGCGTGTGTGGAATTTGTTTTCTTTTTTTAATCCTTTTCTATCCCTTTTTTTATATTTTGATTTTTTGTTTATTGGATAGTGGTAAAACAAAAGCTGAGCCCGAGCGAATGTGCGTGTGTTCGCGTCGGTATGCAACACGGTATCTGACCCTTGGGATACCAAATACCGAGAAAATCTTTTTCAGTTTTTTAACGATGGTCGAAGTGATGCATTTTGTAAGCCTGCAATACTCAATATACTTGGAATAAAAATCTACAATTGGCAGGAAGAATTCATTTTTAAGTTGGAAAATATCCATGCCTATAGTATCCCAGGGTAATTTTGGGATACCGTGTGGTAGAAGTGTTTTTTGGGGATTATTGTTCCTGAAACGCTGACAAATTTCGCAAGAATCCACAAATTTGGTTATGTCTTGAGTAATTCCTGGCCAATAAAAAGATGCTCTTGCACGACGTTTCATGCTCTCTATTCCTGCATGGCCCTCATGCACGAGCCACATGAATTTCTCTCGCAAATTTTCTGGAATAATGACACTATAACCCTTAAAGCATCAAAGTTCATGGAAGTATATTTCATATCGAATAGACCAAAATGCTTCAGGCCATTTATCGTCTGTATACTTTTTAAGCAGTATTTTCTTGTATTTCTTTAAGCCTCTCTTCAGATATCCAGAGAGAAGCTGAAATGTTTCCAATATGGACATACATTTCTCTTTCACTGTCCAGGGTTTCCGTCTCTGGAAGTGGGGCTCTTGACAATGTATCGGCAACCTGCATCAATTTCCCTGGTTTAAAAATAACTTGTAAGTCAAAGATTTGAATGCAGAGCATTATTCTCTGCAGACGTGGTGGTACCTTTGCAAGTGGTTTTTTAAATACACAGATATCAGAGGCTTATGATCAGTCTCTACGGAGACTGTTTGTTCGTATATATACTGATGAAATTTATTAGATCCAAAAACAATTGCATACAGTTCCTTTTCAATTTGCGCATATCTTTGCTGACAATCTGTTAATGTTTTTGATGCGAAAGCAATCGACTTCCCGTTTTGTTTTAAAACCACACCTACAGCAAATTGCGAAGCATCTACTGATAAAACAATTGCAGCATTTGAGTCAAAGTACGATAAAATTGGAGGGGCTGCTATAGCACTTTCCAATTGATTAAAACACTTTTCATAATTTTCATCCCACTTCCATGTAACATTCTATTTCAATAAGTTTCTTAAGATTTGTGAGTTTTCGGACAAATTTGCTATAAATGGATTTAAGTAGGTAAGCATACCTAAATATCTTTGTACATCTTTCATGCATTTTGGGGTTGGCATTTCAAGTATAGCTTTAATTTTAGACTGATTTGGCGAAATTCCATTTTTATTAAAAATATGGCCAAAATATTTAACTTCAGGAACACCTAGTTGACTTTTTTCTTTATTTAATTTAACCTCAGCCTTTTGTGCTCTATCTAGAACTGCAAAAAGGCGCGCGAATTACGTTTTAAATATAAAACACAAACTTGAGTTTGAACGATTTATTGTTTTCGGTTTGAAGGTGGTCTTAAGACTAACAATTTTCTTAAACCTAATATGTATGCAAAAATGAACAAACACCGAGGTCATTGATTTCTCGCTTCCGTTCACACACTCGGCAAACGGTGAATGTGCAAACGGAAGTTCAATTGCTGATTTAAAATATTTTCGATGACCGTCGGTGTTCTGATTTTGGCTCGTGTTTACATATAACTCCTCCACGGCCAGAGAAAGGACTCTCCTCAGTCTTATTAATTACTTTTATGTTAAGTTTACTTTTCTTACAATATAAATACAGTACAAATACTAGAATACAAAGTATTATTAGTTTAAAGGATCCCAATCCATAGTTGGTGTATTTATGGTATATTAACTTTTTTATTTCTTTTATGTTATTAGTTAAATTCAATTTTATCGAATGATATGTTTTCATTTACAGACGATATGTTTCTATTACTAGGTATAACGAATCTATTAATAAATTTGTACACTTTATTACTGAATTTTCTGATATCAATCTGAACGGTACAATTATAAAATGATATAAAATAGCTGCCATTAAGAGGTACATTTCTTTCACCGCAAGTACTATTTAGTTTTCTTTGTTTTAAGTTATTAACAATTATAATATTATCATCTATTTTAATGTATTCCTCATTCTTTATATTTATCATGTTACAATTATTTTTGAAAATGCAATTTTGGCTTATTTTTAGTTCTTGTAATATTTTGTTTTCTTCGTATGTATAGGTGCTATTGTTGAGTACTATTACATGTTCCAAATCTTGATCAATTTGATATCCTTTTGGATTTACAATTGGTACTATGAGTTTCTTATTAGTCGTTACTATTTCTGTGGGGATTTTAATTGCAAATATAAGTGAATTGTTTTGATATTTCGCTAATCCTAGTCTTATGTTAGCTAATTTTCTAAAATCTGTTTGATAAGTGTTTATTTCGTAACTTGTTAATATATTAGGGTGAACTATACCTGATCTAGCTGAGGCTATATTATCCTGGATATTTTCAACCTGATTTCTGATTATGTTCAGTTTAAATAATAGTTCCAGATATAATGTTTCAGAATACGAAGTCTTCCCTATTTTGCTGATTTCGTTTAATCTTCCTACAACTTTTAAACGGTCTGATTCTATGCTTGTTTTGATTAATTGAAGTGTTTCGTTAAAATTTTTATTTATTTTAACTTGTTGGTTTATAGTTTTAATAGTATTATGAATATATGTGTCAGTGGTCCCGAAATGGTTCTCTATGTTCTGTCTGTCGTCATCGTCCATTGTTCCGTATATCCAATGCATTATACTACCACCAAAATTAATTAGTCCTCTTTTAGACCTATTGGGTAGTATAGTTTTGATTTTATTCCTTACGCTATTGATTTCATCAATTGCAATGATCTTATTATCGCCTATATCGAAGCTTTATTGAAGTTTCTATGCTATCAATAACTTCTAATATTTCCTTAGGATTAATTACATGTAGTATTATGTCGAATTTGCTTGATATTTCTACCTCGTCCGTTTTGATCTCAGCATATCCTAGATCCGTTTCGATTTTTTCAATCATCATCGTTTGGTGGCTGAGGGGCATTATTAGCATCAACGTCAATAGGATCAGCACTTTCGCCTGAAAATTTTTGAGGTCGCTTAATATTTTGTTCATGGACATTTTCAAGTTTATATTTTCTAAATTTAGGCTCTTCTTTATGTCTAAGAGATTTGTAATTCCAAATACATATAACCTTCTTGTCGCTTTTCTTCGTAATTCTCTCGCTTAACGTTACGTTTATCTAACACTTTCTATTTGCTTTCATCTATCCTTTGCTTAATGATTCTGTAGTCTATTTTGTTCTCCTGAACAATGATGGGGGTTGTCTTAATTGTCGAGTGGTAAGAATTATTATAGTATTTTATAGCTTTTAACATTTGTGTTCGGATTGGGAGTTTTTCGTCTAGGTTTAGAGTTCTAATGCGTTCAGTAATTGTACTATTTACCCTTTCTATATCCGAGTTTCCGGTATGACTGTTTGGCTTTGTGATATGGTATTCTATGTTTTCTTCCATGCAAAATTTTCTAATATTTTTCGAATTAAATTCATTATCGAAAATGAACTTCTTGATTTTGCCCTTTGCTGATAAGAATTGCCTAAGTTTCTCGATAATGGTTTGATTATTCTTGTCTTCTAGGTAAAAACTAACTGCATGTTTGGAAAATTTATCGATGAAATTAATAAAGGAATGTTTGATTTTAATATAGCTATCTACATGAACTATCTCGTTGATTGTTGAAGGGGTTTCTGTAAAGCGGAATTTCTTATTGATGGGGTTTCTGTCATATTTTGCGCCTAAACATATGTCACATTTGTTAATTATTCTATAGATTGCTATTTTCAGATGGGGGTTGTAGATTTTATATCTAATCCCTTCATATGTTTGTATTATTCCCGAGTGTCCTGATTCGTTCTTGTGGAATAAGGCTATTTGTTTGTTTAATGTGTTGTCATCCTCTATGTCCAACGCGAAATAGCTGCACTTTACAAATTTAACATCATTGTCACCGGAAAATAAATTAACTAAAACATTCTGCAGTTTGTTATACTCGTGATCGCTAAGTTCCGAAAAAACGCCTATTTTGCCTTTGGATATATACCGCCGTATTATGTTATCTGCATTTCCGTTGTCTAAATCTTGTTTTTCAATAAATATTCGTCTGTTCTTAAAGGAGTTTATGAACTCTACTTCCTTCTTTTCTTGCAATATAATTTGAGTTTTAAAACGATTTACCACTGTTTCTAGTATTGGAATATGATCATTTAAATTTTCTTCTTGTGAATGATTTGTTTGCATGTCTATGGATTCGTTGTTGTTAATTTCTTTAGAACTGTTTAAATTAATGGCTGTTTTAAACAAGTTTTCCAGAGATATGCTGAAATTATCAGCACTTTCTTCGACCATATTTATTTCGTTGTTATCTATATTTATGCGACTAAGAAAATCTGCTACTCTATTGTCCTTTCCCTTAATGTAATCAATATTAATGTTATAATCACCTAATTGAATGAGCCATCTTTGCAGTCTGGGATTTATGTCTTTGCCTGTGTATTTAGTGTATAACCATTTTATTGGTTGATGGTCTGTTTGTAAATCGAATTCCTTTCCATATAAATACGGTCTAAAATATTTTGTTCCCCATATTATGGCTAACAGCTCTTTTTCTATTGTAGAATAATTGCGTTCGTGGTCATTTAATGTCCTCGAAGCATAACAAATTGGATGCCCTTCTTGCATTAAAACTGCACCTATCGCAAAGTTGCTGGCATCAGTAACTAATTTAAACTTTTTATTTAAATTGGGATATTTTAAGATGGGGTGTTCAGTGATTATCTGTTTTAATTTCTCGAAAGCATGTATGTAGTTTGGATCGTTACTATTTATTTTACTATTCTTCTTTAAGTACCTAGTGAGTGGTTGAGCTATATGGGCGTAGTTTTTTATGAACTTTCTGTAGAAGCCTGTAATACCTAGGAAAGACTTGATTTGTTTCTGTGTTGTGGGGAGTTTTAAATCTTTGATAATCTGAATTTTCTTTGGGTTTGATTTGACTCCTTTAGGTGTCAATATTTGTCCCAAGAACTCCGTTTCCTTTAAAAGAAAATTGCATTTATCTATTTGCATCTTCAATCCTGCTCTTTGTAGACGATCAAATATTTTTTTTATGTTGTCGATATGTTCTTCTAATGATGTACTAAATATAAGTATATCATCGAGATAAACGACGCAAATTTTGTTTAAATAAATGAGCACACTATTCATAAGTCTCTGGAACGTCGACGGGGCGTTCTTGAGACCAAATGGCATTCGCAAGAATTCGAAATGCCCGCAAGGGGTAGAGAATGCTGTTTTTTTCCTGTCTTCGGGTTTCACCGGTATTTGGTGAAAACCTTTAGCTAAGTCGATAGTTGTGAAGTACTGTGCTCGCCCTAATTTGTCTAAGATGCCATCGATATTTGGCATTTGAAATTTGTCGCTGACAGTTACGTTATTGAGTCTTCTGTAGTCCACCACTATCCTCCATTTTTGTTTTCCCGATTTATCAGCTTTTTTGGGCACAACCCATAAAGAACTATTATAAGCGGAGTTGCTTTCTTTGATTATGTTTTGCTCTAACATGTCTTGTATTTGTCTTTCTATTTCTCTTTCGTGGATTTGGGGGTATCGGTATATTTTGGAGTAAATTGGATCGTTTGTGGTCGTAATTATCCATGTTCGGTTTCATGAATAGATGTTAACTTATCTCCTTCTTTGAAAAATATGTTTTCGTACTGTTTTAGGATTGGGGTTATTTTTGACTTTTCCTCGGGGCTTAAGTGTTCTAAATTCAGCTGTTCGATTTTGCCGCTCTCTAGATTACAAACCTCATCTATTGCGAAAGGGTATTCGCTATTTTCGAATATGATTTTTATCCCGTTTACTTCTAGATATTTATTCCCTAAATCTATTTTAGCTTTGAGAGGGGTTAAGAAATTTTGTCCTATAATAGCATCATATTTTCGGTTTGGTAACTCGATAATTTTCCACGAAATAGTCCCGGGGACATTAAACTCGGTAGGTATTGGGGTAACTTATTTATTCATTATCTTATTTATACCGTTTAATGTCGTGAAATACATGGATTTGAAGAGTTTTTCTTCAGAAAAGCCTCTTAGCAAATTAGGTGCAAGGATACTTGTATCCGACCCTGTATCTATTAGGCATCTAATTTTTTGATTTTTTATAGTTAAGAGGACTATTGGTAATTTGCTTTCCGAGGCTCGTTTATAATGTTGTAGGGTATCGATTTCCATCGGGTTTTGTTTAAATTGTCCAGAATTGTTCGTTAAGTTATAATTCCTAAATTGCCCTGAATTATTGTTTCGATACTGTCCTGAGTTTTCATGTCGTCTAAATTGCCCTGAGTTATTGTTTCGATATTGTCCTGAGTTTTCATTTCGCCTAAATTGTCCTGAGTTATTGTTTCGATATTGTCCTGAGTTTTCATTTCGCCTGAATTGCCCCGGGTTATTGTTTATCGAAACATTTCTGTTTTGTGTCAAATTATTATTACGAAACTGTCCTGAGCTATTATTATTATTATAGAAATGCCTGTGTTGCCCTGGATTGTGTTTCCTATTCATTTGCGTAATATTTAAATTGCCTTGATCTAATCCGACGAATTTGTGAATTATATTTCTTATTTCGGATAAATTATACTTATCTATAACAGCAAAGGCTAACGGGCCAGATACCAGTTCTTTTATTTTTTGCACTAACATTCCGCTAAATATGTCCAACTGTATTTCCCGATTTTCGACAAAAGCGACATATTCGGTTATATCCTCTACTAATTTAGTTAATCTTAGGTCTAATTCAGCAACACTACTTACTTTTAATGAGTTAATTTCTCTGCCAATAGTCATCTGGTCCTTAGAAGCTCTGAAGTGTTGTTTTAGTATTCTCTTGCAGGTATCCTAGTCTTCCGGTGGATTCACGTTCAAAAGATTCTTCGCCGTTCCCTCGATCTTCAGGTCGTAAATGATTATGAAGGCTAGAGTTGATTCTTGTCCATAGTCGGCTAGCACCCTCGAAACAGCATCCATAAATGATGGTAGCGTTCCTTGTTCCCCTTTGAATGTAGGCAGGAACCGAATTGCCCTCTCGATTCTGTTCCTTGTATTTACTGGTGGTTGGTTCTGCATTACTTATTGCGTTAATGCAATTAGGCATTGCTCGATTTGTTCCTGTGCCATTTTCCGATTTTCGTCAAATAAATTTTCCCTTCTTCTATGCCGGTCAATTTTGTATTTAGCATATTTTTGTTTTTTTATGTGTAAACACTAGACTGCGAGAGGTAAACGTTCTCAAGAGATTACAATTTTTTTATCAAGCAAAATCAATAGATAACTAACGTAAAATTAAAGTTTCAAGAACCGTCCGCAGTTATCGAATGCTTGCCAATTTTACATACAATTATTCTTTTTGTATTTTAAATTAGAGGTGTTTTTTTTTTTCTTCACTTCTTTTTTTCAATTATTGTCACTTCTTGCACTTTTACGCTTTTGTTTCTTCTGTTTTCCGATTATTTTCACTTATTTTTTTTCAATTATTGTCACTTCTTAAGAAGTAAAGTTCGCTGCACCGACTGCACCAATTACGTTTTAAATATAAAACACAAACTTGAATTTGAACGATTTATTGTTTTCGGTTTGAAGGTGGTCTTAAGACTAACAATTTTCTTAAACCCAACATGTATGCAAAAATGAACAAACAACGAGGTCATTGATTTCTCGCTTCCGTTCACACACTCGGCAAACGCTGAATGTGCGAACGGAAGTTCAATTGCTGATTTAAAATATTTTCGATGACCGTCGGTGTTCTGATTTTGGCTCGTGTTTACATATGTATAACTCGCGTCGTGCTCTTCTTTATTTTTAGCAATAGCTAGGAGATCATCTTAATAAATACAGACTTCAAGACCCTCAAAGATATCTACCGTGACACGATGAAATATTTCTGGGGTTGCCTTTATACCGAATGGGAGTCTTCGAAACGAATACCTACCAAATGGTGTATTAAATGTACAAAGTCGAATACTTTGGTGATCTAGAGGAATCATCCAAAAACCTTTGTTGGCGTCCAACACGGAAAAAATGGTTGCACCTTTTAAACGATTTTTTATCTGTTCCACGGTTGGAAACGGATAATGACAGCGTTTAATTGCCACGTTTAACTTTCGAGAGTCTAAACAAACACGAATTTTCTTCTTTTCTACCAAGACTAACGAGCTGACCCAGTCAGTAGCACCTGTGGGTTTTTGGATCACTGATGTATAATTAACTAATTATGATTTCAAATGATTGTAAACACACTTAAATGCCTACACACACATACATTTACATCTAGTACATCGAGCCTAGTATGGTGGTCTCGGTCTTTGATAATCTCTCAGAAGCAGTTGTAACTTGACAGTCAATAAAGTAACTATATTGAAGTAAGAAGACAACGTGTTTCAATCAAGAAATACAACACGGCGCAGTCGGTTTAAAGAACATAAAAAAAAAAAATATTAAAATTAAAAAAGAAAAAAAATCAAAAAAAATCAAAGTTGAACATTAAATCTTTTGATAAATCGAGATTCATTCGTAATGGCTAGCAGCGATTTCCAAAAACCTGGTCCATTAATATTGGACGGCAACGTCAAAGAAAATTGGCGGAAATTTTATAACATGTGGCGAATACATATATACGGTGGCCACAAAAACGAGTGCGGAAAGTGAGGCTATTCAGACGGCGAGGTTTCTGTCTTGTGCTGGAGAAAAAGCTATAGAGATTTTCCAAACGTTACCTATAATTGATAGCGACCGAACTAAAATTGTTGGAGTTATCAACGCATTTGAAGCATACTGTGTACCGAGGAGCAACGTGGTCTACGGGCGCTATCTGTTTTTCTCCCGAAATCAAAAGGAAGAAGAACCGTTCGAGCAATTTTTATCGGACATCGTAAAATTAGCGGAAGACTGCGAATTTCAAGACCAAAAAGAATCAATGATCAGGGATCGTATTGTCATGGGCATCGCAGAACAGAATATACGATTGCAGTTATTGAAGACAGATAGTTTGGACCTATCTAAAGCCAAAGAACTTTGCCGTGTAGCTGAACAAGCAAGCAGCAATCTCAAGGACAGCAACTCAATCATAATAATCATTCTAATAGTTTTAATAGACAAAATCCTAATTTTTTATCATATCCTCATTCTAGATCACCAATGAATGTAACAAAGAAGCGGGACCACCAGACTATAGGAGAGCAAAGGAATTCGTTGGCGAAGTTGTGTGATAAGTGTAACGGAAATCATAATCAGGGTAATTGTCCGGCGTACGCGAAAAAATTTTTGCGCTGCGGAAAGTATAATCATTTTGTATCGGTATGTAGATTCAAAGGCGTTAATAATATCAATATGAATGAAACGGTTTATGACGATGAAAGCTACAGCGATGAGTCGTATATTGGTTCCGTAGAGTTGGTCAGTGATGAGTCGACTGTCAGTATTGGTTCAATAGATCCGGGTCGGTTGCATGGGCTGGTATGAGAATATTAAGGTGGAAAATAGTTTAATTAAATTCAAACTTGATAGTGGTGCCGATGTTAATATTATAACGCTTAACAATATTAAACGCATTAATTGTGAAGATAATATTAGACCAGTAAAAACTAAGTTAGAGGCATATGGAGGTTCTCGCATTCAAACGAAGGGGTTAGTACGTCTTCGCACGCAATATAAAAATCAAATTGGTGATGTAGACTACATGGTGGTCGACAGTGATTCTAGTCCATTATTAGGCCTTCGAACTTGTGTGGAATTAGGATTGATAAGAAGAGTGCATGGAGTAAGAACTGTCAGTGAG
The DNA here is from genome assembly GCA_951813785.1 of Criorhina ranunculi. Lineage (NCBI taxonomy): Eukaryota > Metazoa > Arthropoda > Insecta > Diptera > Syrphidae > Criorhina > Criorhina ranunculi. The sequence goes on along the minus strand of OX638381.1, from coordinate 56,499,559 downwards.
TTTCTTCACCAAAATAGTGATGTGTTTTCTGGTGATGGTAGGTTTCCTGATAAATGCAAGCTAGAATTAAAGCCTAATAGTGTAGCTATTAGTAAACCTCCACGAAGAATTCCAATTGGCCTAATACAGAGAGTAAAAGTAGCACTTGAAAATATGGAGCTTCGGGGTATCATCAGCAGGCGTGATCAACCCTCGGCATGGTCGCACCAATTAGTTGTCGTTGAAAAGGCAAATGGATCTTTAAGGTTATGCCTCGATTCCAGTGCACTGAATGTGCACCTAAAAGACGAACATTGTATAATTCCGACACTTGAAGTTTTTTGTGATGCCATGGGGGGATTTCGATATTTTTCAGTTTTTGATTTAAAGGAGGGGTTTTGGCAACTAGGATTCTGCAACGCATCTAAAGAATTAACAGTTTTTAGCACGCCATTTGGCTCGTATGAATTAAATGTGCTACCTTTTGGAATAAAGACGGCCCCAGAAACATTTCAAAAATTGAACACAAAATATTTTGGTAACTTCCCCGGCACTTTCGTTTATATCGATGATGTGATAGTAGGAGGTAGAACCAAGGAAGAACATGATGTAAATGTTTATAAAGTAATTGAAAGAGCGCGCGAAATAAACGTGAAATTTAATAAGGATAAAGTGCAACTTTGTGTAACAAAAGTTAAATATCTAGGTCACATTTTTACTGGCGATACAATTAGTTCCGATCCCAGTCGAGTCGAAGCTATAATAAAGCTTAAGGTACCACATGATAGAAAACAATTAGAAAGTGTAATGGGCATGTTCAATTATCTTCGTGCTTTTATACCGAATTTTGCGAATTTTAATGCCCCACTTCGAGAATTATTAAAAAAAAATATTGAGTTTCAGTGGACATCCACTCATACCAAAGTTTTTAATGATATTAAAAATATACTCGCCCAACATTCAAGTTTTCATGTCTTTGATGCAAATAAAGAAATTTTGCTTCAAACTGACGCATCTCAAAATGTTTTGGGATGTTGCCTATTGCAAGAGGGTAAGCCGGTAGCATATGCGTCCAAAAGTTTAACTGATACTGAGACCAGGTACGCACAGATTGAAAAAGAGTTGTTGGCAGTGGTGTATGCTTGTGAAAAGTTTAATAATTATATTTATGGATTCCATTTTATAGTACACTCTGATCATAAGCCCTTGGTGGCTATATTAAAAAAAGATGTGGGCGAAATTCACTCTGCTCGTTTGCAACGTATGAAACTGAAACTTTCAAAATATAAGTTAGATATTAAATATGTGCCCGGCAAGTTTTTATACGTAGCCGATTTATTATCAAGAAATTTTGTCAATGATCCTTTATTGGATATGGAGTCGTCGTTAAAAGATCTCGTTCATAATGTTAACATGAGTGATCCAAAGAGGAAAAGGTTTGAAGAGGAGACAAGAAAGGATGCGGTTTTACAGTCTCTTATAGGGCTATATAAGGGGGGTTGGCCGTTGAATAAGCTACAATTGCCAGACAACGTAAGAACCTTGAATAAAGCAAAATCGACCCTCTATTGGCCCTACATGGTTAGGGATAACGAAAATCTGATTTTTAAATGTCGAAAGTGTGAGAAACATAAACCTGAAAATAAAGAGCATGCATTAATTCCACACCCCATCCCTAGTGGCCCATTCCAAAAACTCGGAATGGATTGTCTTGAGTATGGAGGAAAATCATATTTGGTAGCAATCGATTATTTCTCAAAATGGATAGAACTCTATCCAATCGCAGATAAAACAGCAGGAAGTATAATACAAGTTTTGAACAAAATATTTTCAATTCATGGTATTCCCCAGAAAATTGTTTCTGATAACCAAGCTTTTAATTCCTATGAGCTTCGAACTTTCGCAGAAAAGTCCAATTTCGATTTCATCTATAGTAGTCCTCGTTATTCGAGATCTAATGGTCTTGCAGAAAAAGCAGTGCATGTTGCGAAATCCATACTTAAGAAAATTAGCAAAGCTGCGGGTAGTTTTGAAGCCGCTCTTCTGGAGTATAGGAGTACACCAATTCCAGGAATTGGATATTCACAAGCAGAAATCCTGATGAGCCGTAAGTTAAGGACGTGGCTTCCAATAAAAGATGAAGATCTTTTACCTAAAATTCCTATAAATTTGCATGCATTATTAGAGCAACGACAGAAAAAAACATGTAATCGTAATAATCCCACTAAACCCCGGAAAGAAATGGAGCTCAAGGAGGGGGAGAATGTGGTATATCGCCACAATGGGAAGTGGGAGCCCGCTAAAATAGTTTCAAAGCATGGGTTACCCCGGTCATATTGGTTGCAAAATGAAAATAATCGGATTATTCGTCGAAATACATTTCATTTACGTAGGTCACTACACTCTCCGCATATTAAAGTACCTGAACTAATTGAAGAGAGAATTCCATCTGCCTCTCCAAACTTTAAGGACCCGTCCAAAGAATTAAATTCAGATAATGACCTAGTAAAGGATACCTCATCTACGTTCACAAATGAAAACCATGTCGATCAGGATTTATTGCATCAGCCTGTAACAGACGAGTATATCACAAGATCCGGTCGTATAAGCAAAAAAACTAATTTCTATAGACCTGAATAAGTTAATCGTAATATAATAACTTTGAATTCCTTAATAATTAAGATTTGCAATTTAATGGATTGTAAAGTAACGCATAACGTGAAGAAGGGAGATGATGTATAATTAACTAATTGTGATTTCAAATGATTATAAACCCACTTAAATGCCTACACACACATACATTTACATCTAGTACATCGAGCCTAGTATGGTGGTCTCGGTCTTTGATAATCTCTCAGAAGCAGTTGTAACTTGACAGTCAATAAAGTAACTATATTGAAGTAAGAAGACAACGTGTTTCAATCAAGAAATACAACAATCACACCTGCCGTTTCCATTTTATTCAATTCTGTCTTTAGCACATCATGAAATTTAAATGGAATTCTACGTGGTTTCCTACCACTAAATGTACTTAATTTAACTTTACAGTCCGTAAGTTTATAATCATCATTGAAAATATATTTATTGTACGAAATCAAATTAACTTGTGCACTTTTTTCTAACTGACATGATAAAATTTTATCTAAATCTTTAAATTCCCCCATCCACACATTTTGTTTTTTATTCAGGTCAACTTTACTGATTTTATGGCACAAAAAAAAATTCCCGTCTACTTCTTCTTCCACTGTTGAAGCACTATCACTGTCATACCTCATATGAGGATCCGCTTGCAAAGTTTTGATGTACTTCTTCATATAACACAAGTTTACAGCATTTATTGTATATTTTGCCTGTTGCTGGACAAACCGTATACTGATGTATGTATCCACATTTGGAGCATGTCTTCTTTGCTGACGTTGCTAATGACGACGAAGGTGTTGTCTTTGAGTGTTGTCTGCTAATGTTGCTGTTGGGTTTTGTAAACTGATGTTGTGACGATCGTTCCCTGCCGCTGAAGGACCTGTTATCTGCTGACCGGTGCGTTTGCTTTCGTGTTGAGTCTTGTAATCTGTGTTTCTGATATTGCTGGACCGCAAAGACGTCTTTGGGTTGGTGAATATCAAGAGTCATGTCGGTAATTTGTTGCTTGCTTGCTTCATACGCTTTGACAAGATCTTCTAACCTTGTGAGTGTAAGTTTTTCTTGTGTTAGAAGTTTTTCCTTTAGCACTTCATCCACAATGCCAATGATAAAGACGTCTCTTAGCATATCGGTTTCATTGTCATACTCACACGGAGCTACCAATACTTTTAAGTCCGTTAAGAAATTGTCAAAGTTTTGGTGTGGCTTTTGTCTACTGGTCAAGAATTTGTAGCGGTTGTACTGGTTGTTGTACTGGTCAAGAATTTGTAGCGGTTGAAGACTAAATTCTTTTTTGGCGCGAAATGACTCTTGAAGTTGCTTACCACTAAATTTCACATTCTTGTTCATTTTAAAAGTATTATACAACTTAATCCCCTCATCTCCTATGCTATTGAGAATTATAGCAATTTTTCTGGCATCGTTCCCTTCCTCTTTCAGGCCGATTGCTAGTAAATATAATCCGATTTTTTGTTCCCAAAATGTCCACTCCTCAAACAAACTCGGGGCTTGGAAATTGAATTGTTTTTGCACTTTCACTGAATCCATAATTTGTTCGATCACTTGATTCTTATTTAGTTTAATTTTTGTTTCTACTTCTTTTTTACTATTTGTTTCTTTTTTACTGTCCGTGTCGCTCATTATCACCTGACACCATGTTATACTTTCAATGTTAAGTTCAAGACTGTTTATTGTGTGTTAATTCACGTACAATGTGTGCTTAATTCTAAGTACTAAACTACTACTACATTAAACCTAAGCAACGCATACATATATACGTGGTTTAGTACATGTCTAATACTGTAACAGATTAAATTTGAAATATCTCTGTGAAACCAAAGATCTCACGTTTACTCTCATCTTACCAAATATGGGAAAAACGAGCCTAATTACAAAATTATCCGCAATGAGAACAACATGCATTAGGCATTTGATTTTAACCATAGCTATAGCTTAACCATAGCTATAGATTAACCATTGATTAGATATTCGAACCGCTCACTCTCCACTTCCTCAAACAACCTCCTGGTTCCTATTTAATTCTAAGTGTGGTTTTAAGTTTTCTTACTTGTCTCTGTGAGGGGCGCCAAATCACAAATCTAGAGGATGTGAAAACGGCACAGAAAAAGGGAGATGTGCCAGTTTTGATTTGAATCAATTATTTACTTACACATAACCCTTTCATATCCGAATTAATTTGGGCGTGCTAAAACTTTTTTGAGGACATTTAGTTGTTGGTTGAATCTTAAATATGAAAATCGAAGTTCAATGTGTCCTAGTTTAACCGTTATAAGATGTTGCCTGTAGGGCTTTGGAAAATTCCTGAGCTCAAACTTAAAGCTTTTTTTAAACTTTTTTTACAAATAAAACTCACTTGTTATTAAAAAATTATTTTGTCTTGAGTTTTTTTTTCCAATTTTTGCACATCCACTTCTTTTTTCTTATACAGCAAATTTGTTTACACTCATAAAGTCATAACGAAAAACAACTAGCAATTGATCACTTCCAATGCTAATGTCAAGAAATTTACGCGTATGCACTCACAATATAGCAATCCATCGTGTGAAAAAAACCGTTAGCAAAAAGAATTCAAATTACAGGACTTAGAAGCTAAAACGTACAATGTTGCCTATAGGTAACATCAGGCTTGAAAGGGCTAGTTGTCAATGTTTTCACGACACTTAGCTTCGATTTATTTTTGCTCATAAATGGCAGTGAGAGTATGAGAATTATTCCATCATATTATAATGTACACAATGTACATGAGTAATGTATGTAGCTCCAGAAACTAAAAAATAAAACAACCATACGATAAATACATTCATTTATTATATTTTACACTTCTAGATTAAGTCGGAATTAGAATGCTTGGTAAAGCTGTTAGATGGAAAAATATACAAAGAGGAGGAAATTGCAATGGAAGAATTGCATCAATATTTAATTGAAGACGATGGTTGTTGGGCGCTAAGCGATAACTTTTTAACTTTTGTTGGTAAGATAAAGCACATCTAAGCGATGCATTGTACAAAAGAATATTTTCATTAAATTTCTGCATTTTCTCTAGCTCGAATTTTAAGGGAACCATCATTCTCTCCAGACACTAGAATACATTTGATCAGAGTGTTAGCATATGCGGCTCTCAAAGATGATGTCATTATTTTGTTGCATCAAGATAGAAAGGATCACACATTGATGAACTTCGCATATGATTTTGACAAGCATTCTCCTGATGAACAACAAGCCTGGGCTATATTCGTATGAATACATTTAAAGTGGAGAATACTAAAAACATACTGATTTTTAAATTCTTGCAGATTTGTAATTTGTTTGAAAATAGCAGTCCATCTGAATGGCTTTTATATATATCCGAATGGGAATACAGCAATCAAACTATTTCTAATATACGCGTTTTAACAAAGGTGACAGCACATTGTGTGCTTTCAAATTGTCCCACATTGAAGAATATTGGCACATGGATTTTGTTCAATTTAGCAATCAAAGAAGTTAAAACTGTGGTGAGTTGGTGATAGATACTAATTGTACTGAAAAGTGGAAAATGTGAGACACATTTAAGCATAGCATTTAAAAATAAAATAATTTGAATTCAAGTTTTACCTAAAGTCGAAATGAACCTAAAATCGGTAGTTACAAACGATGGATGTCACTTCTAAAATCGACAACTGCTAAGTAGTGGCCGACCTGCATTTAAGTCCAATTTAAAGTGACAATGACATTTCAATATGCGTGGTAAACGAACAAACTTTGGTAGATACACATGTGTACAATATGGAATAGTGTTTTTTTCGAAATCAACTTTATACGTGAGCTATCGAATCATCAAGGCACCTACTTTAAAATGCGCTATCTCTTCTTTACTAATCGCAAAAAGCCTTCAAACGTATTTTTCTCGAAACTACGAACTCTAGATCTTGAACCCATTAAGATATCTAAATTTTTTTTTTCAATTTAATATAAATTGAATTCATTGGAGGATACACCAATAAAATTGAAAAAAAAATTATTTTTTATATTTTTTTTAACATCTTCAGATAAAAAAAAAAGTTTAAAATCCAAAAACTCGAATTCCCGCAATTTTTTATTTTTATTCGAGTTTTTATTGATTTTATTGGTATATCCTCCAACATAAATTTGAGATTCGTTTTTTTTTTTTTGATAAAAAATTGGTTCCATTTTCTCAAAAATATGCATCAATGATATACAATATTCCCCGCTTAATTGAACCGACCATCTTGTCAGATTTTTTAGAACAATTATCCGTGTTATTCAATTAATCGTTCAAATAGGTGTATATGTCTTACTTCATTCAGCTTTTTTCATTCAATTAAACGGTAAAAATCAATTAAGCGGGGAACACTTTACTCCGATTTATATTAGTTAAGTACATCTATCAATATTAAATATCATATCCGTATAGTGCATAGTGATTCATATATGAATCATTACGTTTCTTCAACGATTTTTTTTTTCAGATACCGCTTAGAATGAAAAACGGTTTTCAGTTTTCAATTCTTGGAAATATTCTCTTGCATGTATATTTCTAAATTCTGCATTCACGCATTCCTTTTCAGTTTTAGGGAGTTTGGTGTGCGGCACATGAGGCGTGAGTGAGCGTCCAAATAGTTTTGTTTAAGTGAAAATTAGTACTAATTTTTAATAAAAGTGAGTAAAAGAAAATATTTTGATATTCCTTATTTTTTGACTGTTGATTCACGTTCAGTTCTCATAAATCGGAAATAAATTCTTTGTGTGATAGGACTGATATTTTTTTCAAATAATTTCCGTTACGAAAGTAAATCAACAGTCAACAATTTCTGTTTTAGTTCGTGATTTCAGTGGCAAAAATCCAAAGTTTTCAGGTGAAATGGAAAACAAGTTAGATGGGAAACTTATATCTGAGAATAAAATGCGTAAAATGCGATAAAATGAAGATAATGCTTAGGATTCAGACCCGGATGAAATGATTCCGGACGAAGCTGTAGTTGCCAAAATGTTGAAGGAAAATAACTTGGATTAGTTGCTTGGAACAGAGAAAGACCTTGAGCTACATATATTTGGAAGAATTGAATGAATCTGCCTTAGAAAATGAAGTCAATGTTGTTGAAGGTGCCCAAATAGTAGATATAAGTGCTAGTGATATCCCCAGTTCTAAACATATTCCAATAAACACAAAAGGTCTTCTGTGGAAGATGCAAAGTTTGATTTTAGACGAGGAACTGCCAACACATACATATTTCTGACCTCGAGATGCCATACGAATTTTTCAAATACTTTTTTGATGACGATATGCTTAAAACAATTGTCGATGAAAGCAATTTCTATACAAAGTCAAAAAATCCAGCACAGAACTTTATTTTGAAAATTGAAGAACTACAAAAGTATCTGGGAGTTCTTGTATTATCGTCTTTTGTTAAATGCATCAATATTCGGTATTATTGGGACACTGTACTTGGGGTAGATGTAATTAAAAATGCTATGACCGTCAACTATTTCGAGAGGACTCGAGCTGCTTTACATTTTAATAACAATATGTCAGGAATAACTGACAAAAACAGCCCGGACTCTGTCATCAAGTCTCTTCAGGCAAAGTTCTTGTCGGTTCCCATGGAAGAGTGTTTGTCAGTCGATGAGCAAATTTGTGCTTCTAAACGCAAGCATCACTTAGAACAATATCTTCCAGCTAAGCTAAGTGGCGTGTCGGGCTACGCCTACAAATTTAAAGCATATACTGGGCTAGCAAATTTGGAAGGCAAGAGACTGCCTGTAGAATCGGATTTGGAAGCCAGCAGCAATATTGTTGTAAGACTCACAAGGGAAGCTCCACGTTATCAACATTTCAGCCTCTATTTTGATAACTTTTATACTCCCATTGTGCTACAAATATGTTTTTTTTTTGCTTTTGATACGTTTTTATTTACTTTTGTGACTCTGTTTGGTTTTGTTATGACAATAAAATAGAAAACTGGTCTATGATGTTTATTTGAGTTGAAAAATGCCCCTAATGTAAGTGATGCCCATATGAATCACTACGTTTTTTAGAATTTTTTAATGTTTAATTAACAAAAAATAATTAATATCCTACTGTAAGTATTATTTCAGCTAATAGTAGTTTTACATTTAATATAATTGGTTATAATATATCAGGCCTTAAAAACAAATTGCTTCTCCACCATTTCTTCGAATACATAAATAGATTTGATATAATCCTCCTTTTCGAAACATTCATCGAAGACAACAATGAAAATAAAGAACAATTTGAGCCTCTCTTCGGCAACTACTTACTCCAGTGGATTCCAGCTACACGAACATCTACCCGGGGCAGAACTAGCGAAGGATGCTTGTATGGTATTGAAAAGCAGATAAATGACCATATTGGATGCCAATACATAGAAGAACTCGATCCAATTTTAATAGAAGTCGAAACCCAAGAAACGAGAATGCACATAATCCCGGTATACATCAACTGCAACAAGTGGGGGGAAGGTTGCCATAACTACTGTCTGTATAACTACTTTTTCGGATCTGGAAAAGAAAACATAATGCCAATTGGAGACTTCAACGGAAGCATCGGAAATACGCAGATTTTAGAAGATGCAGGACTCTTACCAAAATCAATAAATGAAACCATATGTTCAGAAGATAACCAAATTGATAGTAATGGCAAAAAGCTCGTTGAAATATGCGAATCTATTGGGTTAACAGTAATAAACGGACGTTCCAAAAGTGACACAAAAGGCCACTTGACATACATCAGAGGTACTGTATGCTCGACCATTGACTACTGCTTTGTGCAGGGAAGGTGGCTAGAGTATGTAACATAGGGTTGCTCATTATACATCGATACATCGAAAACATCGATGTTTACTATTCGATGTATCGAATCAATCCGATGCATCGGAAACTTTCGATGTTTAACGATGCATCGATGTATTTTCATATGATGCATCGAATGAAAGCAAGTTCTGTACACAGTTTCCACTTTAATTCAACTCTAATACGAATAAGAAGAATAAACGCATGTAGTGGTAGGTTTGAGTCAAGAAACTGATTCAGACCTTTTAAGGGGTCAGGTTCGTAAAAAACCAGTGAAGGGTGATTTCAATTCGATGCCACAAAGGCACAATTGCAGCTACAGTGTACCTCCGATTATCCGTCAGCCACCGGACCAATATCCTGACTGAAAATCAAAAAGACGGTTAATCTAGATTGAAGATCTAGAAGAAAACTGGAAAGCTCAATGTGAATTTAATTTTTCGTCCAAGTTTTATTGAACATTTTAATGAATTGAACACATTTGTATGTATATTTATAAAAAAAAAAAGAATCACAAATCATGATTGGGATAAGTCGGTAATTTTGGTTTGTTTTATAGTGGCTTGTGATTTGAATTGTGTGTGTGACGTGTGACGGTTAACCGGAGTGACGGTTAATCGGGTGACGGATAATCGGAGTTTCACTGTATTTATTTATTTATTTTTTTTTTTTTTGTTTTACAAATTTTATTTAGTTTCATGTGCATTTTTTCTGTCTCGCTTCGATCCTTGCACACAAGAAAAAAAATTATCCTCGACTGATGGGAATTGTTGGTCGGTGCAAAAACATCCTTGAGCAAAAACTTCAATTGAGTTTTAAAGTAGAATAATAAATCTATCGAATGACATATGCCTTTGAAAAAAACCGATCGGGGAATAAGTGGCGCAGTTTTGAAAATTGAGGTCCGAAAACGGTAAAAAAAATCGGAGAAAAACGTGTGCAGCGTTGTGAAAAATTCGAATTTCCACAAAATCATGTGTCATTCGATTGCTAATAACGTACAGAAAAATTTCAAAATCGGTCAAAAACTCCGGTGTCGGCTATTTCCAGCAGTTCAAAAAACTCGTTTCGAGCAAAACGCGTTTAAAGTTTCAGGAACAGTTTTCTCATAACAGAAATCAAGTAAATGACTCGACCCTCGACCCTGCTTTAGTAAAATCAGGAAAAAAGAAATTTGAAAATCTATCGATCAGAATTCGATTAGTGCGCTAGTAAACCGAACTTCGCTCAAAACCAAGTCCTAGCGATGCAGCAGGTTTTTCATAAAAATCAACTCTGACACGGGTCGGCGCGAGTTAAATGTTTCCAATTTTCATTCAAAAGAAAATGCTTTGTTTTTATTTGTCTTTAATTCAAACTTAATTTTTTTACGGTATCTTGCTAGAGCACTTTTATTAATGAACGCCCCGCTGATGTCGCCGAATGCCCTTTATCAGCTTTTTCCGCTGACGTCGCTTTCCCGGACGATGACATGAACATCGGGCTCATTGTTGTGAGCTGTGTTGAGACTGCGCTCCCGGGGCAACGACCGCTGTCAGGTGTTGGCTCAGCAGATGCATATGTAACTCGCGCGCTCGTAAAAACCGTGTAACTTCGGTTCTATGGGACTGATCATGATAAAATTTGAGTTACAGACTCTCAAAACCCTACAGAATCCAAAAAAATTTCAAACTTTTACGAGCCTGACCCAACACGTTCACAGTCCCCATACAAGAGTGTTTAAACTCGACCATACGTCCAGCTGTGCTTTTAACAAAAATCTACAAATGAAAGTAAAAAAAGCTGTAAATACAAAATAAAAGTTCAATCACAAACATTTATTACTTCATTGTATTCTAAAGGGTGGTTAAATTTTAAGGGCCGATGTTGAATGTGAACCACACCTAAACGTCAAGTTTTTTTCTGCATTTCATTTGACATTTCTCAATTTCAGACTAACTCAATTTGAACCATGGAAAGATACACAATCGAGCAACGCGTTAAAGTTATTCAGGCTTATTATGAAAATGGGCGTTCAAATCAAAATGCATATCGTGCATTTCGTGATTTTTTCGGTCAATTTAATCGTCCAATTGTGCGTACAATCGGAAAAATCGTGCAAAAATTTGGGCAAACCGGGTCTGTAGGAGATGTGAAAACACCAGTGCATGCTCTTTCAGCTCGTACTGCAGAAAATATTGCTGCTGTTCGCGATAGTGTGGCTGAAGTGCCGTCCACCTCAACTCGTCGTCGTGCCCAACAATTGCACCTCTCACGCTCGTCGTTGAATAACATTATGCATAAAGACTTGCATTTACGCGCTTACAAGGTGCAATTGACTCAAGAACTAAAGCCTCTTGACCATTTCAATCGTCGTCAATGGTCAGAATGGTGGCAAGAAATGGCAACAGTGGATGATCAATTTTCGAAGAAAATCATCTTCAGTGATGAGGCACATTTTCACCTCAGTGGATTCGTCAATAAGCAGAATTGCCGCATTTGGGCGAATGATAATCCAAGAGTGATTGTCGAAAAACCAATGCACCCACAAAAGAGTGACTGTTTGGTGCGGTTTATGGGCTGGCGGCATCATCGGGCCGTATTTTTCAAAATGAGGCCGGTCAGGCAGTTGCTGTGAATGGTGTTCGCTATCGTGAGATGATAAAGAACTTTTTGGAAGATATGGATGTGGACGATATGTAGTTTCAACAGGACGGTGCCACTTGCCACACAGCTAATGAAACAATGGCTCTTTTGCGGGAGAAATTCAATGGCCGTGTTATCTCACGTCGTGGCGATGTTAACTGGCCGCCACGATCATGCGATTTGACACTGTTGGACTTCTTTCTTTGGGGTTATTTGAAAGAAAAGGTGTACGTCGATAAGCCAGCAACAATTCAAGAGCTAAAGGATGAGATAATTCGGCACATTAACGGCACAGAACCTCAATTATGCCTCAGCGTCATCGAAAATTTGGACCATCGGATGGAGGTGTGCCGCCGAGGTCGCGGCGGCCATTTGGCCAATATTTCGTTCCATACATAATTGAACCATACCAATATTATCATAATAAAAAGAAATGACAATAATTTCCTAAATAATTTGTGTTTTATTCAAAATCAACATCGGCCCTTAAAACTTAACCACCCTTTGCAACATCATTTCTATACGCTCAGGCCGATTTTCTTAAGTCAGTGCCATACGTTCAATTTAATATTTGCCTTTTAAGTCAGGTACACCATGTATTATATTTGATACATGGGCGCTGGACAACAGAACATTCCCACGCTCCCGGTATCATATATGATACATGGGACTGTGAACGTGTTAATTTGCTTGTCAAAAGTGAAAATTTGGAGGCCATTGTCGAACACTTTGTAGAAGAAGTATTGGGTTGTCTAATTTCAAAATAACAAGCTTTCTAAAACGACGAGGTAAACTACTCGGATCATCTACCATTAACTGTTACAGTAAGACTTGAGTCCCACATACAATCACCCACCACACGGACACAATTATTGTCAAAACTTCAGTGGAAGGAACGTTTTGCATCTAGATATAAATTCCTGTTAAACCAGAAGCTCGGTGCTGTAAGTGACTCGGGAGTTAATTCCATTCGCGGTCCAGACATACTTACCACTTACATCTTGGACGCAGCTAAACTAGCGCAACCTGTCAGAAGACTGCAAAAGAAACAAGCATGGTACGACTGGGCATGTGAGTCAGCAAGGAGAAAAGCTTTTACCAATTTACGATTATTAAGGGAAATAGGGAGCAACTTCGCAGAAACAACATATGTATCAACAGTCCAACAAAGGGTATAAAAGGATATGCAAAGAGAAGTAAAAAAAGGTACATTCAGCAACTGACGATGGAGCTTGTAATAGTTAAAGGAGCCGTTCCTTTTGGAAACTAGCAAGAACACTCAACGGCCAATCCTTTGCAAAGAAATACAAACAGAAGCATCGGGTCACATACTAGAAGCCAACTACATTATGCGCTACCTTACCAGAAAGTGGATGTATTGGATTGCAAAATTACGTTACAAGAAGTCTGTAAAGTTATACATCGATGCAACTTAACACGTTGAGTGCCACCATGCAATCCGAAAAACTGGGTCCCACAAGCCGAACTTTTTTTTTACGGGAACTTGTCAATTATAGCTTACATAAGCAGGAACCGATATTAGAAATTTTTAATTCTACGTTCTTCATCACATTTTACAGTTATTATTTTGCGGTGAGATATTGGTCTAAGGCGGCCTTTAGTTGTGGAATAAATGCTAAATGACCGCCACAGGCCATAGGCATACACATGCTCTTCTGGATGTATATGAACTTTCCATAGTTTGTACTTCGGTACGTCTTATGAGTCCAATAAAGTACTATACAGCTGCATTTATAAAAACCTACTGTGAGACCACACTGGTCTCACGCGGCACAAGTGTCCCAAATTTGTGTGAAGCCACATTGGTCTCATGTGGCACTCAACGTGTTAAATAAAGCCATATCGTACGAATTTTTTAAGTACGCTACGAACGAATTTATAGAACAACTTACGGTTGTGTACAATTTCATTTTCGGGGAAGTACCTCCCCTACAGGGGTATAACCTTCCTGAATTCAATTATGAAAATCTTCACCGGAATCATCTTGGATCGGCTGACCGCATGGGTGCAGACAAATTAACTACTCAGTGAATTTCAAGCGGGTTTCAGGAAGAACTGCTCCACTGTGGATAATATCTTCACTCCGACCAGTTTGACTAAGACGTATCTCGACAAAGGCAAAAAACTATATGCGTTCTTCGTAGATTTCAAGGCAGCTTTTGACTCCATCGACAGAAAATCGCTTTTCTATAAACTTAGCAACCTGGGAGTGCCGACGAAAGTTTGAAAGTTATACAAAGTCTTTACGATGAGAATAGAACTGCAGTATGGGATGATCACAACGTATTAAACTTTTTTGACTCGCGGACGCGAGTTTAACAAGGATGCCTCATGAGTCCCCTACTCTTTTCATTGTTTCTGGATGATCTACCGACCTTTTTACCTGGAGGAATTGAGTTTGACGGGATAAAAGTAGTTCAAAGTGGTTTTCTGAGAAGATGTGGCCATGCGGCCGGCGGCATGATTAATAGCCGTGAATGCTGCTCGAAAGACGCTACAGTGATTAGGGAGACTGAAGGAGTAGTAAATGCTAAGGTGCCTGCAAAGACATTGGCACCGACTCCTTTGGCTGTTCTAGAGTCATCCGTGAAGATCGAGACAATGAGTCTGTCTCGAATTCGCGCTGACTCCACGCGTTTTATCCGGTATTGCGGGTTTATAGAAGATTCAAATGTGTGATAGGCTCAAAGGTGTACCGTAAAATCTTAAGCAATAAGTGGGGAAAAATACACTCAGGCTACCAACATCGGATGGAGTATTCCAAAACTGGAACCGAAGGAATCATACAAAATGATAGCAGCTTTCTTTTCGCATTTAAAGCATCCTCATCGGACAAAGAATATGGACTTATAGGACATTGATACATGAAGTACTTATTCATATTCTTTGAACTTATACAACATTTCAATAACTCCCCACGATATGATTTTTCCCGAGATTTTTATGTTATTCCCTCAAAAACCAAAATATTTCATTCTTACCCACACTTCACCCAATACTCGATCAATTCATGCATATTCATTTTCACTCAAAAGTAATCAATTTTACTCGTATATACAGGCTATCTGTATCTTTAATTTAGGTCGCAGTGCCATATGCGTGTGTCGCAGAGCCTAACCAATAATAATAATAGTCAGGATCTTTTCATTGAAAATGTACCCTCATTTTAAATCCATCTTCAAATTTTTTAAAATTGCTCCAATTTCGTTTAAATTGAAAACGTTCACTCGTTTCAAGTTTAAAATGATAAATTCATTTTTGGATCCTTCTATATTATTTAAAAGTTTCATACCAGTTGCGGAGTATGGAGAGTTCTGCAATGACACATGAAATCCACCTATCTCTTCCGGCTAGTACCAGAAGGTGTTATTTTTTGAATGCTTGACTTATCTGGGACTTAAAATATATGATCTTACATATAGGAACATTAATACTTACACATTTATTAGGTTGTTGTTTTTAACGATTTTACTTAACTTCGCAGGTCCACGTTATTATTCTTATACTAGGAGGGAAAATATAAATTTTTAAAAAATTTTATCAAAAATCAAAAAAATAAGAATTGGCGTAACATGCCTCCTTCTCAACCGATTACCCCTATCTACAAATTTAACCAAAATATTAACCACATAAACATGTGTACAAAGTTTCATCAAATTCGCTTAAGATGGCCTCTATTGTGCGGACAAGAATCCATTATATTGCATATACATACATATATACACTGAACTCTCTATAATTCGAATTGCATCGGACCAAGGAAAAACTTCGAATTTCAGAGGTTTTCGAATTATGGAGGTTTCAGAAAAAAAATTTGTTTGCCATATGTGTTTAAATTTACTTGTGGCATCACTCAAGCATTTGTTTTAATGCCCGACTTTCGTCACGTACGCATTTCAAAGAACAGTTGAAGAAAACCAAATAGACTTGACTTCGAAATATACAGGTTAAAAAGCCATCATTTTCGAATTAGAGAGGTTTTCAGGTTATTTTGCACAACAGTCAATTCGAATTAACGAAAGGGACAAATTGCGTAGGTTTTCTTAATTAACAGAGTGAACGTTTGTAGTGTCGACCAAGGTGCATGTACCTTGACAACGATTGGTAATGCTGGTGCTTGAACAAGAATACCAAAGAACAATTGTACGGAAGTTGACGTGAAAGGGTGGCCAACGTTGAAGAATGACTTGCTGCAGAGAGTATATGCCTGAACGGACCTTGATGACTTGCTGCGGAGAGTATACGAAGAAAAGAACTTTGCTGGTCTAATTTCCCAATTGAACTTCAATTCTTTCTTTTCGGATTTTCCATAAATACTAATTACAAATAATAATTTTTGCATGGTAATCGACAATTGATACCTCGATTGCTCGAGCGGATGTCTACCAGACATACGCAATGTTTACTCAACAAATAATCATCCACTCGTGCGGATGTTTACCGTGAGAAAATGCATAACAAGACAAAATACAAAATCTATATATTAATACGTGAACATCGAAACTTTAGGTAGGGTGATGGAGCCAGTAGTCGGCCCCTTAACTTTTTTTTTACGTTTAATTTGCTTTCAAAAATCCGTTATTATAATAAAGAATAGAATATTCAGCATTTCTGATTAATTGAAATGTGCTAATTATGAAATTCAAGTCATTTTTAGTGTATTTACTACCTAAAACAAATTATTTACAAAAATGTTAATAAAAACCTCATTTTTGAGTAGTCGGCCCCTTCTACTTCAGAAGTCGGCCAGTTAAGTATTGAGTAGTTTTTATACCAGACTTTAATTATTTTCACTATTTCACAAGGCGGCCGACCTTAGAAGAATCACACAAAAAAATGTCTTCTTAGGTCGGCCTCCCCTCTTTTTATTTAAAATAATTTTTTTTTTTAGATTTGTGTTCAATAAACAGTAAAAAGAATCTATTAATAAGATAAATATAATGATATAACGCAGTTACTGTCAATATTTCACTGATTTTAAGACTTTTTTGTAAATCACTTCCACTATTTTTTTACTACTAAAATCCAGACTTTTCACTTCAGACAAGAAGTTGAATCAAAGTGACAATTTTGACGAAGAAACTAGCAGCTGCATTGCAACAACCTTTTGCTCACAGACAGGAAAACCGTTAACCTTTTGTAAAAAAAAATTTGCATGTGTGTTTAACAAACGCATTAACTTTAACGCATCATTTTTTGGCGCGGCGGCCGACTACTAGAGGGGGCCGACCTTACATGCCATCACCCTACCATTTACGACGATTCTACTGAACGATTTTCATAAATTATATACCGTTAGAAAGGTTGTTCTTTGCAGATTTGCAGAATGGTTTTAAGGTCGGATAAATAATAAAGGTAATAATCGCAATTGAAAGTCAAGTCAACACATAGGCAATTACATACAAAAGCCACACGTACAGTATAAAGCCACCACTCTCATGAGAAGGGAAAAACAACAACAATAACACAGTAGGCGTTGACGATCGGTGATTTTTCTCCTGTTTTGTGTGTACACAAGAGAGGATGACTGGAAAAGAAAAATCCTGCGCAAGTTTGTCGCTTTTGATTTGAAACGGAAAGTTGCGCAGGGAGAGCATCGAAAATTGTGCTCTCTTTTATTGACTGGAAAATGACATGTACGAATCGGCTGAACTTTCTCGATTTGCTTTCAGATTTTATCCTATCGATTTCTACTTACACGTACAATTACCTGTTTAACTTGGAAAAAATCGAACTCCGATGAACAAATCACTTTATTGGTGCACACCCCCTTTTTGGGACAACATTTAAGTACTTCTTGCAATAATTGTATGTGTAGTTAAAAAGGGTTCAAAAAATAAATGTATAGGTACACTTTCCATAAAGAGAAACATGTTGCTTTAATTTTTTCAAAGTTTCAAATTCATATTTTCGAGTCAAAGTCACATCAGCAAAACATTCTTTTTTCTTTTCAACGCCATAAGTGAGAAGTAAACAGTTTCAAAAAACGTGTCATTACCATGTTCACTGAAAAAAATAATAATCCATACTTCACGCATTTTCTCTACCATCGGTTTTCACATTTGGCAACATAAACTCTTTATCTTTTTAATAAATTTAGCCCAATCCCATTCAAGGATCTCATCAGTAGGCGTTGACGATCGACGATTTTTCTCCTGTTTTGTGTGTACACAAGAGAGGATCACACAAAACAGAGAAAAATCGACGATCTTCAACGCCTACTGATGAGATCCTTGAATGGGATTGGCCGATGTGTTGTGAAATTTGTTGAAAAAGTAAAGAGTCTATGTTGCCAAATGCAAAAACTGAGTGTAGAGAAAATGCGTGAAGAATGTATTATTATTTTTTTCAGTGAACATGGTTATGACACGTTTTTTGAAACTGTTTACTTCTCACTTATGGCGTTGAAAAGAAGAAAGAATGTTTTGCTGATATGAGTTTGACTCGAATATATGAATTTAAAAATTTGAAAAAATTAAAGCAACATGTTTCTCTTTATGGAAATGTGTACCTATACATTTATTTTTTGAACCCTTTTCAATTACACACACAATTAGTGCAAGAAGTAGTTAAATGTTGTTACAAAAAGGGGTGTGCACCAATAAAATGGATTGTTCATCGGAGTTAGATTTTTTCCAAGTTAAACATATAAGTTAAAATCGATAGGATAAAATCTGAAAGGAAATCGAGAAAGTTCAGCCGATTCGTAAATGTCATTTTCCAGGGATTAAAAGAGAACAAAATGTTCGATGCTCTCTTTGTGCAGCTCTCCATATTGCTTTTGATTTGAAACGGACTATACTATTCCCTTTATTGCTCTTTTTTTCTTCGTTCTCTTTTATTTTTATTTTTTATTGCTGTATTTGTTGCTGCTTTTTCATGTACAAATTAAAATGTGTAATTAGTGCGCATAAAAGAGAATGGACAGGGTGTATTAGGTTTGTTAAAATTGTTTTATGACATCACCAATTTCTAATTTACAACTCTGTAGATAGTCCAAGGAACATGTTTATTTAATAGGTGTGTTTTTTTTTTGTATCCCGTATGGGATTGGCGAAAAAAACGACATCGAGGATAAGCAATTTGCATGCTAAATGCAACAACAACTTATCCCACATAGCATTAGCTAAGACTACAAAATTGTCTGGGCTTAACTTTATCCCAGATAAAAACGGTGCTACCAGACTCGAGTTTCTATGGAAACGTGACAACTGAAGTGCGTTGATGTCAGTCGAGCAATTCCTTGTTATGAAAAAATGGCTAAGCAAGACAGAAAGTCCGTAAAGGCAGAAATGCAATATGCAAAATAATTCGATAAATCTATATTTATTGTTAGCATACGCAAAAAGTGGTCAAGACCTGAAGAATTGGGGCTGCTGAGATGTTATTTAGCTTTTGTTTTGGTTGTCTATCTCACAGCTGTTGAGTTAAAATGTCAATCCATACGCAGTGCTGCCACTTTTTTTGTGATGACATTATAAGTCCCCGATGTCGTTTTTTTCGCCAATCCCATATGGGATACCAAAAAAACACACCTGATGATTTCGTTTGGGTGCCTTGCGGCGGTGGATGACCTAAATCCGCAGACGGGGCAGAAATGCCAAATCTTTTATTAAAAAGTGAACATCGAACATTTTGGTACCTTTTACGCCAATTCAGTCAAATTGTGGTACCTTTTTTAAGTATTTATTATGAAAGGAGGGGAATGAAACTTATATCATTCGAAAGGGAATGTGCCATAGATGTGCACAAGAAAGCATGTGTGTATGTTGCCGTTAACCCTTTCAGATTTTATTTTGATTAAACAAATATGATATCTGATTGCAGATTTGTATCAGCGGCCCTAAAAACCTTGGTAAACCAATTTCCAAAATGTTTGATCAATAGAAAAATATATGCTGCAAAGGGATAAGGCAGGTAAAATAAAGTGAACATACACACATGCTTTTCCCATACAAAAAGCTTTAGCTAATCAAATGAAAGCATTTTGATCACCCTGCACGGGAGAATATTACAAACAAATATTATGCTATAGTCCGTTTCAAATCACTACGGTACAGACATGAGCCGCGCATGTTTTCTCTATTCCAGTGACATAAAAAACGGAAAAATTGCATACACTATCACTTTAATGTTGCTGTGCCGATCGTCAACGCCTACTGATCAGTTTCTTGAATGGGATTGGGCGATATGTTGTGAAATTTATTGAAAATATAAGAAGTATCTGTTGCCAAATGTGAAAACCGAGGGTAGAAAAAATGCGTGAAGTATGGATTATTATTTTTTTCAGTGAACACGGTAATGACAATTTCAGATAATTTCATTGAACGTGTTTACTTCTCAGTTATGGCGTTGAAAAAAAGAAAGAATGTTTTGCTCAAAATTAAAGCAATGTGTTTATTTTTGTCTAAATATGTAACATAACTTTGTGGTCCAGAAATATTTAAAGTTTGTCAAAAAAGTTTTATTACTCATCATTGCGAATATTAATTTTCATAACTAATTGAACAAAAAATGGGAAAACCCGAAAATTAGGGAAAAAGGGGTTTCCAAGTCAAACAGGTAGGTGGTATGACGTATTGGGAATCGATTGGATAATATATGAAAGGAAATGGAGAAAGTTCAGCCGTTTCGAAAATGCCACTTTTCAGGCAGCAAATGAGAGCAAATATTTCGTTGCTCTCTCTGCGCAGCTTTGCATGTCTATAGTGATACAAATTTGCATACAAATAAATTCCAATTAATTATATGAAAAACAAATTGAATTTCATTTCAAATGGTCGAATTTCGACCACAGGTGATACTAGTACACTCTAATACTTGTGCACTGCTTGCGTAGACAGAATTAAGCAAAATGCAAATAATCAAACAAATGCAACGGAATAAAAAAGAAATGCAAGAGGGAAAAATATTTTGGTGATGATCAGGCAGCAGAAAGCTGCGATGTAATCAATAGCAAATTGGTGGGCGTCATGGGTCCGAGTTTGCTGCAAGTTCTCATTTAGTTGTTGCTGTGTTATGAGCTCTTGGATGTTAGATATTTCGTCTGACTGCCTCGAATATTCTACTGAATGTTGCTCTAGTTGTTCGCGCGTTCGTAGATTAATGAAGTCCGACAAATTTCCAGATCCTCTTAATGAGCTTGAAAACATATTGTGGCCCTGTATGGTAATCAAGTCATGCTTTACTGTGCAGCCGGCAGGAACCGTCAGGTAGCCCGACCGTGGCAAGCTTATTTGGGAGGCGTTCCTCTGACAAACAACGTTAATCAGTATTTTGGCCCCCATGACGAATATCCACTGGTTTGAATGTCGTAGCTGGTCCCAATATTGTCTATTTGCGAAATTATTGAACTGACACGAAGAATGGTCGGGAATTTGGTTCAAAAGGTTGATTTCGCATTTACTGACATTTTAACCCTTTTGATGAATTGGATGTTTGGATTGGCACAGGGTGTCGCCTTCCATAATTGCAATGCATGACACCAATTCGATTTCAGTTAGCGGGTAATACCGGTCTCGATGTAGACTTACAATAATGTAATCCGTGGAGGGTGTGATTGCTACGAATGAACTGTTGTACGGGGACGGGAATGATACGGTACAGCTCGTATTCGTCCAATGATAGTAATGGAATTTTTAACCGGAAGATAATGGTGTCTTCGATGATTCTGGCTTCCACGGACATTAACTTGTAGAGTTGTGTTACCTTATCATATGGCATTTCTGTCAAGAGAAATGACTAACCGGAATAAAGTACTTAGAAAGGCACTTTCACATATACTATTAAAATATCCAAATGCAAAAATAATTAAGAATAATCTAATAAGCAATGGAATTGCATTAACCGATGAACAGATAAACAGAATAGTGTCCGAAAATGAAACCAAGAAACGTAACAGATCGGAGGATGATGAAAAAACTGCCACTCCTGAAACAAATCAACAAGTAAAACAAAGCAAACGGTTAGACACATCAGTTATAAAAAAGAACGGAAAAAATGACTCTAGTCAGCCCAATACGCCAACGGCAATTACTAAATTTTTTAAAAACAACTCGAAAAAAAGAAATAGCCAAAATGATAATTTACCCCAAGAGATATCTAACAACACAATTCAATTTATATAGCAAAGAACACTAGCTTATCCGATCAAATACGATCACAACGACCATTTAAAGCCCACGGAACAAGAAATACGGAAAATCGAACTGAAAGGATACACAAAAAAGCACTCCTCAAGCCGGCTTGCCACCGTGAGGAATTTAGGCCAAAACCCCCCCAACCAAATACCCCATCAATATGAACTTACGAACAGGATAATCATCACGATAAGAATAAAAGCCACGAAAAAGATAAAAATCATGACACAGATAACAATAAACTTAACCCAAAATAATACAGAAATGAAAATAACTTATATTATATGCTCCTTTAACGCACGTACGTTGAATGGAGAAGATCGTCAAATCGAACTAAATACTGCATTATCAAAAATAAAATGGAGGATACTTGGGATTGCGGACACCGGATTTTTGGTGAAAAGCTAATAGAAAGAGAAGATGGAAGCCTGTTTGGCTATAAAGGTGAAACCAAAGGACTCCATGGAGTACTTTCTGATAAATAGTAAACTGAAAAACAAAGCATCTGAAGACACAATTACAAAGTTCTATGAAGACCTAGAACTAGTACAAAGCCAATACACGTCAGAATTTGTCATTATAATGAACAAATTTAAAAGAATAATTATAAAAGAACAAACGAAGGTTTAATAATGGGCGATTATGGATATGGAACAAGGAACGAACAAGGCGAAAAACTCATAGGATGGTTATGGCAACAAGGATTATTTGCATGCAATAGCTTGTTTCAGAAAAACCAGAACAATAAATGGACATCTCCAGACGGTGCAACTAAAAACGAAATTGATTTTATACTAGCTAATAAAAAATCCATTGTACAAGATGTTTCGGCTTTAAATAAATTCGAATACATAAGTGATCATAGACTGGTTAGAGTGACTATTAAAATCAACCATAAAACGAAAAGCTACTTCACTCAAAAACAGAAAAAAGATTTACGAAAAATATTAGAAGATGAATTTATGAATTCGTACTTAGAACAACTTACGACAAAATGCAAATGGAGCACAATTAATAAAACAACAGTACAAGCAACATTCAATCTGCTTGAAAAAGGTATAACCGAGTCATCAATAAATACAATATTAATGAGCAGTACAGATAAAAGCACCAAATAACCAAAAATACACAGAAATTAATCGAAAAAAGAGAATCCCTGCGACAAAAAGAAGAAATATCTAAAAGAACTTAAAAAAACTATGTAAAAAGGAGGTTAGAAAGGATATAAAGAATTATAATGATCGATTAGTCAAACAAATAATCGAGGGTAACGGATCTATTAAAAACAAGACATTTACTTTCGGTAAAGAATGGATAATGAAGCTAACGAAAAATAATAAAGTAATTCAGAAAAGGAAATCAATAAATGAAACAGCTACCGAATTCTTCGAAAAACTATATGCATCCACTCTAAACAAAGAAGAGATTTTACTTGAAGCACCAAACATAAACGGCGACGAAGAGGTGCCTCCAAACTTTCTGCCCAACGAAATTGAAAAAGCAATAGACGAATTACCAAACGGAAAATGCTTTGGAAATGATTCAATAAAAGCCGAGATGCTGAAGCTAGGAAAAAGTGAGTTAACTTTAAACCTTACCAACTTATTTGATACAGACTATTTGATCTAAGTCTTGTTCCAGACTTATGGCTCTCTGACAGCAAACTGAAGCTTGTTGATTCCGTCACAAGTCTTGGTTTTGTCATAAATGGTACCTTGTCTTCTTATAACCACACAAATCTTATTATCGGTCGTATCTACGGATCTCTCCGCAAACTTTGGTTGTCTGCCAGCTTTACTCCAACCGAAACAAGACGTAAGCTAGTGATAAGTTTGATCGTTCCGATCATTAGATATGCGGAAGTTGTTTATTGTAACCTCGACTCTTTGTCACAGCAGAAACTACAAGTAGCGTTTAATGATGCAGTGCGGTATGTGCACCGCTTGCGCAGGCATTATCAGTTATCACATCTCTGCTTATTCCAGGAGCTTATTGGGCTGTACTCTACAGCAATATTTTAAAGCCCGCAACTGCATATTCTTGCACAACATCATTAACAATAAATCTCCGCCTTATCTCTTTGATAAAATTGTATTTTCTCGCTCTCCGAAAACCCTAAACATAAATTTACCACGATATAACTATTTGAATTCTGGTCGTCTGTTTTTCGTTCACACCATTAGATTATGGAATTCCCTACCCCTGCATATCAAGGGTATTACATATGCTACAAGTTTTAAAAACAACACTTCTCTTCCCAAAACTGAACCCCTCGTTCCACCATCCTGTGTATCTATTTCCTCTTCGACCATCTTCTACATTCTTTCCTCCTCTTACTTTCTTCCCTTTTCTCATCCTCCTTCTCTTCTACGTTCTTTCTCCTTTCTTATTCTATTTTCTTTTCTTTTATCACTCTTATTGTTATTATTTTTATAAATTCTAACTCAACTTTAAACTCTTGTTTGCCTATTATTTTTATTTTATTTTTACTTTTTACTTTTTACCTTTTGCTATTGTTATTACTCTTTTTTGAATACTGAGTACTATAAAAGATTATATCTTAATGTACAGTCCGATAAATGAAATAAACTGAAATTGAAATTTCATTCAGCACTTCTCAATATCTAGTGAAAACTACCAGAGTGCATGGGAAACACTCAAGAGACGTTACGACAATGAAAGGAAAATCATCTCGATGCACCTGGATAGGATGTTCAAGTCTAGTAATCAGGGAGGGCAATCTACAGCAAGCTATTTAAAGGCGGTACTAGATAAAAACAAAGAAGGCCTTGCGGCTCTCAAAATCATGGGATTTAAGACTTCTTCTAGGAGATCAATCATTGTCCACCAATTTGTAAAGGCACTGGAGCCGGAGAGCAGAAATCTATTTGAGCAAGGTATAGAAAGACCAAATAAGGTACCAACGTAAAAAGAACTCTTCGAATTTCTCGCAAGAAGATACCAAACATTAGGGGCGAAACTGCTATCTAGCAGCAAAATCTAGTTGCATGTTCTGCAAGAGTGATCATAGCATCTCATGTAACAAATTCATGAACTGGACTCCAAAGGAATGATATGAGGAAGTCGAGCAATCGAACAATCGAGCAACGCGTTAAAGTTATTCAGGCTTATTATGAAAATGGGCGTTCAAATCAAAATGCATATCGTGCATTTCGTGATTTTTTCGGTCAATTTAATCGTCCAATTGTGCGTACAATCGGAAAAATCGTGCAAAAATTTTGGGCAAACCGGGTCTGTAGGAGATGTGAAAACACCAGTGCATGCTCTTTCAGCTCGTACTGCAGAAAATATTGCTGCTGTTCGCGATAGTGTGGCTGAAGTGCCGTCCACCTCAACTCGTCGTCGTGCCCAACAATTGCACCTCTCACGCTCGTCGTTGAATAACATTATGCATAAAGACTTGCATTTACGCGCTTACAAGGTGCAATTGACTCAAGAACTAAAGCCTCTTGACCATTTCAATCGTCGTCAATGGTCAGAATGGTGGCAAGAAATGGCAACAGTGGATGATCAATTTTCGAAGAAAATCATCTTCAGTGATGAGGCACATTTTCACCTCAGTGGATTCGTCAATAAGCAGAATTGCCGCATTTGGGCGAATGATAATCCAAGAGTGATTGTCGAAAAACCAATGCACCCACAAAAGAGTGACTGTTTGGTGCGGTTTATGGGCTGGCGGCATCATCGGGCCGTATTTTTCAAAATGAGGCCGGTCAGGCAGTTGCTGTGAATGGTGTTCGCTATCGTGAGATGATAAAGAACTTTTTGGAAGATATGGATGTGGACGATATGTAGTTTCAACAGGACGGTGCCACTTGCCACACAGCTAATGAAACAATGGCTCTTTTGCGGGAGAAATTCAATGGCCGTGTTATCTCACGTCGTGGCGATGTTAACTGGCCGCCACGATCATGCGATTTGACACTGTTGGACTTCTTTCTTTGGGGTTATTTGAAAGAAAAGGTGTACGTCGATAAGCCAGCAACAATTCAAGAGCTAAAGGATGAGATAATTCGGCACATTAACGGCACAGAACCTCAATTATGCCTCAGCGTCATCGAAAATTTGGACCATCGGATGGAGGTGTGCCGCCGAGGTCGCGGCGGCCATTTGGCCAATATTTCGTTCCATACATAATTGAACCATACCAATATTATCATAATAAAAAGAAATGACAATAATTTCCTAAATAATTTGTGTTTTATTCAAAATCAACATCGGCCCTTAAAACTTAACCACCCTTTATAATAGTCTAACCATAATTTTTTACCATTTTCAGAGATCTTATTTGCCAGATTTTAAGTGCAAAGAGTTCGTCTTATGCAATTTTTAGGTAGATTTCAAAGAAATACTGCCTATTGCAGAGCTCCTGATGACGCGACTTTCGCCACTTTTCAATTCATCTCCACCAAACACCAAAACAATTGCCTGTTCAAAAATGTATATACAGTGAACTTTCGATAATTCGAACCTCCATAATTCTAAAACCGCATTTTCTCAGTCCCATGAAAAAACATCTGTGTTTAGGCACAGAAAGTCTAAATATTTTTCCTTCCTGCATTTTGTTTTTTAATCCGTCACATTTGTTTGATTATTTGCATTTTATTTAATTCTGTCTACGCAAGCAGTGCACAAGTATATATGTATGTATATTTGGCACGGCAGCTCATGGAGAGCCAAGGCCTAGCTTCTCACAACCATTCATGTTGTGCGTGTTATATTCTTCGCACGAATGGAAGGGACCAACAATTTAATGCCGACTCTTAACGGCGAATTGAGAAGCTTTTCATGACAGATTGTATTCTTGCAGGTTTGTCATGCCTGCGAAGAAGTGGTGCCGCGAAAAAACTTTTGGTGGTTTTTGACAATAGAACCTGTGTCTCTCGCTCAGCAGCCCAACGCACTAACTACTAAGCCACAGCGATCACGACGTGATCGTTGGCAACGTTTTTTTGTGCTTGCTAGAGAGAAGCAGTTCCAAAGAAGGCGAAAGCCCAACTGGCAACAGGTGAAGAGATCGAGAGATCATTACCAACTACATTAAGGACTCGGCAGAGAGAAAAACCGTGACCTACTACAAGGCGCGCCTCCAAAAGCTCGAGGAGCACTGGGAGGAGTTCGACGCTACAGACAGCGACATCAGGACTTCTCATGCGGATGAACTCACGCATCCATATTTCAACAAGGGGTATAACGACGCTGTAAAGGCAATTTATGATCGCTACAAGCAGGAGTTCCAGGAGAACATGAAGGCACGTCAACGTGTCTTAGGGAGTGAACCATTAAAACCACCCGCAAAACCTCAGTTGCACGACGATACATCCAGACCTGTAAAATTCAAGTACAAGTACAATTCCTTTGTACTTATTTATTTTTAAGTACAAGTACAATTCCTTGGTACTTGTACTTAAAGAGTTTCAAGTACCAGTACCGGGACTTGTACTTGTAATTCCTTTCAAGTACTTTAATTCCTTTAAAGTACTTCAATTCCTTTCAAGTACTTCAATTCCTTTGAAGAACTTCAATTCCTTTCAAGTACTTCAATTCCTTTTAAGTACCTCAATTCCTTTCCTTTCAATTCCGTGGAATTCTATGTTATAAAAGCCGTGTTTTTTTGAGAGCTGTATACCCAGCCTAGTAAAATTTTACATACAAAGCAATAACAACACACCAAGAGGCGATAGCTTTCCCAATAGCGGCAAGTGAGGATAGAACTACATAAGTTGACCACCAGAGCGCGAAAAATCTCGTAAATTAGCTCTTAGCCGATTGTATTTGTTGCTTTTCCTCGGTTTTGACATTTAAATACTGTCAAATGAAGAAAAAGAAATCCAGCCGCAAACCAATTGGTTGGTGCGGCTGCCACTGAATATAAATCGTTTTTTTGACTGAAGTGAGTATAGTTTTCAAAAAAACACGGCTAATGTAATTATGCATCACAGCCTAGGATAAGTGCAGCTTTGTGTCACTTTGCGTCGGCGATCGTTCTTCCCAGAGTGCCCGGAGGGAGTGATCCATGATGATGGTGAGCCAGATAAGCTGAAATTAGCCAATACTTCCGAGAGCTAGTTTCGAGGCTTACGGTCACTATCGCTGTAATTAAAGAGTGTAGAGGCAGTAAGCGCGTTTTTAGATAAATTGCAGGCTTGGTTTCTTGGTTCACCTGTATTTTTCACATAGAGGATTTGATGTGAACATGTCGGAGGCAGAGGGGCTGTCTAATCCACTGGACAGATCCAGGTCGGACAATGATAGGCCGTCAACGACGAGATCTGTCATTGTGGGTTTAAGGGTGGCCGGCTTAATGTTAACCTGTGTAGTCGGGGTCAGTGTATTACTAACCGCACTAGGCAAAGTTGACGTCGATGGTGTATCAGCGGGGACAGAGGGAGCATGATCTTCCTTCTCCAGGTCTTCCTCGTCTTATTTTTAGACGCGAAGGGTTTTAGCTCCGAAGCCATAACTTACTTGTGCCTCAGCTTCTGCCAGGAGAGCCAAGGATTCTTTGTTGATAACAATCAACGCCTGCCTAGAATCCCTCCTAGGCTCCTCCAGCTTGGCAATCTTCTAATTATGCGTCGGAAGATTGGAATTGGAGACCTGAAGGATCTTTAATATTGTGGCTGAGTTGGAGGGTTCAGCCGGAATCCAGGAGCGACTCCTCGGTCTGCTGGAAATTTGGTCCCTGCCAACGACCTCGAGCTGCGCCCCTTTTCAAAACTTCGCCCAACTTGGCGATGGCGATTTTAAACAGGTCTGCCGACCTTTGATCTGCACAGGCTATTAGTTTCACGTGCCCTTGGTGCCATTTGGCGTCCCCTCCGTCTGTCCAAAGTAATGCTGCCATCGCAATCGCTTCTGTCTATGACAGCCAGAATTAGGTGGTCCTGCAGTACGTCACTAAAGGGTCTTTCGGTTCGCATGGGTGCGGAGGAGCTATGATGGTTAGATTTTGATTGTTTGGGGTCCGTAGGCGACATCTATGGGATCTCCTTGATAGTTTTGGAGGCCCATTCGAGGGCTTTTCTCCTTTGCTCCGTCTACTTAACTCCAGCACATAATAAAACGGATTCCCATACTTACTTACTTATCAGGCTAGCGACCCTTGGAGGGTCTGAGCCTGAACTAATGCCGCTTTCCATTCTTTACGGTCCCGGGCACGCTGCTTCCAATTTACTAGACGGATTCCCATGGATTGAGATAACTATACAACACGGTCATATCAGCTAGTCGATGTCTCACAGCTCTCGGCGTCCCTTCCTCACACTATTATGTCATGTTGAAGTCAATTCTCTAACGTTGCATGCCCGGTGAGTTGAGAATACAATACCATCGCACACAGAAGTAAGCAACAAAAGACGATGCAATAAATGAAGAGGACAACATTCGACGGTAATAAACAATTGAAGAATATTTTGCTCTTTCTGAAACAAGAGCTAGAGTCCATTTAAAAGGCATCAGTAGTTAGAACTTCAAAACCATTGCACACCAATACAAAATATCACCAACCTAAGCCAGCAGCAGGCTTGTTTACTACCACTAATACTACGACTTGTTTTTTATGTAAGTGTAAGCGGTGTTGCGACTATGGTTGCCAGTTCTCCCGATATTCCGGGAGTCTCCCGGTTTTTTTACTAATGTCCTGGTCTCCCGGAAATTTTATGAAGTCTCCCGATTTTCCAATTTTTTAATTTTCATTTTCCCAAAAAATCACGAACAGTTCAGAAAAAGTTTAATTACGAAGAAGTGTAATCAGCGCCTAATGTAAGCATACAAAATAATTTAGCATTACTCTTTCTTGTTTTTGAACTGCCATAATACATTGACATTGACATTTGCAAAAACAAGGTGGCGCAAAATTAATCATCCAATTTAGTTTTTGAATTACTTTTTTACTACATAAAAAAAAAAAGATTTTGAGTGATGGAAATTTTTATTTGGACCTTTACAATTTTTTTCTGTTAAGTGGAAAAGACGATATCCGTCAAGTGGCTGCCGCCAGTGTTGATACACATTTGTGCCCGTTTTATCGCATTTTCCATGTCTTTCCGCAAGATTTCCGGTGATAACAGTTCGCATTCCTGTCGAATATTTTCCTTAAAGGCTGCGATTGTCTGAGGCTTGTTGGCATAAACCCGCGACTTTAAGTAACCCCAAAGAAAGAAGTCTGGGATGGTGAAATCGGGCGATCTAGCTGACCATGCCAAATCGCCAAAACGGGAGATTAAGCGACCAGGAAACCCTTCCGACACAATTATTTCACGCTCTTGCGGAGTATAGCGCTCCATTGCTTGTCTGTTTGTAAACTGCAGCTGTCTAGTTCACAAATGTCAAATATAATTGACGTACGACGCCATTTGCAAAAATTATAACATCTTCCGATAGGGTGATTAATTTTGGAGAATGGTGGCTTAAAATTTCTATGGAGTAATGAGTTTTTATTTATTCTCCCGATTTTTTTCTCAATCTGCCGATAATTTCCTGAATTCTCCCGATTTGCTAAGAAATATTTCTGGCAACGCTAGTTGCGACTGAGAATATTAACGGCAAATCTGTGAGTTCAGAAGAAGCTTTCACGACCAACAAAGTATTCAATATGTTTACACCCAGCGATAAGAGATCTACCAGATATACCGATTGTTTACACGTTGAATTTATCAATTATTCCTTTTGGTGATATATCGCTCGCTACCCCTAAAGCATTTAAATAACGAATCCGAATGAAAGCGGGTGCATACAGAAAGACGGTTTGGGATTTTTGATCGGTGCGGATTATTATTGGTGTGTTGCTACGGGTAAATATTTACAGTTTTCGGTTCTATAGTTCAAGGTCCATGCGAGAGAGATAATAAAGATATAAGTTAAGAAGCATCTTCTTCACTTGTAATTTTGTGACATGTGGAGTTTAGAAGTACAGTGGACCCGCGGTTATCCGACAAACGTTTTGCAGGGCGGTGTTGGACTATCGAATTTGTCGGATTATACAGTACTGCCACAGACCCCCCATAGTCCGGAATTTTGTGAAAAAGTGTACTTTTTAATCCGACAAATTACAAGTCAAAGTGATAAGATTCTATCTGAACGACAAATCGTACTATGTATATAATATGTATGTGGAATTTAGTGAATTATAAAAAAAATAAAAAATAAAATTAAACAGCACAATGAGCGCACGCTTGGCCGCTATCGTAGTCAAATTCAAATTGAGACAACACGCATCGAACACAATACATAGTGGTGGCGCGAACGAGTTACAACCTGTTCAATCACATATTAGTAAAAATTTGCTGAAATAAATTAAAATTGTATGTACAGCGGCATAGGCATGTCGGATAACAGGGGGTGCCAGATGAGACAGAGGCCGGATTACCGGGGGTCCACTGTATTGGAAATTCAAGGCCAAAAGTGTGAAGTCGACTCCTTTACCGACGATCTTAACTCTAGAGAGATAACCTTCTTTTATAGTACTGAAAAGATATACATGCGCCCGAGAAACGCATAATTTTAAAAACCGATTTATTTTACAAAATTTAAATAATTATTGTTTTTTTTTTATAACTTCAATGAATTGTTACATTATTAATAAGTAAATAAAACACAAATACATATTTTTTATTTATAAGAAAGTTATGTAGGATTTTATAAATCAACAAATTAACAAAAAAGTACAAAAATTAAAGGTCTTCTGTATTTAAATATAAATTATTAAAAATAGGTAACATTTATATTACTGTGTCTTACTAACCGATGAATTACGATATAATCAGTCTCAAATAACACCAATCAGTCAAAAATACTAAAAAAATTAATAGTTTTAGACAATTATTGGCAACATCATGATTATCCCTTTGTAACTCAACATCGTAAAAATATCAAAGCCCTAGTTTTTTTGAAAGCTTTCACAAGTAATGAAACACGTGTTATGTGAAATTGCAGAATTATAATTTTTAAATATGAAATTAGTGAAAAAAGAGATTGTGACGTTAATGTCATATTGTGCTGTTATTATGTCTAAAATTTGTGAAATACTTTGAAGGGATCGGCAACACCATCGTCAACATCCCCAAGGTCGTCCTCACGGTACTCCTGATTAAAAAGTTGTCCAACGACATCACAGTCTCTCAAATCCCGAGGAGCCATTCTGACAACAAAGTGAACATAAATCGAGCATAAGCAAACATTTAACTTCAAACCAACGCCGAGCTCCCATAACAATCTGTTTTGGATGAAATTAACTAAAAATGTTTAAAACGGTGTTTGACGGTGCTGTCACATTGATTTATAATGAATTAAAGCACATAGTTTGCTTTTTACGAACTCTGAAACGGTTTGTAACATATCTGTTACATGGCGCTATAAAGGGTTATGTTCACCACACACTCGAGCGCAGCCCGTCGCCATAGCAACAATACGGTGGTACTTACCGAACAGAACATATCGTCTCTCGCAAGTGTTGACCGACGACTGATTTGGTTCAGAAACACATGCTTGAACGCGCGTCGGTTAAAAGAATATAGCAATATATCTGGGTAGCAGCCGCCTAAAAGGCGCTCGTTATCTTTCTAGGGTTAACCTTACCATACCCGCGTCAAGAAAAATAACACGTATACCCGCGCACGGTCTCTGGGACCGAAACTCAAGAGCCCGTAGTTTCTCTTCTACTTCGAATATTTTTATGAAATTTGTTTTAATCAGTATATATGTATATTGTTAACGAAATAAAACAAGTTTATATTAGTTATTGTAAGCTATCATAGAGTACACTGCGCTAAATTGCACCGTTACTAAAATAATTGCGAAAAAGTAAAATTTGACGGTCTCACAGACCAATGCGCGGGTATAGGAAGGTTAAGGGCAAGTGTTTACGAAAAACACCGACAGGATGTTCTTTCCTTGGAAAAAATCAGAGTTGTCAATCGCAAGTAACAGGGAAAAACGATCATTCGCTAGTGAAGAAACTTTCAAGAGAATCATCTGTTTATGCAAAGTATTTCAAAAATACCCGATTTTACCCTTTCCTGCCTCAATGGTCAACCACTCACACTATCATCCAGTGCTAGGTATCTGGGTATCATGCTTGACCCAAAACTTAACTGGAAACTAAACATCGAACACAGAGTAAGGAAGGCATGTGTTGCTTTCTACGCCTGCAGCAAAACCTTTGGTAAGAAGTGGGGACTTCAACCAAAGATGACCTTATGGATGTACACAGCCGTAGTGCGTCCAATCCTCACCTACGGGTCACTAGTATGGTGGCCCGCATTGAGAAAAGGTTACAACCTCATGAAATTGAAAAGGCTCCAGAGAACAGCCAGTATTGACACCACGGGTGCATTGAGGTCAGCCCCAACGGATGCCCTCACGGTGATCCTGCATCTGTTGCCTCTCGATTTACACACAAAAGATACCGCACTATGTAGCGCAGTCAGACTCAGAGAATCTGGGTGCTGGACTGCAAGGCCTTACGGCCACAGCAACATTCTAGATTCGTAACCTAACAACACACTTCCAACCGATTACATTACACCCAAACTAAACTTCAAGAAAAAATTCCACGTAGGATTTCCTACCAGAGCGCAGTTGAAGAAAAACGAAGTAGTGAAGAATTTCGACACGGTCATCTACACCGACGGATCCAAGATGGACTGTGGTGTGGGGGCCGGTGTCTACTCGGAATCCCTGCCAGATTTTGCCAGCGTGTTCCAGGCGGAACTACTTGCAATTCGAGAAGCTTGTATGCAGCTCGGGCGTGACACAACGCACAAACAAAACATTGCTATCCTTGTGGATAGCCAAGCCGCTATCAAAGCCATTGACTCGGCTACCATATCCTCCAAACTAGGAGTGCCGGAACGAGCTTGCCCGCTTGAGTGAATGTTTCAGGGTCACACTGCTTTGGGTCCCAGGGCACAGTGACATAGAAGGAAACGAACGCGCAGACGAATTGGCTAGGCAGGGCTCAGCCCTACACGCCTCACTCGCGGCAAGGGTCCATATCCCGCTAGGAGCGGTCAAAGCACAAATTCACTCATACTTCCTACAGAAGGCAAACCTCCAATGGAGAGGATTGACCAACTGTAGCATATCTAGGAAGATATGGCCAACCTACGATAAAAGCAGAACAAAAGACCTAATTAACAGAACCCGTTCAGACATCGCCATATCACGGCTACAGTCATGGGGCACTGGCCGATTGGAGTCTATGCGGCCAAATTAGGCATCCCCTACAACCCTCACTGCCGCAGCTGCGGCAACGTAAATGAAAAAGAAACTCTCTCTCACTTCCTCTGCAAATGTCCGGCGCTAGCAAGAGCCAGACTGCGCGCATTCAACCAACCTTTCTTTAATGACCTAAAGGACATCTCTGGTAAAGGGATAAGGGAACTAATCCATTTTCTTAACTCCACAGGTTGGATCTAGATATCGGCTGTCCACACAACAACAACAAATATCATTAAACAGGTCACACGAGACGTGGTAACAAAAAGGCACACCTAGTGCTACTTGGGTTCATGATGAACCACCACCTCTACCTACCTACCCATTTCAAAAATAAAAGAAAACACGAACATACAATTTTTACTTATTTATTACTTATAGGATATATGTACTACTTATCGCCAACGAATTTTAAACTTGCCGCGCCGACTGATTACGCAAAAATGAAAACATATACAATTACAGGTGTGAATTGAGCACCTATTGTGAATCTAATATTACAGAACGTGTGCATATTATTTTCTAGACTAAATAAACTCAACACCATCTAAGCCTTTTGCTTTTGCAGAGCCGGCTAGTTCAAAGGCGTTATGTCATGAGTTCTATTTAAAGACTGCTTTTTTAGAATTTATAAATGAATGTTATTGAGTAGGCTAACTTAACTTAGTTTACATATACATATTGTACAGAGCTACATTTGTACATATTTGATAGGGTAAAAAATAATTGAATATGTATTGTACATATAAATACATCGGCGTTGTCAACTATATTTTGTAATATATAATATGTTACATGTCCTCTTTTTATTTAAATTATTATTATTTATTTTTAATTTTTTTATTTTTTACTTAGTAATCTGTATATAGTAAATACGTATATAGCTTATTAGACAATTACTTCATTTGTGCCCTCTTTATCTTTCCAGACCTTAATTGCATGAAATCTTCTTGTTTATCATTTAAATTATTTTCTATTTCTTTGTCCGTTTTTTCTTAAAATCAGTTGCCGTGTATTTCTTCTAAACAATCGTCCATTGTAAGTCTTGATAACAAAAGATCTTGGTTCTCTACATTTTTCATACACCGTACCATTAGTCCAAGTTGAATCATTTGGATTTATTTTAAAAAGTAATACCTTATCTCCAAACAGCAATGGTGATAAGAAATTTGTTGTCTTGTCATATCGATGTTTAGTGATTTCTCGGCCCTTCTTTAACATTTGTCTATACTGTCGACTGTTTATGGTTGATGACTGAAGTTGTTTCATTTGAATGGGTATTTAAGATCTTAAAGTCCTTCCCAGCAGCAGTTGAGCAGGCGAAAGCCCACACGTATTGGGCGTATTTCTTAAATTTAACACAGCTATGTATGGGTCTGTATGCACTTACGAATCATTTTGTTAACTGTCTGAATAACTCGCTCTGCTAACCCATTGGACTGCGGAAAATGTGGACTGCTGGTTTTATGGGTGATATCCCAACCATCAACATCATCAACCACCAACAAAAAAAAAACGTATTTTGTTGTTGAAAAATGTCCATTCCGATGGTATCCCAAGGTAGCTTTGGAATCTCAAGGATGCGCCGTTTTGAGACCACAACTCACGTGAACTGGGTGTTGATGGGCGTAGCTAAGAGTGTAGTTTTCATATCCATCCTGTGGAGTTAAGAAAATTAATGATGTTTCAGAATTTGGTGTTAGAGATCTCGGATAGTTACTTGAAAAAAGGTTTTCCGAGTGTGCGCTGCCTAGCTCTGGCTAGTGCTGGGCAGTCACAGAGGAAGTGAAATATGGTTTCCATTTCGTGAGAATTGCCGCAACTTCGGCAGTGGGGGTTGGACGGGATGCCTAACTTGGCAGCGTGTGGCCGATTGGCCAGTGGCCCGTGCTGATTGCCGAGATTCTGGCTGTCTCGGTGCGGTTTCTATTGATTAGGTCATTCGTTCTGTTTTTATCGTAGGAGGGCCAAATCTGTCTAGATATGGCACGAGTTGCAAGACTTTTCCACCTAGAGTTGGCAATAGAGAGAAAGTGTTGGAAAAGTTTACCCTTGATGAGTCCCATAGGGGAGCAGACTGACTCCGCGTGGGAGACATCCAGGGTGGAGCCGCATCTGGCTAACGCATCGGCTCTCTCGTTCCCCTCTATGTTACTATGGCCGGGAACCCAGAGGAGAGTGATGTTGAACCGAGCGTTTGCCTGCGTTATAGTTTCCTTACACTGTTCAACTTATTTAGAGGACGAAGAAAGTGAGTGGAGCGCTTTGATGGCAGCCTGGCTGCCAATAATGATTCCTATGTTGTTACAGGTAGTGGGACTGAGGCTAAGTATCTTACAGGCTTCTCTAATCGCTAGTACCTCCGCTTGGAAGACACTCGAAGAGTCTGGGAGGCGAAACGATTTGGATACGTTCAGTTCCGCTGAGAAAACACCTGCTCCAACGCCACACTCCATCTTGGAGCCGTCGGTGAAGATCGATACTTGGTAGTTTGATAGGGGTAGGTTATTGTTCCATTCCGACCTGTCTGGAAGGCGAACCTGAATATTGTTATTGAATTTGAGTGTGGGGGTCGTGTAGTCAGTTATGGTCGACGCCAAATCCCTAGGCAGCAGGTTAAGAGCCTTACTATGGCCATAGGGTTTTGGGGACCAAAGCCCAGATTCTCTGAGTCTGATAGCACTACACGTAACGATGTATTTGACGTACAAGTCCAGCGGCAGGATATGGAGGAGCACATTAAGAGCTTCTGACGGGCTCGAACGAATCGCTCCTGTAGTTCCAATACCAAATGTTCGTTGGACATTACTAAGTTTTGTGATGTTGTAAGCTTTACTTAAGGCGGGGCACCACACGAGTGACCCATAGGTGAGGATTGGACGAACTACAAGAGTGTACATCCAGAGGACCATCCTAGGTTCAAGTCCCCACCTTTTGCCAAAGGTCTAACTACAGGCGTAGAAAGCGACGCATGCCTTTCTTCGCCTTTAATTCAATTCAATTCAATTAATTTATTTACTAACATTCGGGTATACATTAAGAAAAATTCTTTTATAGTACTGAGCATAATATTATTCAGAAGTCAACATTTAATTATATAAATTTAAACTAAATACCTAATTAAAAATAAAGAGAAAGAAAGTGAGAAGGAAGAAAGAAAAGGACAGGAAAGAAAGTTAGGAAAGAAAGTAATAACAAGAAGATGAGATGAGATGAGAGAAGGAAGAGTTTAGGGTTGAAGAGAGAAGTGTAGTTGGACTGCATTTTTAAAGCTTGTGGCATTTGAGATAACCGATGGACTGCGGCAAAGAATTCCATAGCCTTGTAGCGTGAACGAAAAACAAATGTGACGAGTTTAAATAGTTAAATTGAGGTTTAATTACAATTAGTGTTTTTTGTGATCTTTCAAGTTGAATTTTGTTAAAGAGGTATGGTGGAGATTTAGTTTTGATTATGCGGTGAAGGTATACACAGTTGCGCGCATTCATATATTGCGTAACAAAATTCTGGAATAAGTGGAAATATGGTCGTGTCTATGGAGCCCATGGACGTACCGAATTGCATCGTTGAAGGCTACTTGGAGTTTTCGCTGGGAGAGCGAATCAAGATCACTGTACACAACCTCGGCATATATAATTATGGGTACGACAAGAGTTCTTACAAGTTTCCGTCGAGTCTCAGTAGGAGTTAAGCTTGCAGTAAGCCAAAGCCTCCGAATGCATCCGTAGATACGACCTATGACAACATTGCTATGGATTCTACTAGCTTTAATTTTTGGTCCGAAAGTATTAAATGTCTTATTAGAGATGGGTATTACTTGTGACTGGGGCAACCGGAAATATGCTCTTAAAAAATCGTTTATAGCGCTTTAAATATGCTCTAAAAAAGATGTTATATGCTCTTTAAATATGCTCTTAAAACTATTGAAAACTGGAAAAATCACGAAAAACTAAACAAAAAATATTATTTTTAAATAATTTTCATTTGAGGAAACACAACTTAATTAGAAATTCTTCTTGAATTACAGTAAAAGCCCTTGAATTCGGAATTCTTTAATTCGGAAAACTCGTTTATTCGGAAAAAAAAAACATTTCCGAATAAATGAGAGTCGGTTTTCAATTTTTTTATGTAAAAATTAAATTAAATTAACAAAAATTAAATAACGCAATGATTGAACACGTTTAGGTAGCAAATAGATCTCAAATATGAAGAAGTCGGAACAAATCATCAAATGAGTCCCGGCAATTCACATAACATAAAATACAATTTTATTGGGGGAATCCCGGTAATCCACATTTAGATGTTGTTTGGGAAAACACCAGTAAAGTTTAAGTTGGCGATAAATGTAAATCGTAGTCCTTAAGCACAAAGTTGATACATATTTCTGCATAAATAAAAATTAATTATAATTCAGGTGAAAATTTCAGTTAAACAATGTTTTTAGTTACAAAAATGAGTTATAATAAATTTTATGTATTATTTGCAATCTTTTGTGTTAATAAAATAATTTTTCGTTTTAAGTTCTTGCATTTTGTCATCAATAGGA
The DNA here is from genome assembly GCA_951813785.1 of Criorhina ranunculi. Classification (NCBI taxonomy): domain Eukaryota; kingdom Metazoa; phylum Arthropoda; class Insecta; order Diptera; family Syrphidae; genus Criorhina; species Criorhina ranunculi. The sequence continues at coordinate 56,460,538 of OX638381.1, read as the reverse complement.
ACGCGTTTTAGTGCATAAAAAAAATCTCTCATTAATTCGGAAAATTCGTTTATTCGGACTGACCTTCCCCCCAACCATTCCGAATAAACGAGCTTTCACTGTATAATTAATTTTAATTTTTGTTGGAATAAATGCAAATAATTTTGCTTAAACTGTCAAAAAGAAAACTTTGCCTTTTTGCTCTAAAAACATTTTTCTACATAGAAAAACTTCTTTCTACCTCAACGGATGTAATAGGCGCACATTTAAATGCCATTATCTCAGAGACTGTGTATTCATTCACTGGTTAATTTTGTCCGGACAGACAACTGAACATTTCTTTTAAAGTCTTAAAACCACTGTTTTTTTCCAAAACATTTGACATTTTGGTCTTTATTTTTCTCCCTATTTTGCAGTCAATGAAACTAGTCGCGTCCTATACATAAACATTAGATCTGGGGCCATCCCTAATGACTGGACTGTATAGCGCACATTTAGCCTTTCATGAATGAATGCAAAACAAAAAGATAATGAAACAAAAGTAGAAAAGTACTTTCACAGCTGCGTAGTATTCACACATGCTCAGATGTCTAGGAAATTACAACAAAAATTATATAACTTCTCATATGCGGATGGTAAAAGGGTTTACTCACGCAGCCTGTGTATATAGGCAGCCACATATGTAGTTAACAAATTGTACCTGTTGGTGCGCAGCTGTTCTGTGCAGTTCCGCAATATCCATTTTTTTTTCTTCACACAAACAGTTGATGAAAAAAGGACAAATAAGCAAAAATATTGAAAAAATTCACAAATATGCTTAAATATGCCCTAAAATTGCAAAAATATGCCGAAATATGCTCTTAAAAGTGAAATATGCAAAAATATGCATTTATACGCAAAATATGCACAAATATGCCGTAACGAATAGGGCTCAAAATGTTTAGTTTTGTATAAAACGTATTTCTGTGTAATCCAATTTCCAATACGAACTCCCAAAAAAAACATCCTTTGGCATATTTCCGGTTGCCCTACTTGTGACTGAGCTGGGTAAAGTAACAGTCCATTTAAAACCGACCAGTTATATATTGCCGACAAGTCTTCATTAAGCTTACACGTCAGTTCAGCAATAGAGTTCATAGGACGGGACAAATATAGCTGGACGTCATCAGCGTATAGGTGGACTGAAGCATGTTGGCACACTGAAGAAAAGTCGTTAATGAATACACAAAACAAAATAGGACCTAGAATTGATCCCTGCGGCACACCTTGCATGATAGATCTCAGAGGTGATGACTTGTCACCAATCACAACTTTTTGTAATCTGTAGGAGAGATAGTTTTTAAAAGCTGAAGCTGATGCATGGTCATTAAAACAAAATAAATTCTTAAGCTTCCAACATAGAATTTCATGGTAAACACTGTCAAAGGCCTTTGAGAAGTCAAGTAGGCAAAGCAGTGTTACGTTACCTACATCAAAGTCACGCCTAATATCGTCTAAGATATTAATCATGGCCGAGGAGCAGCTATGATCAGTTCTAAATCCGGACTAAAAAGGGCTCAGCAGACGATTTAAGGACAGATGACTGATTACTTGTTTAGCTATGAGTTTCTCAAAGACCTTAGATAAACACGGTGAGATGCTGATGGGCCTAAAGTCACAGGCAGAGGTAGCGTTCTCTTTTTAGGCAATCGGTATGACTTTAGCGATTTTCCAGGAGTGAGGGAAAGTAGATGTAATAATGGAGTGATTAATAATATGGGTAAGGTGGCTTATGATTTCGGGTAGAATAAGCTTAATGAAGCGAATGGGCACTCCATCCACACCCGCAGAATTGGACTTAATGCCTAACACACAGTCAATGACATCACCCTCTGTCACCACATTAAAATCGCACAATCTATTAGCAGATAGTTCAGCATTTGCATCTAGGTTAAAACTAGTACAGTATATATCCGTTTTTTCCTATATCCAATGAACGGATATAAGAAAAAAGAATGCTTACGGATACAAGAAAAATATTTTCTTATAAAAAACAGTCTGTTTAAAAAAAACCTTATTAGCTATTTATTTAAAAAAAAAGTAACAAAAAAACAAAACTATGTACATACAATTCATTCTATATTAATTACATTTCATGTCCCAAGTCTTTGCTCATAAAAAAAAAATTAAAGAGATCTTAATACGTGCGAATATTACACGTTCATATCAAATATGAACCTTTGCACATTCTGAAAAAATTAATTATTTTGAAAATAGTCTTCAATTCTTTTTTGAACAAGTATTTCATTCCGTTGACTGAAGAGAAGTTCTTCTATATTCAACAGACATTCCTCATGACTTGGTAAGTACTGTTTCAAAACAAAAAATGCTTTAACAGCTTCTTCTCTAGTTGGCCTAATCACAGGCATCTCAATAAATTCTGACTGGACCTCCTCGACACTTGCACTGTTCAGCATTTCCATTACTAAATCGTTTTCATCGATGTCCCCATAGCAATCTTGGCCTTCGTCATATGCTATAGCTCTGAAAAATTCTTCGTATTCTTCATCTATACATGAGTCAATTATTTCCAAGTCTTCACTGCCTTGAATTTGAATTTCTCTTGAAATTCCGGCTTTTTTGAAACAGTTACATATGGTCTCAGGTGTAACAAGCCACCAAGATCGTTTGATGATATGTAGGGCTTTTAAAATTGTGATTTCTTTAAAGAAATTGTTCATATAACCGCCTTCAGCTGCTAAAACTTGTTTCCTGATCAAACATTTTCGGTAGTGGGCCTTAAAAGAGTGGATGATGCCTGTTAAAAAAACATAATGCTAACCCAGAATATGACATTGAATAAAAATTGCTCTTTACCTTGGTCCAATGGCTGTATAAGGCTTGTAGTGCATGGCGGTAAAAAAAACAATTTCGATATTTTGGGGGTTGAAATCAAGCTTATGACAAGAAGCATTGTCAATCAATAGAAGAATTTTCTTATTTTTCTTTCCAATATTCTCGTCCAGCTCTTTAATCACCTCACACCATATTGTACTGGTCATCCATGCTTTTGGATTAAATCTGTAGGCAATGGGAAGATTCTTTCCTCGGAAACATCTGGGTTGCTTGTATTTGCCGATTGAAAAAACATGCTTATCAGAACCTGTTGCGTTGCATATAAAGAGCAGTTTGATTCGATCTTTACGTAATTTAAAACCACTTGTTACTGCTTTATCTCTTGGAGCGAATGTACCGCCAGGAATTGCTTTATACATCAGTCCAGTCTCGTCTGCGTTGTAAATATTGTCCAGCGTGTAATTTTGTAGGATACTAGGAAGGATATTTTCCTTGAATCGATCTGATGCTTCCTTAGCAGCGGAAGAGGATTCTCCGTGGAGTTTTTTAAAGAGGATATTTTCGTGTTTCTTCCACCGTTGAAGCCATCCTTGGTTAGGTTTGAAGTCAGGAATTTCGAATTGTACGGCAAACATCTCCGCTTTTTCCATAAGAGCTTGACCCGAGATTATGGCGTTTTTCTCCATCATTTGTTCAAACCATTTGCTCATTGTTTTATTTAGAATTTCATGTTTTGGCTTCCGATTTCTTTTATTATTCAAATTCTTGCCAGTACTCTTTATTTCGTCCAGTATTTTTATTTTGGTTTTGATTGTCACACTATTCCTTTTTTTTCAGACATTTTTATTACCTACGCCAATATGTACAAACTTAGAAAAAAAAAAATCAAAATGAACAGCGAACTCAAAAATGCAAAGAAAATCAAGGAATGTATGTGCGCAGTTTCTAATTGTTGTCAATGTCAACTTCACTTGGAGCTGATTGTCACTGTCATTTGCACAAAAAGTTATTGTGTACACTCGTGCTCAAAAATGTCTTATAAACGTTTTTTTTCAATACATCTAACAAACTTGGTGTTGAGAAAAAGTGTCTTATATCAGTTTATTTCTAATAAGCGTTTTTCTTATATGCGTTTTTTTTATGTGGAGTTGTATGGAGAAGTGCACGGTGTATTTGCTCGCGTTTCTTATAAGCGATTTGGTCTTATATCCGTTTTTCTTATATCCGATATATACTGTAGCATGTGAACTATTCCCCAGAAAAAAATCGTTGAGTACGTCAGGATCGAGATCGCATTTCGAACTATTGGTGCTAGGAGAAACACCAAGACGACGTAAGTTATTCCAAAGTTGCTTAGGCGGCAGTGATGTATTCAATTTAGAAGAGTAATAATTCCTTTTAGCAGTACGAATAACATCGGTCGCACTGTTTCGTGCCCTTTTGTAAGCAGCCCAGTTTGCACGAGAAGAGGTGCGTTTCCATCTGCTATATAACTTGTTACGGGTTTTTATTTTGACAATGACTTCCGGTGTAAACCAAGGACAGCTTTTATTACAACCATAGACAGTTTTGGAGGGAACAAATTGGTCAAACAAATAGGAGATCAGCTCTTGAAAGATGTTTAATTTTTGGTCTGAACTGGCACTTAGTCGACAACGATACCAAGGAGCTGAACTTAGAGCAGTTTGAAGCGCAACGGCATTTATAGCACTGAAATCGTTATAGGTAAATGAAACAGGGGTGACAGAATAAGAAAAGTTAACATCATACGTACAGAAAACAAAATCATGGTCAGAGATGTAATCTAACGAAAGCTGGTCAAAGAGAAGTACAGATAGAGGATTTGAGACGATTATAAGATCAAGTAGACTTGGAGTGGAATCATTTGAAAAACGCGTAGGATTATAGGAATTAACTATTTGGAGTCCTAATGAGGAGGTCAAGTCGTGAATTTGGAAGGCACGCGAGTCATTTTTCAACAGATCTGCATTGAAATCCCCACAGATGATAACATGGTCATACGAAAAAGAGTATTCGGAGAGAGCATTGAAAAAACGTACAGGGGAGCAGCTTCTATTTGGGTTGTAAGTACAAGAGACTAAGCATTTTACAATACCATCATGCACCTCCATTCGTGCGAAGAATATAACACGCACAACATGAATGGTTGTGAGAAGCTAGGCCTTGGCTCTCCATGAGCTGTCGTGCCAAATTACATACATACATACATCATGCACCTCGACAATAAGATACTCAACACCAGCAACAGTGGGTAATCGTCGTCGTGGTGTTTAATAAGAGACGGGATTCGATGTCATCATTAATGTGAGGCAACAGCAGCGTGAAGATTGCCGGAGCTTTCGATAAGAAAGCTTTTTCCCGCTGCGAATTTTTTGACATAAAGTGACCCGGATTTCGTATATGCAGAGAACAGCTATTTTTTTCGCTTAAGAGTGATTGCACTTTGTAAGAGAAGGCGAGTATGTTTAATTACACTCTCATTTAGGTGACAGCTGTTATCTAATTCGAAACCAAGGTCGCGGAGACTAAGCTCTCTGTTGTTTTCTTTGCGGTAATTCAAGGCTGCTTTGAGAACTGCATTTCTGCTTTTTAAAACAGTCAACGACGGTGTTGATTTTGCAGTAGTGTTGCTGTTAATGCGCCTTCTAACTCGAAAAATGTCTTTTAGTGGAGGCGGCTTGCAGTCGATCGAGTGGCAAAGACGGTTGAACAAATGCTTCACATTTTCGTCAGGGAGCTCGGGTATTCCGAAGAAAAACGCATCTCCAGCCACTTCCTTCCTCTCCAGCGCGTTAATTTGTTGTTTTAATGGAAGAACTTCCACATTGTGAGCGTGTTAAACTAAGTGTTGCGTTATCAGAGGCGGGGGATTCAGGTGCCGGAGAATTCAGCTGGGTGGGGTCAAAAGTGGGCCCTTTGTATGAACAACTTTTGAGCGTGTATTGGCGAGCGACATCGTATATATAGCGTAATCGTAACTTAGTGGATGTTGTGGTAGACAAAGGCGAAGGAAAACAAAATAGTAATCTCAAGACGGAAAATAAATTTAAAATTTTAGCTTAGTAGGCAGTATATTAAATATTAGCCGGCTGATTGACTAGACACTTTTTTTTTATTTTAGCTTCGCACAGAATTAGACTATATTTGGCGGGAAAATACACTACACTTACTCGCTTTAGCTGGACGGTTATTAGACACGTCTATCGTCCATAAGAACTTGACTTGACTCTTTATTCCGTGTTCTATGTTGAGTTTCTAGTTGAGCTTGAGGTCAATTATGACGCCAAGATACCTCGCACTGACGTGGAAGCTTGAAAATCAGTATTTTGTACTTGGTGGTAAAAAGCATCAGTTCAGTTTTACTCGGATTAACGCCCAGTCCACAGCTTGTGGCCCAAGCGCTTAGCTTAATCAGAGCCCTCTCTGTGATTTCACTAATCACTGAGAGGAACATCCCTGATACTAAAATAACCACGTCATCCGCATACGCGACTGCCTTGATTCCAATGTTGTCGAAGTCCGTCAAGATATTGTTAATGACGAGGAGCCATAGAAGAGGTGAGATAACTCCACCATGCAGAGTACCTCTATCTACGGATTTGGTTATAAGACTGTTCCCCAATTGTGACTGAATAATCCTGGTTTTTAGCATGGATATAATCCAGTTCCTGACAGAAGCCTCTGTGCCAAGCTTGGTAAGAGATTCTAGAATGGATTCAGTATGCACATTATTGAAGGCACCTTCTATATCTAGAAGGTGGCTAACGTATAGTTTTTGTAGTGAATAGATTTCTCAATCTTCTGCACCACCTCATGCTGGGCCCTCTCCGTAGACTTTCCTTTCAGGTAAGCAGCTTGGGACTTCGATAGAGGAGATCTTTTAAGTGAGCCCCGGATGTGCATATCCAGGATAAGTTCTAGGGTTTTGAGTATGAAGGAAGTAAGGCTGATGGGTCTGAAGTCTTTGGCTGACTCATGCCCTCTCTTGCCGATTTAGGGATGGAGACGACTCGAACACGTCTCCAGTTCTCGGGGATGTGATTGAGTCGAAGGGAACCACGATATATAGCCGTTAACCAGGGCATTATCTTCTCCAAATTCCTTTGGAGCATGATCGTGAGGACCCCGTCAGGGTCTGGTGACTTATAAGAAAAGAAACTGTTGATGGCCCAGGAAATCTTTTCCTCGGTTATAAGGGAGTTAATTTCGTTCCATGTTGCAGGTTGCGTATTCAATGCAGTCTGCACGCTAAAACTGATATCTTTACAGCCCGGGAAATGGGTATTCATTAGAAGTTCCAATGATTCTTCAGTGGATTCTGTCCATGTACCATCAGATCGTTTGATGAAAGTCGGATTAGAATGCTCTTTGGACAGGATTTTGCTTAATCTGGCTGAATCCTTAAGGGTTTCAATAGAGTGGCAGAAATCTGTCCAAGCCAGTGACTTAGCCTTGCTAATAGCCTTTTTGTATAACTTAAGGCGGTCCTTGTAAGGCTTTCAAAATTTGTGTTTGTAGCAGATATTGAAGATGTCTTTGGTCAACTTTCTAAAGTCGGAAAGATCTTCATTTCACCACTGAGGGAGAGTTTTCTTGCTGTATTCAACTGGACACGAGGTCTTGAAAGCTATTGACATAGCATTTTCGAGAGTCCTCGCCTTTGCTTCCAGTGCTTCCACCGATTCGATTCTGGGATCGGGGATGCTTCTGAGTTTGGGGTTTAAGACCTGACTGAATTTCTTCCAGTCAATACGCTTGGGGTTTCTGAAGGGCGCAGAAGTTTCTACCGAGACTCACGTTGAAGAGTATCCATCTGTGGTCTGAGGAGGATTTCAGATCGTATTCTCTCCAGTTGTCCACCCTATATACGGAGTTATTTGATGTAAGGGTAATGTCGAGAACCTCCTCCCATCCGCAAAAAGTGTCCGAGCTTGGGAACGCGAAGGTTGGAGTGTTGCCCACATTACACACATAACGGTTAGAGGTCAAAAGGAAATCAAACAAAGACTCACCTCATTCATTGATATCAGTGCTCCCCCATAGAGAGTGTCTAGCGTTGGCATCACATCCCAAGAGCAGCAGCTCCTTCTTGGCATGTAGGTACGGCACCATGTGCTTGGCTTCGTCTGGCGGCGATGGTCTGTCGTATGCCATGTACGCTGAGACTATGTAGAGCTGCAGTTTTCCTGTGCCCGCCACCTGAACGACTGTCACTTGTGCTAAGCTGGGGACATAAAAAGGCTTTGATGTGTTTTTTCATTAGTATACAGGTTTTAGGCTTACTGGTATCCTTTTTGTAGAAGAGATTGTATTTGTTGTCCCGGAGTCCACAAATGGTCGATCCGTTGACCCAGGGCTCCTGAATGATGCCAATGTCATAGTCTTCCTCCCTTAGGAAGACTAACAGATTCTCCGATGCACACTTCGAATGCTGGAGATTTCACTGTATGACATTGAGCATACTTATTGTTGTGGTTGTTGTTGTGACTGTTGTTGCTGGGTGGGATTACCCGGATCTCCAGCCAGCTGGACGCCTCCGTCGACGATGATGGCTGGATCGTCGTCTTCAGGGCTCGTTGATCTGAAGATCTTAAGTATGGCGTACCGAACGCCGAACCTGAGCCTGAAATCGGCCTTCTCCAGCTGTGGAATTCAGTCTTCATTCATTCCTCAACCTTAATGACTTCCCAATCCTCCATAGAGACGCCAGGGCTCTGAAGCTTCAGACATTGGAGAATCTCTCCGCCATCTATCTTCGTCCTAGGCATCCAAATGCGGGTTCTAGGTTTCCTGGGGATTTCCTTGGCAGGGATGACCTTAAGCTTAAGGCCCTCCCAGGCATTACTTATCTAAGCGATGCACGCGCAAAAAAAATCCTTGAAATGCTGATCCACGCATTTGATTTGGTTTGACGACATCCTCAGAGTCAAAGCCGGGCATCGGTCCTGTCTGGTTGTCCAGGATGTGGTTCACCGTTAACTCGGTAAGTCTATCCTCAATGCTGGCCCACTTAGCCAGCACTGCCTTGGGTTTCGGGGCATTGGAGAGTTTGGTTGCTGAGGCTGTGGCAACCTCGCTTCTTTTGGAGGCATTCGTCGTCTCGTCTTGAGACTGGTTTCTCTTGCCTCCCTCCCGCTTAGGTAGGTGAGTAGTATTGGTGACTTGCTTGGTGTATTCGTCCACCACGGCTTGGTATTTGAGCTTATCCTCAAGGTCCCTCTCGTATGCAGTAGCAGCCGCTTCATTTTTAGCAATCTTGCTGAGGATGAAGATGGCCTTGCTGTATCTGCTTTTCAAGAGAGTCCCCGATAACTTGCCTGCTGCGGATTATTTTTGCGGAATAGAGCTCCGTGATACTTTGAATTTTTCAATTCAGACTTCAATTTGACCTAATTGTATTTTTTATTTTAAGGTGTTTGATGATGTTGCAGTGGAATTATCAATGGCCATTCTCCAATTTTTCAACAGCAGCCCAGATGAAGAACAAATATACCGGGCACTCAGAGCACTGGTTCGATTTTCAGAGGTGAGTACACTTATGTTTAGAATGAGTTTTAATAAATTTATTGATTAGCAGACCATCCACTTAAATCAATATTCAAGAAGGTTTGGCTTACGCAATAAGTATCTATCAAGGCCTTACATTTCAAAAAGCTGTTATTGACATTAGTCCTATTGAGTTTTCACATGGCATGACTTATGTTGGTTCGTCACGTTTTCAAACTATTTATGGTTTACTTTTCGATACTAATTTCAACAGCAAGCGAAGAAAGGGTTTAGAGCTAAGCGAGCAGAGCTGTAAAGACTTGAGTCCAGTGTTGTCACTTTCCCACTAAAGTGGTAGATCTACCACTTTTTTGCTATATTTTCACAATCTACCACGGAAGTCAAAAATTCTACCACTATTTGCTATCTTGACAAAAAATAAATCCAGCAATAACAATGAAACAAAAATTACTATATTTTTTTCATTTTTATCTTCTACAAATAAAATTCAGATCTTACTAAAACTTTCCAATTAAAAGCTCATTTTTATGTTAAAATATAGAATTCACCCCCACTTCTTGTAAAAATATGTTTAATGAAATAAAGAAATTACACCATTCGAGAAAGGATGAATAGACAGGAAGTTTCTATCCTTCCTTTGTCCTATTCGACTTCAAACATTTTGTTTGATTTTAACCCCAAGAGCATTCCAAAACGTGCGTACGGAATCCCGCACAACGTCAAGAAACTCTTCTCGAACTATGTGCGGTTTCCTCGGATAACAGTTCACCAACATCCCGTTTTATTTAATCCACTTACAAAAGTTAGTTAAGTTGATGTTAAAGCAATATTTTGTGCGGCATATAGATGTTGATGCCGGATTAGTAGGATGAGCTAGTTTTAGCTCTACCTCACTTTTTTACTATAACAGTATGTGTAGTATGGTAACCATTCATCCCAGCTCTCTCTATCTCCTATTGTCATCAGGTAATCATTTAATACTCTGTGATTTCTTTCTAGGGATCCTAACGTCTCGTGGTGATATGGTGTCGATACTAATTTTTCTATCTCTAACGCTTTGCAAATATTCTTTAGTAATTCATTTGTGAATTCCGTTCCTTTGTCTGTCTTTAGTTTCCTGAAACATCCATACTTAAGTATGAATTTCTCTACTATTGTTTTAGCAATGCTGATTGCATCTTTAGTCTCTATTGGGAATGCCTCCACAAATTTTGTTAGTTCACACTGTATTGTCAAAATATATCTGAAGCCTTTTGAAGGTCTTAAAGGGCCTACAGTGTCTATTGAAACTGTTTCAAAAGAGGTACTCGGCGTGTTTGTTATCACGAAATTTTCTCTGGTGTATTTTGTTATTTTGACTTGATTGCATGTTTCGCAGTTATTGATGAATGCTTTTACCATTTTGTTCATATTTTTCCAAACATGTTTCTGCTTTAATTTACTGATGCATCTTCGTCCTCCTATCTTTGAGTCATGATGTTCTTTAATTAACCTGTGCTTCTCTTCTTCGTTTATGACTTTCTTCGGAGGTTCATATATCAATATATCTAAACATTCATCCATGTTTCTATTCTTTTGCAGCTTATTAAATATATCTTTAAATTCCTGGACGTCCGTATTTCTAAATATCAAACTATTTCTCGCTAGCGCTAGTCTGTTAACACCTGAATTGCTCATCATGAATATTAGCTTCTTCAAAATCAATTTTACCTCTGATAGAGAATTATCGCTAAATTCTACAACTACAGTGTTTGCTGCTATCTTTATATTACTTCTTTGGGTTCCCATTTTATTTCTTTCTATCTCTCTGAATTCAATTCTTTTCATTCGCCTTATGTCCGGTATTGATGTACAGTCCCATATGTGAAGGTGATCAATCCCCACATTTGAGTCTAAGGCTCTCGCACAAATTCTACAACTACAGTGTTTGCTGCTATCTTTATATTACTTCTTTGCGTTCCCATTTTATTTCTTTCTATCTCTCTGAATTCAATTCTTTTCATTCGCCTTATGTCCAGTATTGATGTACAGTCCCATATGTGAAGGTGATCAATCCCCACATTTGAGTCTAAGGCTCTCGCACAGTTTTCAGTTGTTCTTGGTATTTCATTGTTTCTTTGCATTGCTCTTGTTACAACATCTACATTGTACTTTGGTATCATTTCTTTTAGTTTCTCTGAGTTAATCTGTATTCTCGAGAGTGCATCTGCATTCGTGTTCATTTTTCCCTGTTTGAACACTATTTCATAGTCGTAGTCCATTAGGTCTACACGTATTCTTGTCAACTTTGATTTGATGAACGGTTTTTCTGTGTAAATAGGCTTACAAGTGGTCTATAGTCTGTGTACACTATAAATTTTCTTCCAAAGAAGTATGGTCTAAAGTAGTTTATTCCCCAATGGATTGCTAGTAGTTCCTTTTCTATTATGGGTTTGTTTAGCTCGTGTTTGTTCAATGACTTGCTTGCATATACTATTGGTCTATCCTTTCCAATTTCTCCTTGTGACAAAACGGCTCCTAGCGCAAAGTTGGATGCGTCTGTTGTCAGAATGAAGGGTTTTGAGAAATCTGGATAGCTTAACACTGGTGGTGACATTAGCTTTTGCTTCAGTGTCTTAAATGCTTCTGCGCAATCCTCAGTCCAATTGAATAGTTGTTTCTTTTTCAGTAACTGGTTAAGCGGTCTTGCTATGTTTGCGAAGTCTTGAATAAATCGTCTGTAATAGTTGCAAAAGGGTACAAATCGTCTTGCGTTATCAGCACTCTTTTGTTCTGGATAACACTTGATCACTTCATATTTCTTTGGATCTGTGCTGACTGATGTTATTACGTGTCCAGCTTCTGGTTTCTCTATTTCTATGCTAACAAAATTTGTGAAGTCATTCTCTCTATTGGTTTAATGCCTTTCATCTGCCACATACACACATAGTGGAGTTTAATGAGTGAAAGATTCTAAATGCAAAATTAACTTATTTCCTATCATAATAATAATTGTTATTAACTTTAAATACATATCTTAACTGAAATAGTTTTAAATCTATTTTATTAACTGAAATATCATTGTATATTAATTATTACAGTAGGTTGGCATCACTACTGGGTCCTTATCGCTGCTTTTGGCAGGCCTTGGGTTGGTCTTTTCTAGAGTTGCAAATATTCTGAAAGCCCGATCGGCAGTTTGCCAAAGTGCAGCAAGTTTAGACCTATATAGTTCAGATTCTGCTTCTGCCATGGGTTGATGTTTTGCAACGTTTCCTGCGCGAGCACTCCGAAGTTCTTGGACGATTCTGAGGAGGCTGCAATATAATAATAACAGCAGATGGAGTTTGTTGCTGCGTATATATGCTTTTTCCCTGGTTGTTGAAGCCGGGACGTACTACTGAGTTCCGTCTTGTTGTAGGACATCTCAAGGGTTGTCTCTGCTCTTCGCTGTGGTCGCTCGCCTCTTAGATTATGCTATACACGAAGATGGCAGGATCGCCATGTAAGGTTTGCCGTGTTAAAGTTTCGGGTACCGTAGCCTACCACCCTAAGCTATTTAAGCGTAGCACGCTCTTCTATGCTGTACAAGCGCAGCTCGCTGTAAAGGAGGCAAATTACTGCCGCAATTGATTGAGAGTCGAGAGTGTGGTCCAGACTGATTTTTATTTCGAACATACCCATCTATTTATACTCGAATTCTTACTCTTAAACTATACTATTCTAAGCATATGATCCAATCAATGCTTACAGAGTATTGACCCGATCATATGTTTCAAGCTGATCCCTTTGTCTCACATAAATGCATGGAGAGTGCAACGGACAAAGGGTAAACAATAACAAACACATGAACTCGAACGAACTCCTACGTAGCATGAACCACTGCCAATACCGATCGAATGCCACTTGAGACTTTCGGATATATGGAGCGATACAATGTTACGTAATGGTTTTTCTCGTAAATTGTGTGCTTGCATTGAATCACACTACAGTAGAATTGCTTTGTGCTATAAACCATTTTTTGGCGTTTGGGACAAATTTTCCATATAATTTTGGTCAACAATGTGCAGTAATCACGATTAAACGCGTTTTCATCGACGTCCAGCTTCAGTGAGTAATTGCAGTGTGTTCTCCCGCCAAATATAGTTTGAAAGTGTATGAGACATAAAGTGATAAAAATCCAGATAACATCGCTAATTGCACACAGTTTTCTTTTTTTTTTTTAAACTATTTTTTAAGCAAATTTTGCTGAAAGTGCCGGATCTTTTTTCGCTTTTCTGCCTAGACATTTTTCTTACAAGTACTATCACAAAATTACACATACACCTGCAATGTCTTTCCCAATTTTACGATCCAATTCCAAAGCTGCTTCGCAAAAAGGCCTGCTCTCTTCGCCCAATCAACGAAATTCTCCATCACCCAAACAACCCAACGATGGCAGTGCAACGCTTTCTCTTAAAGCCTTGGAAGACCACCTAACCAAGCAAACAGCAGTCTTTCGAGCTAGCCTAACCGAAGAAATGAGTAAGTTACGCAATGAAATTCTTCTCAAAATAGAAGAAATTAATAATAGCTGGAAGAAACAATTGGACGCAATCAGTACAAATATTACCACCTTGAACGATCGTGTTGATAAACTCGAAGCCAGCGCAAAGGCAATCTCGCACTCACACAATGCAGAGGTTCTCGCTCTTCGACAACAAGTCAACATATTGGAAAGGAAAGAGGTCTCTTCAGATGCAGTACTCAATGGAATACCTGAATCCCCCGATGAAAATCTGAAATATCTCTTCAATCGACTGTGTCTCACGATCGACTGTCAACCACCTCTCTTGAAAAACATTTTTCGCGTTAGAAGACAAAAAAACAACAACAACGAAGAAAGTGCAGTTCCATCATCAATTGTCTTGAAATTTAACAGCTGTCAAGAGAAAAATGCAGTACTCAAATCAGCAGCTATTTACCGAAAACTTAACCACAAAGAACTAAGTCTCAGAGATGTGGGCATTGACCTGGACAACAGCTGCTATTTGAATGAAAGCTTAACAAAGCATACCCGGTTTCTGCTTCACAGTGCAATCGACCTGAAACGAAAGAAACAGCTGAGTTCCGCTTACACAAAGTCAGGGTTTGTTTACGTAAAAAAGTCTCCAACTGGAAAAAGCTTCCTTATCGAAAGCTCCAATGATCTTCTTGCTGTTGCTGCGACAAATCAATGAGTGTGATGAATATGACAGTCTTATCTTTTTGTATATTATTTTTTATTTTTTTCTTTTTCTTACAAAATATTTCTTTCAAATATTTAATTTATATTTTTGTATTATATTGTCATTCTTTTATTTTGCTCTTCCCCTTCATCCCTAATCCCCTTATGTTTCATTTTAATTCCTTACTTACTATATGCCTTTTCTTTCTTGTTCTACTCCAACATCCGTTGTATTGTGTGATGGGAATGCATTTATTTGCTTGTAGTTATGTTTTGTGCTCTGATAATGGGTAGTAACACTCCATTCAATGCTTACAGTGGTGTGAATGAAATATCGACTTTCACGATGTTAAATGTGTTATCTAAATGTCAACAGGGTTTCAAAGTCTGCCACCTTAATGCACGTAGTCTGAACTTAGAGAAACTTGATTACTTGCGCTACTTATTTACCAACTCATGTGTAGATGTCATTTGTGTAGGTGAGACCTGGTTTAAGCGTAAATTGACTGATTGCCTTTATGATGTACCTAACTATGATTCCACTTATGATATACCTAACTATACTTTATTCAGAAATGACAGAGTGACACACACAAGAGGCGGAGGCATTGCAATTTACTGTAAGTCCACGTTGAATTGCAAAATAATTGCTCAGTCTGCAGACTCTGATGTAGAGTACTTAATTGTGGAAGTATATGATGGTCCTACTAAATGTTTAGTCTCTTGAGCCTATAACCCGAATAGAAGCTGCTCCCCTATACCCTTCTTCTCAGCTCTTTCAGAATTCTGTTCTGTATATGAGCACATCGTTATATGTGGGGATTTTAATGCAGATTTGCTTAAAGGGGATTCTCGTGCTTTCCAAATCAATGACCTGTCTCTATCCTTAGGATTAGAAATAATCAATAAACAGTACCCAACACGTTTTGCTAATGATTGTCCTCCTAGTCTTCTCGATCTATTTATTGTTTCTAATCCCTCTTTGATTCTCCTCTTCGACCAGCTTTCTCTTGACTCTATTTCTGACCATGATCTTCTGTATTGTACGTATAATATTCAGTTTGCTCACTCTGACGTCCCATTGTCGTTTACTTTTAAAGATCTTAACTCTATTAATTTCACTGACCTTCAAACCGCTAATCGGTCAGCGCCGTGGTATCGTTGCAGATTAAGTGCCGATCCTAATGAAAAACTGGAACATTTTCAACTAATTGTCAAAAATTTGTATGATCAATGTGTGCCTACCAAAACTGTACGGATTTGTACTAGTAGCTGTCCCTGGTATACGTCGCATGTGATTAATGTAGTCAAAGCTCGAAACAAATTGTACAGCAAATGGAAACACAGACCTTCTTGTGCTAAGTGGCGTGCATATAAACTTGCGCGAAATATTGCAATTGACGTCATACGTACTGCTAAACGCAACTACTATGCGTCGAAACTGAATGCGGCGTTGCCCGCCAAGAAACTGGAATAATCTGCGCCAGATTGGTGTCTCCGGCAATAAAGGTAGCACAAAGTGTGACCTTGATCCTGATGATCTTAATCAATATTTTCTTGGTGCTAGTGTAAATGTAAACAGTTTCGACCTTGCTGATGTTGATAACTCATCGATACCAGCACTGCCTGATTTTGAGGTGGTAACTGAGAACGATATCATAAATTGTATAGCCAGCATCAGCTCTAACTCTGTTGGAGAAGACGGGGTACCTATTCGCTTTGTCAAACTGATTTTACCTGAAATCATTAGTCACCTAACTCACGTTATCAACCATTGCATTGCAACTTCGACATTCCCTAACTCATGGAAAATCGCAAGAGTTGTTCCTGTTGCCAAAAAGCCTCATGCTATCTCGGAAAGTGACTATAGGCCTATCAGCATCTTACCATGCTTGTCAAAGGTTTTTGAGAAACTTATTGCAAAGCAGATAACAAACCACTTGTCTGTCAACTGCCTCCTGAGCCCATTCCAGTCGGGATTCCGGGCTAATCACAGCTGCTCCACGGCTATGGTCAAAATACTGGATGACATAAGGCTCGATTTTGACAAGGGTTATGTTACGCTCCTCTGCTTACTTGATTTCTCTAAAGCCTTTGACAAGGTTGATCATGAAATTCTTGGCTGGAAACTTCAGCATCGCTTTGGCTTTGGTGTGAGGGCCTTAAACCTTATTGTCAGCTTTCTGAGTAACAGAATGCAAAGAGTTGTTAACGGTAGTTCTTCGTCAGCGCTGAGACCTGTTAGGCAAGGAGTACCACAGGGATCAATTCTGGGACCAATATTGTTCTGCATGTTTATTAATGATTTGCCGTCCGTGTGCAAACATGCTTCAGTTCACCTGTATGCTGACGACGTTCAACTATACTTGGGCAGGCCTATGAAAGAAATCCCTGAACTTGTCTGCTGGTTAAACGAAGATCTAGGTAAAATTTTCAATTGGTCAGTAAGAAATGGACTGCTGCTAAACCCGTCAAAGTCCCAGGTCGTTCCGATCTCAAACAGACTATTTGATCTAAGTCTTGTTCCAGACTTATGGCTCTCTGACAGCAAACTGAAGCTTGTTGATTCCGTCACAAGTCTTGGTTTTGTCATAAATCGAACCTTGTCTTGTTATAACCACACAAATCTTATTATCGGTCGTATCTACGGATGTCTCCGCAAACTTTGGTTGTCTGCCAGCTTTACTCCAACCGAAACAAGACGTAAGCTAGTGATAAGTTTGATCGTTCCGATCATAAGATATGCGGAAGTTGTTTATTGTAACCTTGACTCTTTGTCACAACAGAAACTACAAGTAGCGTTTAATGATGCAGTGCGGTATGTGCACCGCTTGCGCAGGCATGATCACATCTCTGCTTATTCCAGGAGCTTACTGGGCTGTACTCTAAAGCAATATTTTAAAGCCCGCAACTGCATATTCTTGCACAACATCATTAACAATAAATCTCCACCTTATCTCTTTGATAAAATTGTATTCTCTCGCTCTCAGAGAACCCTAAATATAAATTTACCACGATATAACTATTTGAATTCTGGTCGTCTGTTTTTCGTTCACACCATTAGATTATGGAATTCCCTACCCCTGCATATCAAGGGTATTACAAATGCTACAAGTTTTAAAAATGCAATCTTTCAACACTTCTCTTCCCAAAATTGAACCCCTCCTTCCTCCATCCTGTGTATTTATTTCCTCTTCGACCATCTCCTACATTCTTTCCCCCTCTAACTTTATTCCCTTTTCTCCTCCTCCTTCTCTTCTACATTCTTTCTCCTTTCTTACTCTATTTTCTTTTCCTTATTATTATTATTTTTATAAATTCTAACTTAACTTTAAACTCTTGTTTGCCTATTATTTTTATTTTTATTTTTAATTTTCACTTTTTACCTTTTGCTATTGTTATTACTCTTTTTGAATACTGAGTACTATAAAAGATTATATCTTAATGTACAGTCCGATAAATGGAAAAATAAATTGAAATTGAAATTGAAATTTTTGTTTTGTTCCACGTGCATATCACGGCGACAAGAGATAGAGAAAATATTAACAAAGTTGAGAATTGGTTTGTCCTACGTGCACTTGTATTAAAGAAAAGCTATGTATGTGGGACACTGATCGCAAACAAAATTTTAGTATTGGTTTGTTCCACCTCCATTACAGTTGTGTAGATAATCGATATTATGAAGATATGAATTCAGTTACTGGCTGAACACTTCTTCTTATGGTGTCTCTCCTCTTAGGAGATTGTATATCATCCTTCTTATTTCGTCTCTTGATCCTGCAGTCCTGATAAGCTGGGTTGCTGAAAGACCGAACCAGTCTTGTAAGTTCTTCAGCCATGTTGTCCTTTGTCCGCCCACCGTTCTTCTTCCTTTAACTTTACCTTGAAGAATTACTTGTAGCAGCTGGTACTTCTCGTTTATGATGACATGTCCCAGATATTCCAGTTTCCGATTCTTTATTATCTTTGGAAGTTCCCTTTTTGCTTCGATTCTTCTCAGGACTTCCATGTTTGAGATTCTATCCGTCCATGATATTTTTAAAACATGTCTGTATATCCACATTTCAAATGCTTCCAATCGCTTAATTATTGGTTTACTTAGTGTCCACGCTTCTGATCCATACAAAAGTGTAGACCAAACGTAACACTTTATTATGTTTTTCTTCAGGGACAACTGCAGGTCGCTACCACACAAAACTTTTTTCAGCTGACCGGATGCTCCTCGCGCCTGCTCAATTCTACTGGCTGAACACAATAGTGCTACAAACGCAATACGTAGTTGCAGACGTAAGAGCTGTCAATCATTGAATACATAAGGTTTCAATGTTGCGAACACAATCGTGCTGCAACTGGAAGAGTTGATTTACATTGAACTCGTGCGGCTACGGCATGCGTCTATGTATTGCAGCATACCATTGTGTTCAGTCAGTTAGTCGTTTTTTTTTTTGCTAGTCAAACAACGCTTAAAACTAGCTTAACTAACTTAACTATGTTATTCTAACTTACTGGCCCTATACGGGCACTCTAAGCTAAACTTAATTCTAATTCTATGTCTTTCGACGTAATCTAACTTAATTTACTTAGCTCAGCCAGTTAGTCGTGTCGTGGCTTGGCTGCCAAAGCGAAATTACTTGCGATCATAATTTGAATAATTTTCTTATTTTATACTATTTTTTTAATAAAAACTTTGTTAATAAAAAAGATAAAATCGATTTTTCTTTTCAAATTTTAGCATCCAAGTCAATGCTTTCTTGCCTTTTAGATATTTTGGATGAGATTTGCTTTGTTCCATATCCATTTTTTTGTGTTCCACGTGTATGAAAAAAAAATCCGTTTCAAAATATAGGAGGTGGGACACAAGTCAAAAAAGTAGACTTTTATGTTAATTAACGTAGCTTATTAACGGTTTGGCAAAACACTTTGAAAATTGGTAGATGAACTCTTTATAAGACTAACTTCAAGTTAAAAATCATATCACACAGTTCCGGAGTACCAAGTACGTAAACCTTTAAATGCATTTTTCTCGAAAAAGTGCCAATGGCGTATGGAACAAACCAATTCTCGGGCGACGAAATGACGACAGTTAAAAAAAAATACTGATGGTAACACTTATTAAATCCTTTGTTGACGTCATACTACAACAATGGCGGATGAAGGTAAATTTTTTGGTGTAATTACGACTTTTTTTGGCGTAGCTGTGACGGCACTGGTTACCTGCAGATGAAAGAAATGGGAAGAACTAGAGGAAAGAAAAAAAAGGTAAACACGGGAGGTTACCGACTGGGAAACCGCAGTTTCCAAGAAGGCAACCCCCAGTAAAGTTCAAAAAACACTTACCGCTTCCCGGATCAAAGCGATCAAATTAATGGGGGCAGACCAGAGACGATAGATTCCCACAAAGTAAAACAAAAATTAAAGCAAAAACATTTTGTCCTCAGCGCAGCCGGAATAAATTGTAAAAATGGGACGTGTGCCAAAATGTTCCATGCTGAAGTGTCCCAGGCAGGCGTAAGAGCCCGTCTCGCTCACACTCACGAGCAAAAGAGGACAGATAGTTCGATCCGTAAAAGAAGTTCAGCGGGGAAAATCAATTGTGGAGTGAGGACGAGATCACACTCAAATACCTCTAGCCGGGGAATGGGAAAATTACGTTGGGCGCCATTGTAGTGAGCCAGGGTCGAACCACTGAGGCAACTTTGGTGCAGGCGAAGAGGACTGCGGCACGCTTGCGGTTGCTCGGCTCAACTCGTCGGACGGGGTGGATTTTGTCCACTCCACCTTACACCTTCTGCTCAGCACATAAAATTACGTGCCATGTAAACTAGCTAGAAGAAAATAGAAAGGAGATCCCTAATACCCTAAATCAGACTGCAGACGGACGAAACGAGAAATAGAAAAAAGAAACAGAAAACGTGAAAAGAAGAGCTCAGCGGACTTATGCCAATATCGAGGAGAGAAAATTAGAAGAGTCTCGCGGCGCTATAACTAACTAACCTAGACTAAACCTGACTAACTAGCACTTAAGCGAGTGACCCTATACTAGACCTGCACTAACTTATGACTATCCTAGACTAAACTTACCCCTTAACGCAATCTCCATTCCCACCGTCGCTCCCCGATAAGGTTCGTCAAGGACCCAGGGCCTGCCAGATGATGATGGCAAAGGCTGGCCAGCCCTCCCTTTTATGTCTTATGACACAACCAAAACGCTATCCCCCATGGCCGATGTTATAGGAGATAGCCCCTCGAAGACCTTCCGGTCACAACCCTATATGTTCCGTAGTTAAGCGTAGGTCGTCATGTCCCTGTCAGATGACGTTACGTCCTGTCTTCTCCATTGAAGGACGGCCTGCCCAGCACCCACACACACCAGAAAGGGAGACTCTACTCGCACATTTTTGAATTTCTTCTCACATTTATTATAAACTAATCTTGCGGCGCAGCACTGTTGAGAGGTCCTAAAATGGGGGGCAAAGATGCCTTAGTCGCGCCAGGGCCAAGCACCAGTGTTGGCAACGTAAGTTACTCTGAGTTAGTTACCCATATAGTTATGCGTAACTAATTGTAATTAGTTACGTCTCATTTTTCACGTAACTAATGTAACTTATGTAACTAATGTACCAAAAAAATTGTTGACTGAATGAATTTAAATGATAAACAAAATATAGGATAACATTCATTAAGTAAAAAATATTTTTATTCAATAAAAAAACCTTTAACAAAAGATAGAACGTAAGGAATCAAGAGAACTTAAATACATAGGTATGAAATCACTTTAATTCGTCGAAGTCCTCAAAAGATACATTTTTATCTTCCATTCTTAAAGTGCCATACAGAAACATTAACTTTTTTGAACGTTCAAAAGACAACCGATTCCTCAAAGGGGTGTGAATTAATGACCATTTTGAAAAAGTACGTTCAATTTCTGCAGATGAAGCGGGAATTTTAAGCAATTTAAGTGCAACTTTCGAAAGACTGGGAGTATAGAAATCAGCTGTCTTCCAAAACAAAATTGGATTAATGAGATTTTTTTCATACAAAGTTTTAAATATTCCATCTTAGGATTTAAAAAGATCCCCCATTCGTTTAGTCCATCAGAATTCAATATTTTTAAAAGAAAGTTATTAATCTTAAGAAGATGATTGTTATCTAATTTGTCATTAGTATAGAAAGGATGTAAATAGTAAGACGCTAGTGCATAAATATTAAGCGAGTTATCAAGACGGGATTTGTAGTGATTTTCGAATTGTTTTGGAACTTTTAATTCTAACCGAAACTTGACAGCATCAGCCAATGAAGCAGTTGAATGTTGGCAATTATTTATCAATTGACAAATTGGATCGAACAACTCAATATTTTTTTTGACACTCTCGATAAACTCTTCGTCAAATAACAATTTCAGCACATCTGGTTTCATTTTATTTAATTCCGCTGCGACCATTTTCATTGGAATCAAATTATTAATGAGGCATACGTACGAATCCCTATATGAACACCATCGTGTTTCACATGGCAGCTTTATTCTGGTTCCATTTTAATTGATTATTGCCTGTTCAAGATCTGGTTGCTTAAATTGCTTCAAAATTGTGGTTACTTTGTCATTGAGTTTTACGTCGAGCACATCTTTTGCTAACAAATTGCCAGTATGACTATTACAAGTTGAGTGCCAAACGACATGCTTCAGATTCTTTCCCGTTTTTACCATATTGCTTGCATTGTCGGAAACGACGGCAAAAACATCAACGTTGTAGTCCTTTTTAGCAAGATCGATAGCTTCGCAAACAATTTCAGCTAACTTATCTCCTGATTCTGAAATTCCGTTGAGATTCCACGTATCAAGAAATATCTATTAAAAATAGGACGAATATATAATAATACAAATGAAATAGCTTTCGTATGTACAAATAATACACACTTTGGTTTCAGAAGAACAATCATGGAGTATACAAACGACAGTCTTTGTTTTCGACGAAGAATTCTTCCAGCCATCGATTAAAAGCACTGAGTCTTTCTTAGTAGCTGCCAATGATTTTTGTTTACATTCATTATACAAACAATCAAGCCACTTTGAGGAAAGTGATTTCCTGTTAGGAATTTGAGTAGCATATGACAGACGAATTATTTTTATAAAGTCTTAAAACAATTTTGATTCCACAACGTTGAAAAGAATGGTACAGCCGAAGAAAAACTTGGACAAAGCTTTACTGAACTCCTCTATTTCTGGTTCACTGATCTTATCTATAAAGCTGTCCAGTTTTTTTCCTTTTGTTTCTTGTCGGGATCGTTTAAGCAACTTTGAATTGATAGGATGTTTTGGGAAAGATTGGATGCCCGTAGAAGTTGAAGGTAAAAGATATTGACGGCAAAGACCATGTTGAAACTGAAGATTCTCCTGATGCTTGATTATCTGATGATGATGAACCCATGCTGGCTCTGACTGGAAAAACTTTCTCTGCAGAATCGTTGACCGATTGTGAAACTGTCTTGAATACGACTCCATCACACAATTGAATCTAAAAATTTCACACTTTAGCTTTCTTACAAGAATTATCAATTTTGACGAATGTTGTGGTCATAACTATCAGGATCAGCCAAACACTTAAAATGTTCCTCTCCTGATCCTGATTCCTGACAGAGTGACAGAGAACGTAACACTATTAATTTTATTCTTACTGGTTAATCTCCGTCAACTAAAATATATGTTTCTTCATCAGAATTGCGTTCGGAATTCACTATAGGCATCTTGCAAGTGTTCCTATAGACCACAATAGCTCTATAAGTGAAACTATATATTCTGTTTGTGGATTTAAAACATACCTATGTCCTTTGAATCGTTGCAGAGCAGTGTTTTGCAATTTTTTATTGCAAATTTTGCACAACACCTCCAATCTTGAATTTTCAGCGCATCTTATCGGTATGAATCCGAGGTCCTCGTACGAATTGGAAACAGGCCTTCCAGACTGACGCTTTGTTTTATTTTCTGATTGAGACATGTTAAAATAAGAACTTTTAAAAGTCCCGACTTATTGCTTCCAATTATATTCTGATTTGAAGATTTTTGTGAAGAACTGTCAAAATTTAGGATTAGTTAAATTTTTTACGTTAGTTACCTTAGTTACGTAACTAATTCAATTAGTTACATTAGTTATGTGAGTTACGCGTAACTAATTAAAATTTGTAAAACTCGCGTAACTTTCCAACACTGCCAAGCACTAAACGCAGATCACAATTATTTGTTCTAAGCCCTAACCTTAACACTAACTTGCGAAATGCCTTAACACTAAGCTAGTTGTCTTCTATATATTCACTCCACTATATTCACGCTATTGTCTCTCCTTATTTTTCCTGCACGGGATTCCCTTTTCAGAATCCGTTCTCCTGACAAAGGTCAAAGTTGCTGTCGATTTGTTGTTGTAGTTGTCTGTGATGTTGCTTCGTCGTCTGTTGCGCTACCGGTGCCCTCGAACGGTGCCTTGAACGGGCCCTGGCCCCGCTAGATGCGGTTCTCGGCGGATATGTTATTCCAGTCCGCAACTCTAACGGCCGCCACAAAACCGGCGCAGCGGTTTGGGGCGTATTTCTGTACCCCGGTGTATCCCCCAAGACCTCTGCGTATGTTTTTTTTTCTCTGCTTCCTTTTTTTGTTGTGGGCTTTTGCCTCTCCGCACTAAGGGTCCCTACCTTTTGGTGGAAAGGTTTCCCCTTTGCCCTCGTAATATCTACTAAGGTAAAATATTTTTTTTTTTGTTCTTCTCTAGTCACTTATAATACGTTTTTTCTTAATTTTCACTTTATTTATTTAAATGAAATTTTTTTTTTTTTGTATTCTTTGAGCTCTGTTTTTCGGGTTATGACCGTTTGCTACCACTGTCTGCCTTCGACTGGCTGGTTTACGGTCATTGCCTCTACCTCCCCTAGCTGCTTTCTCTTGGGAGGGGAAATGCAAATGTCCTGTCCTTGTCGGTCGGCAGTTATTGTCAGTACTCCCACTTTACCAAAACCTTCCTCTTCAGTCCTACTACTAACATGCAACTACCTACAGGTAAAATAAAATAATAAATAACATACACTACCGATACTAAGACTTCTACCCACGATTAAATATCATGCCTAACCTACCTCAATAGACTGACCTGGGGTCGAATTACGGCATCCGTGATCGAGTAACTCGTCACGAAAAAATGAACATTATTACGTATAAACGATCATTGCGACGTAATAATGCTCGTTTTTTCGTGACGAGTTACTCGATCACGGATGCCGTAATTCGACCCCTGACATCTGTTCCCAATGTTGATTCAAATCAATTACACTGAAATGAACATTGGGACATGTTCCGTAATTGAGTGTGATCTCGTCCTCACTCCACAATTGATTTTCCCCGCTGAACTTCTTTTACGGATCGAACTATCTGTCCTCTTTTGCTCGTGAGTGTGAGCGAGACGGGCTCTTACGCCTGCCTGGGACACTTCAGCATGGAACATTTTGGCACACGTCCCATTTTTACAATTTATTCCGGCTGTGCTGAGGACAAAATGTTTTTGCTTTAATTTTTGTTTTACTTTGTGGGAATCTATCGTCTCTGGTCTGCCCCCATTAATTTGATCGCTTTGAGCCGGGAAGCGGTAAGTGTTTTTTGAACTTTACTGGGGGTTGCCTTCTTGGAAACTGCGGTTTCCCAGTCGGTAACCTCCCGTGTTTACCTTTTTTTCTTTCCTCTAGTTCTTCCCATTTCTTTCATCTGCAGGTAACCAGTGCCGTCACAGCTACGCCAAAAAAAGTCGTAATTACACCAAAAAATTTACCTTCATCCGCCATTGTTGTAGTATGACGTCAACAAAGGATTTAATAAGTGTTACCATCAGTATTTTTTTTTAACTGTCGTCATTTCGTCGCCCGAGAATTGGTTTGTTCCATACGCCATTGGCACTTTTTCGAGAAAAATGCATTTAAAGGTTTACGTACTTGGTACTCCGGAACTGTGTGATAGGATTTTTAACTTGAAGTTAGTCTTATAAAGAGTTCATCTACCAATTTTCAAAGTGTTTTGCCAAACCGTTAATAAGCTACGTTAATTAACATAAAAGTCTACTTTTTTGACTTGTGTCCCACCTCCTATATTTTGAAACGGATTTTTTTTTCATACACGTGGAACACAAAAAAATGGATATGGAACAAAGCAAATCTCATCCAAAATATCTAAAAGGCAAGAAAGCATTGACTTGGATGCTAAAATTTGAAAAGAAAAATCGATTTTATCTTTTTTATTAACAAAGTTTTTATTAAAAAAATAGTATAAAATAAGAAAATTATTCAAATTATGATCGCAAGTAATTTCGCTTTGGCAGCCAAGCCACGACACGACTAACTGGCTGAGCTAAGTAAATTAAGTTAGATTACGTCGAAAGACATAGAATTAGAATTAAGTTTAGCTTAGAGTGCCCGTATAGGGCCAGTAAGTTAGAATAACATAGTTAAGTTAGTTAAGCTAGTTTTAAGCGTTGTTTGACTAGCAAAAAAAAAAACGACTAACTGACTGAACACAATGGTATGCTGCAATACATAGACGCATGCCGTAGCCGCACGAGTTCAATGTAAATCAACTCTTCCAGTTGCAGCACGATTGTGTTCGCAACATTGAAACCTTATGTATTCAATGATTGACAGCTCTTACGTCTGCAACTACGTATTGCGTTTGTAGCACTATTGTGTTCAGCCAGTAGAATTGAGCAGGCGCGAGGAGCATCCGGTCAGCTGAAAAAAGTTTTGTGTGGTAGCGACCTGCAGTTGTCCCTGAAGAAAAACATAATAAAGTGTTACGTTTGGTCTACACTTTTGTATGGATCAGAAGCGTGGACACTAAGTAAACCAATAATTAAGCGATTGGAAGCATTTGAAATGTGGATATACAGACATGTTTTAAAAATATCATGGACGGATAGAATCTCAAACATGGAAGTCCTGAGAAGAATCGAAGCAAAAAGGGAACTTCTAAAGATAATAAAGAATCGGAAACTGGAATATCTGGGACATGTCATCATAAACGAGAAGTACCAGCTGCTACAAGTAATTCTTCAAGGTAAAGTTAAAGGAAGAAGAACGGTGGGCGGACAAAGGACAACATGGCTAAAGAACTTACAAGACTGGTTCGGTCTTTCAGCAACCCAGCTTATCAGGACTGCAGGATCAAGAGACGAAATAAGAAGGATGATATACAATCTCCTAAGAGGAGAGACACCATAAGAAGAAGTGTTCAGCCAGTAACTGAATTCATATCTTCATAATATCGATTATCTACACAACTGTAATGGAGGTGGAACAAACCAATACTAAAATTTTGTTTGCGATCAGTGTCCCACATACATAGCTTTTCTTTAATACAAGTGCACGTAGGACAAACCAATTCTCAACTTTGTTAATATTTTCTCTATCTCTTGTCGCCGTGATATGCACGTGGAACAAAACAATTCTCGCAAAAAAATTGCCGAAAATTATATGGAAAATTTGTCCCAAACGCCAAAAAATGGTTTATAGCACAAAGCAATTCTACTGTAGTGTGATTCAATGCAAGCACACAATTTACGAGAAAAACCATTACGTAACATTGTATCGCTCCATATATCCGAAAGTCTCAAGTGGCATTCGATCGGTATTGGCAGTGGTTCATGCTACGTAGGAGTTCGTTCGAGTTCATGTGTTTGTTATTGTTTACCCTTTGTCCGTTGCACTCTCCATGCATTTATGTGAGACAAAGGGATCAGCTTGAAACATATGATCGGGTCAATACTCTGTAAGCATTGATTGGATCATATGCTTAGAATAGTATAGTTTAAGAGTAAGAATTCGAGTATAAATAGATGGGTATGTTCGAAATAGAAATCAGTCTGGACCACACTCTCGACTCTCAATCAATTGCGGCAGTAATTTGCCTCCTTTACAGCGAGCTGCGCTTGTACAGCATAGAAGAGCGTGCTACGCTTAAATAGCTTAGGGTGGTAGGCTACGGTACCCGAAACTTTAACACGGCAAACCTTACATGGCGATCCTGCCATCTTCGTGTATAGCATAATCTAAGAGGCGAGCGACCACAGCGAAGAGCAGAGACAACCCTTGAGATGTCCTACAACAAGACGGAACTCAGTAGTACGTCCCGGCTTCAACAACCAGGGAAAAAGCATATATACGCAGCAACAAACTCCATCTGCTGTTATTATTATATTGCAGCCTCCTCAGAATCGTCCAAGAACTTCGGAGTGCTCGCGCAGGAAACGTTGCAAAACATCAACCCATGGCAGAAGCAGAATCTGAACTATATAGGTCTAAACTTGCTGCACTTTGGCAAACTGCCGATCGGGCTTTCAGAATATTTGCAACTCTAGAAAAGACCAACCCAAGGCCTGCCAAAAGCAGCGATAAGGACCCAGTAGTGATGCCAACCTACTGTAATAATTAATATACAATGATATTTCAGTTAATAAAATAGATTTAAAACTATTTCAGTTAAGATATGTATTTAAAGTTAATAACAATTATTATTATGATAGGAAATAAGTTAATTTTGCATTTAGAATCTTTCACTCATTAAACTCCACTATGTGTGTATGTGGCAGATGAAAGGCATTAAACCAATAGAGAGAATGACTTCACAAATTTTGTTAGCATAGAAATAGAGAAACCAGAAGCTGGACACGTAATAACATCAGTCAGCACAGATCCAAAGAAATATGAAGTGATCAAGTGTTATCCAGAACAAAAGAGTGCTGATAACGCAAGACGATTTGTACCCTTTTGCAACTATTACAGACGATTTATTCAAGACTTCGCAAACATAGCAAGACCGCTTAACCAGTTACTGAAAAAGAAACAACTATTCAATTGGACTGAGGATTGCGCAGAAGCATTTAAGACACTGAAGCAAAAGCTAATGTCACCACCAGTGTTAAGCTATCCAGATTTCTCAAAACCTTTCATTCTGACAACAGACGCATCCAACTTTGCGCTAGGAGCCGTTTTGTCACAAGGAGAAATTGGAAAGGATAGACCAATAGTATATGCAAGCAAGTCATTGAACAAACACGAGCTAAACAAACCCATAATAGAAAAGGAACTACTAGCAATCCATTGGGGAATAAACTACTTTAGACCATACTTCTTTGGAAGAAAATTTATAGTGTACACAGACTATAGACCACTTGTAAGCCTATTTACACAGAAAAACCGTTCATCAAATCAAAGTTGACAAGAATACGTGTAGACCTAATGGACTACGACTATGAAATAGTGTTCAAACAGGGAAAAATGAACACGAATGCAGATGCACTCTCGAGAATACAGATTAACTCAGAGAAACTAAAAGAAATGATACCAAAGTACAATGTAGATGTTGTAACAAGAGCAATGCAAAGAAACAATGAAATACCAAGAACAACTGAAAACTGTGCGAGAGCCTTAGACTCAAATGTGGGGATTGATCACCTTCACATATGGGACTGTACATCAATACCGGACATAAGGCGAATGAAAAGAATTGAATTCAGAGAGATAGAAAGAAATAAAATGGGAACGCAAAGAAGTAATATAAAGATAGCAGCAAACACTGTAGTTGTAGAATTTGTGCGAGAGCCTTAGACTCAAATGTGGGGATTGATCACCTTCACATATGGGACTGTACATCAATACCGGACATAAGGCGAATGAAAAGAATTGAACTCAGAGAGATAGAAAGAAATAAAATGGGAACCCAAAGAAGTAATATAAAGATAGCAGCAAACACTGTAGTTGTAGAATTTAGCGATAATTCTCTATCAGAGGTAAAATTGATTTTGAAGAAGCTAATATTCATGATGAGCAATTCAGGTGTTAACAGACTAGCGCTAGCGAGAAATAGTTTGATATTTAGAAATACGGACGTCCAGGAATTTAAAGATATATTTAATAAGCTGCAAAAGAATAGAAACATGGATGAATGTTTAGATATATTGATATATGAACCTCCGAAGAAAGTCATAAACGAAGAAGAGAAGCACAGGTTAATTAAAGAACATCATGACTCAAAGATAGGAGGACGAAGATGCATCAGTTAATTAAAGCAGAAACATGTTTGGAAAAATATGAACAAAATGGTAAAAGCATTCATCAATAACTGCGAAACATGCAATCAAGTCAAAATAACAAAATACACCAGAGAAAATTTCGTGATAACAAACACGCCGAGTACCTCTTTTGAAACAGTTTCAATAGACACTGTAGGCCCTTTAAGACCTTCAAAAGGCTTCAGATATATTTTGACAATACAGTGTGAACTAACAAAATTTGTGGAGGCATTCCCAATAGAGACTAAAGATGCAATCAGCATTGCTAAAACAAAAGTAGAGAAATTCATACTTAAGTATGGATGTTTCAGGAAACTAAAGACAGACAAAGGAACGGAATTCACAAATGAATTACTAAAGAATATTTGCAAAGCGTTAGAGATAGAAAAATTAGTATCGACACCATATCACCACGAGACGTTAGGATCCCTAGAAAGAAATCACAGAGTATTAAATGATTACCTGATGACAATAGGAGATAGAGAGAGCTGGGATGAATGGTTACCATACTACACATACCGTTATAATTCAATGCCACATAGTAGTACATTATATTCACCTTTTGAATTAGTTTTTGGCAAAATAAGCACGTTACCATGTGAAATTTGAAAAAATAAAGGACAAATGTATAATTTAGATAACTACTTAAACGAACTAAAATGTAAATTAAGATATTCACATAATCAAGCTAAGAAAAATTTATTAGAAGATAAGAACAAAAGATTTGACACACAAACTAATGTAAATAAATCAAATTTTAAGGCAGGAGATAAGGTATATTTAAGAACACAAAATAGAAAAAAATTGGATAAACCATTTAAAGGTCCATACACAATAATCTCACAAAATGGTCCTAATAGTTGTATCATAATAGACAAGGAGGAATATGAAATACATAATAACAACTTAGTAAAGTCTAGACAGGATTAAAAGTAAATATAAGAAAATTGTATGCGTACGCATCCAAAACTATCATTAACCTCATCATTATCATGTAAATTAAATTGTCATTATTAAGAGAGCACTGATCCAAAGTTAACTTGAACCCGCAAATGACATTCATTTAAATTTTAAGAAATGTAAACAAATATAATTTTTCTGTGGGGGAAGGATGTAGTGTGATTCAATGCAAGCACACAATTTACGATAAAAACTATTACCTAACATTGTATCACCCCACATATCCGAAAGTATCAAGTGGCATTCGATCGGTATGGACAGTGGTTCATGCTACGTAGGAGTTCGTTCGAGTTCATGTGTTTGTTATTGTTTACACTTTGTCCGTTGCACTCTCCGTGCATTTTTGTGAGACAAAGGGATCAGCTTGAAACATATGATCGGGTCAATACTCTGTACGCATTGATTGGATCATATGCTTAGAATAGTATAGTTTAAGAGTAAGAATTCGAGTATAAATAGATGGGTATGTTCGAAATAAAAATCAGTCTGGACCACACTCTCGACTCTCAATCAATTGCGGCAGTAATTTGCCTCCTTTATAGCGAGCTGCGCTTTGTACAGCATAGAAGAGCGTGCTACGCTTAAAAAGCTTAGGGTGGTAGGCTACGGTACCCGAAACTTTAACACGGCAAACCTTACACTACAAACTGTTGATTTTGGTGGATATGGGACAAAATCGATGTTCGATATCTCGGGATTGGAAAGACACAGAACAAATTGGATCACAGATTTAAAAAGAGCATACAAAATTACCATAGAATCCGTTCCTAACTCAAAAACGATAAAAGTGGCGTATGGAACAAAACAATTCTCAGGCGACGATTTATCATTTGGCCAGGTCAGATTATGTATCGTACATTGATTTGCAAATATATTTAAAAATTAGTCAAGCCGGAACTTTCATCTGCGTATGACGTTCTTCCTCGACATTCGAATAGTGAGTAAACTGTGGAAATTACCAAACGCGATAGATCACCTAACTCCGACGACTACGGACCGTCATCGGACAAAAAGTTTCGACGCAATATGTCTGGTGCTAAATCTAATAAAAAGGACTTTAGATTTAATTACTGGAGTCCATTGCAGTGCCAGCCGAATGATGATAATATGGATAGCGAATGCATGGACGAGATTATTTCGCTGTTGCCGAAAAAAGTGTATGTGCCACCGATAAAACTATTACAAAAATCTAGTGATTATGTGCACCAATTAATGCAGTCATTAAAAATAATTGATTATTTTATCAAAAATATTTCCATTGGTATAAAGATAGTCTGCGAATCAAACGATTCGTACAAGTTTGTGCTCGAAAAACTAAAAGATAACAATTGCCAATATTTTTCACATGACCTTCAAAGTGTCAAAGCATTTAAAGTTGTCCTCTATGGTATGAATGACGTCGATGTTGGTGTACTTAAAACTGAACTCATAAAACTCGGCCTTAAGTGCATGGATATTAAAAAAATTACCAAAAAATACGAACTGAGCAAAGCGAATTATACCGATTACATTTACTTAATATCTCTAGAAAATGGTTCAATTCCACTCAGAGACCTGCGTAAAAACTATCGTTCTATCTTCCACACCCAAATAAATTGGAGTTTTCAGCGAAAATTTAAAGGTTAGGTGACTCAATGTCATAACTGCCAGATGTTTGGCCATGGCGAGCGCAACTGCCGCGTTAAAACATATTGTGCGATTTGCGCTGGTCCTCACACGACCGCTGAGTGTAACAATGCAGCTGCATTCAAATGTGCAAATTGCAGCGAGAGCCAAAAATCTACTGACGTCACGTGAATCAGCCGATTCAAGTACCTAGAGATGAAAGCGAACGCAAAACGAAAGAAGAATCTAATTTCGCGCTCAGCTTTTCCTAACCCAGCTTCAGCTCTCACAGCTGACAAACAAATCTCTTTTGCCTCTATGACGGATTTCCCCTCTTCCACAACGTCGGCAAGCCTCTACAGCCACGCAGAACAATGCTGCACATGTAAACACAACCCCACAGACGTCAAATGTCTGGGTGAACCACAATCAAACAAGTTCGAATGCAGTCAGCATTAACACCAACGAGATGAACTCAGCGAGCGACTCTACACTTTTTTCTCTTGAAGAGCTTAATACCTTAGCTATGGAAATGATTACCAAATTATCCGTCTGTAAAACAAAAATTGAACAATTTGAAGTTATCACACATAAGCTACAAAGTTCTTATCTTCTAATTGTAAATAATATGGTAGATACTCACATAAAAATAATAACATGGAATACTAAAAGTATACGCAGCAAAAACATTGAATTTTTAATTTTCTTAAGCAACAATAACACTGATATTGCACTGGTTACAGAAACCTGGCTTAAAGATAATGAACATTTGTCCACCCCTGAATTTAAGTGCTACCGATCAGATAGGATCGATAGAAGAGGTGGAGGTGTTGCAATTCTCGTGCGAAGAACAATTCAACATTCGCCCTTGCCTTTTATTAAAACACGTCTAGTAGAAAATGTGGGCATTGAGGTTCAATTAACAAATTCTCAAAGAATTAAAATCTATTGTCTCTATTTCGCTGGTGCTCGTAAGACAGTTGGACATAAGAGTATGTTAAAAAATGATTTAAGAAAGCTTTTTTGTGTCAATGGTGATTTTCTATTAGGAGGTAATCTCAATTGTAGACACAGGGAATGGGGCTGTACAAGAGCAAATGTTTGGGGGAAGTTACTCTCATGCCTTTCTGAGTCGCACCCAATTTCGATCTTGTATCCTCCAAGTCCTACTTTTGTCCCAGCTAGCTCTCGTGGTCGTCCTTCTGTACTCGATATTTTTGCTACGAATTGTCCTAGTCATGTAACGCAGCTAGTTTCTCTGAATGCGCTCGGCTCAGATCGCAATCCAGTCTCATGCAATTTTCTTCGTTCGGCTAAGGAAAATGTGCAATACATTCTGGACTTAAAAAATGCAAACTGGGCACGTTATCGCACCATAATTAAAACGAGTCTTCGCGAAAGTTCCAGTAACATTGAGAATACATCTAGTAGGGAAGGTGTAGATGCTGTTGTCGATGACTTTAGTGAACTCATCCTTAAAGCTGTACATGGCTCTGTACCCAGGGTTATGAAAAAGAAGTTTTCTAGAAAACTTCCCCCTCTTATACTAGAATTAATTAAATTAAGAAATATTGAAAGGAGAAATTGGCAAAGATATCGGCAGCCAGTGTATCGGAACAACGTATTATATTAAACGCAGTTGATTTCGAAACATTTAGTACAACTTCGTAATAAGAAATGGAATACAAAGCTAGATTCTTGAGATAAAAATGCAAAACCATTCTGGAATATAAATAGTAAGAATAGTCAAAAATAAAAACAAACAACTACCTTGCTTACGGAATGGACCTAACTTCTGTTATACTGATGAGGAAAAAGCCAATGAATCGACGCCGCCTACCCATGAGATATCGTAATATTCCTAGCCAGTTGCTTTTGACTGGGGATAAAATCAAGAGTTGTAGCCAGCCGGTTGTTGTACTTGTTTTACGTGTGAAATTTGACAAAAAAAACACGCCTAATGCATAACAACAGAAAACTAAAAACTGACTTGAGTTCTTAGTACAATAATTATTACAAATAAACTGAATAAACAAATAAACGTATGCAGGACGTCAAAAATAAATTCAGATTACTTACGCCTGTTCTTGACACCTGCTATTTTCCTCCATTTTCAAACACGACAGATCACCAACTAACACGAATTCGCTTTCTAAGAGAAAACAAACACATACACTTTGTTTTCAGCGACATTTGGATTTAAAGTAATCAAAAATGTAGCGGCTACATTTTTTTGAATTCAATGTACTGTCCATAGGACGCTTAGTGTCAGGAGGCTATATTTAGAAATGTTTGCTTCCAAAAATTCAACATGTAACACAAAAACAATATTTTTTTTATCATACCAATAAACATACATGTATGTATGTAAAGGCTGGTTAAGTTTTAAGGGCCGATGTTGATTTTGAATAAAACACAAATTATTTAGGAAATTATTGTCATTTCCTTTTAGTATGATAATATTGGTATGGTTCAATTATGTATGGAACAAAATATCGGCCAAATGGCCGCCGCGACCTCGGCGGCACACCTCCATCCGATGGTCCAAATTTTCGATGACGCTGAGGCATAATTGAGGTTCTATGCCGTTAATGTGCCGAATTATCTCATCCTTTAGCTCTTGAATTGTTGTTGGCTTATCGACGTACACCTTTTCTTTCAAATAACCACAAAGAAAGAAGTCCAACGGTGTCAAATCGCATGATCGTGGCGGCCAATTAACATCGCCATGACGTGAGATAACACGGCCATTGAATTTCTCCCGCAAAAGAGCTATTGTTTCGTTAGCTGTGTGGCAAGTGGCACCGTCCTGTTGAAACCACATATCGTCCACATCCATATCTTCCAAAAAGTTCTTTATCATCTCACGATAGCGAACACCATTCACGGTTACTGCCTGACCGGCCTCATTTTGGAAAAAATACGGCCCGATGATGCCGCCAGCCCATAAACCGCACCAAACAGTCACTCTTTGTGGGTGCATTGGTTTTTCGACAATCATTGACGAATCCACTGAGGTGAAAATGTGCCTCATCACTGAAGATGATTTTCTTCGAAAATTGATCATCCACTGTTGCCATTTCTTGCCACCATTCTGACCATTGACGACGCTTGAAATGGTCAAGAGGCTTTAGTTCTTGAGTCAATTGCACCTTAATTCCGTAAATTCCAGTCTTTATGCATAATGTTCATCAACGACGAGCGTGAGAGGTGCAATTGTTGGGCACGACGACGAGTTGAGGTGGACGGCACTTCAGCCACACTATCGCGAACAGCAGCAATATTTTCTGCGGTACAAGCTGTACGAGCATGCACTAGTGTTTTCACATCGCCTACAGACCCGGTTTGCTCAAATTTTTGCACGATTGTTCCGACTGTACGCACATTTGGACGATTAAATTGACCGAAAAAATCACGAAGTGCACGATATGCATTTTGATTTGAACGCCCATTTTCATAATAAGCCTGAATAACTTTAACGCGTTGCTCGATTGTGTATCTTTCCATGGTTCAAATTGAAATAGTCTGAAATTGAGAAATGTCAAATGAAATGCAGAAAAAAACTTGACGTTTAGGTGGGGTTCACATTCAACATCGGCCCTTAAAATTTAACCACCCTTTATGTATTTAAAACTGAATACGTAAATGAAATATAATTTTTTTACTCTTGCTAGTTAAAATAACTATTGTTGCGTTTATATGTATAACGTACTTTATAACTTGTTGATGTTTGTTTTAAACTTATATTTCTAAATTTTTGTTCGGAACTTTGTCTTATGGCAATACTGGTGGAAAGATAATTAGGGTAAAACCAACATTTTTTGCTCCTTGAATCGTCTAAATGAACGACTGGCTAGCTAGGTTTCAAAAAAACACGCCTATAGGTTAGGTTAACTAAATCGCCTCTAATTTTGAAGATAGTGCTTAGATATTAGGTGCGTTTTTTTGCAAGCGTATATACGCTTAATTTTCAATTTGCATGTAAAATACACTAACAACAAAACCTATATCCGTCTCATTAGACGGGGATAATTATCGCCGCTTGTGAAATAGGCGCGGATAAAAACAATGCTTCCAACCCTTATTTTCTATGTGTTATCGATGATTTGCTAAGAAACGTCATAAAATTCATCCATAAATTCATTTTATTTGACAGTTGAAACAAAAAAAAAACAACAAATTGAAAATTGTCAAAACTTTTATATGAGTCTGGCAAAAAATTAAACGGCTGAGAACAAAAAATGGAAAATTTTAATTGTTGTATGAACAAACATATACACATAGGTTCAAGAAAAACAAAAATACACACTTATTAGGTGTGCGTATTCTCTGTATTTTCCATTCTTATTTGTATTTTATCCAAATTATGTTCAATTCCAATTATTTTAAATTTTTTAACAGCTGACTGTCACAAATGTCATAAATGTCATCTGTGCTGCCAAGTTTTTTAAGATGAATTATTAAGCGCCGATGATCGTTTTTTTGTGCACTTATAATTTAAGCGTATATACGCTTGCAAAAAAACGCACCTATTATATCAGTTGCATTACAGTGAAATAAGTTCGCTCCTGAAGATTGTGCTCCAATTTGCTGTAATACATTCTACATTGAGATGGCTGCACTTCGTTTTAGTATCTGTCGTACATACTGCGACTGGGTTGGGTACAAAAACTCGAAAATTAAAAAGACCTTCCGGCACCAGCCGCAAGAGATAGGTGGATTTCCTTTGTATGCAACTTTGAAGTAATATTAAAGTAATCCAAAATGACGAAATTATAACAAGTACCCATAAACGAGTATACATTTTCAATTTCAACGAAATCGGAGCAATTTTAAAGAATTTCAAGATGGCGGATTCAAAATGGCGGCAATTTTTTTTGCACAAATATTATTTTACTATTACCACTTCTATACTATTAAAAATGAAAATGCAACAATTATTAATGCGGAATTTGAAAAATGTAAAGGGGTGTGACACGCCCCCCTCCCAACCGATTACGCCCATCTACGAACTCAGCCGAGCTATTCACTATATCAACATGTGTGCAAAGTATCAGTCAATTCGGCTTAGAACTGCGGCTCCTGTCGTGCAGACAAGATTTCGTTGTATTGCATAAATGGGCGTGACACGCCCCCCTCTCAACCGATCTCACCCATCTACGAACTCGTCCGTGCCATTCACAATATCAACATGTGTACAAAGTTTCATTCAATTCGGTTAAGAAATGCGGCCGCTATCGTGCGGAAAAGATTTCGTTGTATTGCATAAATGGGCGTGACACGCCCCCCTCTCAACCGATCTCGCCCATCTACGAACTCGTCCGTGCTATTCACCATATCAACATGTGTACCAAGTTTCGTTCAATTCGGTTAAGAACTGCGGCCCCTATCGTGGTGACAAGATTTCGTTATATTGCATATATATATATATATATATATATATATACATATATATATATATATAGATATATATATATATAAACATTTGAGTGGACAATGGTTTTGGTGTTTACTATAGAGGTCTTGAAAAGTTGCATTAAAATTTTTTGAAAGTTGCGTCATGAGGACCTCTGCAATAGGTAGTATTTCTTCGAAATCCACCTAAAACCCACTATCAGTGTCGGTGATGTAGACGTAGGTGACGATTTGGATGACTGAATTAGTTCAGTCGTTGTTGGTTCCGCCTCATTGGTGGTATCAGGAAAAGCTGGATCACTGTGCTCGTCCGCTGGCCTGATCTCCTGAACTTCCAACAACTCGACTACTAAGTTGATCCAAATGCCTTTTGATGATTCTCGAATCGCTTAGCTTAACTGCATATGACACAGGACCAGTTTGTGATTCAATCGCTGCCTCAATCCACTTTGGTCCCGTAGAGTAGTTCCTGACCCACACTCGCTCCCCGATGTGAACACTTCTGGCTGCGATTGGAAGATCTAAGCTGGGCGATAGTTCATGAGGATGGATCTAGTCGAAATACGTTTTTATCTGACGATTGAACATCAGTTCGTCTGGTAAACGCCCAGTTATTGCGTGCGGTGTAATATGTTGGTGGAATAGGAAGCGACTTAACTTCAGATCGATGTCCAATTTCTCCGGCATCTTCTTCAAGAAACTTTTGGTTGTCTGGACCATACGCTCTGCTTGTCTATTTGACGACGGATGGAACGGAGCGCATCGGATATGACGGATTAAATTATTCTGTAAAAAGACTTTAAATTCTTCGGAAGTGAATGCCGCACCATTGTCCGATACAAGTGCGTCCGGCAACCCATGGGTGGCAAACACGGATCGAAGTGGTTTAATAGCAGAAATAGATGAAGTGGATCTTACCACAAATACCTCGAGCCACTTTGTATGCGAGTCCACTATGATGAAAAAGTATCTGCCTTGAAACGGCCCGGCGAAATCGATGTGCAGACGAGACCATGGATATCTCGTTTCTTCCCAATGATGAACTGGTTCGCGCGGGTATTCATGCCGCGATTCCTGACACAGTAGACACTGCTTTACGACATTCTCAATATCAGAGTCGATGCCAGGCCACCAGATATAACTCCTTGCTAATGCTTTCATTTTCACGATTCCTGGATGTCCAGTATGTAGAGCCTTCAGAATCATCTGCCTACTTGCGGGGGGAATAATGGTTCGATTTCCCCATAATAGACAACCCTTCAGTGCTGTAATTTCGGTTCGCCTTGAATAGAAAGGATAGAGACTGTTGGCACGGTCGAGACTATCCGGCCATCCCCTAAACGCCCAGCTGAGCACTTTAGCAAGCTCAGGATTTTTAGCTGTTTGTGATGCGATATGTCTTGCGGAAACAACCGGCTGATCGATCATTTCTACCATCAGGATCTCCTCCTTTTCAACATCCTCTGACTCTTGAACTGTAATGGGGCAGCGACTGAGAAAATCCGCATTAGCCACTTTGTTGCCCGGACGGTAAGTGATGTCAAAATCATAAGCATTAAGGAATATACGTCGACGAAGCATTTGATAAGAGATGACTGCTGGTGTTGGCTTTGATGTGTTGAAAATACCCAAAAGAGGTCGGTGGTCTGTGACGAGCTCGAACTTCCTTCCGTACAGGTAATCGTGGAATTTTTTCACTCCACCGACCAACGCAACAGCCTCCCGATCGATTTGGGCGTAATTCCTTTCCGCCTTCGTCAGCGTCCTGGAGTAGAAAGCGAAAGGCTTCTCGCTTCCGTCAGGCATGCGATGATTGATGACAGCGCCAATACCATATGGTGAAGAGTCATATACGACGACAAGTGGAAGTTTCTCTTCGTAGTGGACCAAAACCCTATCGGAGGTGGCTAACTTCTTGAGACTGATGAATGCCTGCTGATGTTTCGATGACCACTGCCATTAAGAGTTTTTGTCTAAAAGCCGGTGCAAGGGCTCGGCTATTGTCGCCTTGTGTGGCAAAAACGAATGATAAAAATTAAGCAAGCCTAGGAATGCCTGCAGCTGCTTCTTGTCGGTTGGGGCCGGTGCGTTGTGTATTGCCTCGACCTTTTTATTTGATGGCCTGCAGCCCGAAACAGCATTTGTCCCTTCTTAGTCGCAGACCAGACTTATCGAAACGAGAGAGTACTTCTTGCAGACGGCATATTCCGAAGTGAATTTTCAATAAAGCATTGAACAATTCCAGGGGCTGATGAGATCCCAAATTGGAGTCGGGTTACTTTAAATGCTCCTTTGTGGGTGACGATTGTTTGCAGCAAGGACGATTTCTCATCAACTGTCAGCTGTTGGTATGCCTGAGTTAAATCCAGCTTAGCGAAGATGTTACCACCCTCAATCGATGAGAGCAGTGTACTGATGGCTGGAATCTGGTAGTTGTGTGGTTTGAGAGCCTTGTTGAGCGTCAATTTGTAGTCACCACAGATACGTATAGAGCCATCGCTCTTTCGAACCGGCACGATGGGAGTAGCCCAGTCAGAATATTCGACGGGCTCCAGGATTCCCTGTGCACAGAGTCGATCCAGTTCAGTTTCGACCAGTCCTCGAAATGCCAATGGGATCCGCCGTGGAGGGTAACGAATTGGTTTAACATCCGGAACGATTTGTAGTTCCACTGATTTCCCAGAGTAACAGCCCAAGCCTTTGGAAAAGAGGTGCTCGAATTTCTTGAGGACTCCCTCTACGGATTCCTGTATGATGTTTACTCCCTGGATACTGATGCCCAGCGGTTCGAACCAATTGCAACCTACAACATTCGTTCGATCTCCCTCGACGACTAGCAATGGAAGGTCCGAGATTATCTGTTTGCTATAGGTTATGTTTACGTCTGCTATGCCTCTGATGGGAATGTGATTTCTTTGAAAATCCATCAATTGTAGATCGCACTTGTGAACGGATGGTTTTTTGTCTAACCACAGTGACTCAAACGTTCGAGCTGACATAATTGCGTAGTTAGATCCAGAGTCAACCTCAAATTCACATGGATGACCATTTATGAAGGTGGTGGTGGATTTTTTGAGGTTAACTAGTGGCAATATCTGGTTAACTTCATGGCCCCTGCTCTTCTTACGATGAAAATTCCTTGTTCCATTGCCATGAGAACCAGTAGGTGTTAGGGAACGACAAACGCGCTGCAAGTGCCCTTTAACGCCGCACGTTACACAAATGGTGTCCTTGTGTGGGCATTGCGATCGAGGATGATTAGCTCCGCAGCCATTGCACGGTTTGTCCTTCGCTGAATGTCTGCTGCCTGAGAAGTTTTCCGTACTATTCCGATATCGTTGAGTGTTATGGTGTTTTACCAGATGTACTGAGTCTGTTTGACGCATTTCCAATGCATCTCTGGTGGCTGCTTCGGCAGTTGTGGCGCGCTCGATTACCTTCTGCAACTTAAGGTCCGTTTCAGCAAGTAAACTCCGTTGAAGTGCTTCATCTCGAAGGCCACAGACCAGACGGAGATCACGGAGCATGCGGTCGAGAGCGACGCCGAAATTGCAATCCACAGCCATTTTCCGCATTGTAGCCAGATAGTTAGCAAATTTCTCGTTGGGTTGTTGGTCACGTCGATAGAATTTGTAGAAAGCCGCAATTTCAGATGGGCGAGGGCAAAAATTATCGGTTAGTTTTGATTTAATCTGTGCTAAGGTAAGCTCACTTACCTTTGTTGGAGCTGCCAATGATGCCAAGAGGTCATAAAGTGGGGCTCCAGCCATCGTCAAGAACAGTGCTCTTCCTCGAACTGCCTCCTGAACATCATTGGCTTGCAGGAACAACTCAAAACGGGCATTATATGTCGACCAGCTGGATGGATTTGCCACATCGAAAGGTTCCAAGACGCCGACGGTACTCATGGCACCCGTTAGATTTTTTGGGAATAATTTGGAGGTACAGTTGGATGATTCGCTTTGCTTGCCATTTTCCTCTTTCGGCATCGATGATGACGATAATCAAATAAAATATGCGCGTGCGATATACAATACAACAATGATTTGTAAATCCTACCGACTGCGCCAGTGTAAAATACGCACGCGCAAATTATGTTGGCTATAATTTTTTATTAACTACTTTACATAAAATAACTATATAACCTTAGAATATCGGCTTTTTACTATCGCAGAGACTAACAGACTGACTAATGTCAGTATTCGTTTTTATTTGACGTTTAACTGCAGATATGGCCTATGTGGTATTTATAACAGGGACGTGCTTAGAGTACACAACAACAATAATTTAAAAAAATGGTGAAACACGTTTTTCTTTATTTTTGTTGTAGAACTTATGTACCAAATTTCAATTCTTAATTCCAAATTAAATTTTTTTTTCCGTACAAACTTGAACATTCGGTATCTCCCCTTTTGGAACAAAAATTAAAAGAATTCTTCCATAGTGGTTGTTTACGCCACAAAAGGAAACTACTGTCCAAATTTCAACTTTGTAGCGTTTTTTTTTTTTTTTTTTAGATTAAGAAATTATTTTTATTTACCGTGTTTTATGTACAAATTGGATTAAAACTAGACTATAACTAAAATAAAAATGTCGGCTCAACAAAAGGGGCCCAACGTATTTCAACTGACTACTTTATAATGGTTTTGTTTTTACAAAATCAGTATTATTGACAGCTTAATCTATTACATGTTAAGTAAGTAATTTTTTTTTACAAATAATTAATAAGAACATAAAAAAAAAAAATATAAGTGTTGGATGTTGTTTGGTGTGCGGGATGATTACAAGGGCCTATCCCCTGTAATGTCGATGGTCGGCAGTCTTGTAGAATGTGTTGCTATGTATGATGTCGTCAAACCTGGGATCGTTGATCGCTCGGGCGCTCAGGTATCGATGATTCGGTTCTACATTTACTTGGAACAATTCCTGTATCTCCAGATTTGGATGGTCAGCAAGATTGTGCAGAAGTCTTGTTGAGAGTTGCAGCATGTATTTCTCGATTGAGATCAGTCCAGCGCTGTCGTAGATTTTTCGGTTGTTGAAAAATCTGCGTGTGTCCTTATGCCTCCAAAGTCCCGTACAGGTTCTTAGGATTTTTCGTTCGAAGATCTGAATTTTCTTCATCATGGACGGTGAAATGGTGAACCAAATCGGGCAGCCATACGTGATGACCGGTCTGATGAGTTGCTTGTAAATTAGCAACTTGGTGTCCTTGCTGAGTCCGTTCCGCTTCTTGAGGAGCGGATGGACCAGATGGAACGCATAATTGGCCCTTCTTAGGATGTTCTCAGCGTGGTTATTGAACTTAAACTTCTCCGTGAAGTTAATTCCCAAGTACTTAGTTGAGGTTTTAACCGGTACCTCCGTGTTGTCGGGAAGAC
Source organism: Criorhina ranunculi (assembly GCA_951813785.1). Classification (NCBI taxonomy): domain Eukaryota; kingdom Metazoa; phylum Arthropoda; class Insecta; order Diptera; family Syrphidae; genus Criorhina; species Criorhina ranunculi. The sequence continues at coordinate 56,417,558 of OX638381.1, read as the reverse complement.
GAATCTTCAAATTGCTGCAACGGGTGGCAAATGCTCGACGACGAGTTACTGTCGTCGGTGTCCGGAAACAGATCAGCTCCGTCTTGCCGCTGTTTATTTTAAGTCCCCATTTGAGATAATAATCCCAGAGGCTTCGAATGTGGGCTTCAACACGTCGCGCTGCAATCTCTGGTGACAGGGAGACAGCGTATGTCACTGAATCGTCCGCATAGAGACAAGTTCTCGTCCGTGGAACATTCAGTGGCTGGTCCGCAGTGTACAGGTTGAAAAGGATCGGACCAAGTCTTGATCCCTGGGGCACTCCGGCGTTGATCCTCCTCGTTGACGACTTGATATTGTTCACCTGTACAAAAAAAGTTCTGTTGGTAAGAAAATTATTTATTAGTTTTACTAAATAATTGGGGAAACCGTATCCTAAGAGCTTGAAAATTAGTCCTTTGACCCAAACACTATCGAATGCCTTCTCTATGTCTAAAAGACAGGCCACTGTTGTTTCTTTTTTATTAAGTCCCCTGGTGACATCATTATGGAGCTTAAGGAGTGGGTGAATGGTCGAGTGCCTAGCTCGAAAACCATATTGAAAGTTAGGAAGAATTGTTCTTTCCGAACATAGTTGGTTGATTTTGACCAGGATCAAAGATTCAAAAATCTTGCTGATACAGCAAAGCAAGGCTATGGGACGATACCCGTTCACAGTCGAGCGGTTTGTTTTCTTTGGCACAGGGACAATTTTTGCTATTTTCCACGAAGCTGGAAAGTAGCTATTGTTAACGCAATTATTGAATATGATTGCAAGCAAGAGAATGGCAATGTTGGGTAACTTTTTCAGTAAAAAGTTAGAAATATGGTCAGTTCCCGAAGATTTTTTGGAATTGCTGTTCTGGATGATTTCCCTTACTTCCGCTGCATTTGTGAAGACTGCGTCAACGGTGGGGTTATTTGAAGGGTTTTCCTCGCTAAAGTTCGCTAATGGATTGCCCATAGAGAGCGCTTCACTAACTTCGGAATTGACTTGCTCAAGGAAGTCGGGAAGGTGCGCTGGTGGTCGGTCATTGAAATTACTTTCGAAGTGGACTGCGAAGGCTTCTGCCTTCTCGGCCGGAGTAGTAGCCGTATGCTGGCCATAACTAATGGCATCTGGTATGGTATTTGATTTCCCAACCAGTGCATTAATTTTCTTGAATGCGTCAGGGCCTGGTTTGATGTTTTCAAGACGTTTCTTGAACTCTACTTCATTGTGGTGCCTTACTGCTTGGAGGAACATCGTGTTAATGCACTGAAGTTGAGAGTGCACGCTGCGATATTCCTCATTAACAGTATTATAAGTGCGATGGAAAATTCTTTGGAGTCGCTTACGGAGTCGTTGTCTGTGAGCATAAATTGCTTGAATAGACTGGGGAAGATTAGCGTACCTATCTCTGCTGGTTCTAGGAGTCTTTTGCCTATCTATGGCATTGTTAACCACGGTATTGAAGTGGGTAATGAAACCGTCAATCTCAATATTGCTGAGATTCTGGTCTGGAGTAGGTGGTGAGAGGTCAGTCTCAATTTCCGAATGAAATCGGTTCCAATTAATTTTATTGAAAATGGTATGCTGTTCTGGCGTAACACGATGTATCATGATTCTGCGGTATAACCGAACCCTAAGTTCGACCGCTAGATGATCAGAATCGCTTGCGTGCGTAAAGCAAGTAAAATTCTGGAATTCAGGCAGAATACTAATAAAATTGGACGAAGCCAAAAAGAAGTCCAGAGTGGAGGGAGTTCTAGGAAATGTTTTGAGTGGTTGCGAAACAACCACGAAGGAATGTTGATCAGCATTACCATGCAGCCAGTCAACTATGGCTAAGCCCTGAGGCGAACTCTCGTCATCTCGCCAGAGTGGGTGTCTGGCATTGAAGTCACCACCAATCACACAATACGTATGGAGGTTGGATACGAGGTTAATCGTAGTCAGGTCTCTTTGGATGTTTTCTCGTGAAGAGTTACATCTGTTGTATACTGAGACGATCAGCAGAGTCTCCGTATCGGACACCGTGATAACTACCCCAGTGGCTTCCATTGCAAGCAAACCAGTAAAAATGATTTCATCACTTTTCATGGTGCTTCGAACAAGGATCGCAGTGCCTCTTCTTTCGGGGGATTTATTTACACTGAAAATTTCATAGCCGTCAGGCTTGAAGGGATTTCTCGAAGAGAGATTTGTTTCCTGCAACAATAAAATGTCGGGTTTTTTTGACTTAATGAATAAGCTCAAAGAAATACGTCTGGCTATGGAAAAAATTGAATTAACATTATATGAAATTATTCTTAGCCGATTTATTGTGGGGAGCATATTTCAAAAATAAATCTCCCTAAAATCAATGTTTTCGATCTGTCGTCGAGTGCGGCGTAGTTGTCCGGTATAACCTTCTTGGCCTTCTGAAGAATCGTAAAGAGATCCGTTCCAAAAAGTCGTTCTGTGTCATCAAAAAGGTTGTAAGTCCCCTTGGTCTGGGCAGCAGATGGTTTCGCTGGTGTATTGCGTGGCTTGTTGGCTGGAGTTGGGGATGGTTTGGGGCCTGGTTTGGTCGTTGATGAAGTCTTCAACTGTGTTTTGGTGTTCAAGGCAGCAACATCGGCGAAACTCATTCCGGTCTTGATACCTTGAGTGGCGGATTTGACTGCAAATTGATGTTGTTCCTTCTTCTTAAGAGCAATTTTCACCCTCTCAGCTACTTTTTGTTTGTATTTAGGACATCCTTTGTAGTTGGCTGGATGTCCAATCGACTGACAATTTGTGCAGTACACCTTGTCGTCTTTGTTGTTTGCTGAGTTGCGCAGGCAATTACCGGGAAGGTGCTCCTCCTTGCACTTTACACATCGGTATTTCATGCCGCAGTTGCTGGCCACGTGTCCGAATTTTTGACAGTTTCTGCACTGTGTGACTCCGTTATGTTTCAGCTTTTCCCAATGAACTTTTTGGTTCATCAGGAGGGTTTTTTGATAAACCGAAGGTAAATCGCAGGATTTTTCAACCTGTACCACGAAGTTGTTGAACTTGCGGTCCGTCCTAGTGGTTTTGTAAGGACTAACATCCATTACAGGAATGCCCTCGAGGATCAACTCGCTCTTTATCTCCGCTACATCATAGCTATGATGAATCCCTTTGAGGACCAGAAGCTTCTTCTTGTCCTCCTTGGACGTGTAAGTGTTGAATTCGGTCTTTCTGGACTGTAGGAATTCCTTTACTCTCGAGTGGTCTTCCTTCGACTTGGTAGTTATCACCGACTTCATGGAGTTGATGTTATGCACCTTGTAGGCGATACGGAGGCCCCTAGTGTATCTGCTAAGCTCAGCTACGTTGAGTTTGTAGCAGATTATTGGCGGCATTATGCTAGATTTGATGTCCGGGGATGACGCAGCAGTTGTTGTTGTTGTTTTTTTGTGAGCTGTTGTAGCCGGTACCGGTGGCGTATTGCTTGATGTTGACGGAACGATGGGCAATAGCGTTTGGTTCAATGTTAAGGTTGGCGTTGATGAGTCAGAGTGCTTGCGCTTTTTTGACTGCACAGCACAGAATTCTTTGTGCGATGACTCCTCATCGGTGGCTTCAGGCTCAGAATCGGAAGAGCAAGAGTGCTCTTCGTCTTCCGTCTCGCTGGCATCTCCATCGTTGGCCACGTCATCAACGACTTCCATGTCGTTTTCCTGAACTCCTTCGTTCTCATAGAGCGCATCCATATCGCTCAGTTTTTCATGGATTCCAACCAGAAATTCTTTACCATGGTTGGCCATCCCACTTTTAATTTTCTTGAGTATATCATTGTACGTCGAGATGATATTTTCCTTCCTTTTCTCCTTTTTACCCATTGCCTGTTGGGTCACACTCACTGTAACACAGTAAACAAGGGGTCAGGTAAAAACAAGCACTTTTAATATCACTTTAACGTTTTATGGTTTGGTTTGTTTAACTAATGCCCATTTGGTGTTGGGTTTCACAAAAGTTGTAGCGCAGGTAGAAACCTTTGCTGCTGTTGTTTTTTTTTTTTATTTTTTTTTTATTTTTTATTATATCACTTTCACTTTGGCGGACTGCACAAGCTCGGGAGCACGATACGACCGTCGCGGTTGAATGTGAATGATGAGTTAGACTTTTTTTGAAAAATGACTTTGTAGCGTTAACCGCGATGATGATGCTTTATATATGCAGATTTTTTTCTCCGTAAACCAGCCCTAAAACAATAAGGGTATTCACTTAAACTCGTAAAACCCTCGTAAACCGTATAAATTTACCATCGCAAGAGCCTTGTAAATTTCTGCGACGATTTTGACTCGGAAATCACCCTCGGAAAATTATACTGCTGTCAAAAATTGTGCTGCTGTTAAATTACATTCTCATTTGAATTAAATAACAACTGTTACCTTCGCCAAATATCTCCAACATTAATAAGTCTTGTATCGCAGTATCTTTAAACAATCTAATAAGTTTTTTCTTTTCACTAATTTTCGGCATTTTCATATGTTTAGCGACAGTTTGATAACAGTTGCAGAACAACAGATTCAATTACGCCACTTGTTTCCGAGGGATATTCATTTAAAGCACCTCGTAAATTTACAGAACTACGAGATGCGTAAATTTATCAGTTTCTTTTCATTGCCTCGAACAACAGTTTTTCCCTTAACATCTTGTTTTCCATGAACGCATTAAGGACGATAAACGGGGTACGTCTGTATATAGATAGATAAATGAAAATGTGTAAAATGTGCACAAATTAGAGACCTGGAGAAGGATTTCAACTGTGTTACGCAGCTTGTTTGAAATTGTTTTACGACTTTACCAAATTTCGAATTTGTTTACCACTTCGTTACGAAGTACAGGAAGGAAGATGTTATTTAATGATTTTTGTACGATTATATTCAATTGAATGAGTGGTTGCGTTGGGGTATCTTGCCACGGTGGATGAGCTAAATCCATTGACAATGTAGAAATAGCTAATTTATCGAACAAAAAATTTGGCCTACAAGGTACCACAATGTACACAAAACCAAAACTTTGTTTTTAATTTTTTAATGCTCAGACATTTTTGGTTTCATTCAATTATGAATTATAATATAACTAGGTATTACTATTCTGGTGGTTTGTTTCATAATTTAAACCCTTTCAAGAGACTTTAAATGAAGGATTAACGCTCTAGAGAGCTTACCTTAATCGCCGAATACATTTTGACCAGACCAGGCTTTGTCAGCAATCCATCAAAGATTATCGTAATTCCAACTTGATTGAGGGGGAATGAATAATGCACCAATTATCTGGATCTGTAAGCTAACAGTTGGGTGTAATTTGCTAAGCTTTATACGCAGTTATTTTTTCGTAATCCACAGAACATAGTGATTTATTTAGCAAAACATTGTAATTTAAATAATAAAACCAGTTGCAAACCAATTACAAAAAATAAATAAAAATAAAAATCCAGTAAAATTTTGGTTTTTCCCAAAAGATATAAAAAAAAGTAAGTGCTCCAGTTCCAAACATATAAATTCAACTTTAGATAAAGAATTTAAAACAATCGAATGATCGCTCTACCACAAATAGTTCAGACTAGCGACATTTTTAGACATAGACGGAGCTTTCACTGATGTAAAATCTACATAAGCTTATGCATATTTTCTTTATTAAAAATGGGTACTAGTACTTGTTTTATTGCTTCAGATTTGACATCAGTGAAAGCTCCTTCTATGTCTAAAATGAACTATTTGTGGTAGTGCGATCATTCGATTGTTTTAAATTGTTTATCTAAACTTGAATTAATATGTTTACTAGAGCAATTTCATTTTTTTATTTCTTTTGGGCAAAACCAAAATCTAACTGGATTTTTTATTTTTATTTATTTTTTTGTAATTAGCGCGTGCTAAAGGGTTTATGACAGCAGCAGGGTAGGGCAACAGCTGATCTTGCTGGAATATATGGCTGGTTTTGAACATTATGTGAATAGAAGTTTGGAAAAATGTCTGTCGTATGTGAACTTAACTTTGCAGACGTAACATAATTAAGCAAACATGGATGAGAACGTGATGAGACGTAAAGTTGAGAGGCAGCATTTGCCCTTCATTACTATTATATAAAGACGAAACATTAAAAAACTTTGGCCCCGGTAATCTCAGCAAATACTGAACCGATCAACGTGAAATAAAATTTATAATATTCTTTATTTTTACGAAATCCAGTTAGGCTACTCTTTTTTATTTAAATGTTTTTTGTTTACAGGAGAACTTAACATTTATATTTTTTTCATACTAATTTTAAAGAGGTTAACCGACATATTCACTCCTAACTTTAAATCAATTTAAAAATTGCAAGAACTAAATTGTTTGTATAAAGTCAATATGCTTACGCAAATTTTAAGCCCTTCATCTTTTTTTAATTATACCTACTTGCTGAGAAATACATAAATAAGTACTTTCAATACATCCATTACTCTTCTTTTTTTTTATAATTCACTAGCGCTAAAGGGGTTATGAATACCCTTAAGATGATTCACACAGCGCTAGTGTTGGTGTAGTGATTTTGAAACTCAGGTAGAATTAGGTTTCAGTCTTTTTCCTCCGAGGGTGGTGTCCAGAATGACTGGGGAGAATTATTGGTACCGTTGCCATTGCTTATAATTCACAGTATTTCTTTCGAATATCCCGATGTTATTAGTACAATCTTTTATTTGTTTACAACGCTGACCTCGATTCAATCACGATGACGAGGTTGCTGCTTTGTTCCATTTCATCATCGTACCGTGGTTCTCGCACGCTCTCTTCCTTCCATTCCTATTCCTACTTTGTATGATCGTGAAGTACGAGAACATGTGAATCATATTTTTTCCCCACCTTCATAGGGGAAGTAAATATTGCAATCGGCAAAAAAAAGGGTTCGAGATTTTGACAAAGCTTCACATGAAATCATTTGCACCTGTTTTCGCAGTGATGTTTGTGTGTGCGTGTGTATCTGACAATTTTTTCTCCTTCGATATCTGGAGAACAGAATAACATACAATCATGCGGTTTTTTAAATTTTATTTGTCAGCATGACACTTAGATCTGGTTAGATTTTGGGTAAAATTGGTCTAACAGATGCTGAGAACGTAAGCACGTTGTGCTGTGTGTCGGAAACTATTTTCGCTGTTATATAACGCAATATGAGGTGGGAAGTACAGGGCCCCTACTCTGTATTGCGATTTTAAAGTTCGGATAGTTCGAAAGTAAACATTTTGTATGGGCAATTTGAAACGCAATTCATAAAATCCATACAAAATTTCCGCATTCGAACGATCCGAACTTTAGAATCGAAATACAAAGTAGGCGCCCAGGACTGGCTCCCCAGTAGAGTTTTTTTTAAACTGCTTGGTTTTTGAGTTAAGCCAGATAGTCTCACTCATAAACCAATCAGTTAAAGAGGGAAGTATGTTTTTTCATCGGCCAACTGAACTGAATCTAACCATATACATATTTCTTTTCCCATTCGATGTTTGTACTCAATTCATCCAAAAGTATAAAACTCGGTAAGGTATGAATAAAATTGAGTAAAATTATGTAGATAGAAAGAGAAAATATAAATTAAAACTGAAACAGATTGTGGATTTGATTTTAAATATGCTCATGTTAATTTTTTTTTAAGCGGAAGATGATAAATACCCTGGCTTTAACATTGGTATTGGATAACAAATGACATGATTTTATTTATTTTTTACACAGTTTTCGATACAATCGGAATAGCTTCATAAAAATCTCCCCGATTTTTGTTTAAAAAAATATCTTTTTGAATTACGTAGGTACCAAATACAAGAACAAGACAACGTTAAGAAAATGTATTTTAACCTTCTTTACTTGTAGGTTAATTTTCCTACTTTTTGTTTATTATAATAATATAAATATAGTTAAGATTTATTTGTCTTCTTTTTTATCATAAAGAAAACATAATGATCTAAAGAAATACAAATTTGTCAGAGAAATCCCGTAACGCCAAAAAGAAATCTTTACAACATTCAAATGAACAGCCTTCACAGAGACAGAAAAGATTTAATTATCAACGAGATTATTGGAGAAGAATTCATGGAAATGGGGATCAAAATGCAGCAACAGCAAGTTTTAACACTTCAAATGTGAATCAGTTTTTGGGCAATAGGGCAAACATTTCCTTGATAATGTGAGGTCATATAATACACAATTCCAAATCACATCTTTTGGTTGAAAACAGATAAAGGAAGGAAACTTCATGCCGACTTTTAAGGTGCAAGGGCAAATATACCACCTCATCGGAAGCTTGATCCCCCAAACAAGCAATCCAAGCTTCCTCCAAATATACTTCATCTCAGAAGCGGATCAGATCTTTTTGCAGCAAACATGGCTTCTAATCTCAAACGGGAGATCATAGAAATACTTCAAAGTCTCTCAAAATGAGTATTTTGAGACCACATTGGAACATTTCCCTCCAAATTTGCCAGACTTCAAAGTTATTATTAAGGTATTAAGGTATAATTCTACAACAGCAAATGAAATTGCCGTGTTATTGTTGGATGAAGATAAGAGTCCCCGAGACATTGTTTTACATAGAAGAGGTGGACACTTACAACGTATTTCGGAGCTCCATCAATCATATGACCCACTCCAATACCCATTAATGTTCATTCGCGGTGAGGCCGGTTATTGCATAAGGATTCCACAGATTTTACCTGCAACCGGCTAAATAAATTCAAATAAAACTGTTTCTTGCAGGAAATTTTACGCTTATAGATTGATGGTAAGGGACAATGAGACAAACTTTTTGCTTTTAATTCGTAAGCTTTTGAGTCAGTTTGTGGTGGATATTGCAGCTAAAATGATAACAGACAGGCTTATTTTCATAAGAACTCATCAGCAGACTCTGAAAGCTGATAATTATATTGATCTCGAAGACGCTGTAAGCAATGATGTTAATGTTAATCCTCGGAATATAGGCCAACTTATAATTTTGCCATCTACGTTCAATGGATCACCAAGTTATTTCCACCAAAAAATTCAAGACGCAATGACATACATATGTCAGAAAATATGGTCGGTCAGATCTCTTCATAGGAAACTATGACATGCAATCCAGAGTGGCCGGAAATTAAGGCTGAGCTTCTTTCGAGGCATGTTTAATATGTTTTTGTTTTTATATTATGACAAAAAAAGTATTTCTAATAACTTCGCGAAGCAACGCAAGCACGGGTCTGCTAGTTCTATATAAATACAAAATCGAAATCTGTTATTTCGAGGTACTACTAAAAACTTTAAGGTTACATTCCGGATCCCAATAACTGGAAACAAAGCAAACCAACATTTTCAAATGACTCTCATGTATTGTACACAAAGACTGGTGAAGGAGCTAGAGCTGGAATCTACGATCAATATACGAAAACTTCCCTATACTGCAGGCGAAAATTCACGCAATAGAGAATAGAACTATGCATCAGAGAGAATACAAACAGATTCATATATAGGGTGGGCTATCTGTTGGTTTCTTTTTGAATCATATGTTATTTTGACACTGACAGCTCTTATGCGCGCAAAAAATTTGTCAGAAAATCAGTATTAAATTTTGAAATGTATAAAGTAGATCGATTTATCCTTGATATATTGCCAAATTACTTCCAAAAACCATGCTGTGTTGCCGAAACAGTGCGAATTTTGAAAAGAAATTTCGGTCGAAATAATGCTTGGCCGCCATGGAGGTGCGATTTAACGCCGTTGGACTTTTTTTTGTGGAGTGCCATTCAAGATCGATACTATGCGAATAATTCAGTGCCGATTCAGATGAAATGGAAAATAAAATCGAAAATCTATTGAAAAATTGGGTTGAAGAAGTTTTACTCTTTTTAGTAAAGCAACAAAAGTTGAAAAATATTGAACAGTTTTTTTTTTATAGCTTTTTTAAAAATAAACCTACAGATGGCATACCCTAGATAATGAAAACATTTACATTCTATCTGACAGCGAAGCTGCCTTGCTAGCAATTAACGCTTACGAAATTAATTTCAAACTAGTTTAGGACTGCTCAGATGAACTAGCCAGAAAAGGCTCTGCATCAATCCTTATGATGCCATGACCATTCTACAGTCTTCCAAGAAGTATAGCAAAAGGCAGTATAAATAATTGGCTAAAAAAATAAGCACACCATTACTGGACGGAAACAGAAGGTAACAGACAAGCCAGAATTTGCATAGCAACCTCCTACCAAAAAAGAACAAAACGAATTCTACAACTAACAAGAAGTCAGATACGAATTGTGACAGGCTTTCTTAACAGACACTGTCGGGTTAAAAAACATCTCATCACTATGAAGAATAAGCAGAACACATAATGGGTGGTGTGAATAAAAGCTGAGTGTTAATGTTCCCTCAAGTTTTTAGAGGGAACACTCTATTTGAGGTGAATAAAAATGTTTTTCGTCGACTTTAACGATAACACTCCACACACACACTTTGACATTTAAAGGTTCCTTAGATTTTGGTGTGAATAAAATCACATTTTATTGAGAGAACACTCGAACAAATTGAGAGTTTTTGGGAGGTAGGGGAATGTTGTGTACCTTGGACCTAGTGTACCTCGGTCCGAGCCGATTTTCTCTGGTATGTTTATATTCTTCCGACAAAAGTCCCGCTACAATTTACGTGCCATATCACAACAAGTTCACTCACTCTGCAACTGGTACTGCGACGCGTCAGTGTAGTAAGTTATTTGCTGAGAATATTTTTTGCAGCCAAAAGTAAAATGTTATCTATTTTTGTTTAGTGTGTTGTAGAAAATTTCAAAGCGGAAGCAAGCTCCGGATAATTTTAATAAATGAAAATATTATTTAACTTTTTAACTTAAGTCAGGTAAATTTAAGTTATCAAAATGAAAAAAAGTTACAATTGTTTAAACAAATAAAGTGCGCATGGTGTACCTTGGTCCAACACTTTCGGTGTACCATGGACCGGTCCAAGGTTCACCTTGATGCTTACTTCAGCTGTATAACCATGCTCCAATGGTTCCTCGAACGCCAAAGCACAGACAGGTTAAATTCAAAACACCCATTCCAGAATCAGATACCTATGAAGACTTAGCGGCGATGAAAGCTTAAGCATTGATGAACTTTTGAATCTTGTAAAGGAAAACAAAACTTAAATGTATATATGTCAGCATTTAATGCCAAATTTCTTTCTTTTTTGTAATGGATTGTCAGTTTCTATTTGTTCAAGTAATAAAATTTAGCTTAAGCTTATAGCTATCGACGAAACTTGCTACTGAATGTGTATGGTCCAAGGTACACTATGGTATGGTCCACTTACAAAGTGTACCTTAGACTAAGAAAACCATGTCCACTTATTAAGGTCCTGAGAAAAATTAATGAACCTTTTGAAACATTTAATAAAGATTCTAGAAAGAATAATAAATAGGTTATAGTTTTCAGGGTTCATCTCTCTGATGAGATAATATAGTGAGCAGTAAACATACATTTACTGAAAATCGGTCCGAGGTACACAACCTTCCCCTACTTTTTCATATATAAAACTTTATGCAACATTTTTGAAATAGATTTGATAGATACATTTTTTTTTAGATAGATGAATTTTATTATACTTGAATTAATTTACAAAATCAAAGAAAATAAACTCCAGATGCATTTAAACATAACTGTGTCCTGTCTATAGACAAAAATCACAAGAAAAAAGAAAAGCAAGCAAAAATTCTTCTGTTTTGTTTTGTTTTCGGTCGTTATATCCGAATTTCATGACAAACAACCACCACGAAAAGGTCGTTATAACCAAAATGGTCGTTATAGCCGAAGTCGTTTTAACCGAAAGATTTTATTCATTATTGTATGGCAAACCAAACTTTAACTTTGAACTACGTCGTTATAACCGAAATGTCGTTATAACCGAGGTCACTATTCGCGAATTCTACTGTACATGCTTAATCTACCTCTCATCGTTCAAGTACATAATTTTTAGGTTGTAGTTGAAATGGAGTTAAAGTGTTTCCGTGAAAAAGGTGACAGCCAGTTTCAACCAACAGCATATTATTTGGTGTACACTGCTGCAGTTTAAATACTCTTTTTAAAAAGCCCCATACAGCATGATTGATGTGGAGACAGCCTGAAATATTTGATATTTTATTTTTATTGATATTTGTTTGTCTTCCAGACAGTTTTTCCAGGCTACACTTATAGCCGACTTAGCTATTGTAAGTTTCTCCTTAAAACGTTATTCCATATTCATATTACTGCATATATGTTCATACCCATGTACTTGTACGATTTCACTCTTCTAGCTCCTGTCCATAAAAAAACAGTTTTGATTTCTGGCATACCTTCCTCCACCTTTTCTGAAAACCATTGTCTTAGACTTATTTATGTTCATGTTTAACCTCCACTTCTGGCAGTATCTTTGTAAGTGATTGATCATTCTTTGCAAGCTCTCCGGTGAGTCTGCAAGCAACACCAAATCATCTGCATACATCAAAACTTTTATGAGGATCCCTCCGATTCTTATGCCTCCACATATATATTCAGTTATATCATCAATGAATATGACGAATGCTAGAGGGCTAAAGTTGCATACCTGTTTAACACCCGTCACAGTTTTGAAAAAAAATTTCCTGGTCTGCTTATCGTTCCAGACTACCGAGGATGTTCTTTCATACAGCTTTTCGATTAGATTACCAAACTTTTAGTTAGGCCTTGGTTATATAGTTTGTAGAAAAGTGCACTCCTATCTACCGTGTCGAAGGCTGCTTTGAGATCCACAAAGAACGCATGTAGTTTTTTCTTTAATCTTCTTAAAATTCTGTGGCGCAATTGTTAAAATGAAAATTTGTTTTTTTGTTGAGTACACAGTTTTCTCCTAAACCAGCCTGAAACTGACTCAGAAGATGATTTTACGAAGTCCACTCTACTCTTGAAAACGTCTAGCCAAAATACCCATTAATATTTTTAAGGACGAATTTAAAAACGCTATTCCTCGGTAGTTTTCAGGTTGGTTAGGGTCGCCTTTTTGAAGATGAGAAAAATCACACTCTGTTTGAAGCTGGTTGGGACATCTCCATTTTTGATTCACTCACTAAGTGACAAAAATAATGCAATACGACTAGATTGTCGACAAAAATAAAAATTAACTAACGGTTAACATTAATAGTGTTCACCAGGGCTCGAATAATTATGGATTAAAAACTGGCAAAATATGTATGGAATTAAGGATCAAAAATCGCAGAAATATGGATAAAAATGTGGAGTAAAAAATTGCATTTTCCTGACTTTTGATGTCATTTTATTTCTTAAATATGATTGCAATAAAGTATAAGATGTTGTTTAAATTTCCAGAAATAAAACTACGTCGTTTTTCATCAAAAATATTGCGTATAAAATCGTACGCTTCGGATTCGGGTGTATTGGCGTTCTGTAGAAACATTGATATTCTACGAAGAATATCAAAGCCGGTGTTTCGTCGCTTATCGCCATAAAATTTTTCCCGAACGCCGGCAAGCTCAGCTCCATCAAACTTAACACGGATGTTCAAAAACTTCTCAATTGAAACTGACAACGGAACGCCTTGATCTTGCATAGAATGAAGCGCAGCAGTGAGATACGAATAATTCGTTTTTATGAAATCCAATTCTCTCTTGACAGTCGACAAATTCACTAGCCTTTGTACCGCTCGAATAGACTCAGCACCTTCTGGGTCGAATGAGTCGACGACATTTCGTCTGAACCAGCACTGAGGGCTCAATGGGAAAAACATAATCATTGCTCAATACCAATGAAAAATGTTCTTCTGAAATGCGAATGTGTGCAAAATATGGGTCGAAAATATATATATGGATTTATGCGCAAAACCGTCGAAATATTTAAATAAATATTTAATATTTAAATAAATATTTATTCGAGCCCTGGTGTTCACTATTCGATCGTCAAAGGTGTTAAGCATTCAAAGGTGTTAAGTGATTTTAACACTTTTTTTCGCTATGAAACTTGAAACAATGTGTGTATTTACCACCTTCATCTAAAGCTAACTCCTGAAATAAATGCAACAGAGAAAAGCCGAATAGACCAACATTTAAGTTGTCGCATAACACCTTTATCGGGTAAAAAAATCAAAATTTTCAATAATGTTACTTAACACATTCTCATTCTAAACGCTTCAATTCATAAATGAAATTGAAGGCAAAAAGAGATTTGGCAAGAAAGATTTTGTCAAAATCTTACAATTTTATCCGGAGATGAAAACTAAAAATTTATAGTTTATTTTTGGCGACAAATTGAATTTGATAGTCCTTCACAGTGATAAGGGACTCAGTCCCACCTCATTATTTTATCTATTTATCTACTACGAGGTACACTCGGTACACTTCTTGTTCCTACGTAATTAAGACAATATTTAGAACACTTTGAAAAATGCTTGCCAATTCTTTAACTAAAAAGTACTTACAACATAAACAAAGTTTCCAAGGAATTCGACTCGAACTTAGCCCGAGTAATCCGAAAGTTTATAATTTAAAGTTAAGTTTAATATGTACAATTTTATTAACCAATTTATTTATATTTTTAAGGTTTCGTCTGACGTTGGCTCTCTTATTCAAATGATTGGTCCTCACCCAAAAATGTTTGCTGGCATGAGTGAACGAGTAGACGAGCTGATAAACAATATAACAGCGAAAGTTCCTGTGTAGATATCATTTTAGTGTCAAAATGGAATTTGTTCATAGATAATGCAAATTCATATAATGCGACATGAGTGCTTTAAATAATTTAACATCCACTTAGTACTTTAACCTACAATTTTGCATCGAAATAAAATTCAAAGGAAAAATAAAATTAAAATACGTAATTTGAATCTGAAAAGAAATCCATAGTAAAACTATGCATTACTGTAATATTTTGAAATTATGTATTTATGTTTAATATTTCTTAATTTAACATTGCATCTTTAATATTTGTTAAAAAGTTTGTCTTAACTCATTTTTTGGGGAAATAAAAGTAATTTTTTAAAATCTGTTTGAGGAAAAGAAGGTTTCTTACTTTAAATCAAAGTTTTAAAAGAGTTTGTGGCGGTAAACTATAAATCAATCTTATAGTATATGGTTGTACCACATGAAATGTCCAATTTTGTGGCAAAAATTTAAAAGCCAATATTTATTTTTTATAAATTTTTATTCAATCAAAATATGAACCGTTAGCATCTATAACTTTCTTCCACTGTGATTCAAGGTCAATTATTCCTTTTTTATAAAAGGCTTGATTTTTGAATGCGATAAAGTCTTCAAAGGCTTTATGACCTCTGCTCGGTTTCGGAATACCTTCTGCCGACAAAATGACTCCAGACTACGGAAAAGGTGATAATCCGTTGGAGAGATATCAGGAGAGTACGGTGGATGCGGAAGAATTTCAAATCCCGACTGTAGGAGTTTTTGCACCGTTAGACGTGAGGTTAGGGGTCTAGACTTGTCATGCAAGAGGATTGGATTATGCCTGTTTGCCAACGCAGGCTGCTTTTTCGATTTCCGCATGCACTATGTCGATTTCCTCACAATATTTCACTGCATTTATCGTTTCCCCTGGTCGAAGAAATGAAAAGTGGATTAGTCCTTTCGATGTCCACCAGACTGTCACCATAACCTTTTCTGGGTGAAGACCGAGTTTGGGGCTGTATTTTGGGTTTTCGTCTGCATCCAACCACTGTCCAGATCATTTACAGTTGTCATACAAAATCCACTTTTCATTACACGTGATTATACGGTCCAAAAACGGTTCATTTTGGTGCCTAAAGCTCTGCGATGCACAGATTTCTAAGCGTCTAGTTTTGTGACTCGTTCAGTTCATTAGGCACGCACTTGTCGAGTTTTTTTACCTTTCCTATTTGGGATAGGTGTCGACTTATTATCATGGGGGATACTCCCATGTTCTGCGCAATGTCCCGCACCGTTTTCGTTAGGTCTTCATTTACCGTTGCTTTTAAAGCATTGTTGTCAAGTACCGTTTCCGGTTTCCCACGTGGTTCATTTTCGAGGCTAATATCTCTCGAACGAAACTTACCAAACCGACGTCGAATGCTGCGTTCGTTTACAGCTACATCCTCAAATGCGTCATTAATGTTTTTGGCTGCCAGAGACGCATTATGTCCCAGATAAAATTAATAAAAGAAGGAAATCCAAATTTGAGCTGTCGACAGCATGATAAACAATTCCTAGAAAAAAAATAACTGTACCTACAACGAACCCTAAAAGTCCCACACATCAAACACACATACTATCTTGTCTTATAAAAAAAAAAATTATTCACTTTGTGGTACAGATGTTCACTCGAGGGCCTTCTTATTGAGAACGAAGTAAAAATCAGACATTACATGTGGTACAACCTAATACATTTACACCGGAGCTAAATTCATCGTTTCGGTTAAATTCAACATTTCAGGCCAAATATAATATTTCCCAACATTTCCAAATGTTGAATTTCAGCGAAATGTTGAATTTCGTCGCTGCATTTGTAAGTTTGTCAAATCGAACAAACCTCTTTACAAATTCCGCACGTCATTTAATGACTTTTCAGCCCGCTGACAAAAAAAAGAACAGGTGTCAACAAATCAATCAATCATTTCTTTCATTTATAACTCCATACTATATTGAGTCAGCAATATATTTAATATGTCTGGACTAGCACTTAAATTCATGTTTAAATTAATATAGCTAAAAAAATAAATTCTTTAGGTTCAACCACTTCTGATTTCTAAACAGAAAAAAAGATCAGTAATCAACTCTGACACTAGCTGTCATTTGAAATGTTGAAGTTTCAGTGGGAAAGCAAAATTGGATTTCGAATTTTTTTCCCCGAAATGTTGAATTTAGGTGCGGTGTAAATGTACTATAAGTTAAACCAGAATGGTTTCAGTCCCCTACTCAACAGCAGAGAAGAATCGTTTATTTTAAAATAAACGAAAAATAATAAACAGGTGAATTTTATGTGTCACAGAAGAACTTTCTATTCTCTGTAGGCGGCAAGTGGTAAAAGTGGTTGAAACTGGTGAACCTGCCAGCGACACAAGAAGCGCAGATGCGCCGTTTTGATACCACAACTCACGTAACCTGGATGTTGATGGGCGTGGCTAATAGTTCAGTTTTCAGATCCACCCTGTGGAGATAAGAAAATTGATAACGTTGCATATTTTAATGTTAGAAATCTTAGATAGTTCCTTGAAAAAGGGTTTTCCGAGTGTGCATTGCCCGGCTCTAGCTAGTGCTGGGCATGTTAAAAATTGTTAATCACCCTGCACAACTTTTTATATAAATCTCTCCCATTCTTATGTAACGTTATCTATAAATACTCATAGCGGACATGTTTCACATGTCAGTCGCAATCATCTCATTTGTATTAACCGATCACGCGTTCATGTAATAAATATGTTTTACCTTGTTCTTTTACTTTTAACCGGATTTTTTACAATTTTGTGTCGAAACCCGGGAAGTTGAAGTTGGTAAAAAATGCAATTTATTACAATTTCGCGTCCCTAAAGGCTTGAATTCAGTTACGTGTACTTTCGCAAATGGAGTTAACGACACGTGCTGCATACCGAGGTCAGGTGACAAAAATTGTGAAAAGTGCGCTTGACTTTTTGAAGGACTATGCTTGTCAATTACAGACGATAATGCCGATAGGTTCGATGAAATTGAAGACGAGCTCGTATCGCTTCTTGAAAGGCTGAAAGCGACTAATGATAGTCTTAACACTATAAACGACGAGCTCAAACAAAAGTCACTTTTGAAGTCGGACGATTCGGTAAAAACAGGTCGCTGATTATCAAGATCCGGCTATCGGTGCTCTTTTTCGTCTCAACGTGCGATTGGCAAAATAACATCAAAAGCAGAATTCGGGTCCGTGTTCAACCGAGCTTAATAAAACTTCCACAAATGCCAGGCAAACAATGGTGGGTCCAAGCTTCCACTTCTTCCTCTTAAACGATTTGACGGAAGTTATCACGATTGGCTGCCTTTCTTGGAACAATTTCGGTCTGCATTCCACGAAAATGCCGCCCTACCCCCCCCCCTGAAAATTGTAACTTTTTGGAGTCGGTTTTGACAGGTGATACAAAGAAAACCCTAGCTGGGTTTACGCCATCTCAAAAGTGTTACGATGCCGCAATTTCCCTCTTGCAAGAGCACATACAGCAATTGGTCAATCTTACTGCAATTCGTGACCGAGTTGATGTTTCTGGGCTTCGAAATGTGTACAGCTCAGTAATTGCTTGCACCCGTTCGCTCACTGCGTTACATGTACCTACGAGTCATTACTACGTCATGCTCAGATGTATATAATGTCAAAACAAATGTTTTTTTTTTAAAACAATGAGGTATGTTGTGGTGGTGCCTAATAAAATGCTATCAATTCGTGCGGTTATAGATGGTAGCGGCTAACACACATACAGCCACGAAAGCATAGTTAAAAAACTGAATTTAAAACCAATCGGCTCTGTAAACCATTCGGGAGTAAGGTAGCAAGTCCTTTCGAAACATTTCCAAAGGTGAAATCATTCGAAATCATTTAAAACCCGGTGTTGTCGTTTCATTGGAGGCAGTAGTAGTGCCGAAAATTTGCGTCGACGTATTAGAAGTACCACAGGAAACTGTCCACTTTCGGAAACATACAATTTTCATATGTTGGGCCCATAAAAATGTACATTGAGGATGATCTTAGGCTCTTAATTCGCTCCGATTGCTACTGGTCCATGGTAACGGAGAAGCAACATCGTCAGTCGACTGAGGGTAATAGAGACAGTTTTTGGCTGGGGATTGCAGGGTCTTCACATCTCTGTAAGTGACAATGCATTTTCATCATCCAAAGAAAATTCTTTTTTTTCTTTCAGTAACCTTGTGAATTTGACGTCGATTAAAGAAGAGGATTCCCGTAATTTTTGTTCACTGGAAACTATTGGCATCAGAAGCAGCGAAGACGAGAGCACGGCGTTAACAATAAACTTGATCGAAAGTGCATCACCAGAGAAGGCTCACGCTACGTTGCCAAGCTGCCCTGGAAAAATTGTGACTCCGTCTTGATTGACAACAAGGCTCATGCTTCAAAGCTTGGATGCGCTTGTTCGACGATTGTCTAGAGATACAGCTAAGCTAATGGAGTAATAATAATAATAATAATAATCATAATAATAATAATAATAATAATAAAGCTTTATTCACTCGTGTATATGTAGGTTAACAATGTTGTGTACATTTTGATTGTAAATATCTTTTGTTTAATTTCTATGTGATTTCATTTTTGTTTTAATTTCAAAATTTGCAATTTCTTTATGTTTAATTAAAATAAAATTGTTAGCAATTTCTTCAGTTTCTACGGACATAAGTCTCCCCCAGTATCTTCCAGTTATTTTGGTCGTGTGTTTCTCCTTCCCATCTATCTATAAAGCTCTGTAAACTATCTTTTCATCTGCCTTCCCACTCTCCTTGCGCTGTCTCTTGGGATCCACTCCGTCAATGTCTTTGTCCATCTGTTGTCCTCATCTCGAATAGCGTGTCCTGCCTTCTGCCACTTCAGTGTACTTGCCTTTTCCAATACATCGATAACGTTGGTGCTTTGTCTTATGTTCTCGTTTCGTATCCTCTGACTTTTGTTGATTTTTAGTAGAGACCTCTCCATAGCTCTTTGGTTTACTTGTAGTTTTTGTTTCAATTTCGATGTTAAAGACCAGGTTGTTTTCTTGTCTGTGAACTTATATTTGAGCTTTAGATGTTTTTAAGGTTCCAGAACCGCTTCCAATTGTTTGTCACCATTCTGTCAATTTCCTTTTCATGTCCTTGTTTGAAAGAAATCAACTGGCCGAGGTACACATATTCTTCGCAATATTCTAGTTTGTTACCATCTAATTCGACATCTTGCTCTCTTCGGTTGGTCATTAGCTTGGTTTTCGATTTGTTCATTTCCAATCCGACTTCTTTGCAGCCTTGGGCCAAGCGGTTTATCATTCTTTCAATTTGGTCAGCAGTTTTACCGAAACGCATTATGTCATCTGCAAACCTCAAGTTGGTAAGGTTTTCCCCGTTAATGCTTATTCCGAATTCTTCGAAGTCGACTTTTATAAAGACATGTTCTAGTTCCGCGGAAAAAAGTGTTGGCGAGATCGGATCGCCCTGTCTTACTCCTCTCTGTATCTCAAAATGTCTTCTTTTGGCTGTGCAGTTTTCATAAATTTTTATCAGGATTGAAATGTATTTTCGTGGTATGCCTTGAGCCTGAGCGCTTCCCAAATCCGCGTATGTTCAATAGAGTCAAAAGCTTTATAGAAATCAATGTATGCCACATATAATTCTTTTTGGTACTCTCCAGCTTTTTCAATAAGTTGGTTTACGGATTGTAGGTGGTCCATGGTGCTGAAACCCGACCGGAATCCCGCCTGTTCTTTCGGTTAATTCTGATTAAGGGTTCCCTTCATTCTAGCTAGTAGACATTTTGTGAATACCGAATATATTTTAGACAGTACACTTATTGGTCTATAGTTGTTTTGGTCTGCCTTATCTCCCTTTTTATGGATAAGTATAATTGACGATTCCTTCCTGATGGAGTACGATGCTACAATGAGACAGCTCATGCGTGACGGTATTGCAGAACCAATGCAAAATTATCAGACCAGCATCACACCCGAGTATTTTATTTACCTTATCGACCTGTACATAAAGAAGATAGCCTAACAACAAAGCTTCGCGTAACGACCTTCTGTGGACAGGAGCCAACTTGTTACCAGACGTCATGATGGTTTTGCTGAATTTTCGTTTGGGGCCCTATGCAGTAGTTGCTGACATCGAGAAAGCATTTCTTCAGATTCTCCTGCACGAAGATGATCGTAATAGCCATCACTTGTTATGGTTCAGTGAAGAAAATAAATCGCCTTTCGATAAGTTTAGGGTCATGGTATTCAGGATGATTATAGTGACGTTTGGGGTAAATAGTATCCCATTTCTCTTGTGTGCTACCATTCGACATCATTTGGAGACCGAACCACCTTGACACCAATGATCGACACCAATTTGCTGTAACTTGCACTAAGTTAAAGAAGTTTTATATGGATGATCTGACTATCAGTGTGGACTCGGAAGACGAAGCAGTGCAAATATGCACTGAAGCTGTCGACATTCTGAAAAGAGCATCGATGCATCTTCACAAGTGGAATTCTAATAGTGCTCAAGTGCGGACTACGATGAACTCTGGGACTCAGGTGGTTCATCAACACTAACGAGATGTTTATTCCGATGGAATCGGAACAACACATTCTTCGAAAGGAACAAAGCGCAATGTCTTGCAAGTCATTGCAAGGATATCCGATCCTCTAGGTGTTCTCTGTCCTACCATAGTTAAACTAAAAATTCTCTGTCAGATGTTGTGGAGGAAGAAGCTACATTGGGACGAGATGCTTTAAATGATGTTCTGGAGTTAAAGGACATGACTTTTCCGTGGGCAGCCCTGGGTATTAGTTCTATAAAACGATACCACTCTGAAAGATATCATTAATGATAGTTTAAGTTTCTGTAACTCCATACATTTTGGCAAATGTCAGCAAACTGTCACCAGAAAGAGAGAAGACAAACAATAGTGGGAGGGGTTATCTTTTTAAAAAATTAGCTTTCTGTAAAACGATAGACGAGAGTTTACTATCATTTTGCTGTCATTTTTTAGGCAGATAGCTATTTAGGTGTCTTTTCCTTTGTTCGTTTGCGTGCAAATTAATTAAATTTTGCGGTTAAGAAGAATAAAACAATGCAATTATGTTAACCAAGTCATTATTAATTGATTTACAATCATAGCCGATTGAAAGCTCAAAAACGGAAAACATATTATGAAATACCTAAATCGCCATGTTTTTCAATTTAAGATACAAGAATAAAATTACATATGTAACCAATGTGCCACGCCATCTTTGTGTGAAGAGGAGGAGGAGAAAGATCCTCTTGAGCTGGCAACGTCGGTCTAAAAACAAACTCACCACAAAGCGGCCATTTTGGAAGGAGATACAAAAAGGATCGACAGTCATTCGCTGGTGAACGTCGCTGAAGAAGAGTCGTAATTTTAAGTCCTGAATTACCTTTAAATAAAAATCTATATAAAAAAATAACTTGTACGACTCTCATTTTAAAACTTCAGAAGTGGGATAAAGATATCCATTGCGCATTATGTCAAACTTGCGAAAATTAAAAGTGGACGAACTACGATCGAAGTGTGCTGAGCTGAATTTACCTGAAAGTGGTACAAAAGCCGAATTGATAGCCCGTATCCTTGACGATGACAAAAACGAAGTCACGAACGAGTCGAGAATAGACGGGTTATATGAAAAATTCGATCAGCTTAAATCGTTAGTGGAGTAAGTCGTGCTCAACTCAACAAACGCCAACAGCACACCTCGTAACGAAAATCCCTTTTTCTCCGCATCACAAACGTCGCATTTACAGTCATCGTCTCCACTTACGAAAACAAACGCAGTTCCTGAAACAAAGACCAACGTCGAAGATGCGTCGCAGATGGCGCCGGTCACAGTGGCGCCAGACTTCCTGTCGACACACACATCGTCACAAACGGTTGTCATGTCTCAACACGTACCAACAGTATACACCCAAGCATCTATACAACCACAGTATTTTACTACGCAGCACGTACAACCATCTCACCACATAAGTCAACCACTACCACACACACATTCGTACAGATATTCACAACCGCCGTATGCTGCAGTCACAACCCTTCCCGTCGTCAATAACAATATGAGCGTTCGAGACATAATCGACATTCTTCCTGAGTTTGATCCGTTATCACAAACATTCCTCAATTCCGAACAGTTCGTAACACGCATAAACAATTTAACTGAAGTGTATCTTTGGCCCGAGAGAAGTTTGTTACTAGCAGTCACGGCAAAAATGAGGGGAGCAGCTAAATTGTGGATCGACGGGTTGCTAGACGTTTTTACAACTTGACAACAATTTGCGTCAAAAATCGTGGAAGACTTTCCATGTACTTTTGATGAGGCAGATGTACATTTCGAGATGACACAAGCGGTTCGCCACGAAGAGGAGCCATCAGAGCACTACTACTACAAAATGTGTGCTATAGGGCGAAGGGGTAAGTTATCTGATCAAGCCATCATAAAGTACATTATACGCGGAATAAATAATCCACAGATGCAGCATGCCATCTCCTGCCACCACTTTAATAATCTGTCTGAGCTGCTGAAGTCAATACGTTCCTACGAAAGTATCGTCATCAAACCTACAACCAGCTACCGATCGCCAGTAACAAGACCGCAAAGTTCACCAACGCCTACAGCGAATCTAACGAATACCAACGAGCAAGATAACCAAAGAAAACGTAATGTTCTTTGTTATAACTGTAACAAGCCAGGAAATATTTCGCTGAATTGTCCAAGGGAACAGAAACGAGAGCGCTGTGCAACGTGTCAACGAGTAGGCCACAAAGCGAACGTGTGTCCAAACCGAAATTCGACAGCGAATCCAAATGTGAGAACAATTTGCGAATACGAAGAACTCCCCACAAACGCAGGCAACGGGACAAAAATAGTGAAGGAAGTTTGCATCAACAACCAATGGAAACTCGATGCCCTGATCGATCCTGGTAGCGTACGATCATTGGTGCAACGAACCACCGCAGGACGCATAACACAACCGATTTCAACAGACGACGTTCAGCTTATTGGATTTGGCGGTGGTCGATACAAATGCAAATCCAAAATTGCTTGCAAACTGACGGTAGATGATCAAGACTACGACGTGGAGCTTTATCTCGTTGAAGATAATCTGCTGAACGAGCCGTTGTTACTGGGAGCCGACATCCTGTGTCAAAAGGAGAACCGTGTAATAATCGAGGAAGGTGTTTGCCGAATCGAGAAAGTTGTCAGCCCAGTGATAGACCATCTTCCAGAAGCCAGCAGCAGGGAATTAAAAAAACGCTTGAGAAATATTCAGGTTCCTTCGGCGAAACTATCGACGATCTGGGAAAGTGCTTCAAGGTGGTGACTGATTGCGCAGCTGTAATAATGGCGAAATTAAAGAAACCACTCCTACCACGAATTGCACACTTGTGGCTTAAACTGCAGGAGTTTAACTCCTCAACGGAACACCGTACGGCCGATAGAATGAAACACGTCGATGCGATGAGCCGTGCCCCATGTCAACCCGAAGCTGAACCCGACATCGTCCAGAGTTCCATTAGCAAAGATGAACTGCCTACGTCCGACTGGTTTTCATCAATGCAGTTCCTCGATGAAAAACTAATGAACAACCCCGATGACAACCAGACTACGATGATTGAAAAACGACTAGTGGCTTCGGAAAATATTCTACGACATAAGGAGAGGTGGAAACGGATTTTTGATGCAAAACATACTACTCCGTCCAGCTATAAAGACGGTGATTTGGTTTTGATCGAAAACAAACCACCAGCTACTGGAACTTCTCGAAAGCTGGAGCCTTAGTACAAGGGTCCTTATATAGTGTCGAAGCCCTTAGGAAATCATCGATACGTTATAGAAGATCTTCCAGGGATGACGATAACGACTAGACGCTTTAACTCAGTATTTTCGGCAGATCGGATGAAACCTTGGTGTGAACTGGCACCCGAATTGGATGGTGGGGAGGAAGACGACATCGAGGACGATGACTTATATCAGGAACGGCCGAGCTGTAACCAATGTGCCACGCCATCTTTGTGTGAAGAGGAGGAGGAGAAAGATCCTCTTGAGCTGGCAACGTCGGTCTAAAAACAAACTCACCACGAAGCGGCTATTTTGGAAGGAGATACAAAAAGGATCGACAGTCATTCGCTGGTGAACGTCGCTGAAGAAGAGTCGTAATTTTAAGTCCTGAATTACCATTAAATAAAAATCTATATAAAAAAATAACTTGTACGACTCTCATTTTAAACATAACTCTTATATTTTGAAATAAAATATAATTATTTGTGCAATATTTAAATTTTCCTAACAATCAATTTGTAACGCTTTCTCAAACGACAAATTTCCCAACAAAATATCATTGTGATGTCACGATGAACTTTATTAGGCAGTAGTAGGAAGAAAATATGTTTTATCTCTTTCGCACTCCCTAATTTTTGCCGTAAAGAAAAAAAAAAGGCAAATAAAGTAGCGATAGTTGGCACATCCTAGTTTTCCATCCGTGCAGTTCAACCATCTGTCAGTCAAACTCCTCCTACCAATTTATGTGTACAGTCCTGTCCGAAGAAAAAAAAAAAACGATGATCAGCCTGATATTTTATTTTTTCTTTCATATTAATTAACAAAACAAAGAAACATCCATGATTCATTTCATTTTTGTAAACTCATCATCAGTAAAATAAAAAAGGTTCCAACAGTCTTTATTATTATTTACCTTTTTCAAAAATTGTTGATACATATGTTTTGTGCTAAAATAGATACAATTTCTCGATCTTCAAGTGCATACAAGCTTACTACAAAAATGCAGTAGATTTAATTTTAGGGCTTGAATTTCGAAATAAATGCAATTGCAACAAAGTGGCAACGCTGAATTGGAGTACCTGCAACTCTCACGCTCTTCTCATCACAATCCAGCCAATCATTCAATTCAGCTGAAAACAGGAGATGTGGTTTTAGTTTCCGACCAATCGACACCACGGATCAACTGGAAGATGGCCATTGTAGAGCAAACGTTTATTGGCAGCGACAAAAAGGTCAGCTCATGCCAGATCAGGATGAGTGATGGGAAACAGCTACAACGACCAATTCAGTTGGTCTATCCACTTGAACTCACTTCGTCCCCCGCGGAGGATGGCCAATGGCCCGTGCTTAATACTGTGATTCTTGCTGTCTCGATGCGGTTCCCATTAATTAAGTCATTCGTTCTGTTTTTATTGTAGGCGGAACATATCTGTCTGGATATGGCACAGGTTGCTAGACTTTTCCACCTTTATTTGGGAGTAAGGAGAAAATATTAGAAAATGTTGCCCTTGATGAGTCCCATCGGGGAGCAGACTGACTCCGCAAGGGAGACATCCAGGCTTCTCTTATCGCTAGTACCCCCGCATGGATAACACTCGAAGCGTCTGGGAGGCGGTACCATTTGGAAACGTTCAGTTCCGCTCAGAAGACACCTGCTCCAGCGCCACATTCCATCTTGGAGCCGTCGGTGAAGATCGATACTTGGTAATTTTATAGGAGTAGGTTATTGTTCCATTTCGACCTTTCCAGAAAGGTCGGTTATGGTCGAGCCAGATCCCTAGGCAGCAGGTCAGGAGCCTTACTATGCCCATAAGGTTTAGGGCAAGGCTGCTCAACTCCATGCCCGCGGGCCAGAGTGGGACCCGTGGACGAATTTTAGATGGCCCGCGCAAGAAATTTGAAAATGTTCTGCACATCACTAACTTTTTTTTTTCGGTTGCGTCTGGAGGTGAGGAATCTTCAAAAGATGCCAATGGTCCGTACCATATGGATATGCCCGATTCATATGTCACCTGGGAGCCTGTATCAGACAATTTGTGTCAAAAACATGCCAGATTTATGACAGCTGCCGGATAGTGTAATGCTAGCTTTAGTGGATGGTATAAAGAATATTAGGTGTGTTTTTTTGGTTTCTGTATAGGCTTAAAAAATATTTTCCATGCTAATTACAACAACAACAAAGCCTGTGTAGAATTACGAAATCTGGATAGCTATCCAGCGTTATTTCCTTAGCCGCGATAAAAACTGTGCTACCAAACGGTTTTTTTTCGATTGTTATCGAAAAATTCTATCGAAAATGCCAAAAGTGACATATAAGACATTTGTAAAAAAAAAATGCTAAGGAAGGAACACAAAAAATGAAAAAAGAAGTCATTAAGAGAAAATTTGCAATAAGGACATCATCTAAAATTAATAATTAGCCAACAAACATACGTTTGAGTTTTTTTCATCCACAATTTTCTTTACAATCCGCAATTTGTTTTTTTAAATCAGCAAGAAAAATACAGCTGATACGTGTCATTTCACATAGTGCTGCCAAACTGCTATCATGGCATTCGTTACCCTCAATAGGCGTTTTATTTTGCTCACACTTTTTTTAGCCTATATAGATTACCAAAAAAACACACTTACTATATTCCTTGGCTTTAGTGGTTTCTTCCTTTCGTTTTTGTATTCCTTCTTTCTCCTCTTTTTCGTAAAAAAAATTTATGTTGAAGTTTTGTGTAATTATTACACTTTCATATCAAAGCAATAGGTACATACAAATGAATGTGAATTTTTTTCAAATGGAGTAGAATAAGGGATGTTTTTTTCTTTTGAGGCCGTAGGCCATTCTTTCGAAATCATCCCTTTTTTTTCGTGTGAAAGTCGAACTCAAATTCGAACTTAGCGAAAAAAGAACACAAAATCTGTATTGGTACAAAAATCAGATAAAAATAAATTCGAAAATCTAAGTTTGCTTGTCAAGCAAAAGTTAATTTCACATAAATACGAATAACTGGATGTGTTGGAATATCTCTGCTTATTTTTTGAAGTTCTTGAATTTACCTTTGATTTGTTGTTTTACTATACAGCATTTATTATAACGAATTTCTTGTTGTATTTTGTTACGAGAGCTTGCATTTGAATGCGGTTTTACACACTCAATATATACAATGTTCTTTTGCCCACCCGGCGGAGTCTCCAAAATAAAACGCCCTTACTTTTCTTTGTTTAATGTTGGAACGTTTATGAAAATAAAATAAAATCTGTGGCAACATCCCGAGCCCCGTGAATCTCATACACCTCAGATTCACCAACATCCAACCTGGCTAGTATATGAGCTGGGCGTTTAAGAACTCCGGTACTAGTCTGCACCTCCGCTGCTCTCACCTGCAAGTCTTTCCCTGGAAACGTTCGTAATATTCAGCCCATCGGCCATGCGGATCTACATATGTACGGCGTTGTCACACGCCAGGACAACATAACCAATCGAGAGGGATTTGACTGGTTGGTGCCACTTCGTCCTTTGGCACAGGTCGGTAAGATATTCGGCTATCCACTTTTTCCAGAAACTTTGCGTCATCTGCTGGACTTTCCGCTACTGCTGGTGGCGTGTAGCTTCTCTTGGTGCGGGTGAGGTGTCTGTTCCGAGTTCGCTGAACCTAGGAGAAAATGGTTGGGTGTTAAAGGCTCACCTGCGAGGATGTCTATCGGAATGTGGGTCAGGGGACGTGAGTTAAGAATATTTTCGGCTTCACACATCAGACTATAGAGGCTGTGCTCTTGCAGGTTTTCGTTATATAATGCATGTCCCATCGCCCTCGTTACGCTTCGTACCAGACGCTCCCAGCACCCAACTGCATGTGTGTTGAGAGGGCAGTTGAAGACCCACTCGATATTCTTATTCGCGAGTACATCCGAAATTTGTCCGTGGTCAAAGTCCTCCTTTTGCTGCTTTAGTTCTCGGTGCGCTCCGACGAAATACGTCCTGTTGTCGGATCTAATCCGCACGGGAACTCCTCTTCTGTTCATGAAGTTTCGGATACATAACAGGCACGTGTCAGTCGAAAGGTTCCTTGCAATTTCCAAATGTACCGCACGCGTCGTCAGGCACGTAAAGAGTGCAATCCACCTTTTTTCCGTTCGTCGTCCTGACACAATTGTAAAGGGACCAATATAGTCCAGGCCCGTGTAGGAGAACGGTCTCACATATGGAGACAGCCTGTCTTCGGGCAACTGGCCCATAAGCGGAATAGCCCTTGCAATCTTGCATATCTGACACCGTTTGGCTGCACGTCGTACCACTACCCTGATATGTGGGATCCAAAACGTTCGTCGTGTCTCAGCGATAATTGTGTCCTCATTCTGGTGTTTCCATTTGCGATGGTATAGGTCTACGATAAGCTCGGTAACGCGGTGATCTTTCGGGAGTATAATCAGCGTATGTGTACAGGGCTGCACTGCCGTCGCTTTGTTGATGCGCCCATCCAAACGAATTATGCCATCCTTATCCATACAAGGCGTGAGCTTCCAAAGTTTACTGCTGCGATCTAGTCGCTCTTCTGCCTTAAGAGTGTAATAATCAGCCGACTAAACCTCCATTTGCACGCTACGGTAGATCGTCAGTTCCGCTCGAGAAAGTTCACTTATGCTCAATCGTCCACCCTTCCGACCGACTGTAGATTTCAAGCAGTTACCCCGAAAACGGAAGATCCAGGCTATTACTCTCTTTAGCCTAAGAAAACATGAAAATCTGCCAAAAATGTCGCACCCTATACTGATATGGAGGAACGTAGATTTTGGCCGGAGTTCCTCTGTCGTACCTTCGCTAAGCTCAGCGTGAGGCCATTGGGACTCATCCTCTAACAAAAACTTCGGACCACTTACCCAGAATGACTCCCGCTTCTTGAAGTTTACGCGCGTCCCGAAATCAGCTGGGTTAAGAGCGCTGGGTAACCACCTCCAATCAGATATCATCGTGCTCTCCAATATTTCATTTACGCGATGCACAACGTAAGGCTTGTAGCGCCTGTGGTCGGACTTTATCCAAGCCAGAACTGTTTTAGAGTCGCTCCACATAACAATCCGTACTGGTGTCACATCATGACTGCCTAATACCATCTGACGAATTCTTGCTCCCAATACCGCCGACTGTAACTCGAGGCGCGGAATCGATGTTAGCTTCATTGGAGCACATTTAGTCTTCCCGATCACAAATGCCAAGCTCGCCTAAGAAGAATCCGTTTCCACCACCCTCCAATACGCGACAGTAGCATACGCCGATTCACTGGCATCGGTAAATATGTGCAACTCCGGCTGCACCTTTGAGAACGCTGTATTGTAGCATCGCGGTATGCTTATTCTCTTCACCTCCTGCAACAATTTGAGCCACATCACCCATGTCTCGTTGGCCTCTTGGGGTATACACTCGTCCCACTGCACCTGTTTGCGCCAGGTCAACTGCAGCAACAGCTTCGCTATCAGCGAGTACTCCGGCGCTAGCCCAAAAGGATCAAAAACCGACATCATTTTCCTTAGCACTTCGCGCTTAGTGGGCCTCCTCTGCCCCTTCAACAAGGCCGGATCAACCCTTCGGAAGGAATTTCAGCTCATCTAGTCCTGTATCCCAATGCATCCCAAGCACCTTCTGGTTGTTCTCCGAATCTCCCTGGTCTAAACTCAAAACGGACGGCATGGTTCTGCATTCGTTGAGCTCTTGATTAACTACCGTAGAGTTCGAAACAAACCTCTTCAATTCGAAGCCACCTTGCGCGTGGATCCAAACGACTTCCCTCGTCACACGTATTGCTTGTTATGATCCGGGACAGGGCCACGGAGGCATCTCGGTGTATGCGAGGGGAACGGCGGCACGCTCACGGTTGCACGGCTAGGCTCGACGGACGGGGTAGTTCTTGTCCCCCTTTAGCATATACCACCAGTTCAAACACTTTTAACTCGTGCCTATACTAGCTAATAGAAGCAACGCCTATGGGAAACCAATCAATAACGGAGCGACCTTTTCAACGCCTATATATCGACTTCTTAGGACCATACCCCAGGACGAAGACTGGTCACACTCACATATTTATAGTATTAGATCATTTAAGTAAGTTTGTGTTATTACGGCCTATCCGCAAAGCAACGGCAGCTGAGGTAGTTAAATGTTTAGAAGAAAATGTGTTCCATGTGTTTGGCGTTTCGTGGTCCACGATGCCACTTCGTACGAGCCTTACCGTGCCGTATTCGGCATGCCGATGATACAGCATGCAAGTGCTTATGAGGTGTTGCGGAAGCTTGACATGTTGAGAGACACAAGACTGAGTATAGAGAATAAGACGGATAGGTTAGAACTAATTAGGAGTAAGATTTTTGACAACTTGAAGCTAGCTCACCACAAGGCTGCAAAGATATATGATACAAGAAGTAGGGAGATTAAGTATAAGGTGGGACAAGTTGTGTACCGACGCAACTTCAAACAAAGTAGCAAGCCAGACGGATATATCGCCAAACTAGGGCCAAAGTTCCTACCATCGGTGGTACTTAAAGAGATAGGCAATTCCCTCTACGAGATAGGCAATCAGCGAGGCGAGAAGGTGGGGGTCTTTCATGCGAAAGATCTCCATGTTTAGGAGAAGTAGGTGACGCACTCAGGCTTGCCGTTGCTAGGTTTATGTGTAATTAAATGTTATTTATTAATTAATCGCTATTTATTTATTGAAGTATCGTCCATATAGAGAAAGCTATTTATTTATTTAGGTTAGAGTAAGGCCATACACGATCAACCAAAAGTTACCTGTGATATTAGAATAAATATTTATTGATTTAGTTAACTATGTGCTTATCTAAGTACAGAGGATAGAGGAGGATAGAGGCATCTCAGGGAGTGGGCCCATGCCACACGTATAAGAAAGAAAAACACGGAGGCATGAAAGTCTGGCAGCCACTTTTTTTACGAGGCCGGTTGATTCGCGACCACTCAACAACCGTCGTCGAGCCTGTTACGTGAGCAGCCAGCCTTAGGAAAAGGGGATCGACAGATCCAAATGTAAACACAAGGTGTCTGGCAGGCCACCCGCTGTTTACATCGGTTCTTCTCCCATAGGTGCGGGTCAAATCAGCTGCCTCATGCAGATGACAGGCTGATCACTGACCAAGTCACAATGGAGACAACTCGATAACAGGACAACAACAACAGCTCTAGAACTTCAACAGAGAATATACAACAACATTACTAGCAACGAAGACATCAGTTACTGACAACAACAACGATATCACCTGTGGGTCCACTGGTGGGGTGCCCAG
The DNA here is from genome assembly GCA_951813785.1 of Criorhina ranunculi. Taxonomy (NCBI): domain Eukaryota; kingdom Metazoa; phylum Arthropoda; class Insecta; order Diptera; family Syrphidae; genus Criorhina; species Criorhina ranunculi. The sequence continues at coordinate 56,385,777 of OX638381.1, read as the reverse complement.
AGTGGGGTGGCCTACAGTGAGAAATAAAGTGAAAAAAAAAAGAAAAAAAAGGTGTATAGTGAAGCTAACCGTTTAACTAAGAGAGGTTTTGAATTGTTTTAGGTTTATTTTGAATTTGATGAAAGGTAGTTAAAAGGTGAAAAAATGTAAAAGTGTTCTGCTCTTAAGAGCGCGACAGTAAGCTTGTTTGTGGTCAGGGTGTTGAGCCCCACCGCAGAGATTCCTCGACAGTGCTGCCGGCAGGACGTCGAGGGATCAGTAAATCTGGTGAGTCCGTCCCTGTTTGTGTTGTCCCCTGCCCTAATCGTGGCTTTTTTTTTATATATTTAAGCGCAGAACGCTAGGTAGATTAAGGCCCAGTGGAGTTTTGTTAAGATTTAAGAAATTATACGAATAAAGATCAAGTGAACTCAAAGCAAAAAAAAAAAACATTTAACTATGAAGGCTTAAATTTCCCCCTTTTGGTGTGTGGAGGATGGGCAAGGCCGTCCTTCCAGTGGTCGAGCGCGACAAGGACAGAACATGACGACATCTACTGATGCAACAAGACGTGACCGGACGACCGACTGACCTCCTCTACGGGACAGGAGATGTTGTGATGGAAGTAGACAAGGGGCTATTTCCCATTGAATAGGCCAAGGGGGGTAGCAACGGTTGGGTGGGCTGGAAGAAGGTAGGGATAGGGTAGGATAGTTGTAAGTAGAATAGGCTTAGGCTAGGGTTTAAGCTAAGGCGTTAGATTAGTTAGGGTTAGGATAGGATAGTAAGAGGTAGCAACGAGTCCATTACCACTACTGGCGACGACTTTCCGGGCCACTCCTAAGTGCGCATTATCCAATCCAATCAAAAGCTCCGGGGTAGCTGAGGTGTAATCAGCAGTAGGAAGCTTCTTCATGTAGCGGTATTTCGTTGGCAACTCGTCCGCATCCAAGGTCTGGGTAGGCAGCCGAAGATCCTTTACAGTTCTTACGCTTCTGAGCGGGAGCTTCCTAGAATTCGCTCCTATTCCGGATATGTCCATGCAGACAAGACGCGATTCCTCTGTCACCGTTTTGTCACCGAACCATTGCAATTGTAGTCTCTCCGTCGGGCCTTGTAACCAAAGTGAATCCGGTAGCTTCCTGTTCATCAATGCCACAGCCGACCCTTCGTCGAAGAACGCGTAACAAGTCACCTCCTTACCATTGGCAAACAGCTTTACCGGAAGTATTTTGAAAAGAACATTTGTTGTTTGCGGATGGATTACCGAGCTAGTACATACTCGCCACTGCGGTTGACGTGTATCTGGTCTGCCACCAATGTGCCCACGAGGACTGTGCAGGAGACCATGGAGCTTCCTATTGCAAACATGTTCCTCACAATCGTAAAGCTGTTCACAGCTGCTACTCCGATTACCCCCACTCAAGCAATTGAAGCAGAGCCTCTTCAGACGCACAAGACGCCACCGTTGCCGAATGTCCATCTCCACAAACCTTTCGCATTTCAAAATATTATGTTTCCCAGAACACACATTACAACATCGATTATCACTGCTATCCTTCGCCATGTCCGCGTGGAAAAATCTGGTTCATCCTACAGTCTTATTGTCTAACTGCGGTGACTGTTCGTTAAAGTTGACACAAATCGTACTCACCATATTCGACAATTCCTGCAGACAAGCACTAAAGTGCTTTATCGTTGGTGTTGACCCAACCGTTACCGCATACCGCGCCCAATCCAGTCTTCTTTACACAGTCAGCTTCAGCAACAATTTCTCCATCAGTGTGGGATTACAAAGATGTTCCACACAACCTGCAGCCTCCAGAAACGATGCCAAATTCTACACCTTAGTAGCAAAACGAACTATTTGCTCCACTCTGTTTTCGGCAATAGGGGCGACGCTGCTCACCTTCACAATTTGGCTTCTTACTAGTTGGTCTAGCCGTCCGAATCTGTCTTTCAGGGTCCTCATCACTTGCTCCACGTTACTGCTGTGGATCAGCAAACATTCTACGGCCTCCCTCGCCTTACCTTTAAGGGCCTTTTGGAGCCGCAGCATGTTCTGCCTTTCGTTATAAAAGTACTCCTCGGTAGTCATCACAAATGGCTCTCTAAACATCGGCCAGACCTCGGGAGCCCCATCGAACTCAGGAAGGTCGTATAGCTTTCGTGGTTGTTCCAGCCTTGATGATAATAGTGTGCGCGTCAACTCGCCTAATGCTGCTGCTACTGTCCCGCCGGTGCCGTTATCGGTCGCACTTTGTGCATCGCCAATTTGCGTTGAAGTTCGATTACTTCTTGCAATTTCCGCCTGCAGATTCTGGATCAACAGCATCATCTCGCCTAACCCGCCTGCTTCGGCTGCTCGCGCCCTCGTCTTTGGTGGCATGAATGCACTAACCTACTAGTTTTCCACCACGCTTTTACCCACCATCCAATAGACACCCGCTTCCAGAACCAATAAACCCAATCAAATTCAACAAAGGTACTCACCTGGACACTTCACCAAATGTATTCTCCTCAGGGATGGTGCTACTTCAGGTTGTTGAGCTGCACACTTGTAGATGCCTTGGCTTGGTCGTGGCGGAACATTTTTCTCCTTTGTAATTGCCGATGTTCTTTTGTCTCCAAAATAAAATTATAATCTTCGGCAACATACAATATGCATATTTTTGAGTATGTTACGATTCAGGATTGTCCTGTCGTCTACTTGCGGTTTCCTTATTATTGACTAGGGTTGTCCAAGAGTGGCTGGGTCTGCGACGTGTCGTGCTTATCTCCATAACTTTACGTGTTATATGCTCCTCGGGTTTTCTTAAAACGTGACCATACCATCTCAAACGGCAGTCTTAATTTTGTTCGTAATTGCCTTTATTTTCAATGTGCCTCGAATATGTTCATTGCGTGCTTGGTCCAGCATTATGATATCCCTCGCTCATCGCAGCATCTTAATTTCAGCCACATGCAGCTTTTGTTCTTGAATACTGCGGCCAAATCGTCTCTTCCGTGATCGTATAACTCGTCACGTAAAAATGAGCATTATAACGTATGAACGATCATTCCGACGTAATAATGCTCGTTATTACGTGACGAGTTATACGATCACGGAAGAGACGATTTGGCCCCTGTTATATTTGGGAGTTTGTGCCTTATGCTTTAATGTTGTGTTCGCTTCAATCCCGAAAGTATTCACATGCAACGACAATTCTTAACTCTAATAGTCTACACATCATGCACTATCTCTACGCAACTAAGAGAGATGCTGAACACTAAAACTGCTAGTAGTGGTTTATAAGTGGAATAAAGAAAACCCCAAAAGATTCAGGCTGTCCCCAAGAATGGGTTGGTTGCGTTACAGCTTCATATAGAAGTTTGCTATGATGGCTGTACAAGATGACAATAAAACCTACCTGCATAGTTTCTATGCATTCTTTAGGTGAAAGGTACATAATTCTGAGTAAAAATGGCCTCATCTAATTTCACCGAGGAAGAGGGGTTACCTCTAATCAAAATTACCCGATAAAAACTGTTACGTCTGGAGTTTCTTAAGAATAAATTATGCAAGTTGCACTGGTTCAAAGAAGTATACTATTTCCACTATATTCATATAAAAAAACAAATTTGACCGGTTCTATTAGCAACAAATCCTTTTATAAAAGTTATATTGAAATTTGACAACATCGAGAATAATTTAAATCATACCGCTTTTTGCAAACCCTCAAACATAAAGACCAACCCTTACATGCTTAAGTATAATTCACGTTGAAATAAGGCTTATACAGTGTGACCTGAATAAAAGCAACCCTCGATACGTGCAACTCCTCGATAAAAGCAACACCTTAAATCTTACCATTGTTGACTCAGTAATTGCAACTCCTCAAAAAAAGCTGACTCGATAAAAGCAACTATTGTTTCACGAACTCTTATTTCGTTCGTTATTTGTATATTTTTCTTCTTGTTTATTTTTGCTATGTCTGGGCAGTTATTTTACAACTATTTGTTGTACTTTTTATAAAAATGTTTGTTTCATGATGTGTGCGTTTTGTATAGCAGGCGTAGTTTTTCGTGCATTTTCCTCTGTAGTCGTTAGTGTCCTTAGTCGCATTACTGTGTACTGTGCTATCCCCTCTTGACTGTTCCGAGGACATAAACGATTAGATTGCCGAAAATAAAACCGACCTGGAACCGACTTGCAGCAATCCGGGAGCGGAAGAAATCGAAAATGATAACGAAAATACAGTTGAAGAATCCCCACTGACAAAAGTTAAAACAGGGGCTGCAATTCAAGCACTAAACATTTGCCTTCAATGGGCTGAAGAAAATAATGCTTCACTCAGTTATATTTTAGCTCTGCAAAACTTACGAGAGTCAGCTGTGGAAAAGAATGTTGCATCCAAAAAGACACAATCAGAAATTTCTAAATTTTTTTTAAAATAATTAAAATTTGAATTTTTTTATTTTTAATATGAATTTAATTTTCAGTTTTGATGTTTACCAGTGCAAGACACGTTTTATGTTACTATTCTCAGATGTTTTGTCTCATTTTTGGCGCCTACAATTTTTTGACTCGATTATTGCAACAAACTCAATAAAAGCAACTGCCCAAATTTCTATTAGTTGCTTTTATTGAGGTCGCACTGTATAAGTCGTGGGTAATAATCACTACTGTTCACAAGCTCGATTACATACACGAATGTTCTTCTCCATTTATTAGTAGCACATTCAACCAAACACGAATCACTATTTTTCGAAATTAAAAATAAAATTTTCGATTGTCATCATGGCGCTTATTATCGTTGTGCTAAAAACCGAACTTAAAAGTGAATGTATTTGCTGGAAATCATTAAAATTTCAAAATTAATGCAAAAAAGGGTTAACGGAAAATGCAATTTATTGCAGCGAACATTAAGAAAATACTTTTTTTTTGTCTTTGAGTTGATTCACAAAATAATGATTAATGGCTCGATTACAAATTTTATTTAAAAAAAATTCAATTTACATACGAAATTCATGGTTCAATTTCGAGAATTTCTTTGATTTTCAAAACTTATTATTTCAAAAACTAGATCGAATCTCAAAATTCGCCTCGACCACATTGGAGATCCATTCATTACCATCGATAGAATCTAAAATTCGTAAAACGTTTCATTATTCAAAAGTTGTACGCCGTTTTGCAGTTTTACCAAAAACCCGAAACATGGCTTTGATTTTTTAAAATAAATCATAAACGGAAATCATTTTCAAAAATCTGGTCGACCACTTTGTAGAGAAGACTTTATTCAATAAAACTCTTCAAAAACCATTTCCATCGGTTCAGTGAGAGCTTCAAAAGTTTGTATGCCGTTTCGTAAATTTTCTGCTTTTGTTCGTTTTTTGGGCGGAGGCCTCTTAAGTAAGGCTTGGAATGCATTAGAATTCCTTCTGGCAAAATTGTATATTGCGGGTTCATATCAAGTTCAAACACATTTTATGACGTGAAGTATTTCGTCATAAAATGCAGCTATTAATCAGTGCATTCGAGTTTGAAATCATTAATTTGTTTATGGGTATTTATTACCCCTTAAGCGCTGGTGTATTGAAAATAAAAAAAATAAAAAATTCCACTTGTTTTTGACATTACTACTCGTACTAGTACACGCACACCATTACTATTATATACAGACGAAACATTAAAAAACTTTGGCCCCGGTAATCTCAGCAAATACTGAACCGATCAACGTGAAATAAAATTTATAATATTCTTTATTTTTACGAAATCCAGTTAGGCTACTCTTTTTTATTTAAATGTTTTTTGTTTACAGGAGAACTTAACATTTATATTTTTTTCATACTAATTTTAAAGAGGTTAACCGATATATTCACTCCTAACTTTAAATCAATTTAAAAAATTGCAAAAACAAAATTTTTTGCATAAAGTCAATATGCTTACGCAAATTTTAAGCCCTTTATCTTTTCTTAATTATACCTACTTCCTGAGAAATAAATTAATAAGTATTTTCAATACATCCATTATTTTTATTTGTTAACACCGCAGATATCGATTCAATCATGTCGAGGTTGCTGCTTTGTTCCATTTCATCATCGTTCCGTGGTTCTCGCACGCTCTCTCCCTCCCATTCTTATTCATACTTTGTATGATTACAATCGGTAAAAAAAAAATGTTCGTTATTTTGGCAAAGCTTCAGATTACGTTTCACTAGAAATCATTTGCACCTGTTTTCGAAATGAAAATTTTTTTCTCCTTCGATATCTCGAGAAAGAAACAACGTACGACCATGCGGTTTTCTTTACTTCATTTGCCAGCATGAAACTTAGATCTGATCAATTTTGGGTAAAATTGGTCCAGCGAGAGCGGATGCTGAGATATTAGAAGAAATGCTTTAACGAAAGGTGTGCTTAACAACGCGAGCACGTTGTGTGTGCACGATATAAAGCAATATATATATATATATATGCTCCCCAATCGAATTTTTATCTTTTTAACTACGTACTTGGTTTTTGAGTTAAAGCTTAATAATCTCACTCAAAAACCAATCAATAAACCCTAGAAAGCTAACATTATTTTGTACTCCGTTAAAGCTATCTAGGAGTAAGATTTACTCCCTGGCAATTAAAATAGAAATGGTTATGTTTAAGTTCTCTGTTGAAACGAAGTTAGATTTTATTAACAAAAGATATTCAAATTAATGGATTTAAAGTAAATTTACGGGCCTAATGTGATTGTATTTCGCTTTTTTATAATTATAAAATGCGCAATATTTTCTTTCGCCTGCTAAGTTTTGGCTTTCGGGTTGGTTCACGTTTGTAAATTTTGCTTCCAAGAATTGAAAAATCACTTGAATACATCAAACGAGATGCACTTTTAGCAAACCATTTTCACTAGACTGATGCGTAAATAGATTACGCAAGCACTTACGAAAGGTCATTCATAGCGCTTTAAGCTCTGCCCGAAAAAAGCTTTTATTGTTCACCATGGGAGTAGATTTTGCGAATGTTAGCTTTCTAGGATTAAAAAGAGAAGAATGTTTTTTCGTCGGCGTTTAAAAACAGAGGCACATCAATACACAGCACTTGCCAGTGTTGTAAACGATAATGAGAGTGTTAACTACCCTCAAGAATTTATTGTTTCTCTCAACCCAGCGGGTCTTCCACCGCCGTACCAATTTAATTTGAAAATTGACACAACAATAAAACTTATCAGAAATTTTAGTCCCCAAACCTTTGAAAGAGCAAACGACTTCGAGTCAAGACGTTAAACAAAAACATTATAAAAAGTTTTCCGAACTTTGACAGTTGATAGCGGCCATATTGTTGAAGCTACATCCGTCAATTTGGCTGTCATTTATTCAGTCTGTTTTGCCAAATCACCATGGACGGATATACCGTTCAACAACACGTGCAAATAATAAAATTGTTTTATCAAAATGGGTGTTCTGTTCGGCATCATCTTCAGCGATGAGACCCATTTCTGGATGAATGGGTACGTCAACAAACAAAATTGTCGAATTTGGGACGATACCAATTCACATGAGATCCAAGAGCGTCCAATGCACCCCGAAAAAAGTCACTGTTTGGTGTGGATTTTAGGCTGGGGGTGTCATCGGTCCATATTTCCATCACCATCAACGGCGAGCGCTATAGGTCGATGATTACCAACTCCTTTTGGCCTGAATTGGATAATATGGACACAAACGACGTATGGTTTCAACAGGACGGTGCTACGTGCCACACAGCTCACGCCACATTGGAAATTCTGCACGAGCGATTCGAGGGCATATCTCACGTGGAGGTGATGTGAACTGGCCATCGAGATTGTGCGATTTGACCTATTTTTGTTACAATAATTTCTGTGAAATTCATTATTCTGGATACGGTAAGCATGTTTAATTTTTCTTTTTTACTTCCCACCTCCATAGGGGAAGTATTGTAATCGGCCAAAAAAGAAAGTTCGAGATTTTAACAGAGGTTCACATTACTATACACTAGAAATCATTTCCACCCATTTTCGAAATGATGTCTGTGTGCGTGTGTGTGACAATTTTGTTCTCCTTCGATAACTGGAGAACGGATCATCGTACGATTGATTAGATTTTGGGCAAAATTGGTCCAGAGAACGCTGAGATATATCAAGAAATGTTTTTGAAAAATGTGTGGTGGACAACGCAAGCACGTTGTGGTGTATATTGGAAATAGTGTTCGCTTTGACATAACGCAATACCAGGTGGGAAGTACAGGACTGGTTCCCCATTCAAATTTTTTTTTTAGTCTTATGTCAAAAAAACTTGTTTTAAGAACTTCGCGAAGCAACGCGAGCACGGATATGTGTCGTTGATACACGGTCCGAGTACACGCAAATCAACACGTGAATTTGCCATGCGAGTAATGGCGCTTACCTGTATATGTTTGTAAGTTTAAAACACTTGGAACTATTTATTTCAAATTCTGCACATCCTAGTCTTCATGTCAGTCATAGCGATCCTCAAAAAATGAACGCACTCTATTAATAATTTTATTTTCACTTTATTCTCACAGAACGCAACAATTGTACATAACAACTTGCCTTTTGACAATTATCGGTACAAACGTGTTCGTTGAGGCAACATCGATTTCAAAGACAAATGAGAGTGTTCGCCAACAGTAATACGACGAAAGTAGTCATTTGCCTGGGAATTCGACCCACTAACCGCAATATGGGTGTTAGTAACAACACTCAATGTACTCGACGTACACAGAGCTTCTACTTAGCCTCCGTCCTAACGCTGCCCTACTTTCTCTATATTTAACATTAGGTGCGTTTTTTTGGTATCCCGTATGGGATTGGCGAAAAAAACGACATCGGGGATTAATAATGTCATCACAAAAAATTGGCAGCACTGCGTATAGATTGACATTTCAACTCAACAGCTGAGATAAATAACCAAAACAATCCAAACCACAATACAACAAGTAATATCAATTACATGGAAATAGAATTATTTCAATGAAGTTAGTTTGCATTTACATACATATCAATAATTGTTGGAAGAGAAATCATGGAGAAGTGAACATCTGGCTCAGCCATATTCATTCTTTTCACAACAAAGAATTGCTCGACTGACATCAACGCACGTCAGTCACGTTTCCATAGGAACACGAGTCTGGTAGCACCGTTTTTATCTGGGATAAAGTTAAGCCCAAAAAATGTTGTGGTCTTAGCTAATGCTATGTGGGATAAGTTGTTGTTGCATTTAACATGCAAATTGCTTATCCTCGATGTCGTTTTTTTCGTCCATTCCCATACGGGATACCAAAAAAAAACACACCTATTGTCTATACCTTCCGGATTTTCACAAGTGGAGAATCATAACTTCTCCTTTTTGAAATTAAATTTGCAATACGAAGCTTAAACTGCAGTAAGTTTTTATTTTCAAAATTTTTAATGAGCTTACACATAAATAAAACGAAATGTGAACTAGACATATATGTATGTATGAATATGTAAAATAATTATATTAAGATAAACGATAAACCTCTGAATTTCTTGAACAATTACACAAACATTTCTTTCCTATCTCTTTATCTTATTTCTGTTTTTATTGCAAATACACTCTGGGATATTGTGTTGAACATATGTATGTATTATTTAATATTTATATCGTATAGACACCGTTTATTTCGATTAACATTTGCAATTCATGTACTTACAATACCCTGTTAGTGTTTTCGTCGTTTATGCTGATTTTTTTTACACCCTTTACCGTACCAACCGGCTTGTATTCTTATTAAATTCTTGCGACAAAAAGTTTGAGAATTTAGCAGTGATTCTTTATTTCGAGTGTTATTATCGCAACATTCACAAAAAATAAAAACTTCGTTTGAAAATTTGCTTATTCTTGTTTCATATGACCACTTTTTGTAGAATTGGCAATCAAGCTCAGCATAGTTATCAAAGCAAAATTCACATGCAGCTGCTTTACGGTTCATTTGAAATATAGGTATTATTTGGCAAGCCCACAAATTCAGTTCAGGTGGCGGTGGTCGAACAATGCTATGAAGACCAGAATATGCATAACTGACGTCAAACCAAAATGGAAGTTTATTTTTCTGCTTTACGTAATCCAAACCGAGATCAGTTGCTAAACTTTCACCACTAAAAACTATATCAAATTTGCTTCTAAATACATCATTGCTTTGACGACTTGCTTCCAATATGTGATTATTTTTTTGTGTCAATTCATTGTCCAAAATTGTAGAACCTGTACGTACAGAAAGATTTGTTCGAATGCAGGATCGGCGCCTTAATGGTGTTCTTGTAAACGGTCCATTATTTATTATAACATTGTTTTGTGAAAGTGTCTTTTCCTCTAACTGAAAATGTTCTCTTTTTTCCCATTTTAAAGCTTCATTTTCGTCTTTAAGTTGCGGTTGCGATACTGTGTGAAGTTCTTCTTGAAGTAATGTAGTAGCATGAGCAAATATGGGATCACGATTTTTGTTGTAAGATGGCACGCTAATATTTAAACATTTCATCAATAGTTTCATAACAATATCACATTTACCATTAATTTTTAAGATAGAAATATTGTCCTTTGGAGTCCATTGTAAATTAACAACACATATCTTTGCTCGATTTTTGGAAGCACGATTCATTTGCCAGAGCCAAGTATATTTCTTTAACACCTTTAGGCTGGAGCCCAAGCATAAGATAACATCTGCCTTTTCGGCATTATGACAAGCGCCCATCCAATTCAGTGGCCAATTAATAACTCCTTTTTCGCCAAAATGAACTATAGTATCTATTAAAGGACTTTCGCAGATAAAGCACCTTCTGTTTGTTTTGTGTGCATACCGTGCAGTGATTTCAGTTGTGTCGAAAAGTCTCCAATAAACAGCATTAGGTTTACAAATATTACATACTTCAATGTACATATTACCATGAATTTCTGATAAAGATTTCGCTGGAAGACCAGATCGCAAATGAAGTCCATCGCAATTTTGCGAAACAACATGGCGTAGAAGTTTCCTCCGATGAAGTTCAAATAAAGCCATATGAGTTAAAGTAGGGTTAGCGAGCGACAAATCATGTTTTCCAACATCTTGTCCTTTTTGTAAAAGTGTCCATATACCATTGCTGCCCCTATAGTCCGGTATTCGGGCCGATGTACTTATTCCTGCTCCCGTATAACACACAAGATGTTTCGCCTGCGATATGATTGTTGCTAATTCAGTAACTTTTTTTTCTATTATGCAAATAGGATCTTCTTTTTCTACTATTCGGTCCTTGTACAGCAGTAAACGTTCTCTGCGTGTTTTTATTTGTTTGACGTAGTCGGAATACTTTTCAAGTAGCAAATTGTCCTCGGATGTTCTTAAGGACTCACATTTTTTCAAAATTTTTGAGATCTGAAATTAAAACAAGAATATGAAATTAAACGGCGAAAATAGCTGTTACACTTGTCAAGGTTTTGTTTAAGAGGTAAAATTTTAGCAAAAGAAATTTTTTCAACACTTGTAATAGACCCATCACATCTGTTACCTCCACTTCCACACTTTCAGCACTCGTAGCGCACCCAACACATTCACCAACAGTCAGCAACTCATTCATTCATTCATTTTTAACGCATTTTTATTAATTCAATTCATTACTCTCATTACAAAAAACATAATACTAGCTTAATTAACTTAACTATGTAATTCTAACTTACTGGCCCTACACGGGCACTCTTAGCTAAACTTTAATACTTATTCTATGTCTTTCGACACAACCTAACTTATGCCCCTATTACAGTGCACAACTCAACTCAGTTGTGTTGTCATCGAGACAACTCAACTTTGAGACAACCGAACTTATTTGCGGTATTATGGAATACAACCATTTTCAGTTGAGCTAATGCAGCCAACTTAAAGTACGAAAATTTTAAAAATGACAATGACATTTCGATGTAAACAAAGGAAAGTGAAGCAATATTTTGTGAGTTTTGGTATCAATAACAATAAAAAAGGAAAAATAGGAACTACTTCTGATTTATTTTTCGATGACGAGCATGAGGACGATATTGTTGATGTTGCGCGCATTGAAGGCAAATCTGTGATATCCCTTTAGAACTTCCAAATGCCAAGTAAAATACATATTCAAAATTTAAAATTTCCAAACTAATTTTGGGTTTACAGATTTATTAGCTATTTTCGGCTGAATAAGCAAGCGTTTTGTTACATCCTGGCTGAAGTGAAGGATTTCTTGAAAGAGACTGTCCGTTCGTCATCCATTCCACCAATTTTAAAATTAGCTACTGCTCTTCGATTCTTATCCGAAGGAAGTTACCAAAAGTGTAGTGAAAAAAAAAATTAAACTAGTTTTTCCGTTTGGTTTTTATTTATTATTTTCAAGCTGGAAGAAGATACGATTGGTAGTAACTATTTTAAATAAACACATATTGAAATATACGAACGTTATTTCCATTGTGGAAAGAAAGTCCACTCCGCCAAATAATACAGACAACTACAGAAAAGCAGTTGTGTAGTTTTGACAGTTGAGACAACCAGTAATCAGTTGAGTTGTCTTTCATAATACCGTAAAAAATGACAACACAACTGAAAATTACCAGTTGTCTTGATTTGACAGCTGAAAGACAACTGGTTGTCTCAAGGTTGTAATCGATAATACCGATTTCTCATTTACGACCAAACTACAACTGAAGTTGTGTACTGTAATAGGGGCATTAATTTACTTATACAATCTAAGGACATAATTATAATTCTTTTTTTTTTGATTTTTGTAGTTTTTTTTTTTTTCTCTATACGTATTTTGTAAATTTTTTATTTTATTTCTTGATTTGTTATTATTTTTTTGTGTTTTGTGAACTTAAGCCTAACTAGTCCTACTTAAACTATGTACGGTCAGCCCTATCCACCTATGTGAGCTTCCCCGGATCGAGGGTTCGATTACCCCTCTCTTTCTTCCAGTCACCAGAAATTCGGATGCTGTCTTTCTACATCCTTTATATTGCGCCTCAAAACCGACCTACTGAACCGGAGGGGCTCCTCAGCGCTCCGAACGACGTCTCGACCGCAGTTGAGTCGCCTATCCACCGATATCCGAGCAACATGGAAGATTAGCGGCACCGCTCTTTACAAAAAACATAATACTAGCTTAATTAACTTATCTATGTAATTCTAACTTACTGGCCGTACACGGGCACTCTAAGCTACACTTAATTCTTATTCTATGTCTTTCGACGTAACCTAACTTAATTTACTTAAACAATCTAAGGACTAAACTATTGAAAAAACTAAGAAAATTCTTTTCAAAAAAACTTAGTGACTGGACTTTTATATATTTCCTTAAATCTAAATTAAATTAAAACTTAAACTACCTTAAAATAAACCTTAACCTATCTTAACTAACTACGTAATTAAATAGGTATTTTTGTATTTTTATTTTTTTTTTCTTAAATCTACCTTAAAATAACCTACCTAATCTTAAACTATGTAAGCCGGCCAAGACCAGCTTTGCCCATCTATGGACTAGCCCGGATCGATAGGGTTCGACGAGGGAGTTCCCTCGCTTTCTGACAGCCACCATAAAGTCTGGTGCTGCCGCCCAACATCCCTAATATCGCGCTCCGAAACCGACCTACTGAACCGGAGGCGCTCCTCAGTGCTCTCAACGACGTCTCGACCGTAGTTGAGTTGCCTTTCCACAGTTGTCCGGGCCACATGGAAGATTAGCGGCACCGCTGACCTGTCCTGGATCAGATCCTCCCTGTCAAAATGCAGAAAAGCCTCTGGGGGGGCGAAACCATTAAGGCGCACCCTCTCATGGTACATTGGATTGGGGTAGTAAGCAGCAGAGATCAGGTTGTTGACCGAGTTCATTGCTCTTGCAATGTGCCCTCGAGTAAGCTTCACAAGGAAATTGTCTTCTCTGATTAAGTCCGCCTTGTTGTAGAGGATCTCATTGGAATAGAATTTTCTGTATTCAGACTCTGGTGTTCTGTACAAGCGAAGGCAAGGCCTAAGACAAGCCCTCTCAAACACCCGAATCCTTTCCATCAAGTTTGCCCGCACGTTGAACCACACGGGACAACCATATGTTAGCATTGGCCGGATTAGGGCCGTATAGAAGATTACCTTCACCCTCTCATCGAGTTGGCTGTTGTAAAACAGTCTCTTTGTAAGGGCAAAAGCAACTCGGGCTCTAGCCAGAGCAGCATCTATATTTTTTTTAAAATACAGATATTGATCTAGCCAGATCCCAAGGTATCTGACTGCACTTCGACTCGCTAATGGTTGCCCATGTTGTCCCACGATTGCGAACTTTCGCCAATTCTTTCTGGTATACCCAGAGGCTTTAGACAACGACGTCCTAAACAGAATGGTTTCCGACTTCTGGATCTTCAGCTTCCAGTCGTCGTAATATCGCTGAATTTTATCGAAGTCATGCTGCAAGAGAGTTACAATGACCCCGATCTTTGGACCTGATTTGTACGTAATCAAGTCGTCTGCATACGCAATTTCAATTTCATTGTCATCAGCTAGCATTAGTCCTAATGGTCTAGCTACCTTACCAATCAATAATTCTAACGGACTAGCCTGAGGAACCCGATTGATCGTGCCATTCATTGCCAATTGCACGTCACCTAGAGCATCCTGCCAAGAACGTTGACTAGTTTCAACCGCGGTTAACATATTTTTGAGTGTACTCATTACACGTTCTACCTGACCATTAGCTCGACTAGAACCTGTAGCTATGAGATGTAGGTTTATTTTTTGAGGAACAGAACTCGCGAAAATCTTTACTAGTAAAACATCTACCTTGATCAGCAATAATACGAGTCGGTGCACCAAATAAAGCTAAAGCAGTTTTCAGGGCTTTAAAGCAACTATTTGTATCAATGTTAAGAGTATGATACAAAAGGACATATTTAGTGAAAGCATCAATCATCACAATGACATACTCTTTTAAATCGCTTTTACCACTTAGCTTACCAGTAATATCAATATGAACAGTGTGCCAAGGTATACTGGTCTTAGGAATGGGATGAAGTACAATTATCAACAAACTTACGAACGTATTTTGTCATTCCTTGAAACCAGTAACACTCGTAAGCTTTATCAAGTGTTTTCTCCCATCCTAAGTGCATAATTGACTCATGAACATGATTTATCACCGACCATCTAAAAGAACGAGGAACAATAGTTAGAAATCGTGTCTTACCTCTTCTCTGTATCTTGCGATAAAGTGTTCCCTTTATTAATTCGTATGTTTTTGCTAAGTCATCTGTTAGTTCTTCATTTGAAAATTTTGAAACTACTGAAGAAATTTCCTGATCTCGTTGCTGTTCAGCTAGAAGCCAATTATCTGATATTTCAGCAAGGTTAACATGATTTTCTTGTACTTTAACTTTTGGCGTAAGAGATTCCAACGCTAGAGGATTTCGCGAAAAGAAATCTACATGAGCCATTCGTTTTCCTTCTCTGTATTGAACATCAAAAGAAAAGGACTGTAAAAAGGACCACCAACGTTTTGCATTAGGAGTCAAATTAACTTTGTTACGAGAAGCTTTTAAAGAATTACAATCTGTAAGGACAAGAAACTCTCGGCCTTGTAAATAATGACGGAAATGTTTAATTGCATTAACCACTGCCAATGTTTCCAGTTCATAAGAATGATATTTCAATTCAGCTGGAGAAGTTCTTTGACTATAATATTCAACTACACGAGGTTTATTATCAACTTTTTGCAACAAAATTGCACCATAACCTATGGAGCTAGCATCAGTATGCAACTCTATCGGGTGTTCCGGATCAAAAATCATTAATACTGGCTCATTTGTTAATACGGAAATTATTTTCTGACGAATGTTTTCATGTTCTGCTTTCCATTCTTAATTCTTTGTACCAGAAGTCAAAAGATAGAGAGGTTTCATTACTTGTGAAAAGTTTGGCACAAATTTCCGGAAATATGAAGCGAGGCCAATAAAGTGTCTTAATTCTGTGACAGTTAATGGAGGCGGTAAAGCGGTCAGTGCTTGAATTTTACGGGTGTTAGGCCGAACCTCGCCAGCAGAAACCTCATATCCTATATATTGAACCGCAGTTTTAAGAAAAGAACATTTAGAAATATTAAAGGAAAATCCAGCTTTTGTAAGAGTGTCCAAAACAATTTGCAGTCTTTCTAACGCTTCATCGACTGTGCGAGCAATTATCATAATATCATCCATGTAGACAACAACATAAGAATAGGCCAGATCTCCTAAGGCGTTCATGACTGCCCGTTGAAAAACGGATGGTGCATTTCTCAACCCAAACGGCATTATCAAGTATTCATACTGACCATCCGGAGTGATTAATGCTGTACGCTCAATAGACTCTGAATGGACTGGGATTTGATGAAACCCGCTAGCCATATCTAAACTAGAAAAGTATTTTGACCCGCCAAGTCTAGCTATCTGATCGGAAATAAGAGGCAACGGATACCTGTCTGGAACTGTATTGAAGTTCAACTCTCGATAATCCACACACAGCCGATCAGAACCATCTTTCTTTTTAACAAGCAAAATAGGACTAGCAAAAGGAGAACAGCTAGGACGAATAATGTTAGATTCAATTAATTCATTGATTCTATTTCTAACAATTTGTCCTTCATCAGGGCCAAGCCGATAAGGTCGCCCTTGAACGGTTTTATTTGCATCGATTAATCGTATCTCAAGTTGTCCAGTTGTGACATGGGTACGCGGTATACCCCTGATAAATGACTTTGAAAATTTTGCTAAAATTGACAATAATCGTAGCTTTTCATTACCAACGATAACAGTATCGATATTATTTAAATCTACATCATCAGATTTAGAGCAGACATTTACTATTTTAGTTCTTACAATATTGAAACTGTTCAACGTTATGTTTACATCAAAACCTTGGCTAAGAATCTCACGGCCAATCATCACATCATGCTTTAAATAATCATTTGGTATTACATGAAATAAAATTTCCAAGGTATAATCGCTTATTGTAATTTCGGACAGTATTTGTAACGTACTATGTACAGAAAAATTACCGATACCTTTCAAAACAACAACATTATTTATTCTTTTACCCGAGAATTTAGCTGCTATTATCTCTTTCACGAGAGAACACTCGGCGCCAGAATCGAAACAGAACGAAAACGACTCACCAGATTGTGTCAATACGCCTGACGGTGTCGCAACCGTACACAAGTCAACTCACTTTTCATTGCTGTTGTTGCCTCCCTTGATGCCGGAAAAGGATGAGCTGCTGCCGCTGGATGAAGAACATTTCGATGCAATGTGGCCAATAGTTCTGCACTTGAAGCAGGTCAAAGGCTTCTTTTGTGTAGTCGACGTCTTATCATGATGTTGATAAATGCCAGATGTTACCTTCCCTTTGTCTCTTCTCGACCGACAGTCCATCATTTTATGGCCCAATTTTCCACAATAGTGACATTTAATTGTAGAGCGTGAAAGCTTTGACCGTTTGATGTCTGTCATCGAAGAATCCTCATACAAAGATGAAGCCTTCCTCTTCGTATATGAAAAGGCTTTTAGTTCATTTTGAAGCTGCGTCCTACTTTGGATGTTTGTAGTAAAGGCTAATCGCTGCAAACGATTATCAAACTGGGCTGTATGAGCCAACACAATCGACACTGCTACTTGTTCGATGGTCATCTCTTTCCACCTTGACATCAAAGATGTTATCAACCGACTCCCATAAGAAGATAGACATTCTCCTTCTTTCGGACGGCTATTGTACATGTTTATTAGAGTTGCTGCTGGGGTTTCTACGCCATCGAAACGAGCAATAAAAAGATCTCGCAATTGTGGCCATGTGATGCCCGGAAAACATACCTGCGACAACCACGGTGATGCGCTTCCTTCTAAGGCCTTACTCAAGGCAATAATTAGCGTCCTGCCTGACAAAGGATTTTCTGTCATTCACATGTCGACTGTTGAGCACCAAGATGACGGATCAGCAGCCAAACCTTCTGGATTGAAATGAGTTCATTCATTGACTTCATTTTTGAATGGTGACTTTTAAGTTTAAATCACCATTCATTTTGAAGTCATTGAATGAGCATTCAATTTTTGCATTCAATGAATGGCAGTCAATATTTCCATTCATTCGCATTCTTTTCCGTTCATTTGAAGTCTTTTGAATGGAAAAGAATGCAAATGAATGGAAATATTGACTGCCATTCATTGAATGCTCATTCAATGACTTCAAAATGAATGGTGATTTAAACTTATAAGTCACCATTCAAAAATTAAGTCAATGAATGAATTCAATTGGGTGCATTCAGTCAATGCATTCTTTTACAGCTCTGTTGAAGAGAACCTACGAGATCGCTCCTGTAATGTTGAATAGGATCTACGAATTTACTATACCCTGTTGCAGGCCATTTTTAACTTCGAATATACCAATAGCAGTCACATTGCCATTTTTCACAATGAACCGTCTGCTGGTCAGCATGTACAGCTACCACCGACCCCCCCCCCTGTCGAGGCGTCTTACTGGCTACCCACAACAGCCTTGACTCCTCTCCCATTTCCCTCTCTTTCTCTTCAAAAGTCGACAGTGTTTCAATAAAAATAACACTCCTCCTCAGGTCCTTTTATGTTATGTGTTGCTTCATTCTACCAGCCCAACCGATCGAATCCTACCAACTTGCTATCGAAGCTATAGAACATATAAATTGATTTGTCTAAACCCATCGACGATGTCCTCATTTTCGGCGGCTTCAATCTTCCTCAGCTGCAGTGGACTCCATCAGATGGTCAATCTTTCTTCTTCCCCTCAAATGCCAGCTCAGCTAAGGAAAGTCTCGTCTTAGATCGCTTAACAGACTCAAGTCTTTGTCAAATCAGTGGCGTCTCCAACTACATGGGCAAACAACTAGACCTTATTTTCACAACAGATTCAATTAACTGCTCCGTCTCTCTTTATTCCCTATCTCTTTCAACGATTGACAACTTCCACCCTCCCCTTCTGGTTTCATTTTTTCATAATTCTTCTGTCCAGTCCACCCCTCCAACGACTTTCATAAAGCAAACTTTCACAAAATCAGTAACTATCTCGCAAATCTTCCATCGACTTCCACAATCTAACCATAAATGATGCCCTCTCCATTTTTTACAGAGAAATATTCAATTATTTTTCTCGTGATGTTCCCTTTTCTCGTCGTAAATCATCATCTACAGGCAGGTAGATGATAAGAGAAACAAGCTATGGGCTGTTTTCCTTCGCACTAGATCCGCTCTGACTATTCCAACTATGTTGGGACTTATCTTCATTTCACCGAGCTTTACAACTCCCTCTACCAGCGTCACTTAAACAACGCGCAAGCCAACCTTATAAATGATCCTAATGCTGGAAACAGATGTGCAGAATCTATGCATGCAGCACTGCGTGCAAATCTGCACGCGAAACACATGAGCAGAATTTTATTTGACATGCATCGCATCGGCTGCTGTCATTCGGCAGTTAACAGCTGAAAGAAAATTAATGAAATAGTTCGAAAAATCATATAAAAAATGCAACAGGTACTTTTTTTCATTCCAATATAAAAGGGCATTCATATACTTCAGCATTTTTATTTAAACCGCAAAAATTCTTCCGGTGAAAGAATTCTTTCGTCAGTCTGCCTTGCAAAACACAACAACAAAGAAGTGAACAGACATCGAACGATGCTACCAAATACTGCTAATTTAGATTTTTTTTCTTTTGCGTGGTGGTAGTATTGCCTCTGCGCAGAGAAATTAGAAATAGAGATTGAATGCAGCGCTGCTCTGCATGCAGAATTTACGTGTGTTCAGCTTCATATAATCCTGTATATTCTAATTTCGCTGCATGAGAAATTCTGCACATCTGTTTCTAGCATAAGTCCTTTTTCCAATTTGTCAACTACAAAAGAAATTCCGATACCCTCCCTCCCTTTTCTTCAATAGCAAATCATTAACCGGTCAACTTAGCATTGCCAACTTTTGTGCTTCCTTTTTTAAACCATCTTTCACCAAAGAGTCCTTCGTATCGGATCCGTTATTTCAATTACCTGCTAAATTTATCCACTGGCCCACTCCTCTCTTATGCCTGAAACATATGTGCAGCAAAATGCGTGCAGCAAAATTAGAGAACATGGCTTTATATGGAAGAGGACACATGTGTTTGCTGCACGGCCATGCATCAACGCAAGTTGTCTCTATTTCTAATTTCAATGCAAACCTTCAGTAGTAGAACAGCAAAATAGTACAATTTAGTAAAATTTTTGTTTTGACGTTTCATGTAAGAGACATTTTTCAATTTGAATTGGACTGAAGAAGAAATACGAAAGAAAATGTTCAAATTTCAAATAAGTTTTGAAAACTAATAATAAAATAATTATTTTATTTTATTTATCACGTCTTTCCATATCCACTGCAAAAAAATTGTTTTCGGAATTCAATTGTCACATCTGATGATGACAGCAAACTATTCAAGGAAATGTCAACAATTTACTGCACGTCTGTTTCACATGCGTTGCTGCATGCATCTTTGCTGCACATCTGTTTCAGGCATTACAGAAGGTGTCTGTTATCGAACGAAATTTACACCAACTTAATGACGAGTTTATACTCGGGCCCAGATGGCCTCCCCGCCATATTTCTCAAAAAATGTTCATCCGTTCTTTCCACTGCTCTTTCAAATTTATTTCACCTATCCCTTCCACAAGGAGAATTTTCCCAAATTTGGAAAACATCCTTCATAACCCCGATCTACAAAAAAAAAAGAACCAAAGAATGAAATAACCAATTATCGTCCCATTGCTAATCTCTCACATATACCCAACCCCTTTGAAAGCCTCTTGTAAAGGGTGGTTAGGTTTTAAGGGCCAATGTTGATTTT
Organism: Criorhina ranunculi; assembly: GCA_951813785.1. Classification (NCBI taxonomy): domain Eukaryota; kingdom Metazoa; phylum Arthropoda; class Insecta; order Diptera; family Syrphidae; genus Criorhina; species Criorhina ranunculi. Next base: position 56,364,921 of record OX638381.1, on the reverse strand, counting down.
GAATAAAACACAAATTATTTAGGAAATTATTGTCATTTCTTTTTATTATGATAATATTGGTATGGTTCAATTATGTATGGAACAAAATATAGGCCAAATGGCCGCCGCGACCTCGGCGGCACACCTCCATCCGATGGTCCAAATTTTCGATGACGCTGAGGCATAATTGAGGTTCTATGCCGTTAATGTGCCGAATTATCTCATCCTTTAGCTCTTGAATTGTTGCTGGCTTATCGACGTACACCTTTTCTTTCAAATAACCCCAAAAAAAGAAGTCCAACAGTGCCAAATCGCATGATCGTGGCGGCCAGTTAACATCGCCACGACGTGAGATAACACGGCCATTGAATTTCTCCCGCAAAAGAGCCATTGTTTCGTTAGCTGTGTGGCAAGTGGCACCGACCTGTTGAAACTACATATCGTCCACATCCATATCTTCCAAAAAGTTCTTTATCATCTCACGATAGCGAACACCATTCACAGTAACTGCCTGACCGGCCTCATTTTGAAAAAATACGGCCCGATGATGCCGCCAGCCCATAAACCGCACCAAACAGTCACTCTTTTGTGGGTGCATTGGTTTTTCGACAATCATTGACGAATCCACTGAGGTGAAAATGTGCCTCATCACTGAAGATGATTTTCTTCGAAAATTGATCATCCACTGTTGCCATTTCTTGCCACCATTCTGACCATTGACGACGATTGAAATGGTCAAGAGGCTTTAGTTCTTGAGTCAATTGCACCTTGTAAGCGCGTAAATGCAAGTCTTTATGCATAATGTTATTCAACGACGAGCGTGAGAGGTGCAATTGTTGGGCACGACGACGAGTTGAGGTGGACGGCACTTCAGCCACACTATCGCGAACAGCAGCAATATTTTCTGCAGTACGAGCTGAACGAGCATGCACTGGTGTTTTCACATCTCCTACAGACCCGGTTTGTTTGATTGTACGCACATTTGGACGATTAAATTGACCGAAAAAATCACGAAATGCACGATATGCATTTTGATTTGAACGTCCATTTTCATAATAAGCCTGAATACCTTTAACGCGTTGCTCGATTGTGTATCTTCCCATGGTTCAAATTGAATTAGTCTGAAATTGAGAAATGTCAAATGAAATGCAGACGTTTAGGTGTGGTTCACATTCAACATCGGCCCTTAAAATTTAACCACCCTTTATAAAGCTCTAAGCTTTCAGTGCAAATCTTTTATTTCCCCCGGACAACATGGTTTCCTGAAAAGTAGGTCAACTACCACAAACCTAGTCGAATTTATATCCTTTGCCATCTCAGCACTCGAGAATGGTTACGAAGTCGACGTTATTGCCACCAATTTTTGTAAGGCTTTTTATAAAATCAATTAATACTTTTCAAGCTGTCTGCCATCAGCTTCGAACCCATATTGTTGAAATGGATATCTTCTTACCTTGAAACCCGTTTTTACAGTGTTCGCTTCAGGTCCACCCGCTCTGCTTCTTAGCCACCTCTGGTGTTCCACAAGGCAGCCATCTAGGTCCCCTTCTTTTCATACTAACCATTAACGACCTTGATAGGATCATCAAACATTCGTCTGTCTCCCTTTCCACCGACGATACCAAATTTTTTAAAACCATTTCCTCACACCAAGACTCCATTCTTCTACAAAAAGACCTCGACAGTTTTTCAATCTGGTGCCTCAAAAATTGCTTGGAATTTATCATACCCAAATGCCAATCGATCACATAAGCGTCACCAATCCCCTCCCCGACACTACCTCTTGCACAATCAACCTGTCTCCCCTGTTCAATCTCTTCGCGACCTTCGGCATTTTGTGTGACAGGGAACTCAATTTCCGGACACACATGGATGAGATGATCCTTAAAGCCAACTCTTTACTTGATTTTGTAAAACGGTGGTCCAAACAATTCACCAAACGTGACTAGGTGTATATAACACTGGTCCGCCCCCTCCTAGAGTACGCCATTCAAGTATGTGTAGTGGATTTCCGTACCGGGAATCTAACCAAATGATCCGATTAACGATAAGAAGACAGTTTATAATTAAGACGACAAACGACAAATGTACGAATGTTTCAGATTAAAAAAAATGAGATTTAGTTATGATTAGATTAGAGAGTAGGAAGAAATTACAGAGTCCATACCACGCACCATACAAAATAATAGAAACTGACAATACTAGGAGTGCCATCGAAAAAATTTACCCACCGAAAATTAACAAAAAAAAAAAAAATTGTAAAAAGATAAATATTTATTTATTTTACGTTTCAAAATCTGTACAAATTAACAAAACAAATTAATCTTTATTTTTAACAAATTTCTTAATTTTTTCAGGATCAGCTTCCATCATTGTTTTTATGGTCATCTGTCACCTTTTTAGAGCTATTTTTTCAACATTTTTTGAATTCCTCCAGGGTGTTGACAGCTTTTTTGATGGCCCTTGACTCTCTTTTGACCAAGGTCCAATATCTGACGAATTCGGAGGATTGACCTCTTTGGGCACCACCGAAACGTTGTTTAGCTCATACCAATCCATCGCTCTCTCTCCATAGTGACACGACGCAAGATCAGGTCAAAATAAGGGGAGCTCTCGATGATTGTTGTAAAAAGGTATTAACCCTCTACCGCATGAATTAAGGTACTTGGAGGAAAAAAATGAAAAACGGTTGAAATAGCTTCTCTTGATTATTCTTTAACAATATTTATTAAAAAAATTAAAAAAAAGTTTAGTTTAAAAAATAAAGTGCGATGGGTTAAACTAATCAAACGAGTATTAGCAATAGACCGCGCCCAAACCATCTCTGCCCCCCGTCACCCAGCAGAAGCCAGCCACCGGTGGGAGCGTGGATGTGCCCACTCCGACACCCGTGGCTGACCCTCACACTGCTAGCACCAGCAGCCGCAGCCTACTCGAAGCGCGGATGTGCCAGTTTCGATATCTGCACCTGAGCCTGGCAAAGCCCGCAGTAATACCAGCAGCAGGGCACCCTTAAGAGGAACCGCGAGAGGTAGCTCAGGTGTGACTACCCCTCGGCCAGACAACAGGCAACGACCTCCGGTACGAGCTAGGCCAACAGACCACTCGCACTGGACCAGCGACATCCGACGGAGGGGCAATAACAAGCCTCACCGGGTTCGGAGGTTTTAAAATGAGCGTGATAAAGATGCTGCAGGGAAACCTGCACCATGCTAAAGGTGCCTCGGACACCTTTAGCCTGCGATTTCATAGAGAAAATCGCTTAAGGCCTCATCCAGGAACCGTGGATGGTCGAAGGTAAAGTTATGGGCCTTCGGGACAGGTCACGTGAGTTATTGTATGCCCCCGGGGAGCTAGCTCCCAGGGCCGCATGTTTAATCAGTCGTAACATAAGTTTTCTTCCAATTCCAGAATTCACACGCCGAGACCTAGTGGCAGTCATCCTGGAAGTTCCAATTGAAGGTGGAGTAAGAGGGATCGTGTGCGCCTCAGCTTACTTCCACGGCAATCTGGAACAGATTCCACCTGTAGAGGTACAGGAGCTGATCGACTACTGTCAACGTCGCAGCATGCATCTCATCATTGGCTGTGATGCCAATGCCCATCATATTGAATGGGGTAGTAGCGACACAAACAAAAGAGGTGAGTCACTTTTAGACTTTCTATTTAGTAGAAACTTAATTGTAGCCAATGTGGGTAACAAACCAACTTTTATTAATGCCATTCGAGAAGAGGTACTTGTCCTAACGATCTCGAGTTCATTTATATCTAATGCTATCATGGATTGGCATGTATCTAACGAAGCCTCGTTGTCTGATCATCAGCATATCAGATTCAACGTTTTAGGTGTAGTTAAACAAGCCAGTCCACGGTACGCGCCCAAACGAACTAACTGGGCTTCTTTTCGTGTTAATATTGCAGCCAGAGAAGATTCGCTTCCCAAGTCTCTATTGTCAGAAAGTGACGTAGATGAGGCTGCGTACCAACTCAATAACACACTTATATCATCTTTTAAGAGCAGTTGTGTCGTTAAACTAGACACTGTAAAACGGTGCGTACCGTGGTGGAACGAACATCTCGAAAGACTCAGGAAAAAAGTGAGAGCACTTTTTAACAGAGCTAAACGCACTAAAATGTGGGATGAATATAGATCCGCATTAACCATTTATAACTCCGAACTCAGGAAATCCAAGAGACTGACTTGGAGGAAAAACTGTGAGAGTCTAAAAACTCTGCCGGCTGCAGCCCGGCTCCAGAAGTCTCTATCTAAAGAGCACTCCAACGGGTTAGGGCTGCTTCTCAAAGTAGACGGCAACTTCACTTCAAGCCGTATGGAAACCCTGGAAACTCTGCTCCATGTGCACTTCCCAGGCTCGGAGATACAGCCAGACATCTATGATGTCACTACCACTGCTTCCGATTGTAGAATCGACAGCAGAACCAAAAGTCTGTCTGGTAGACTTTTCAGCCAAGACAAGATTAGATGGGCAGTCGGCTCACTTAAACCCTTTAAGTCACCAGGGAGTGATGGAGTCTTTCCGGCTCTCATCCAGAATAGTCTGGACTACATCATTCCATCTCTGGTACATTTATTTAGGACCAGCTTTAACCTAGGATACATTCCACTAGCTTGGCGGGAAGTTACTGTGGTTTTTATCCCCAAGCTAGGCAACAAGCCTAGCGAACTCCCTAAATCCTATCGCCCTATCAGTTTGACATCGTTTTTTCTGAAAACAATGGAAAAACTGCTAGATATTCATATTAGAGGCACCCTTGAAGATAATACGCCTCTGCATCCCAACCAATATGCTTATCGCAAGGGTCGATCTACTGAGAGCGCCCTGCATCATCTGGTCACACAGATAGAGGCAGGCTTCCGCTCAAAGGAAATCACTCTTTGCGCTTTCCTTGACGTTGAAGGTGCTTTTGACAACACCGGCTATGATTCAATCACCAATGCTCTCACCCGCAGAGGCATTGATCATCCAACTAACAGGTGGGTTAGGGCGATGCTTAAAAGCCGACGTATCTCGGCCACCTCTGGAGACGTCTCAGTGACTATTTCAGGAGCTAAAGGCTGTCCACAAGGAGGCGTCCTCTCGCCTCTCTTATGGTCAATCATCATTGACGACCTGCTCACCAAACTCAGCAACCTTGGCTACAACGTCATTGGCTACACTGATGATCTTGTGAGCAACATAACAGGTAAGTATGAACGCAAATTGTGCAAGGATATGCAGATAACCATTCAGTTTGTCTCTGACTGGTGCGTCAGAGAGGGCTTATCTATCAACCCCCATAAAACAGTTCTTATACCATTTACTAGGAAAAGAAAACTGAACTTTGGTACAGTTACCCTAAATGGTACACCCATCGGTCTTTCAGATGAAGTGAAATATCTAGGAATTGTCCTAGACAAGAAGCTTAACTGGAACTCGCATGACAGCGAAATAACCAAAGCGACTAATGCTATGTGGGTACGTCGCCGATTATATGGTAAAACCTGGGGTCTACAGCCCAAGGTTACATATTGGATTTACACCATGGTAGTGAGACCCATCCTTACCTACGCCTCCGTAGTCTGGTGGACTAAAGTCAAGGAAAAATCCACCATCTTAAAGCTACAGCGACTTCAAAGATTAGCATGCCTCGGCATCATCGGGGCCATGCGAACTTGCCCTACGGCAGTCCTTGAGGCACTGATTGGACTTACACCGCTGCACATCTTTGTCAAAAAAGTGGCAATACGCAGTGCAGTTAACCTCCAACGCTTGACAGATATCCAGCCTAGCAGACTTACGGGTCACATGGCTATCCTATCTGACTTCCCCGAACTCGAAATGATCAGCACGGTATCGGACTTTATGCCCAAGTTACTCTGTTTTGGCAGGAAGTTCGAGATTGAAATCCCGAACCGTAACTCCTGGGATACCGGAGATCCGTCGCCGAACATAAAAGGAAGTGGTATACTGATGGTTCAAAGATGGAAACCGGTGTTGGTGCCGGTGTTTATGGCCCTAATCACAAGGTCTCAAAGGCACTCGGAATGAGTCCTAGTGTCTTTCAGGCGGAATTATATGCCATCGATACCTGCGCCAATATCGTTCAAGACTCCGGCATAAAGGTCATCAATATATTCACCGATAGCCAGGCAGCGCTCAAAGCACTGAGTTCTCATTACTTCAACTCAAAAGCCGTTCTAGGCTGCTTCAATATTCTCCAGGACCTCTCAAAGCGAAACAAAGTCAAGCTCTGGTGGGTACCAGGACACAGAGGAATTGAAGGCAACGAAGTTGCAGATCAACTTGCCAGGATAGGGTCTTCAGAAAGGTACATAGGTGCTTAACCCTTCTGTGGCATCCCTACTTCCGAGTTCAGAATGAGTCTGGACAGATGGGAAAAACAAAACCTCATATCCTATTGGAACAACACTCAGGGACTCAGACAGGCTAAAAGGGCTATCCGACCCCTGAACAAAACCACTAAAAATATCCTTAAACATAAAAGGGATGATATCAGAAGACTTGCCGGCTTCCTCACCGGTCACTGTAGCCTCAGATATCACCTACATAAACTAAATATAGTTCAGGAATCTGAATGCCGACTTTGCTTAGAGGAAGATGAATCAGCAGAACACGTACTATGTGAGTGCGTGGCTGTCTGCAGAGTCAGGAAGCGCTTTCTCCATAAGGAATTCCTAACACCGGAGGATCTTTGTAACGCCTCGACTGGAGATATTCTCAACTTCATTAGGAAGATAGAGCATCTCCTTGTCTAACTGGCTCTAGGCACAATAGATCTTTTAGGTCGCAGTGCCATTTGCGTCTGTCGCAGAGCCTTACCAATAATAATAAATATAATATTAGCAATAGTTTTTAAACAAAAGAAATACATTTATGTTAAAGCAAATTAAGTATTTTAACCAAAATGTATTTTTAAACTGATTGTTCTTACCAATTGAATACAATTATTTGCACATACTTAGAACCAAACTTTTTTTGTCACTCTTTTTTCCAATGCACACCCGAGAGGAACTGAAGTACAAATGAAAAAATCGCAGACAAAGTACCATTTTGTGTTGTTAAGGATACACACAAAGCGATCATGTTCTGTTTTAGTAATTTTGAATGTGATTTTGTAAAGAAAATACCGTATCATTGCGAAAACCCCTATATGGCTTCGTATGCGGTAAAGGGTCAAGCGCTTCTGTAAGCACGCATTTACATAAATGTCGCCATTTATTGAGCCAGTTTGCTAATCAAGGAATTTCTTTGGAAATTTCGCATTAGGTTGGGTTCGAAACTTTGCTTCAACATTTTCTCTAAAATCTGGTTAAAATCAGCAAAACATATGATTCATCGTCCATTATGATGCATGAAAATTTAGTATAAAAAAAATTTGATTGCAAAAGTTTTGCCCGTTGTTTCGCTTTCACATTTTTTTCGCGTTTCGATCTGGAACCATTTGGACATTATCTGCTTTCAAGCCCGTACATTTTTTCACTTTATGAACTAAACAAATTTTAACATTCAGCTTTTTCCAGCTCCATCAAGGTCGGTAAAGAACTCACCGAGACAAGGGATTTAGACAAGGCGATGCGCTGTCATGTAACTTTTTTAATATCATTCTTGAAAGAATAGTGCAAAACTCGCGCGCCAACACAAGAGGCACAATCTTTCAAAAGTCCTTCCAATTACTCGCATACACCGATGATATTGACGTAATCGGAAGAAAGCACCGTGATGTCAGTGGCGCTTTCGCGAGTATTGAGACGGAAGCGGCAAAGATGGGTTTAACGGTAAATGAGGGCAAGACCAAGTATATGCTGTTAACAAGAAAGGAAACTCAACACCGACGTCTCAGACAGAACGTCTCCCTCGACAGATATAACTTTGAGGTAGTTAAGGACTTTGTCTACCTAGGCTCCGCTATCAATTCAGACAATGACACCAGCGCTGAGAGCAAACGAAGAATAACCCTTGCCAATCGCTGCTTCTTTGGGCTAAGAACGCAATTGACTAGCAAAGCCCTCTCTCGAACAACAAAAGTGACCCTATATAAGACCTTAATAATCCCAGTCCTGCTCTACGGCGCAGAGGCTAGAACTTTATCAAAAGTGGATGAGGGTGCTCTTGGCTGCTTCGAGAGGAAAATTCTTCGGGTGATTTTCGGTCCCGTCTGCATAGACGGTGAGTGGAGGAGGAGATACAACGACGAACTGTACTGGCTGTACAGCGGCATCGACTTAGCCAGAAGAGTGTAGGTCCAACGTCTGAGATGGCTGGGTCATGTAGAGCGGATGGACACAAATGCTACGGTCCGAAAAATCTTCGAATCCGCCCCCGAGGGACAGCGCAGAAGAGGAAGACCACGACTCAGGTGGCGCACGCAAGTTGAAGGGAACCTCAACCAACTGAGCGTGCGAAAGATCGAGCTGGCTGGAGACGCTTGGTGGTTGACGCCCAGATCCACCCCGGACTGTAGCGCCACCTTAAGTAAGAAGCATTCCCAGCATTACAAAAAAGAAGCTTTGATTGATTTATCGGTAATTTTTGGAAGTAAATTCAAAATGAGAGTGGGCAAATTTTTTCGATGGCACTCCTTAATTCAATTACAGCTATTTAAGGGGCACATAAAAAACTCCACAATAATAGCCTTAAGAAATACATACAAAACTAAAATGTTGTTCACAGTGTAATAACCCATGTAAATCTTTCCATTACATTGAATTGAAATTAAGATTAACCCTTTCGACCCCAATGTTGCCTGAGAGCAACTTCACTTATTTGTCGGTTTATATCAAAAGCTCTGATTGATTTTGTTTCAATCTATTTATTACCACGTATTAACAGACTAATATCACAGATAAAGAATATACAGATGTCTCATGCCCATGTAAAAAATTGTCGTAATATTTTTCGCCAGCGGACAAAATAGCTTTTCGCGAAAAGCTCAATCAAAGAGAAAAAAGCTCTTGCCAGTTTCTCTTTTTCTTCCGATACATGCTTTTGTGAAATTCGTAAGTAAGGAAAAGGAGAATGGGTATGAGGGAAGGAACTACGAGGTTGAAGGGATTGTTACGTCCCTAATTATAAACAAGTGTGTGTTTTTTCTAAATCCAATTATTACAATTATGATATGATATGAAATTCATTAGGTTAAGTTAAATTAAGATATAGGAACAAAGTTAACGTAATCAAATAATACTGATCGTGGTGGATGACCGAGAGGAACAACGAGAGATTGCAAAAATATGAATGACATGACAGTTATAAAAGTTAAGAGAACTCATATGGTAATGAGTGAAGTTAGAGAATATCAAATCGAGTTCTAGGGCTGGTTCACATCACGGATGATATTGTATTTTGGTTGCTTTGGGATAACCTACAGATGCATATGTGTATTTTGTATGTAGGAGGATCATATATGGTACATTTTATTTGCGCCAAATTATATAGTTTTGCTCTCTGTTTTCAATAAAATACGTTACATTTGTCTTAAAAGCGAAGATTTCTTTATAAGTGCGGACTTCATTTTCAGTAGACAAGTTTTATATAAATGCAAGTGAGGTTCATATTTTAGCCTGTTTACTGCATATTTTCTGTGCTATATATATTCATATCGGACATTATTTTCAGTTAGTGAATATTTAAATTACAGTAGGTAAGTAAACATATAATGATCTGATTACATATATAAACATTTTAAGAATTGCAGGTAGAAACTAGACGAAAATGTCTTGGAGTAGAAGTCGGTGCACAATTACGCATTGTAATGCTGCGAATAAGACGTTTCCGGATAGGAAAATGTTCAAGTTTCCAAAAAAAGGAACTGAAACATACAAAAAGTGGGTATCACATCTTTCCCCTTATATGCATCAAACATTTCGAAACAAACATTATTGGAAAACAGCATTTAAGAAAGAACGCTTGTCCAACTCCGTTCTTAGAAGCAAATCAAGAGACGGAAAGTAATGAACACAACGAAATGTGCTTTTATCCCAATAATGCTCCCAACAAATATTCCGGGTTGGGGAGTAAAAGAACTATTACATCAGCAGAAGATGAAGTCAATATAGAAGAGCTAAACAAAATGTCAAACATCTTACAGAGCAATAAAATAAACAATGAAATTAAATTCATGTGCGAAAGATGTGAAGATTGTGCTAAGAAACAGTGTTTTTATATTAAACAAATAAATAGATTGAAAAGAGACAATAACGTGTTGAAAAGAAAAGATAAGAAAAATAAACAACTAAGGGCAAATATGTTACGAAGAATATACTATTTAAAAGAACAAAGCAAAAAGTTACAAGCGCAAGCGAAGCAAAATATCGAAGAAAAGATTGATGCATAAATTGACGTTAGTGAAAATACGAAGATATTCTCAAAACTTATCCTCTCTCAAGGTCAACAGTTCACAGAACAAGAAAAATGGATGTCGCAATGTATTTTCTTTCGATCTTCAGCTGGGTACAATTTTCTGCGTGATCAACTTCAGTTACATTTACCACACCCATCTCATTGCATAGATGGATAAAAATCAAAAGCCTTTCACCTGGGGCCAAATTCCGCAAGCGTGAGTTTTGCTGTGTACACAAAAAAGTGTGCACACTGGCTTGTTCTGATTCCGCAAGGGTGGGAGTGAGTTTTTTTAACAGTTGTCGTGCACACAATTGAAAAAATTTACTCACTCTGTTTTCGGCTGTGAATGAAGGTGGTGAAGATCAAATAGATGAAATGGAAGAAAATAGAGACTTTGCTCACTATAGGTTTGTTCAATTAACCAATATTATATTTTCTTTTATGCATATATTTATTTATTTTTTTTAATGCAGATTTGAATCATCAGATGGGGCACATTTGAAAGCATCTAAATGGCAAATACTTACCAACAATTTAAATGCCTTAGGAGGTGCGTGGAAAGACGTCAACCAATGGCGCAAGTATTGGCGAGACCAAAAGTAAGTAAATCAAATTGTTTAATTTATGTGATAAAATATTTTCTTTACTTTACATTTTAGACTTCATGCTAAAGAGCGGGAAGCGCTGATAAAGGCTTCCTTCCAAAGAAGCGGGGTGAATGGAATAAAAAAAATTAAGCAGCTAAGTCCATTCGAAGAGCGCGTAGTTGCGCTATTAGCTCCAGCCGCAATAAGCGGAGCAGCTATTTTGGAGCTGTTTACCAAACAAGGGCAAACTGATATGGTAAAAAACTTTAAAAATGATTGAGTACCTACATATATTCAAATGGCTTATTTTGTGGATTTTTTTTTACAATTTCAGGAAACGACAGCTACCCAGAGTCAACCGTCGCAAACTGTTGTAACTCTTCAGGATGAGGTGAATGCAGCAGAAATTGTCGCAGACCAAGATATGGCTATTGCTGAAGAAATGCCGGCAATAGCGGCGGCAGGACCGTCGACTGCAGCTGTTTCGAGAGTTAGAAAAAGAAAAAAGGCGCCGTCCGGAAACTCGGTAGAGATGTCTTCCTTCGAGCAGAAAATAATGAAAAAAGAAGAAAAATTACTCTATATAAAAAAAACATATGAAGTCCAGCAGAATTTATTAGACTGGAGGAAGAAAGTGGAGCAGCATTCCTTAGATTGGAAGAAAGAGTACGAAGGAAAGCTTTTGCTCTTCAAGAAAAAGAATTTGCTTTTAAAATTAATAATATGTAAATTTATTTTTAAATAAAATTTGAAATACAAAAATATTAAGAGAAGTTTGTTTCTATTATATTCTGACGTATTCTCTGACCTTGTCTTAACGTATTAGCGTCATCGGAATGTGTCTCCTTACAATGATGTTATATGCAGAGCTCATTTTCACTTTTAATTAAAATTTTCAAAAAAACTGCAAACTGCAATTATTTGCAACATTCACGGTTCAATAAAAATGAAATCCCAAACGTCAAACTGAATTCAGCTCACTCGGCTGACAAAAAATTAATCACTCAGCACATTCAAACTCACAGCATGCTGCGGAATCGCATACATTGTAATGTGTGTACATAGGCCGTGACTGTGCATTTTTTTTGTATGTGTGCACAGCTAAAAACTCACGCTTGCGGAATTGGACCCCTGGGTTAGACCGAAATATTTTAGAGGAAATAAAAAAAAATAACATCAACATTGTCACCCAAAGAAAGAGAGGTTATTGTTATCTTTGACGAAATGAGTATTCAAGCAAATCTAACCTGCAATAAATTCAAGGACGTAATTGAGGGTTTTATTGATTATGGAAGAAACCAAAGATTAAATGAATGTGCCTAATCCGTGTGTGTTTTTATGATTCGCAGCTTATGTGGAAAATTTAAGCAAGTTCTGTATCATGTTGCTTGTTCACCAAATATACCAGTGGAAGAACTTGATACTGAAATAAAGAATTGTCTGGATATATGTACAGACCTAAAGCTGAATGCAAGAGCAATATGCTGTGATCAAGTACCAACAAATCGGAGCTTGTTTAAGAAGTTAAAACTAACTGAAAACAACGTTTCCTTTGACTATATAGGAAAATCTGTGTATGGAATGTATGATATTCCACACCTAATAAAAAGTATCCGAAACAACTTGCTTAAATTTGATCTAGTTACTGCTGATGGAGTTGTCAGCTGGAAGGTAATTGAATACCTTTATAATATGGAAAAAGAAACAACACAACCAAAGTATGTCGAAAATTGACATCTGTTCATATTGATCCTACAGAATTCCAAAAAATGAATGTAAAATTGGCTGCACAAGTATTGAGCAGATCTATGGCCTCTGGAACAGAAACAATTATGATACTAAACAAATTTCCCGACAGCATAAAGGAATTTGCTAAACCAACTGCCGAATTCGTTAAGAAAATTGATCGATTATTTGATCTCTTAAATGGAAAACCTGCGCTTAGTCGAAGAGATAGAAATTTAGACTTTATACGTGATATGAGAAAATACTTGTTGCAAGTAAAGCGTATAAACGCAAAAAACAAGGTGTTTTGTTTTGAAGGCCTGGTGTTGACAATCGAAAGTGTCCTTGGCATTAGAAAAGAATTGTTTGAGAATCATGAGGATTTACATTATCTTCATATTAACAAATTCAATCAAGATCCACTTGAGAATCTATTCGGAAAAATAAGAGCGCGCAATGTAAATAAAAGCAATTTGGCGTTCTTCTGGCAAAAGTCATATCGCTTAAATTTTTATTGAAAGTCGAAATTTTCTAACTGCGAAGAAGACGATTCAGAATATCTTCAGTTAGATTGGAATGCTGTTATAGAAAATGTCATGGAAGGGCAATTTATAATAACACAAGAGGAAGCAAAAAATGATTCTGTCCTCAAAGAAAGATTCGAAAATGATCAATTAGTAAAAAAGGCGAATGATCTACCTGTTGAAAATAAAATAACTGTTACAGTGCCAGAGATAAACGACGTTGCCACAAGATATTTTGCAGGGTACTGTTTCTATAAGACTTTTAAAAGAATAAATAGAATTTGCAATGATTGCGTTAATGCGATGTCAAAAGATAAGAGCAATTTTGATATCACAGAAGTACTGATAAAACTAAAAGAATATGATGGTTCAAATGAAAGGACAGTACTTGCATGGCCCTCTGAAAAATATTTTCAAATATCGCGTAAGAAAAACGAAACAAATTCTTTTGAAATACACAATTTTTATTGTAAGGCAAAGTTAATATATAAGAAAAATCTAGTTTAGTTAGAAAAATCAAGTTAAACTCAGCGGTGTTCACAATGCGGCTTCCACGTACAGTGTGCCCCTGGACTCCTTCTGCTGGACCTCTTCTCCCTGCTCCGTGTGTACGGACTCAGGGGAATGCGAATCAGCATCTCACACTCGGCTGTCTTGACGGTTGATGGGATTATCATCATCCTCGTTCTGCAGGTTGTACCACATTTTCATTTTGTCGATACTTGTAGATGTATTTTTTGGACCTTCATGTTCGCCTACTTTTTGGACTTCGAAGCGATCATGATCTAAAACCTTGACTATTTTATAGGGACCCAAAAATTTCGGTCGAATTTTGAGACCAAATTCAAATTGAGTATTTTCTATAGCCACTGAGTCTCCCACCTTGTAAGATCGTGCAGCTTTTCGACCTTTGTTGTAGAACTTTTCGCAATCAGCTTGTGTTTTAAGTAAACTCTTCTTTGCCTCTTCACGTAACGCCTGCCTCTCTTCTTCAAACTGGATCTGCAGCTCTTCTTCAATTTTTTGTCGAATATTTGTATCTTCGCGTAACCTCATTTCAACTCCTGTCAGCAACTTCAATGGCGATGTGTTGATTGACCGTTGATAGGTAGAATTCAAAAAATGTTGTACAGCTTTAACCTCCTTGTACCACTTGTCCGGAGTTTCGAGTGTTAACTTTGTTAAAACTGGAATAACTATACGATGAATCCTCTCAATTTGTCCATTACCTCCTGGAACTCCTACAGCGCTGTGGATCAATTCAATATGTTCTTGTGCGCAGTGTTCTGTAAATTCTTTGCTTATAAAAGCTCCTCCTCTGTCCACTATAAGTCTTCTTGGATTTTCGAATGTTTCCCAAACTACCTGTAGTTTTTTGATGACTTCTGCTGCCGATAAAGTTTTGACCGGAAACAGCCACACAAACTTGGTAAATCCATCGATTATGGAGAGTAAATAGCGATACTCCTTCTGAGTTGCCACCATTGGCCCTAGGTGATCCATATGAAACGTATCTAAGGGCAATTTACCCTTAGGGATTGGATGTAAGAACCCCTCTTTTTGCCCCTTTTCTTCTCCGCTAAAATGCAAGGGACACAACATTCTATAAATCTTTCGATTTTTGATGTCATATGCGGAAAATAAAACTCCTTCAACAATAGCTCCTTTACTTTTCGTACTGACCCCTTTCATGTGCTGTTCTGATGACTTTTATCTGCATATCCTCTGGAACAACAAACCGCTTGACCCCGTTATCGTCTTTATACAAGATACCACCTTCAACAATATAACCACTTCTAGACTCTCCGTTAACACTTCCGATCAGTGCATTAAGGTTCGATTGATTGATTTATATTTTCTGATAAATTACTTATTAAATAATAACAACGTAGCATGGCTTTGCCGTCTGCCGATTGGCAAAAAAAGAAAATTAAAAACATAAATGCATTTTTATAATTTATAATACTTAACGCAGAAAGGTACAAGGACAAAATATATACATATATGGATTACATTGACGGTATCATACTCTTTTTCAAAAACTTTCATTAATTATTCGGTCTCTATAAGTCAAAGCAGTATTTGAACAGTTTAGCGACATTTGGCTCATTCAGGAGATCAATTACTTGGTCGACCGACAAATAGTCAGTGCCGAAGATGCTGCGTCGAGTTTCCCTTAAAATTGGGCACTTTCCAACAAAATGAAGCGTATCCTCACGTTCTCCTAGGCTACATAACCCGCATATGATCGGAAGTTCATCTCTATGGGGAATATAGTTCAACTTCAGCAGTTCTCCCCTCAGTTTAACTATAGTCGATATCTCTTCCACTTTATGCTCGTCCCGAAAATAATTCAGATGATCTAGGTTATGACTTAATTGCCTGTAAATTGACCTATGCAATGAGTTTGCGGCTTCCTGTAAAAATTTCTCACGACACTTAGATTAAATTTTTTCAATTAGTTGGTATAGCACTGGCTTCCAGGTCGAAGTTTCCACTGGTTGCAAATTAAAATCCATCCTACACTCTTGGGCTAGGTCGCGCCATTCCCCGAACCAACTGCTCCCGTTGGATATGATTTTGATGGCTACCTTTTTGGGCGGCCTTTCCTCTGGCATTTGCAGAACTTTGAGCACGTAGTCCACCTGGAGTTTTAGGGTCTAATAAGATAGTTCGGCGTACTAGATGGTAGACGAAATATTCTTTTGATATAATACCTTAGAAGCTTCTCCACCGTATCATGTCTTTTGAATCCCCACACTTGGGCCGCATAGAACAAAATGTATTCCGACGCTGCTTCAAATATCCTGATTTTGCTGCTATGTGCTATGCACTTATTTGCAAAACATCTCTTCCAGGTCATATTTATAGCTGTTTTGGCTTTTGCGAGCTTCTCCTTCAGATGTTTTTCCATGCTTAAGTTTTTGGTGAAACAGACCCCAAGGTATTTGAATTCGTTGACAACCTCTATGTCTTCTCCATTACAGTACCATCTTTCGCTCCTGCTATTCCTGCCTCCTCCCTTTCTAAATATCATTACTTTCGATTTCTCCAGATTAACAATCAGGCTCCACAAACGGCAGTACTCCGAGAGTCGGTTTATCATGAGCTGGAGCGTTTCCGGCGATTGTGCTAGCAGTACTATGTCGTCCGCGAATAGTAGAGCCTTGATAAATGTACCTGCATACTCTATGCCTCCAGGCAAAAAGTCTACAATGTCTTCGATGAAGAGCGCAAAGAGGCAGGGACTTAGAGAGCAACCCTGTCTCACACCAAAGGTTCGAATCATTGCATTGTGCATTCCAAAAAATGCCTATCATCGAGCTGAACGAGCATTGCAACTGGATAGCGACTTAAGACGTCGACATGACCTAATCTGGATCCGCTCCTGTGTTCCACTGTGTACTTGGATTCCTCCAACAACATTGCCCAACGTGCGACCCTTGGTTGCAGGTTCTTCTTCTTCAGAGTTAACTCAAATGCCTTACAATCGGTTACCAATTTAAAAGGCTGACCCAACAAATAAACCCTGAATTTCGTAACAGCTTCTACCACGGCAAGTGCCTCTAACACGTAGCTCGACAACTTTTGCTCACTAGGTGACGTCTTCCTACTCATATAATAAACTGAATGAAGCAAGTGGTCATCCAACGAAATCTGAAGGAGCACTGCTTCATAACCTAACCTTGAAGCGTCTGTATGTACTTCAGTTCCCGTTGTTTAACGGTTATTAAATACAAAAGACGTGGACGTAAACGCTCCGAGTTTTAAATAAAAAAGCTATTAAAATAAGTAGACTTTATTTCAAATTTCAATTTGTTTACATCAGTTGAGCACTTAGGTGCATGAGAAAAAAATTTGAATAAAAAAACATCATGCAAGAGTGTTTTAAATGCAAAAATAGCATCCGCGGTGAATCGGGAGTAAAATGCGCGGGTGTGTGTGGTAAGAATTTTCATATGTCGATAAAAATGTAGCGGGCTGGACCAATATAGCAGTGGTGTTCTCGTCGGGAATCCAATGGTTAAATTTATATGTGAGGACTGCATATTGTATATACACAATGTAGATTAAGTGTTAAAAGATGTGCAAGAAATAATAAAAAGAAATGGAAGCTATTTAAAAGAATATAAAAATGAATTTGAGGACTCATTAAAAAAGAACGAGTTGGAAATCAAAAATTTGCTTGAAGCGATCGAAGCGCGGTACAATGATGCTATGAAAATTGCACAAGAGACTTGCGAAAAAAGTTTGCAAGAAATTAAAAAAATGAGTGCTATTTAAAATAAATAGTGAGAAAATATGCAATAAAGTTTAAAAAAAATAGCAAATGACAATCAAAGTGTCTTAGAAAGTGTGAAAGAGATAAAGGATGGCTTAAAGAATGAAGTTAACAAAATTAGTGTGGCCTAGAAAAGTGACAATTGTGATAAAGCGGTTTCATACGCCAATATGTTAAAGAAAGACGCAGCTATTGTGCTTAAACCAAAGGCGAAACAGGACAATAACAAAACAAAGGATGATTTAGTAAACAATGTTGACCCAACAGCATTAGCATTGGAAATTAATAATATAAAGAATACACAAGATGGGGGAATAATAATCAAGTGCAGTGACAATGAAACAAGAAAAAAAATTGAATCGGAAGTTACAAAAAAAAAGTGCGATAAATATGAAATTAAAATTCCAGTGCTACGAAAACCAACAGTGTTAGTATGTGGAATGAGGGACTGTTACGCGGCGGAAGAAATAGAAGACAAAATAAAGAAGCAAAACGGTTTGCAGACTAATTATGTCAAATGTGTTACCGTATTTAACATGAAAATAGATTTATTATTCAGGGGTAATTAAAAGTGATAACAACTTTACGCATTTTACAATTTGCTTTGTTTTCAGATGGTCAGCTTAACAGACTCGATATTTTGCAGAACCGCAAAAGGACAAGGACGGATATAATAAAATAATTACCCAACAAATAATAAACATTGGTTGGGGAAAGTGCAGGGTGTATGCAAATTTTAAAATAAAAAGATGTTACAATTGTAGTGGCTATAACCATAAAGCAAGTGAGTGTCGATTTAAAAAAGCTTGTCCTCGGTGCGCGGAAGAGTATGAATTAAAGGACTGTAAGAGTGTACATAGTGTAAAGTGCGTGAATTGTTTTACTGCTAAAAGCAAATTTAACTTGAGTGATATAACATTCGATCACGACGCGCGTAGTGAAGAGCGTAAGGTTTATAAACGGCAGCTAGCACAGCTAAAGGAGAGGACGGACTATTAGCAACCAAATGAGTTCAAGGGAGTATTGTTAAATGTTCAAAGTGTCACGTCAAATTTTAATGAGTTAGAACATTTTGTCCAGACAACGACTTTGACTTTATTGCACTACCAGAAACCCATTTAACAAATGCAATCGAAAACAATGAATTAGAACTTGAGCTGTATCAGATAGTTGGTAGAAGCGATAGTTCATCAAGACATACCGGGGGGGTTTTATTGTATATAAAGCAAGAGTACTCCTTTGAACCTCTGGAAGTTGTAGCTGATAACTTAAATTTTTGGTATTTAATGGGTCGAATGCATTTGGGAATGAAGGCTTTTATTGTAGTAATTCTGTACAGATCACCGAGTTCGTCCAAAGCAACGTTTTGTGAAAAATTTTGTGACTTGATGGAAGGATGGGTCGGCAGGAATGAGAACCTGTTGGTATTAGAAGACTTCAACATAAATTGGTTACAGCGAGATACATATAAAAATAAAATGCAAACCATTATTAAAGACAGTTTGTGCAATTTGATTATTGATGAGCCGACGAGAATTACTGACACTGGGGATACACCGATCGATTATGTGATAACTAATTATAGCAATGTTAGTGCAGGAGTTAAAACTGAATTTAAAATATCAGACCACGAAGGTATTGAAATAAAGATTGAAAGCGAAGAAAAAAAAACATCTGGGCACAAATAATAGATACATTAGGGCTCTTAGATATCGGAAAGATATATTCTCCCAACATTTAAATAATAGTTTCATAAGTAATTTGGATACTGCAAATGTAGATTTAAATGTACTAGCTCAACGGTTTGAAGAGGAATTAATACGAATAACAAAATTATTTATCAAAGAGACGAAAATTACCGAAGGGGTTTGCGGATGGTTCAATAGCGGAATAAATGACTTGAAAAGAGATAAAATAATTGAATATAATAAGGCTAAATTTACAAGGAGGAAGATAGATTGGAATGAGTATCGGATCAGTAGGAATTTATATAAGCGGACACTGAGGAACACAAAAAATAAATATATTCAGGACAAGATAGAAAGTAGCGCGGACCAAAAAACTATGTGGCGAAATATTAAATTATTTGTGCTTAATAAAACGGAGACCCAAATAAGGTCAATAAGTTTCAACGGGGTAACATTTTCGAATATTCGAAAATAGCTAATGAGTTCAACAAATATTTTATAGAAAGTGTAGAGGAAATAAATAGGTCGATACAATATATACCGTATACAAATATAATCGAACGGAGGACTATGTTATTTAAATTTACTCGCATTGATAATGATCAATTTTTGGTTGTACTAAAATCAATGAATCACAAAAGGGATCCGTTTTACATATCAGTTAGGTTTTTAGTAGATCACTTTAATATTTTGGGGTCGGCGATGGTTAAAATTGTTAACCTATCATTGCAAAATGGAGAATTTCCGGACAGTTGGAAAAGATCATTTGTAAAGCCAATACCTAAAGTAAGTGGAACGACTAAAGCAGAAGAATTTCGTCCGGTAAACATGTTAACTTTGTTAGAAAAAGTTATAGAAAAAGTGGTGTGCACACAATTACGGAGGTTCGTTGAAGAAAATAGTATAATTATCTCAAACCAATCAGGTTTTAGAGAAAAGCATTCCTGTGAAACAGCCTTGAATTTAGTTTTAAATTATTGGAGAAGTCTAATCGACACAAGACACCAGATTTTAGCAGTATTTATTGATCTTCAACGAGCCTTTGAGACAGTTGACAGAATAATATTATTAGAAAAGCTTTATGAGTATGGTATAAGAGGAAAGGAACTACAATGGTTTGGGTCGTATCTTAGCAGTAGAAAACAATGTACCACAATCAATAGCGTATTATCGGAGGAAATGGGTGTTCAAATAGGTGTACCGCAAGGATCTGTTTTGGGTACGCTATTATTTTTTAATTTATATATAAATGATATGAGCAGAGCAATGAAACATTCAGTTCTTCGATTGTTTGCAGACGATGCGCTGCTGTATATTTTTGGGAAAGATAAGAAAATATGTACAGACAATTTAAGGCAGGATCTCAACTCGTTAAATATATGGCTGAAAATGAATAAGCTTAAACTAAACGCAAAAAAAACTAAAGGTATGGTGTTGAAAGGTGAACTAGAAGATGAGTTTTTGATAAACAATGAAAAAATTGAAATTGTAAGCGAGATAAAATATCTGGGTATAGTTATAGACAGTGACGACGCGTCCTATTGTTCATTTCGTTCATGAACGCCTAACTTTCAGAGAACAATATTTTTGTTTCTATAATTTCCTTAACCGACATCAACCACTCACAAAATGTGTTTCCACTTGTCCCCGAAGTCCTAACTTCAGTCAATTTCTCAGAGTATTTCTTAACCAGTGTTGTCACTTCTCGTTTACAAAAAGTGGTAGATCAAGCCAAAAAAAAGTGGTAGATCCAGATTTTCCGTGGTAGAATTTAATCAAGTGTAATGAGACAAAATAAAGGCAATTATTAACTTAGTGTACCATATGATGTGTCACTATAAATGGGCGTAAACATGAGAAAACATAAACAATGCAGTGCATGATTTCGTAAATGGCTGGATTTAAGTAAAATATCAATAAAATGTAGAGAGAAAATAGGAATTTTTGTAAAAAAATTTTGTAATTTTTGTTTCATTGTCATTGCTGGATTTATTTTTTGTCAAGATAGCAAATAGTGGTAGAATTTTTGACTTCCGTGGTAGAAGTGGTAGAACTACCACTTTAGTGGGAAAGTGACAACACTGTTCCCAACTCGTGCAAGCCTCTCGTGCACTTGAGCCAAATCATAATTTAAAAAGAACAAAATACTTACAGCATTCAACTCGTTCAGTTGAGTTGGAAACGAAATGTACCCATCAAAAATATATGCAAAAAAAAAATTTAACGCACATCGTATCAACAAATTCGTTCATCTTAGCAGTGAACGAAATCAAGCAAAAGGGGTGAGTTTTGCTCAAGTCAACTTTACATGCCGATATGGAAAATGTATAGGTATAGGTCGTTGTGTGTTTGTGTAGTAAAAACAAAATCATGAGTAATTATGTGCCTTTACGTTCTATTCGTTGTGGAAGAATATGAACGAAATGGGAAATTTGTATAGGATATGTGATGGATTGAGTTTAGTTTGAGTTTTTATTTTGAGTGGAGGTTTGAAAAGGAAAATCATCTCAAATTTGGTATAATTTTAGTGGAAGAGCTGTTTTTTGTAAAGGGTCTTTCATTAAGCGCTTCCTATATTTAAATTGAAATAAAACAAAGTGTTTGTGATATATCATTTTTTATTCGTTTGAAAGGTCTATTGATGCCATTATGTATGGAATAAAACATCGTTCAAATTTCGCAAAGCTGTGGTCTGCGAAAGGCCGAGTTCTTGTGAGCGACGCGAAATCGACTGCCTCGGATTCTCCTGCACACTCTCACGGACAGCGGCGAGGTTTTCGGCAGATCTTGCGTTTGATGTTGGTTGATCGTTTACTGAATCCACCACACTGCGAATAGTCCTCTCGGAAGGACGATTATGCCGACCGTAAAATGGGCGAAGCGCGCGGCACGTTGCCCGAACAGAACACCCATTTTGATAAAACAATTTTAATATTTGCACATGTTGTTGAACGCTATATCCGTCCATGGTGATTTGTATGTATGTATGTATGTATATATTTATTTAGTAAATTATTACTATTACAATTCATTCAATAAAGATTTAAAACAATAAATAAATATACATTGAGAGCGGGTAGATAGACAACAAACATTTCTTATTGTACTGAATGTCGAATGTGTTGCAGAAGGAGCTTTTTGAATCTATTTAAAACCGGTTCATTCTTTATTTCAGGAGGCAATTCATTAAATAGCTTAAGGCCGCGATATTTAACCATATTTTGAGTCCTAGAGTCTCTATACAGTTGGAGTCTGAAGTCGTTGTTTGATCTGAGATTATACGGCTGAGTGTCTCCAGTGTAGTGTTGGTTAAACATCGATAGTTTCAATTTTCGATAGTATCGATATTATTCACAAAAAACTATCGATAGTATCGATACTATCGATAGTTTTTTCTATCTTTTCTATGTGCTGCCCTTAATACGTTCATACATATTACATACTAGAAAAATAATTAAGACAAAATTCGAAAATATTTTTCCACTTTAGTTTTTATTAAAAATAACAAAAAAAAGCTTTGACAATAAAAAGAACAAAAGGTAGTTAATTCTCATAAGAAAAATAAAAAGTTTAAGTTTAAGTTTAAGCAAAAGAAATAAAAGTTCAAACAACATTAAAAAGAGTTGTTAACAAAAGCAATAGGTGTGTGTAAAAAAAATTGAGATGTGTTTTATAAATAATAAATTATTTAAATTTGTCAATAATTATTGCTTCTGTAAATCGTGTTGTAATCCTTACTGGATCTTTACTTAGAAAAAACAATAAATCATTGAACTTGGAAACACGGAACTGCTCGTCGAAGTAAGCGATGATGTATTATAGATGCTGAAGTAGACGCTTGTGCTGTCGTCACTTTCTCCTGTGCAGACGCAATCAGCAAAGAATATTCTTTCTGCAACTGCTGAATTGCACTATCGGCATCTTGTTCAGTTCTGAATCCATTTGTTTTCAGCTTTGAATCTAAAACCGTTGCAAATATGAGAGCCGATCGCATGTGATACGGCTTCAGACGTTTATTGACTGAGCTGATCAACGAGTTAACAACTTCTTGACCCTCAACAGTAGTTACCATAGTCTCAAAACTAGATAACTTTGCTGATATTCCTCTTATAAGCGGTATTATAAGTGAAGTGGTAACATAATTCTCACCTTTGCAAGTTCAATTGGTTCAAGAAACATCAAAATTTTATCTTTTGCTTTGAAATCCTCAGCTGGCAAAATATTAGGAGCTTTTTCACATTAACTTATAGCGACTGCTAATTCGCTACGTATCTCCGATATTCGCTTTTACATGAAGAAAGAACTATTCCAGGGAGTATCTACTTGCTGAACAAGTTTTTGTTCTACTTTGTTATTGCGCTTTTGTCGCTCGCTAACGTACTGCTCCGGAAATATGTCGCAATAGGCTTTGCCTTTGTTAATATCAAAGCAAAAGAATCCACTTTAAAGCAATCTTGGACAGTTAAATTTAAACGAGGAGCAAAACACGGAAGGTGACGAATTTTCAAAATATCTGCCGTTTTAATCATACTGGCAGCGTTGTCGGTGATTATCGTTACAACTTTTTCGCGAATATTGTACTCTACCAAAGTTGCTTTAATAGCCTGAAATAAAATGATGAAATGTTACAACAAATAAAGTCTAACCATCATTTATTTAATACAACACAATCCTGCATGCGCAAACAAAAATATATAATTTTTTTTTTTAAATCGATAGTATCGATAGTTTTTTTTAAAAATTTGATAGTATCGATAGTCAAAAACTATCGATACTATCGATAGACTATCGATGTTTAACCAACACTACTCCGGTGTAAACGATGTTTGATGTTAGATATTTCGGCACCATGTTGTACTTCATTTTAAATACGTTAAAGGTTATTCTTTGCTTAATGTTCAACCACTTTAAACAGTCCAGCATCCATGTAATTGGTGTGTAATAATTGCACTTGAGAATAGTTCTCATAGCCTTGTTTTGCATCACTTGTAACCGGTTTATGTGCTCGTTATTACCCATGAATAAAATCGTTGAACAAAGTTCGAAATGAGGTTTTATTATCGTGTTATATATGTTGACGGCACATATTGTAGTTACATATTTCCGTATCCTTCTAAGAAAGCCTATTTTTTAGACACGTTTTTTATCACATAAATCATATGGCTATTGAAGTTTAGATTTTTGTCCAATATAACCCCTAGATATTTCATTTCATTGACTTGTTCAATCGCTTTTCCCTCAATAGACAAATTAATGCTTTCACTACTGTTTACCACCATGCATTTAGTTTTATTAACGTTAATTTTAAGTTTGTTCAATTGCAGCCATATGCATATGTTATTTAAGTCTTCCTTAATATGCCCAACAAGTTCACTCATGTTTTTACCACTTACGAACATTAGAGCATCATCACCAAAAAGGGATATTTTACAAATTTGTATCACTTTACACATATCATTAATATAAATTAAAAACAGCAAGGGGCCAAGTATTGTTCCTTGGGGAACACCAAAACACGTAGGAATTGCATCAGACATTGAACTATTGACACAGGTCTTTTGGGTTCTACCGGTTAGGTACGATTTGAACCAGTTAAGCTCAGAACCGTTAACACCTATTTTGATAATTTAAAGAGAAGCCTATTGCGGTCAATTGTTTCAAATGCTCTTTGAAAATCAAGAAAAAGTGTTATGATTTTATTACCACGATGTCTTTCTTCTTTCAGGGTCATTACTAGCCAGTTTAAGGACGTTTCACAGGAGTGTTGATGTCGAAATCCTGATTGGTTTTCTATTAATAGGTTGCTATCACATACATACTTATAAAATTGTTCATAGGCGCACTTTTCAACAATTTTTTCTAAGATTGGCATCATATTAATGGGCCTAAATTTTTCACAGTCATTTGTGCCAGTTTCTTTGGGTATCGGGATAACAGTAGATTCTTTTAGGTTTTTGGGGAACTCACCACGAACAAAAGACTCGTTAACTATACGTAAAATTATTGGGCCAATGATATCGAAACAATCTAGTACAATGTTAATATTTAAATTCAGAGCATTCTTAGTGTTCATTATTTTGCACGTACTTTTAAGTTCATTTATACCGATTTGGCAAAACAGACTGAATAAATGACAGCCAATTTGACAGATGTAGCTTCAACAATATGACCGCTATCAACTGTCAAAGTTCGGAAGTCCCTATTGGAAGACCCTTTACTTTGCGACTATCTATAACTTAAAAAATGGCATCTGGTAGTGAAAAAGTTATAAATAAGGACAGTTGTGAATGCATAATTGAAAAATATTTAATTTTACGAACTGAACGCCTACACTTTTAACTCACGCGTCGCCACTGGTTATAGATAATCAGCTCAAGTTCAAAATTCATATCGATTATGTGTGCAAAAAAGTGGCGAAGAAGATCGGGTTTTTTAATAGAATTAGAAATAGACCCTCAGTCATGAGTAGTATCAAAATATATAATGTAATAATCAAGCCTCAGTATGAATACTGCTCAACGATTCTCCTGCAGTGTTCCAATCAGGATATTGAAAGACTCCAAAAGTTACAGAACAGAGCAATGCGATGTATAATAGGATGTGACCGATTAACCCCGATCTCCTTTATGCTTAGTTCGTTGAAATGGCTAAGCGTTAAACAGCGAATAGTTTTTAACGTGTAAGTTTTCGTGTTTAAGCTAAAAAATCGCTTGCTATCGCGACATCTGACTGAGAATATACGGTTTGTTGAAGAAGTGCAGCCGTATAACTTAAGAAGTAATCGGGACTTTCGATTGGAATTTCACCGCACGGAGGGAGGTCAAAATAGAGCAATGTATAAAGGCTTAATATATGTTTAACAGGCTGCCGACTGAATAAATAAGGAAAATATATATATGTTAAAAAAATTACTATTAGTTTATATAAGAAATGATGAAATGTGATAAAACTGGAGATATTTTATTTTGTAAATCTTTTAATTTAAGAATGGGAATGGCTGCATGTGCCAAATGAATAAAGAGTTAACACGTAAAGGCGTAGAACCTGGACTACGCTCCAACAGAGCATAATCCCTTGGTACCGATGCTTTGTGCCAGGGATATGTAATATCATGATCTGACATTTCTTCCACTTAATTGCCAATCCGTTTCTGGCTGCCACCTCTAAAACATGGCCTAACCTTGAAAATGCCTCCTCCAAATTTTTAGCTGGTGTAACCAAATCATCGACGAAAAATCCAACAATCCCTTCAGCGATTTCTTTTCGGTAAACGTGATTTATTTTTTTTTGGAAAACACCTGTCGAGTTCTTCATACCGAAAGGGGTCATGTTGAATTCTAAGTGCCTATTGGATGTTACAAATGCTGTATATTTTCGTGAACTCTCATCTACATCAACATGAAAGAAACCGTTGGCCAAATCAATGGTCGTAAAGAATTCAGCACCTGCCAATTGATCGATTTGATCCTCTATCAACGGCAAGGGGAATGGATCGCGTATGATCTTTTTATTAATTTGTCTGTAATCAACGCACAGACGAAACGACGAATCCTTTTTCTTTACTAGAGCAATAGGACTCGCATAGTCCGAAGAACTTTCTCTTATGATCTCATCACGTAGCCACTCCTCTACCTGTTTGTCCACAAACTACTTTTCCAGTGCTGCAAGACGCCTGGGATGCTGCCACACTGGTACCTCGTCTGTCAATATTATCTTCATCGTAATGGGACTGCATACTACTTTTTCCGGACTATAATTTTTAACTTACTGCTCTACTTCTTATCTTATGTGTGGATCGATGATATGACTCAAATCTACACCCATCTCCTTATTCGACTCAACTTCGATTCGCGACAGAAAACAGCTAGCTTCCTCCTCAACAATCCTCTCTTTCAGCACAATGCCATCTTTGCCGACTGTAAAATCCACGGTGTCCAAAATATCTTTCCCGATAATCATGTTATGTTCCATGCAACTATTGTCTACAATGAAGCAATTTATGTTCTTAAAGTTTACCTGATCAATTGAAACGTCGGCACTGACAAATCCTTTAGTGCATAACCTGCTTCCCAAACCTGAGATTGACATTTGATGTGTTACTCTGCTCTTTGACGAGAGTAACATCACTACCTGTATCAACTAGGGCTTCCACTTCAAGACCACACATCTCGATCACTTTGCACATTTTGTTTTTACTGACCAGGTGAACATTCGGTTCTTTTTTGTCAATTGTTTTCCCGCACTCGAAGCTTTTATGTCCGAAAGAGTCACATTTGAAACATTTTGGACCGCGGCCTTTATCCGGACAACTATGGAACTCGTGTTCCTTACTTCCACAGTTAAAACAACACCGATCGTTTTTACCGTTCTTCATCTTATTTTTATCAGCGCGCTCAATTTTACCACGTGTGCTCGTTACATTCTTCTCTAGTTACCGTTCTTTCATTTTCTCGTAGATTCTTAACTTATCTTTGAGTTCTTTTAAACTACGAGCTTCGTAAAGTACTAATTTATTTGTTTCGGAATGCTCAATTCCATCAATTGCGTAATCGATTAGCGCCGAATCTTCTACATCACCTTGACCCGCTATCTCCATTAAACCGTATAGAAACTCGCGGCAACTTTTGTAAGGCAATTTTTTCCGCGCCCGTAACTGTTTGTGAATATCGGCTGAGCTGACCTCTTCTTGAAATTCGGAAATAAGACCTCTTCGAAGATCTACGTACGATTTAGGTTTAAGCTCATAATCAACGAATAATTTTGCCGAACCACACAATAATTTTTTACACCACGTGTATTTTTTTATCTCATCCCAACAGAAAATCTCAGCTTGTTCTTCAAAAATACCAATCCACTTCTTAATTTGGCATTTATCCTCTCCACTGAATGGTTTAATCGTATTTTCTATTAGAGATGCACTCAAATTAATTTCAGAATCTGTTCCCGACATATTCGAATTATATTGGTGCCCGGACCGCGCAAAACTATTCCTCTTCCCACGACTAGCCATTATACCGATTAAACGCAACAACAACAACTAACCACAAAGACCGTAACGCCCCAAAATCCTTTTAAACCACGAAAACCTAGTCGAACAATCTAGTCCACTTTTTTATATTTTAAAATGTCCACTTTTAATCAGATTCACTTTAATTTTTTTTTTCTTTTCCACTTCGTTTGGCTTATCACCAAACTCGACAATCGAACAGTTTATCTTATAATATCTCTAAAAGTCAGCACACTTCATTTATGCCGACCACTACGAAATACCAATGTGCGGTAGCGAATAGACGTGTTTTTGATTCGTCCGGCAAAAGCATAAGTTCAAAGTGTGTATCTCTGTTTAATTAATTTCCAAAGTGCGATAAACGAACATCTGCCTATATAATTCAACTCTACCAATACAAATTGTTCACATTTTTGTTTGCGCCATCGGAAACTACATTTTACCACTAAACATCATGTACACAGGCACACGATCTAAAGCTCCTATCACAAAACCCCTGCTCTCAACACCGACCCAGCCAGCCTCCCCAGGTTACACTAATAACAACGCCGCATCTCTCACTCTGCAGAAATTAGAAGATCAACTCAACAAACAAAGTGAAATTCTAATCGACACGATTAAAAGCGAAATTAGTTTTTTTTTTTTTTTATAATTCACTAGCGCTAAAGGGGTTATGAATACCCTTATGATGCTATTAACACAGCGCTAGTGTTCGTGTAGTGATTTTGAAACTCAGGTAGTATTAGGTTTCAGTCTTTTTGCTCCGAGGGTGGTTTTTCCAGAATGACTGGGGAGAATTATTGCCATTGCTTATAATTCGCAGTATTTCTTTCGAATATCCCGATGTCATTAGTACGATCAACACTTTCAAGCCATTGCCTACCCTACTGCCAGTGTTATGCCTATACAGTAGAGTTGACGTCAGCTTTTTTCGCAATTGACTGACTTTTTTTTTTTTCTGTGACATCGGGATTCGAACCTGGAACCTTCAGCGTGACAAGCGATGATGCAACCACTACACCGTGACCACCCGTACATAGTACATTCCGCAACGAATTTCACCTAAAGATTGTGGAACTCGAAAGGGGTTGGGCGGCGCGGCTAGAAACCGTAAACGCAACACTAGCCAACGTCATCGAGCGCGTAGAGAGAATTGAAGCCGAATCTTCCGTAACGACTGAAATCAAAGGTCAGCTGCACTCCATGGAACAACAAATCGATGCCCTGCAACGAAAAGAGGTTGCCACAGATGCTGTCTTTTTCGGTATTCCCGAGTGCAACGATGAAAACCTGACGCACATCTACAACCAGCTATGCTTTTCCATCGGCTGCAGACCTCCACCTGTTAAAAACATATATCGTGCAAAGGGTAGAGCACACCAAAATAACAACTCGCCATCACCCATGGTACTGCAGTTCTCGAGCTCATACGAGAGAGATTCCGTTCTTCGCACAGCAGCTGTCTACCGTCGGACTAAACAAAAAGAACTTTGCCTGAGCGAAGTGGGACTCAACTCCGATGCTAGCTGCTACCTCAACGAAAGTCTCACTAAGAAAAACCGTACTCTCCTACAGAGCGCCACCAAACTAAAGCGGAGAAAGCAGCTGTTCACCGTCTTCACCAAGCAGGGATCGGTTTTAATTAAACTGTCGCCAAATGGAAGGAGCTTTTTAATCGAAAGCTCAGATCAGTTAGTTGCCATCGTCGCGAGTCACACACAAGATGAAGAAAATGTCAACAAAACTTCAGGGTTGCCATCAGTTTTCAACCTCGATACCGGACATGCAGGGTTACCAAGAGTTTAAAATCTCGAACTCACTACAAATACTAAAAATAACTTTCTTTAAAAACATATTTAATTTTTTATTTTCTTCTGTATCACTTCTTTCTTTTTTATCTCTCTTAACTCTTTTTAATTTACTGTTCTACTCAATGGCCAAGGTAAGTTTTTCATTTTCATTTTTACTTTCTGCATTTTTGCTTTTTGTATTTCTTCGTTATTGTGTTCTTGATTCTTTTAACGTCTTTGGACCGACACGCATATTTGATGCTTACTGCTGCAAGTGATAGTCGCAGAGAGCCCTTTGTCGGCGATCCTGACGGGAATCTGTTTCAAATGATACGAGTACTTCGCGCGCAACGGAACGGCCTACGAATATGCCATATAAACGCGCAAAGCCTTAATTGTAAATTGGATGAATTTAGGCACCTGTTTGTTAATTCGGGGATTGATGTAATCTGCGTTTCCGAGACATGGTTCTTTCCGGAAGTTTCCGATACATTTGATAGGTTAGACGGATATATTTTTCGGGGGGATAGGATTGGGCGCGTAGGCGGAGGTGTGGCAATATAATTTCGCGCCGGTCTCAAGGGCAACATAGTCTTCAAGTCTGCTTCAGAATTTCTTTTTGATCTCCTCTTTGTCGAAATTACAAGTGGGACTAATAAATTAATGCTGGGCACCGTTTACAGGCCAAATAAGTCAGTTAGTCTTGCCCCTTTATTTTCACTTCTGGAACAGTTTTCATGTACCTCACCGGAAATTGTACTCTGCGGAGACTTAAATTGTAACCTTACGAACAAAACTGAGTCTAAACCCCTATTCGATAATATGACGTCGCTTCACATAAGGCCCGTAAACCTAACCAGCCCCACGCATTTTTCCTTGCTTTTCTAAGCATGATCTACTCTTTCTTTCACTTGAATTTGGTCACACACAAGAGAAGCAGCCATTAATTTCCTTTCGGGATTTCAGAAATATCGATAGTTTAGCGTTGCATCAGGATTTCATAAGCAGAAACTGGGAGAGTATGTATCTCATGCCACTTGTAAATGATCAAGCGAAATTTCTTCACGAGCAGATACTACTTCTGTACGATAAACATGTCTCTCTTAAAACAAAAGTCACCAAAAATGCTTCACCTGCCTGGCTGACAGACGATATTCTATTAACTATGCAAAACCGTGATGCTGCTTACAAAAAATGGAAGAAATTTAAACTGAACGAATTTTTTACAACTTTTCGCAACCTCCGTAACTTGTGTGTGTCGAAAATCAGAGCGGCCAAAGCTCTTTTCTATAAAAGGAAATTTGATCAGCTGCCTCCAGGTAAAAACATGTGGAATCAAATTCGAAATATCGGACTTGGAAAACAAACCCCCATAATACCAGAAGACATTGACTGCGACCAGGTAAATGCGAACTTTGTCACATCAGCAACTATGCAAAACAATTTTCTGCCTATTGCCAATCTCTTTGAACAAACATACACTGAAGGAAGCGAGCAAACATTCAGTTTCAGTAGGCTATGTGACGAAGATGTTGTAGAAGCACTGTTAGCTATTAAGTCTAACGCCACAGGCTTAGATGGAATCAATCCAAAGTTCGTAAAATTAATACTGTCACTCTTATGACCCTTCATTACATATCTATTTAACTCAATTTTGACCACCTCAACATTCCCAGACGAATGGAAATTGGCAAAAATTACTCCTATCCCAAAGAAGTCATCCTCAAACATCAAAGAATATAGACCCATTGCAATACTCCCTTTTCTCTCTAAAGTATTTGAAAAATCTATTTTAAAACAAATACAAAAATACCTTTCAGATGCGAAACTCCTCACTATCCACCAATCGGGCTTCCGAGCTCAAAAGAGTTGCAAAACCGCCCTTCTGTTAGTCGTTGATGAGATTAGGAAAGCAATCGACAAAAAGAATTTCACTTTTCTAACTCTTTTGGACTTTTCTAGGGCGTTTGACACAGTGAACCAACTTGTTTTGGCTAAAAAGCTCAGCGAAAAATTCAAGTTTTCACTTGAGTCAAGCAAGCTCATCTTCTCATACCTGAACGAGAGACAACAGCGAGTAGTTGTGGGTAATAAATCGTCGACATTTCTTCCGGTTCATAACGGAGTGCCGCAAGGGTCTATCCTTGGGCCCCTACTCTTCTCACTCTATGTAAATGAACATCCAGAAATTATCAAGAGTTGTACAGTACATTTATACGCCGATGACGTTCAACTTATCCTCAGTCGCCCTCTAGGTATGGTTGATGAAGCTTCTAGACTTCTCAACGAAGATCTGCTAAGCATACAAACGTGGGCGCGAGAAAACTACTTGTGTTTAAACCCTAAAAAGTCGAGTGTACTGGTCATCCATAAAAAGGTTCTGGAGTTGTCCTCTTTTCCGGCCATCAAACTTGGTGATAGCGCCATTGAATATGTCGAGTCTGCTAAAAACTTAGGAATTATTTTCAATAGAACCCTAACCTGGACAAATCATCTAAATGTAACAATTGGAAAAATCTACGGTGGACTCCGCGCTCTCTGGCCATCCAAGCCTTTTCTCCCAAGAAAGACCAAGCTCATGGTGGCAAAAATGTTTCTTTTACCCATCCTCTTGTACGGATGCGAGATCTTCTGCAATATGGACTACACTAGGAAAAGAAAGCTCAATGTTGCCTACAACAATATTGCCCGCTATGTATATGACCTCAACTATTCCGACCATGTCTCTGTCTACTCTAAACAAATCTGCGGATGTTCTGTCGACAACCTTATGAAGCTCCGCTCTCTATGTCTCCTACACGAAATCATACAAACAGGCCAGCCTGACTATCTCTACTGTAGAATTCAGTTCCTCCAATCTCGTAGATCATTCATGTTGGTGCAACCGAAGTATTCATGTCTAATCTCGGAACGTCAATTCTTTGTTAATATCACCCGACTCTGGAACTCTCTACCAATACACCTTAGAAGAATCAAAAACACAGTACATTTTAAACTCTCCCTTTTAGAACACTTGGCCGTTGAATAAGCAAATAATTCTTCCCTCATTTCTCTTCTTTTAAATTCTTTTATATGAAATTGTAAATAGTACAGTAATAACAATAATAATAATATAGTCAATAACTTTTATCTTCTATGCAATTTCATTCCAACTATTTGTATGTATATGTATTTGTAATTTTATACCAAATTAACTTTTATCCTATTAACGTAAATTTTAAGGCTTATCCTAATTTATAAGATTCTGTAATCTGTAAAGTTGTAAGCTAATTCGTGTAATAAATTGAATTGAATTGAATTGAATTACTGCATACCGTAACCGCACCACAGCAAAAAAATAGCACAACGGCACTGCTCTCGTTTCCACTTTAAGCTTATCTACAACCACCCGCTACTTGATTAAACTTGATTTTTTTTATTTTAAATTTTTCTCACGATCCCGGTTGAGCCCCCATGTAAGAAAAACGAAACAAATTCTTTTGAAATACACAATTTTTATTGTAAGGGAAAGTTAATATATAAGAAAAATCTAGTTTGTTAGAAAAATCAAGTTAAACTCAGCGGTGTTCACAATTCGACTTCCACGTACGGTCTGCCCCTGGACTCGTTCTGCTGGACCTCTTCTCCCTGCTCCGTGTGTACGGACTCAAGGGAGTGCGAATCAGCATCCCACATACATGTGAATATATTTTCGACTTTCTTCCAAAAGTTTGCCTTTGAGTCTCATCTTAAAAAGAATATAGTGAAACAATGCATACTAGTAACAAATATGCAATTTCCAGATTGGTTTGACACATCAAATAAATGCTATGGCACAGAATGCATACGATTAACTTTCTAGTTATAATTTTATTATGGAAAAATTGTAAATGGGTTCTTGACAAGAAAATGTGCAAAACCAAGAATCCCAAACATAAAATAAAAAAACTCCAAACATTAATGATCGTTTAAAAAGACTAAAATCAAATATGTATAGGTATCAGTGGCGTGGCGTCCATATAACTCGATTCCTACCGAGTTACCTTTTAAAATTCTACTTTTCAACAATGTACCAATATAACAAGCAACATGAATCTTACTATGTGCAAATTAACATAGGTAATATTATTTGTGTGTTTCCTACACCTGCACACGCAAGCGTAAATTCTACCAATCCACAAGCCCACAACCGCTTTCATATCGTTCTACTGCTGTACGCACACACCATTGCATGCCTTCTGCAACATCACATATTCCATCATAGCCCATAAGAAAGGCAACCGCGAAGCGATGGAAACAAAGCATAGTAACCCGAAAAATGTCGGGTTATAAAATATCTGGCTGGTTAGAACAAATTGATTTTCTTTTCTTGTTTCCCCTCTATCGTTCACTGTGTTTGATTCCTCTCTGTCTAATACACGCTTTCTTATGCAACAAAATAACCCGCTTTTCTTCGACTTATTTGGTGAATTTTGTATGTATCTCTAAAGGTTGCGTCCAGACGGAAAGAAACATTGCAAAAACATTGCTTAAAAAATGTTTCCCAATTGTTTCCAATTTGCTTCAAAAACATTCCAGAAACGTTTCTTAAATGTGATGTGCAATGCGTAACTTAAAGTAATTTTGAGTGTGATTATTGTTGTGGAATAAAAAATAAATTAAAGAAATTAAAAACAGTGAAAAGTGTGAAAAGTTTAAATTGTGATATTTTCAGTTAGATTCAGCTAATTTCAAATAATTATTAGGAGAAAATGGCATTATTAACTGTAAATTGTTGTTTGGTAGATTTGCTTTTGGAGGAAGAAAATGATTTTTGTAAGTTGAATTTTCTTTTAAAAAAAGTTATAGAGATAGGACGCTCTACTCTTTCTATGAAAATAGATTAGAAGCGCAAGGGTGGTTTTGTTTCGCATTTCAATGCATCCATATATACGAAAAATATACTTGGTTGACTGGTAGTTGTAAACTTAACAAAATGTTTTGTTTTCCTTGTCTTCTTATAAAAAATTGGCTTGAATTGCTTTACTTATATGCGATTTGCAATACAGCGTTTGCAGGCGCATATTTTTTCCGACTTACCATTTTCCACGCCACGCCACTGATAGGTATGTGCATATTAATTCGTTCGAATTTGCGCTTCTAAAGAAATCTCTATTACTATTAAAAATGAATAACGAATTTTGGAGTTTGCGATTACTTTGCTTTAAGGTGGGGCTGGATGGGAGGCGGAACGTGCCACATCCACGTTCGTGTCCCCTGGAAACTATTTCAGTTAAGGTGATTAAGCTAAGGGGCGCATTCAGTTTTTAAATTAAATCCTATAATTTTTTGTTCATGCTGATTCATTTGTTATGGAAATGACTTTCAACAAATCCTTCTGATTTTGAATCATTTTATCAGTCACCTTAACTTAACTAGGCTAAGAGCAGTAATACCTACTTGATGCAAAATTCGAACGCTGCGCGCACAACAATAACCCTTGCCAACGGGCTATCGGACTGTTACCCGTATTTCAAATTTTCACCTTACCCTAAAAGAAATTTGGGAGTAACACAGAAGAAAGTCGAAAATTTCTTACATACATATGAATGTGTGTACTTTGCAACAATTATTGATTAATCTTTAAATTGTTAAAATAAACTAAATTCCGCCGAGCAAAGAATTCAAGTTTCATGTATTGGACAATTAAACTTGCCACAAGAAATAATTCACATCAGTTTATATCCGCACCATCATTGCCGCAATTCACAACAACACATTTCTCGCATTTTTTGGTCTGAACAAATTGTGGCAAGTTTAATTGTCCAATACATGAAACTTGTATCGAAATTTGAGAAAAAGAATTATACATATGCATTTAACAGATATTCTTTCAATATCTGCGTATAAAGATTTCACTAAATTATTAAACTATAATCACTTAAGCACACAGGAAATTTTCTTCTCCCATTTCCATCCCCTAAAAATCGACCGCCGCAGCGCACAACACAGCAATTTATTCGCATTTTTTGCTCCACATACCCAATTTTTTTTTTTTGAATATCAATTGGCACTATTTTATACGTGTTGTCACCCGTATATTATACCGAAATATTAATTGTAACACAAGTTATTAACTTTTCAATCTCAAAGTTACAAAAAAAAAACGCAAAATTTCAGTACGATTTGACAGCAAAATCGGTGTTGTTGGGACTACGGATTTGGCAGTTCAGAATTAAACGTCAAAGTGTTAAAAGGTCTATTGAACTGCAAGAATAACAGTTATTTTTCATAGAGTGCGACAACATTGGCGAAAATCTCTTTGCGAAAAATTTGAGGTCTTAGAAAAGTGATTTATTTAAAAAAAAAAAAAACAACTTTTAAATATAACTCAAAAGTAATTAAATAATATATTTCTACAAATATTAAACAATTTTATTTGGTAACCAACTTTTTGTTTTGAACTTTATAAATAAAGTGAGCATTTTTTGAAATTAGCAAGTTGCTTGTGGGCAACTTTGGGGAATTGTGGTATACATTTTGTTTGTGTTTTAGCAATGAAACTACAGCAGAAAGGGTTGAGGAAAGAAGATATTTTGCGAATTTTGGAGTAAGATTGGGATGCTTCTACTGACAAAGAATGTGGAGATGAAAAGGAGGATGTTTCTGCAATATTGGAGCAGTTGTCGCTTTATGAACCACGGGTGGTGTAGATCTCTCTGATATGTATGAAGTGGGCCACCGCTCAAGGAAGTGGTATATAAGACTATTTTACTGGTGCCTGGGAACATCCGTTATAAATGCCTGGCTTCTTTACCATAGGCATTCCTTAAGGCTCTGCGACAGACGCATATGGTACTGCGACCTAAAAGATCTATTGTGTCTGGAGCCAGTTAGACAAGGAGATCCTCTATCTTCCTAATGAAGTTGAAGATATCTCCAGTCGAAGCATTATGAATGTCCTCGGGGGTTAGGTACAAAGCGTTTCCTGACTCTGCATACAGCCACGCACTCACATAGTACGTGTTCGGCTAATTCGTCTTCCTGCAGAGCCTGCATTCAGACTCCTGAACTATATGTAGTTTATGTAAGTGATATCTGAGGCTACAGTGACCAGTGAGGAAGCCGGCAAGTCTTCTGATATCGTCCCTTTTATGGTTGAGAATACTTTTAGTGGTTTTGTTCAGGGGTCGGATGGCTCTTTTAGCCTGTCTGAGTCCCTGAGTGTTGTTCCAGTAGGATATGAAGTTTCGTTTTTCCCATCTGTCCAGACTCATTCTGAACTCGGAAGTAGGGATGCCGCAGAAGGGTTAGGCACCTATGTACCTTTCTGAAGTTCCTTGAGCCTAAAGGAAAGCAAATGACACTCATTCAATTTCAGCTTGAAATTGGACATGCACTTCTACAATCTAGCTCTTCTTTCTCATCTACTGTCCAAAAGAAACGAGGACGACCCTCAACTGTAACAGAGAGTGAATATCCAACTTCCTCTCCTAGTTCTCATTCGAGCAGTGTTTCAACTGGTGGTTCAAAAAAGAACAAGCATACTCCTCTACCCCTTCTAATACAAAACATTATGATCAATTTAATTTTGGTGGGGACGGAAGCCCCCATTTATTCGGCTTAATGCAAGCTACACAATTCTTAAAAACTAACTTAAAATTAGACTAAAACAATAACTTAGAACTAAGGTTGGTTGAAGTGACGGAGGAGATCGGATTTGAGGCAGTGGGTTGTGCGGTTAAAATCAAAGACAGAGGGGATTGAATTAATCTTCTGCAGCATACGGGAGATCGGTTCATTCGCGCCATAGGAGGTGTGGTGGGTAGGTAGATAGAAGAGACGAGGGGTTCGTAGATTGCGTGGATTAGTATAAAGGGAGATAGAGTTGTGAAGTGACGCACATTCAACGTGACCTGAAAGGAGTCGATGAATGAAGAGAATGTCGGCTGCCTCTCTGCGTTCCTCAAGGGTATTTAAGTTAATAAGATTAAGACGGTTTTGATAGGGGGGCAAAATAAAACGGTCGGCCCAGGGCAGACCTCGGAGTGCAAATCGCAGAAAACGGCGTTGGATGCTTTCAATTCTCAAGATATGAACCCGATGATATGGGGACTACACTTGACTGGCGTACTCTAGGAGTGGGCGTACAAAGGTAACGTAGAGGGGCCTGGTCACGTATGGGTTGGTGAATTCTTTGGACCACCGCTTTACAAAACCTAGCACTAAGGATTATTTCATCCATATGTAAACGGAAATTGAGCTCCCTATCGCACAGAATGCCAAGGTCGCGAAGAGATTGAACGGAGGAGATAGGTTGGTTGTGCAGAAGGTAGAGTCGGGGTGCCGTTTTGCCGGATTGGGGCCGCTTATGTGAAAAAGTTATGGATTGGCATTTAGCGATATTAAGTTCCAAACAATTTTTGACGCACCAAATCGAAAAACTATCGAGGTCTTGTTGAAGGAGGAGGGAGTCTTGTGATGAGGAAATGGTTTTGAAAAATTTGGTATCGTCGGTGTAAAGGGAGACAGACGAGTGTTTGATGAAGAGAAGGGGACCTAGATGGCTGCCTTGTGGAACTCCGGAGGTGGCCAAAAATGGATACGAGTGAGCTGACCTAAAACGAACGCTGTAAGAACGGTTATCCAGGTAAGGAGATAACCATTTTAACAATATGGGTTCAAATCCGAGGGCAGACAATTTGAAAAGTATTAACCGATGGGAGATTTTATCAAAGGCCTTACTAAAATCGGTTGCAACTACATCGACTTCATTACCATTCTCTAGGGCTGAGAGGGCAAAGGATACGAATTCAACGAGATTTGTGGTGGTTTATCTACCCTTCAGAAAGCCATGTTGTCTAGGGGAAATAAGTGATTTGCATTGAAAGCTAAGAGCTTCATACAGAATACTTTCGAAGAGTTTGGGTATATGGGAGAGCTTAGCGATGGGACGATAGTTGGTTTTTTTTACTCTTTGGTCCTTTCTTGTGGATCGGTGTTATGAAGGAGGTTTTCCAAGCCTGAGGAAATTCTCCTTGTGAAAGGGATAGACGAAAGAGATTAGAAAGGGGGAGGGAAAGGGTGGAGGAACATTTTTTTAGAAATATGGCAGGGAGACCATCAGGACCGGGTATGTATTCATCATTAAGTTGGTGTAACTTATATTCGATAAAAGACGGGTCCAAGGTGTGAGAGAGAAGTGTGCCAGTGGAGAAGTTCGGTAGGTAATTAAAGTAGGACGGGTCTGGTATAAAGGAGTCGTTGGTGAAACATTGTTTAAAAAAGGTGGCAAAAAAGTTGACAATGGTGAGAGGATCGGTTGATGACTTGTTATTGAAAGAAAGGGAGGGAGGAAAACCATCCGAATTTCTTTTGTAGTTAATAAACTGGAAAAAAGACTTAGGATCGTTTATAAGGTTGACTTGCGCATTGTTAAGGTATCGCTGGTAAAGGGAATCATAAAGTTCGGTGAAATGAAGATAAGTACCGAGATAGTTGGAATAATCGGAAAAGGATCTGGTACGAAGAAAAACAGCCCAAAGCTTGTCTCTCTTATTTCGTAAGGAACGGAGCTTGCGATTATACCAGGGGGGGATGTAGATGATGTTTTAAGACGAGAAAATGGAACGTAAAGGGAAAATAAGTTAAATATTTCTCTATAAAAAATGGATAGGGCATCATTTATAGGTAGATTGTGAAAGTCAAAGGAAGATCGGCTTAGATAGTCATTGATTTTGCGAAAGTTTGCTTTATGAAAGTTGTAGGAGGAGAAAGTTGTGGGGGGAGTGGGCTGGGCAAGAGAGTTATGAAAAAACGAGAGAAGAAGGGGAGGGTGGAAGTTATCGATTGTTGAGAGAGATAGGGGACAAAGTGAGACTGAGGAGTTAATTGAGTCCGTTGAGAAGATAAGGTCTAATTGTCTGCACATGTAATTACATATACCACTGACTTGACTTAGGCTTGAGTCTGTTAAGCGATCTAAGAGGAGACATTCTTTAGCAGAGCTGGCATTTGAGGCAGTGAAAAACGAATGATCATCAGACGGAGTCCACTGTAGCTGAGGAAGATAAAAGTCGCCGAAAATAAGGATATCGTCAATGGGGTCAGACAGGTCGATAATGTGGTCGATCGCATGGATAGTAAGATGGTAGGATTCGATAGGTTGAGCTGGTAAAATGTAACAACACATAACGTAAAGGGACCTAAGGGGGAGTGTAATTTTTATTGCGACATAGTCGACCTTAGAGGAAGAAGATATCGAAATGGGAGAGGAGTCAAGACTGTTGTGAATAGCCAGTAGGACGCCTCGACAAGGGGAATCATCAGTGGGGCGCGTAGGATCGTCATCGCGAAAAACATTGAAAGTAGGGGAGAATAATTCCTGGTTTTTTATGTCGGGAATCAGATTGGTTTCAGTCAATGCATAAATATCAAAGGGAAGAGCGTGAGACTGGCGCAGGACCGCCTGGGTTTTCGAGCGTAATTCTCTTACATTCTGGTAATAAAAAGTAAGAGTAGTATTGTGGCGTGAAGGTGAGAGGGATTGTGGTTGAGGCGCAGGTTGTCGAGGCAAGTTGTTAGGAACGAAAAAACTTATCATGGTCGACACGGCGCCGCTGGAGGTGGGAGACTCGTTTAGAGTGAACGTAGTGGCCGAACGCAGCAAGGTCGTCAGCCACTTTTAGGGGCGACATGTTAAAAATTTCGTGGTGATGGGGTCGGTGGGGAGGCCTTCCTGATGGAAGGCACTTGGTTGTTTTGTAAAAAAAAGAACAAAAAGGCCGTTGTAGGCTGTGTAAAACTGGAACTCCATTATCAAGATGTGTAAAATGTGGTGTTTATCTTTAGTGTATCAACAACAAAAATTGCTTTTGTCTTTTCACACTTAAAACTTTTGTAAGATTTCAATAAAAACATAATTTTTTCTTTGAAAAAAATTCTTGTTTTCAAATTTTTCTATACCTCTATAGCCTAATGTTGCTCACAGGCAACTTTGTCTAATCCTTAAACGGATGGACGTAGCGACTTAAATTTTTGCATAACTACTCTTTGTGTTAGTATTACTTAATTGAAATAAATAAAAAAAAATTAGAAAGCAGAAAAAAAATTCGGGGTCGAAAGGGTTAAAACAAGAAATACAAGGTGACGCAAAATTAATCACCCTATCGGAAGATGTTATAATTTTTGCAAATGGCGTCGTACTAGGGTTGCTCATTATATATCGATACAACGAAAACATCGATGTCTACTATTCGATGCATCGAATTAATCCGATGCATCAGATACTTTCGATATTTAACGATGTATCGATGTATTTCATATGATGCATCGAAAGAAAGCAATGGCTGCGTTCAGAATGTTAGGCACTAATATTTTAGTCAAAACCTAACTTATTGAACAGCAAATGACTGCAAATGCAGTTGACATTTCAGTTGTTATTATTTAGACATTAACTTTCTGTTTTCACTAAAGATTTGTTTGCGAATTGCGTTTGTTTGTAGAATTCATAAGGAATAAATTGTATCGCTACAAAATAAATAAAATATATTTAAAAGAACGCTGAAATGGGCGACATAGAAGATAAAATTTTATGTAAGTAAATAGATATGCAGACATGTGCTACGAAAGTGAATTATTTACATTATAGGTGAAGTTGCGCTGTTTGTTGTTAATGATTTGCTGAATCCATCGCAGGAGTAAATAGGAATAAAATGAAATAATAAAAAAGAAAAAAATAAAAACACATGAAATTATCGCAGAAAAACTTTAAAGCAGAACTTTTTGGTAAACATCTTCCATCCGAATCAGCTAATTTTTGACATTCCTTCAACTGACTGAAATTTTATGGAGAATTTTTTAAAAGTCAACTTGCTTTCTGGTCAATTTTCAGCCTCTCGACTAATCAGAACCGGTTGACTAGCTAGTGCCTAAAATTCTGAACGCGGCCAATGTACTGTTCACAGTTGAATTTCCACTTTAATTCAACTCCAATACGAATAAGAAGAATTAACGCATGTAGTGGTAGTTTTGAGTCAAGAAATCGATTCAGACCTTTTAATTTGCTTGTCGAAAGTGAAAATTTAGAGGAAATTGTACTAGGCCATTGCCAAAAACTTTATAGTAGAAGTATTGGGATGTCTATTTTCAAAATAACAAGCTTTCTAAAACCCATGATAAATTTATTTCAATGCAATTTCAATAAATCTTATTTTAACTAGGACCTTGGATAATATCTCATTTTTTTATTTCCTAATCTATATTTTTAACAACTACGTCGATGTTTTTGTTCGATGCATCGAAAACATCGATGTTTTTCATCGATGCATCGTTATGTATCGATGGGACGTTTCGATGCATTACATCAAATTAAACATCGATGTATTTTTTGTATGAACATCTCATATATTTAACATTTGTGAACTAGACAGCTGCAGAATACAAAACAGACAAGCAATGGAGCTCTATTCTCCGCCAGAGCGTGGAATAATTGTGTCCATTTCTTTGATCAATAACACTGCATTACAAATTTAAAAAAAAAATTAATACCCACTTTAATTCTGTGTTTATTTATTCATAAACATTACGTAATAGTTTTTTTCTATCACGTACTGTTACGAAAGGCAACGATTTTTGATAAAAAAAATTAAAAATTAAAGCTTCAGTATACACATATTTTTATTTAATTACCAATGTAATTCGAATAAAACTGTCAAATTAACTTCTTTTAAATATACTTACACACAATGAAAATAAAAAATATTCTATAAAAATTTATTGTTTACAAAGAACTAAAAGTATTTAACTTTTTCTTTTGTGATGCGAAGTGTCTTCTCGCTTTAAACTCCAGCAGTAATCTCCCAACATAGCTGCAGTCCAACGACCTTGAAACCAGAAGTAGCAATCGTTGTAGTGGTTACTAGGTTCGCGCCACTGTGTCGATATTGCAAATGGCATAGATGTTTTGTTTCCATTCAACCAAGCGAAGAGAGTAGCATAACATGATACACAAAATAGTTGTGGAACCCACGGCTTGTCTTGGTACACTATACGCCCGAAATATAAAAAAAAAACGCATTCCTTACTTTTTCAGATCCTTTTTCCTTGAGACTTAAGAATGTATTGTCCACACATGTAACAGAACTTTGTTGGCGAATTTTTGCATTGATGGCGACTGCTTTTTACAGTATTCATCTTGAATGGTCTAACACTCACAAATATATACACCCCTATGGTGGAATCCGCCAGATCGGAGTTTCACTTCACTTATTCGATTCACTTTCACTTTACGTTGGCATTGTAGAATCCGCCGGGGACGCGTCTTTACCGACGAGTGTGTCGAAAAGGCAGTGTCGCAGATAGACAGCGATTTTTGTGATAAGTGACAGAAGCAGCATTTATTTTTGTTTGATTTTTTTCAAAAATAAGAGAAACAAATTAAAAAATGGATAGTATTGTTTTATTTTTGAATGATTCAGATTCAGATGAAGAGCAAGAGCAGCAAAAGACATTATGGAATTACCAAATGTATTTACTTGAATAAAAATTTTTTTGAAATTTTCGTTTTTTTCATAAGAAATTTGTTTTAAATTACTTATTTGTTGTGCAAATTATAGAAGTTAAATGTGTGCATTTAATTTACTTACATTTTGAATACAAAAATACAGAAATAACAAAAATAAAAACAATCCGCAACGAAATCCGCAACTCTTGAGCTGCGAATAAGAAGTGAACCATTTTTTTATGAGTGAGTTCCACCTAAACGGTTTCCACAATACAGTGGAACTCATTCAGATTGCCGACAAGGGAATGGTTCACTTCAGCGGATTCAACGATACCGGTGGTCAAATTATAGTGAATCTTTCCCCCCGACGGATTCTACGATAGGGGTGATACTTAATCACAAAGAAACTACCGCGAAATGAGCCTATTTTCTCAAGAATGATTCAATTTAAATGAAGCGAAATGAGGATCGCTTAAAAAACCGTTATCGGTGTGTACCTTAAAAACAAGACGTGATAGAAACAAAAGACATTCACCGTTTACATTCTATAACTAATAGAATACTATAACAGCAGTCAGTTTTTTGGGTACTGAATTCGTGTCACGCAGTATATCGGTCGGTGGAGTTAGCGCAGCGTGAATTTCGACGTCGATTTCCTAATCGTGTCGCACCAACTGGGTAAACATTCCGGCGCTAAGCTACTCGACTCGAACAGACTGGAACCACAAGAGACCATGTAGGACGTCGCCGCCACCGGACTGGTCGTTCAGCCGAGAATATCACGGCTGTGGCTGCCGATGTTGCAATACGGTCATTGTTACTGACGAACGCTACAGGGCCATGATAAACGACTTCTTACTACCGGAATTAGATGAGCGGGGCTTCATGAACATGTGGTTTCAACAAGACAGTGCAACCGCACACACAGCACGAGCCACAATTGATATTGTGAAGGAAGCGTTTCCTGGTCGCGTAATCTCCCGCT
Source organism: Criorhina ranunculi (assembly GCA_951813785.1). Taxonomy (NCBI): domain Eukaryota; kingdom Metazoa; phylum Arthropoda; class Insecta; order Diptera; family Syrphidae; genus Criorhina; species Criorhina ranunculi. The sequence continues at coordinate 56,320,528 of OX638381.1, read as the reverse complement.
TTGGCGATTTGGCATGGCCAGCAAGGTCGCCCAATTTAACCATCCCAGACTTCTTTCTTTGGGGCTACTTAAAGTCGCGGGTTTATGCTAACAAGCCTCAGACAATCGCAGCCCTTAAGGAAAATATTCGACAGGAATGCGAATAGTTATCATCGGAAATCTTGACGGATATCATCTTTTCCACTTAACAGAAAAAATTGTAAAGGTCCAAATAAAGATTTCCATCACTCAAAGTCATTTTTGTTTTTATGTAGTAAAAAAGTAATTCAAAAACAAAATTGGATGATTAATTTTGCGCCACCTTGTAGAAATACAAAAAAAAAATAAAAAATTTTAACGATTTTCTTAATGTAAATAAGTAAAGCATTTCCAAACGTACATTCACCATTCTTGAAATGTCACGTCCTACATATTTTTCCACTTAAGGGTGAGGACGTAGCGGATTCCCACCGACATGTGTTAACCCATTAATGCCCAAATGAAAACTATTAGTTTTTATTTCTATATAACTTCAATAATGGAACACTCAGGTCTACATTACACATATTTCATAGTTAGAATTATAAAAAAAAGTAAAAAACAGGAGGTTTTTGGGGTGTACTTTTTATAGTACAGTGGGCATTTAGGAATCAAAATTTTTTAAAACAGTACTTATCAATACACATAGTTATCTGGCACTGTACACATTGCCATTTTATTCGAGTATGGCACAGAACACATCGTAACTGTTTGGGTAGTTTTGCTGGGTTGTGTCTATTGTTGGTTAGGCTTGGACCCGCTATTGCCGAGCCAGACGGGCATTTTTTGTTGCTGTTACGCAAGTGAAGATAATTTCGAGCTATGTGTTCTAAAAGCAAGTTGGTCAAAGTGCTCAGAGCTGCTCAAACTATGTAGACGCCAAGCAAATGGGCCACCACCATTTTTTGCCACGAAAACTCACGCGATAATGACATTTTATATCATATCTGAGTAAAAATAACGAAGATTTTTTATATTACTTGTGCCCATTGTACTAAAAAAACGACAGTAAAATAAATACTTACATAAAACTTATATTTGGTCAGAAAAGTCACAGTATTTTACTATTTACTTTACAATAGAATATTATCTAATCGCTAGAATCGAAACTAAGCCAAAAAGATATTAAATACTGTAAATAAATAAAAAAAAAATGCATCATACCTCTCAACTCGAAAAAAATATGTTGCTATATGTTAAAAAATGGCTGTAATTTTACGATGAATCCCCTATTTATCATATGAAATTGAAAGATAGTGACATCTATTGATAAATACGCCTACTAGTTTATTGATTATTTCAAAAGATTTATTGTAATGATGATTTGAAGAGGTGTCGTTTTTTTAGTACGGCGGGCGCAAATGGGTTAACCTACCGGAATTGTTCACTCCGCACAACATGACTACCGACACAGCATAGAACAAAACAAAACACATGAGACATGCATATGACGAGTCAAAACATTGACCCGTGCTTTGAATGAATCATATGACACCAAATATGTTTTTCATTAACTGTAATATTAGATGATCAGAATTGCACAGTATTTCATTTCATTTTCATTTCATTTATTTATTTATTTGAGGCTTACACATTAAGATAAAAATAAAAATCTTATAAGATAGTGAAGCTTTAAAATTTAAATTACAATTCAGAAGCATGCTACAGAATAAACGTATTGATAGGATAAAGAATTAGAGAAAAGGTAAAGAAATATTTATTTAATCATACATCTCCACTGTATAAACATTATAATTCAAGAAACAAAGAGTATCAGTTAAAGTTGGTCGAAGTAGTCGAGAAAAAGGACTTAAGTTTGGTCCGAAATCGCACAGTGCCGCCTGACCTTCGAACATGCCGAGGCAAGGAATTCCACAAGCGGATGGAGTTGATGAAAAACTGTCGCTCAGATGTGAGACAAGAGAACCGTGGTTGTATTAGTTATTGGGATCTATTAGAGATACCAAAGCGCAACTTGTTGAACAAATAACTAGACTGATTGGTTTGGATCACATTAGAGAGCAAAATTAAAGATCTGTAACGAAGAACGTGGTCAAGAGTCATGTTATAAAGTTGTTTAGAGTAAGTGAAGATTCTGTCGAAGTGTTTTAGATTGTAAACATAACGGACGGTATTATTAAAAGCGACATTGAGCTTTCTTTTACAAGCAGCATCACAGCTACAAAAAAGTTCGCAACCATAGCTAAGAATAGGAATAATGTGTTTTTGCAAGCAACATATTAGTTTTTTGAGGGGTAAATTGATGCGACATCCATAGCTGACGTAAGACACCATACACATTGCCAACGGTCACATTGATATGATTATTCCACGTCAGTGTTCTATTGAAAGTCAGTCCTAAGTTGCTGGCAGTGTCAACAAACTCAATTTTGGTTCCACTAAGCATGACGTCAGGAAAATAGGCAAGATCCAGTGGCTTCTTGCTTATGACGACACATTTGGTTTTTAGAGGGTTAAGAAATAGCCCGTTCTTCATGGACCAGGTGGATATCCTCTCCAGATCAATATTGATCGCATTTGCGCAGTTTTCTATCATACCAAGAGAGCAGCTTTGGTACAACTGGACATCGTCAGCGTACATATGAATGGATGATGAGACAATAGAAGAAATCTCGTTGACATACAGAGAAAACAGAAGCGGTCCCAGAATCGAGCCCTGGGGGACCCCCCGGTTGTTATCGAGAAAATCGGATGCATTATGACCCACTGCTACAGCTTGTCTTCTGAGCCTAAGATACGAAGACATTAACTTAATAGCAGAATTTGTGAAGCCAAACAAGGTTGAGAGTTTTTTGCATAAGTTAGAGTGATCCACAGTGTCAAAAGCCTTAGAAAAATCTAAGAGCACTAAGAAGGTCACTTTATTATCATCTAACGATTCCCTTATGTCATCTACCACTTTAGTAAGCGCTGTTATACAACTGTGATGTTTCCTAAAACCTGATTGCATTGGAGTTAGCAGATTATTCGAATGAATATGCGAGTTTATTTGCCTTTGCAATATCCTCTCAAACACCTTGGACAAATAGGGTAGAATCGAGATAGGCCGATAGTCTTTACCATTAGGACTTTTAAGAACAGGCACGATTTTTGCATATTTCCATTTAACAGGGTAAACACCAGTGGTTAAAACAGAATTAAAGACATGGACAAGGTAAGGTAGAATCACGGGGAGAATTATTTTGACAAATTTGGGATGTATTTCATCGAAACCAACTGCATTCGATTTGACAGACAATAGACAAGCAACAACTTCCGCATTATCTACACAAGCGAACTCAAAAATACTGACTATTGAACTGGGTTCGAGAGAGACTGAGGTGGGAACTACATTTAGAACAGGAAAGGGAAGTGTGACAAAACTTTGGTGAAGGAGGTTAAGATCAATACTTTCATCAACTTTTTGATTCATTTTGCCTATTCCGATTGCTCGCAAATTTTTCCAAAGCTGTCGGCCTTTTAACGATGCATTTATTTTCGTAAAGTAGAAATTCTTTTTTGCAGCCCTGATTTTGCCGACAACCTGATTGCGCAAAGATCGAAAAAGTTGTAGGTGAACATCCAGCCTACAACGTTTCCAACCATTGTAAGCCCGGTTACGTTGTTCTATAAGCTGCCGGATATCATTTGTGAACCAGGGACATTGACCATGCTTAACCGTTTTCACTTTGATTGGGACATGGCTATTATAAAGGGCACAGATATTGAAGTTAAGGAAGTCAATTTGATCGCAGGGAGAGGGCAAGAAAAACATACGCTCCCATTCAACATTACGTGCGTCAAGCTCCAACTGGCGATAGTCAATGCAGTTGAAATCCCTATATTCATAGTGCGAAATTGAACAGCTTATTGAAAAGTCAAAAGTTAGAAAAAGAAGGTCATGTTTAGAAAAGGCAGGTACTGACAGCTGGTCATAAAATATAATTTCCTTGGAATCGCTAACAAAAAAAACATCCAGAAGAGTGCTAGAGACGCTGGTGAAGTGTGTAGCATTACTCGTGTTGACAGGATACAAATTAAGAGTCCTCATACTCTCAATAATAGTGTTCTCGACTAAGAGGTTGCTATTTAAGTCACCACCGACTATGATCTTGGGATAACATACAGATATACACCCCTATCGTAGAATCCGTCGGGGGGAAAGATTCACTATAATTTGACCGTCGGTATCGTTGAATCCGCTGAAGTGAACTATTCCCTTGTCGGCAATGTGAATAAGTTTCGCTGTATTGTGGAAACCGTTTAGGTGGAACTCACCCATACAAAATTGTTCACTTTCTATTCGCAGCTCAAGAGTTGCGGATTACGTTGCGAATTGTTTTTATTTTTGTTATTTCTGTATTTTTGTATTCGAAATGTAAGTAAATTAAGTGTACATATTCAAATTCTATAATTTGCACAACAAATAAGTAATTTAAAACACATTTCTTAGGAAAAAACTAAAAACCGGAAGAAATTTCAGAAAAAATTTTATCCAAGTAAATACATTTGGTAATTCCATAATGTCTTTTGCAGCTCTTGCTCTTCATCTGAATCCGAATCATGCGAAAATAAAACAATGCTATCCATTTTTTAATTTGTTTCACTTTTTTTGAAAAAAAAATCAAACAAAAATAAATGCTGCTGCTGTCACTTATCACAAAAATTGCTGTCTATCTGCGACACTGCCTTTTCGACACACTCGTCGGTAAAGATGCGTCCCCGGCGGATTCTACAATACCAACGTAAAGTGAAAGTGAATCGAATGTTTTATTTCAAAGTTTGTTTTACTCTCGTCTTGAACCGGATAGTAATGAGCGGAAAAGCGGATAGTAATCAGTGGAAAAGTTGATAGTTTCAGTGGAAAAGTGGACAGAATAAGTGAAAAGTGGAAAGAATTAATAGTGCAGACAGCGGAAAGAGGAGCAGCGAGGGAAGAGTGCAGACAGCGGAAAGAGGAGCAGCGAGGGGAAAGTGCAGACAGCGGAAAGAAAAAGGATAATTATAAGGGCGAAATTTCCTGAAAAAAGAATAAGTATAAGGGCAAATTGCCTGCGAAATTATTTCATCATCATAAAATATTATTTCACAAAATCGATAGCAGCCAGCAGACCGCAGACAGCGTCACACACACATTCAAACAGCATGAATAGCATGCCAGTAGATTGCCAGCATACGGTCCTTGACCACGAGTTCGAGGGAAAAGGGTAGTGCGCAAGCGAAACAGTCGACAGTCGATAGATGTGCACACTGAGAAATCAATTTACATAAGTGTGCGTACGTATTTTTACATTCCATTTAATTTTGTATTTTAATAAATTTAAAAAAAAAAGCAGCAAGACAGCAAGTAAGTAAATACAGTCCACAGGATTTAGTAGTGCCAGTAGCGAGAGCGTGAAAGTAATTAGTGGAAAGTGAAAATCAGTAGATTTTCGTATAGTTACAACGAAAGTGGCAAACAAACAAATTGTCGATAGTGAATAGTAAACAGAAACAAAACGACGGTGGCTGCGTTGTGTGTGTGTGTCGTTTCAAGCATGCTCTCTTTATCTGGGTTCGTTGATTTTCGTCAACAAAAATAGGGGTGGATTTCACAAAAAAACCTAAACGGTATGAGCATGTGCAAACACGATACCCAATAGAGCGACGGAGTGTCGCCGTTGTTTTGCCTTTTAATGAATGTGCAGTTGGCCAGTTACGAACAGCGGCGCACAAAAACAGAATTGAATTTTTCTCGCAAGTTTCCGTGCCTTTGTGCGCGACGGCAAGTGGTATACCTTTAACATGCGCATGTTACAAAGGAACAGCGATTACAGCGGAAAGGCCGAATATTCACAAGAGATGAAATTCGATGATTATTATTCTTGGTACAGGAAAGAATGGAAAGCATATTTGCAAGTGAACAGCGTGCCAGTCGAGAGTTTCGAAAAAACGAATTCGAGCTTTCAAATTAGTGGACAGCGTGCTAGTCGAGGGCGCCGAGAAAAGAATTTCGGGCTCTCAAGGGAAAGTTATGAATTCGTCGAAAGAGAATTCTCGAAAGTATTAATGTTTGTTTGCCGGACAGCCAAAGCTAATGTACAAGCATGCATATGTATGTACACAGAGATAGAAATCATTATTTTATTTTTCATCGAAGAGTTGCGTCGATTGATGCCCTTCGATGGGAATGACAAGAGCCAGCATGAATGTGAGAGTGTGTGTGATAGTGACGAAAGCCAACAGCAACGATAGTGCGACTGTTAATTATTTCTTTTTATTTCCAGTCATGGCAAATATGAACGTTCACGGTGCGGTGATGGGAGCAATCCGTCGTCTAGCTGCGTACGTTGAGAAGTAAGAGTTCCTTAATGCCGACAGACAGCGGAGACAGCAGCGCAAGCGACGCCAGCCAGCCAGCAGCAGCAAGCGATAGCGGTGCAAGTGCAGATGCCGAGAGACAGCGGAGTCAGCAAGTTTGATGGTTCCCTCACCAAGTGGCAAGGGTTCCACGATAGGTTCGTGGCAGCTTACCGACGACAACTACAACGAAGCGTGGGAACGCCTCAACCAGTTATACAACAGAAAGTATCTAACCTGCCGAGAGTTTCTGCGCCAGTTTACTAAGTTGCCAGCGTTGCAAGGCAAGCCGCGATCGGATGATCTCCAGCTCATGTCCAACGTCACTCACGAGACGATGCCCCAGCTTAAAGCGCAAGGGCTGCCAGTGGAACAGTGGGACTTGTTCGTAGTGCACATGTTGCACGAGCGTTTGGACAGCGAGACAGCGAAGCAGTGGGAGTTGCAGCGTCAGTCTGAGACTCCGGCAGCAAAGCAGATGCTAGAGTTTTTAGATAAGCAAGTAGCGCCAACCAGCAACTTAATGGATAGTCGTCCGTTTCGCTAAACGTCCCGAGAAGACCAGATTCGACCGCTTCGAAAGTGAGCGAGCCAGCCAGCAAAGTGAGCCAGCGAACGAAAGTGTCAGCCAGGACCATCAGCAAGCACAAACATCAGAGCAAGCGGTAGCTCGGTTGCACGACGCCATAGGTGCGAAATCTGTAACGAGGAGCACCAGCTGTATAATTGTGAGCAGTTCAAAGAATGGAATTTACGAGCACGGACAGACTTCGTTAGGGCCAGAGTGGATAGCTGTTACCAACAAACGTGTCCTCGCTGCCCAGGCAGGAAGATGAACAACAGCGTCCTATGCCCGTCTCGGGAATCAAGCAAGCCAGCGGCTGTCATGCCAATCCAGTATGCAAGCGAAAGGGGCAAGCGTAGGTATCATCCAGTATGACTGGAGGGAAAAGCAAGCAAGCGGATGAAGCTAGCCAGCGATGAGGACTCTCCCAGCCTGGATAGACAAGCGACGCACATAGGAGTATTTGCATGAAAAACCTGGCCAAAAAGGATTTTATTAAGCTTCACTTTTCGCTTTGTTTTTAATCTTGCAATCGATTTTACGCTCTTCCCGATGAGCTAGAGACTTGAAACTTAAAACATAGCTCAGAATCGGGAGACAATGCAATATAGGGTGTCTAATGTAATTCCAAATCCAAGATGGCGGACATATTGCTATGTATTAACAAGGTTATTCTTTGACCCACAGTACTGTAAAGAGCACGTAGGAGCAACCAATTTTTGTTGCATTGACTTAAGAAATACTTAAACTATTTTACAAACTTCAATTCATTGCCCAATAACAGGCTATACTAAACCAAAATCATTAAAACTTAAAAAATAACTTTAAAAAATATAATATTTTGATACAAAAGTTCTAAGTCCAAATTGAAACAAAAAACACCGCCTAATAATTCCAAATTTCAATTGAAATTGTAAATACGTACCTGAAGCTGAATTCTGCATTTAATTTTTTTTTTAACTTTCTATCAGAACACTTCGATATAACTTATTGAACAACACTTACCAAAGTTGCACGCATTGAAATAAAATTGCAGGGGATGCAACTGTTAACTTTGAACTCCTTTTTTTTCACAACACACGATCTTAAACAAAAAAAAACAAGAACAGCATATTGACCCATGTGTATTTAGCTCCCGCTTTACCAAGCTTTTAGTTGTCAATTTTACTTTTCAGAAAATCGACTTTTGGCCAGGTTTTTGATCGAAATACTCCTATGTGCGACGTAAGTAGATAAGCGATTAGGTGTATTGGATAGAGGAAAGTGCTAAAGCGTGAAAAGTGTTGAGGGAATAGCATTCAATTAAGTTGATAAGAGTTTGGTTGCACGGGCCAGCATGACTACGTTCAGCGGGAAGTGAGTGGCCAGCAAATCCAATAGCAAGGGCAATGCCAGAGGTTGCATTGAACGAGATTCGTGTATGTATTGTGACGAGAGCAGAGGAGTCTTGGCATATGGATCCCGAAGGAGCAAGCAACAGATAGTTGACTAGGCCAGCGGTTTGGAGAAAGCATTAAGCATACTTGGATATGTGTTTCGTTTTGCGAGCATGCTAAGAATGAAATTACGGAACAAGAAGCGGCGACGTGGCGAGTTTACGTCCGTTGCATTGACAGCGAACGAAAGAATATCTGCGATGCAATATTTGCTACGAAAAACGCAGGAGGAAAGTTATGGAAAGGATATTGCTGCACTTTGCAGTAATGGACAGCTACCTGAGCATAGCAGAATCGAGTCACTGAGACCGATCTTCGATAGAGAGGGTGTTTTACGTGTCGGTGAGCGCCTTCACAGAGCAAGCGGAGAGTATGAAACGCGACATCCAGCAATTGTACCCGATGGTTCCAGATTAGCATGGTTAGTGATCGATAATGCCCAAGAAATGACAAAGCATGGTGCAGTACAGATTATGATGCAATTCATCCGCCAGCGATTCTGGATTCCGAGGCCACGTGTTAGGCTCTGGAATTTCCTACATAAGTGCGTGATCAGCTCACGATACAATTATCAATTGGAACAGCAATCAATGTCAGATCTGCCAGCCGACAGAGTGCGAGTTGGAAAGCCATTTCTGCATACAGGTGTCGATTATGCAGGACCATTTATGCTGAAAGTTGTGGATAGAGAAGGCAGACAAGTAGCCAGGAGGAAATCCTGGGTCGCTATCTTCGTATGCCTGAAGACTAGAGCAGTTCATATTGACGTAGTTGGAGACTTGAAGCCAGCACATTTCTTGGTTGGTGAGCCGATAGTATTGCCACCACCATTTGCGAAAGTGGAACAGCCAGCAACGAAAGGGGTGAAGTTATAGAAACAGAAACAGCTGAGGTTACGGTAACAGAAACAGCAAAGTACGTTTTACTCTCGTCTTGAACAGTGTCTTTTGTTATCCATAAATTTTTCAATTCGTTTTCAATAAACTGTGGAAATGAAATTTTAAACTATATTTTTTTTATTGCAGAAAAAAAATTTACAATGTGGACCTCGAAATCCGAAAATGGCCTGCGAAGACGCGGTCTGGAAACTCCGAAATTGTTTTAATAAAAAAATGAGTTTAAGGAATTATTCGATGTTTACATTTTGTTCATTTTATGAAAATTCTTTTTATAGCTTTGTTTCTTTTCTTTATCCGGAAATTATTTTTTGAAATTATATTTTTCTTGTCTTTTTCATTCAATAATAATTCACAAATAAGATTGAGCACAACTTCTTTCGCGGTTATTTCTGATATTTGTCGGACGTTTATGAACATTCAGTGACTACTTAAATTTGTACTTAAGCAGGCCTGCACACGTTCTGCAGAATAAGTGTGTTCATTAATGCAATAAAGCAGAAAGACGATTGTACTAGCACAGATTTTCGACGTTTATGAAAACACCCGTATTTTAGGTACCCCACGCCACACCGGGGAACACAATGGATCCGTTGAGATTCTAGTGAGGCTGTACTTAAGTGCAGCCACCCCTACAACCTAACCTAACCCATATGTTAAGATGGAGGGGATAGAATCAAAAGAAATTTAAATCCTCAGAGGAGTAACGCAAGGGTGCATTCTATCTCCCCTCTTATTTAATATGTACTCCGAGCAAATCTTTAAAGAAGCTTTCGAGAACGAAGGAGGAATTGCGTTCAATGCACTGAAAATACACAACATAATGTATGCTGATGACTCAATGAGCAATGAATATAGCATTCGAATAAACATCCCAAAAACAAAGTTCATGGTGATATCAAAGAAAAATGTTGGTAATGCCAAACTGAAGATCGGAGACATTAAAGTAAAAAGAGTAGAAAATACTAAATATATACTTGGGAACACAATTTAACTGGAAGGCAACCTCAACCAAAGAAATAAAATGTAGAATTGAGCAAGCGCGAGCAGCATCCGGTCAGCTGAAAAAGGTTTTATGTAGCAGCGACCTTCAGTTGTCCCTGAAGAACAAAATAATAAAGTTTTACGTTTGGTATACGCTTTTGTATGGACCAGAAGCATGGACACTAAGTAAGCCAATAATAAACATAATAGATAAGAAGGATGTCTCTCCTAAGAGAAGAGACACCATAAGAAGAATGTGGGTCTAATTGGTTCCCCACTTAGTGGTCACCTAGAACTTATACTCTTTTTCTTCTCTAGGAAATTCCACATGTGAGGTTTCTGAGGTTGGTTTCTACAAGCGGTATCACAATGGGCCTTCGTTCTGGCCTAAGTGTCTGTCCCCCTGCTTAGTGGTGCTTAGACAGGATCCTACCGATTATGCTCCAAAAGAACTTGGAGAAGGTACTGCCCTCGTTAACGGCCATCTATCGTGGCTCCCTTCGACTAAATCAAATCCCCGAGAACTTGAGATGTGTTCGAGTGTTTCATCCCTAAAATCGGCAAGATGCTTACCTAACAGCTCTGCATGAGGTGGTGCAGATGATTGAGAAGTCGATTCACTATAAACAGTATACGTTAGCCACTTTCTTAGACATAAAAGGTGCTTTCAATAATGTGCATACTGACTCCGTTCTGGAATCTCTTACCAAGCTTGGCACGCAGGACTTTGTAAGCAACTGGATAATATTCATGCTAAAAACCCGAATCATTCATTCACAGTTGGGGAACCAAATCCGTAGATAGACGTACTCCGCAGGGTGGAGTTTTTTCGCCTTTTCTATGGCTCTTGGTCATTAATAATCACACCTATTCCGTAAGGCGTTTACGTTTATGTAACTTTTCTTTAATTGTATGTTTATTTAAGCAAGTAGATTAGATCATTTTGATTTGGAGGGTCAAAATATGAAACCAAAAGCAATTAAAAGGTCTACTGGAGCTAATGGAAAAACTATTTCATGTTCGTCTTTGTCACTGGTCTAAAACATTACAGCTATTCATGTTTGTTTATTAGCACACTTCTTTTACACAATATCCTTTTTAAATATTTAATTTGTGAATTTCACCTTTCGGTGGGTTGGTGGATTCAACTCCTCCAATGGCACGGAAATGCACATACAGGGTAAAGTCTCTGAATGCACTCAACTAGGTGAGATGCCAGGTACGTTCCTTGTCACTATGCAGTTCAAGTTGACATACAGCCTTCACGTGGCGCCCCTGGATAGCTATCTCAGCATCCGCTGAATAGTGAACTTATGTATGCAGCCGTGTTCTAGGCAAGAGGACACGTTTTCTTTCTACCCCGACCAGTTTTGGCGGTTGTGCGTGGGGTTAACGGCCCAACCACGTAAAAGCAATATTGTTACGAGAGAACTAACTGCCTCGGAAGATAACGGACCCGATATACAACAACAACACGGCGCGAAAAAGGACAACGATTTAAGAGTATGTTCATGGAATGTAAGAACATTATACACTCCATGAGCTACTCAAAAACTAGAAAATATCCTCACGCAGTACAAGGCGGACAATACTGCGATCCAGGAAGTGCGCTGGATAGGATCAGGAATGACGAAACGAAAGGAGTGCGACATATATTACAGCTGTCACAAAAGGCTGCACATATTAGGATGCGGGTTCGTCGTGGGAAAGCGGCTGAGATCCAAGGTCATCGATTTCAAACCGATAAGCGATCGCCTGGCTGTGATCCGCATCCAGGGGAAATTCTACAACTTTAGCCTCATATGTGCACACGCCCCTACCAACGAAGCTGAGGACTCTATCAAAGAGGATTTCTATGACCTCTTGGACGGAGCCTACGGAGCCTGTCCGGAGTACGATGTAAAAATCGTGCTCGGGGACTTCAATGCCAAAATTGGTAAGGAGGACATCTTTGGCGGAGTGGTCGGAAAACACAGCCTCCACGAAACGACAACAGATAACGGCTTCCGGCTCACTGACTTTGCGGCAGCTAGTAATGCGGTGATAAGTAGCACAAGATTTCCTCATAAAAGAATCCACACAGCAACCTGGCTAACTCCGGACGGAAGAACTGCCAACCAAATTGACCACGTGCTGATTGACGCTCGACACTCGTCAAACATCCTAAATGTGCACATTTAGAGGGGCAAACGTCGACTCTGACCATTACCTAGTTGCAGCCCGATTCAGAGCTCGTCTATCCAATGAAAGAAAGCTGCACCAGACGACAAAAAAGAGGTATAACATTGGATCCCTGAGCACACCGGAAATAGCCAGAGTCTACAGAGAGCAGCTTAGTGAAAGACTCTGTAATATGCCATTGCCTACCACAAACGCCAACATGTGGGTACAATGCTGCACTACTATTCAGGAAGGAGCCGAAACGACTCTAGGCTACCAACCACCGCCGACAAGAAATCCGTGGTATGATGAAGAGTGCATACAGAAGAAGAAGGCAACAGATGAAGCATATAAGAAGACGTTGCAAGGAACAACCCGGGCAACGTGGGACGAGTACAGAGCCAAAAGAAGGGAGGAGAAAAAGACACTGCGGAAAAAGAAAAGAGCCTTCGCAGTCTCCCAGCTCAAGGATATCGAAGAAGGCAGGAGGAATAACAACATGCGAAGCTTTTATCGAAAAGCTAAAAGCCTGGCTGCAGGCTACAGACCAGGAACTCAGGCCCTTCGAAATAATGAAGGTAATCTTGTCACCGAACCGCGGGGAATTGCGGATGTATTTAAGCAGCATTTCCAGCAGCTGCTTAATGGGCATGACCAGGAGAGAGTGATAGAGTATGAAGAAAACTCATTTTCAGTCGATGAAGTAGTTCTCCCACCCAGCCTTGAGGAAGTCGGCACAGCCATTAAAAAGCTGAAGAACAACAAGGCCGCAGGCTCGGATGGATTACCGTCAGAGCTCTTCAAAGCTGGTGGCGATGTTTTGGTAGGGAGTATGCACCAGATCATCTGCAAAGTATGGGAGGACGAAAGCATGCCCGACGACTGGACTATCAGTTCTATCTGCCCCATCTTCAAGAAAGGCGATCCTATGTCTTGTAAGAACTACCGAGGCATATCCCTGCTTAATGTAGCCTACAAGATCCTATCCAGTGTACTGTGCGAACGACTAAAGCCGTTTTGCGCCACACTCATCGGCACCTATCAGTGTGGCTTCCGGCCCAGCAAATCGACGATGGACCAAATCTTCGCACTTCGGCAAATCCTGGAAAAGACCAACGAGTTCCAAGTCGATACTCACCATCTTTTCATCGACTTCAAAGCCGCATACGACAGCATTCATCGCACCGAAATATACAACGCGATGGCCGAATTCGGGAACCCGAGAAAACTGATCCGGTTGTGTCGCGCCACGCTAGAGAACTCGCAATGCACCGTGCAGTTTGAGAACAGAACCTCCGAATTATTCCAAACATGCACCGGATTTCGGCAAGGAGACGCGCTGTCGTGTGACTTCTTTAATCTTGTGCTGGAGCAGATAGTGCGAAAGGCCGGCGTAAACACAGAAGGCACTATATTTAACAAATCCATCCAGCTGCTGGGATACGCAGACGATATCGACATCATCGCCCGGTCCCAGCGTGCCATTATTGAGGCTTTTACGGCAATACAAGAACAAGCCCAACGAGTTGGTCTCACCATAAATGAGGATAAAACAAAGTATATGCTGTCTACCAAAAACCGATCCGTCGAACACCGTCTAGGTCAAAACCTAACAATTGACAGCTACAATTTTGAGGTAGTGAAGGAGTTTACCTACCTCGGGGTAAATATAAACTCCACAAATGACACCCTGGTGGAGATTCGACGAAGGATAACCTTAGGCAACCGTTGCTACTTCGGTTTGTCCAAACAACTAGGGTCCAAACTCCTAACCCGAAGGACCAAAATCTTGCTCTACAAAACCCTGATCTTGCCAGTCCTGCTTTATGGAGCTGAATGCTGGACGATAAGTAAGACAGCGGATCAGATCTTGGGATCCTTCGAAAGAAAAATCCTACGTCGAATTTTTGGTCCAGTCTGCGAGGAGGGCGAATGGAGGAGAAGATACAACCGCGAACTCTACGAGCTGTACAAAGATGTGGATGTAGTCCGGAAGGCAAAAATCCGTCGACTGCAATGGCTCGGCCACATCGAGCGAATGGACGAGAATGCTCCAGCTAAGAGGATCTTCGAATCCCAGCCACCTGGTTCGCGAAAAAGAGGAAGACCGAACCTCCGGTTTAAAGATCAGGCAATCGCGGACACCAGAAGCCTTGGTCTAGTAAATTGGAAGCAGCGTGCCCGGGACCGTATAGGATGGAAAGCGGCATTAGTTCAGGCTCAGACCCTTCAAGGGTCGTTGGCCTGATAAGTAAGTAAGTAATTTGTGAATTTCAAACCAAAATGTTACAATTCGTCTGTCATTACCAATGTGGAATGTGTGTGAATGGTAAATGTAATGAATAAAGAGACGTTTAAGTTACGGAATACCGATTCTTAAACGAAACGACACACGAAACGACAATTGTCGTTTAAGATAAACGCCTTACGGAATAGGGGTGAATATCTCGACGGAGTTCGACAACATTGAAATCAAAGCAGTCACGTATGCGGGACACAATGACCCCCACAATGATTATCGAGGGCTTCAGGAAGCACTAGAGGCTATTATGAATGAAGATGACCCTAATGCAGTGATAGTCTTAGTCGCTCTTTCTCCTGAACTAAGTACATTCACCGATGAAGAAGGCAATGATGATGTCATTAAAGGGAATGATCTTCCGCAGAATGAGTTCTAACCATGACACCGTTCTTCCTCTGGGTAAAATTTTGCGATAGAGTCCTGCTCATAAACAAAAAGTCAACCGGGGTATCTGGCAAGGCGTGTAAAAATGCGGAGGATAGAAGTGATGACTGCGTTAAGTGTGGACAAAAGGGCCATGTGTCCAAGAACTGCAGAAATGATGCCAGATGCGTTCTTTGCGAGGAAAAAGGAAACAACAACATCAAACACGCGGCAGGAAGCGCAGTATGCCCTGCATATCAAGAAGCTACAAAAACAGCAAGACGAATATGCAAGTGCTGCAACTAAACCTAAACCACTGCGAAGCGGCACAGGACCTCCTGACACAAGGCCTTCGCGAGTTGAAGATAGATGTTGCCATAATATGTGAGCAGTATAAAAACCTTGACGAAAATGTTTGGGCAGCAGATGAATCAAAAAGAGCTGCTATTTGGACTTGTGGAGAATACGCCTTTGAAGAAAAAATGATAACTCCCGGAAGGCATACATGTATACAGTTGCTATGCATCCCCAAACAGCACCCTTGAGGAATTCCAGGGTATTCTGGACAGACTCGTGGATGATGCAAGGGGTCGTAGCCCAATAATTATAGCCGGGGACTTTAACGCATGGGCCACAGATTGGGGCAGCACACGGACGAATAGACGAGGCGAGGCTCTGCTAGAAGCCGTTTCGTCCCTTGACGTAATGCTGCTTAATACAGGAAGCGAGCACACCTTTAGCAGAAATGGCGTAGGCTCCATAGTCGATATCACCTTCGTAAGCAGTTCCCTAGCGCGAAGAGCCAGGTGGAGAGTCAGTAATGAATATACCCACAGTGACCACCAGGCGATCATATTTGGATTACAACCAAGGACAGCGACCCAGGAGCGTCCTCCAAAGAAGGCCCAACGTAAGGGGTGGAAAATAGACACACTGGACGAAGACACTTTTACCCTGATATTTGGAGAGTCTATAATAAACCCAGGAACAGCAAATGCTATGGCCGCCGAAGTTACTAATCAAGTAGATAGGGCTATTATGCATCCATGGTACGGAAAACATCAAAAAACCGCCGACCACCAGTTTACTGGTGGAACCAAGAGATAGCTGAACTACGCAGCAAGTGCCATAAAGCAAGAAGACTCTACCAGAGACCCAGGGGCTCGCCCTCCCACCAGGATCTACAGGAAAAATACAAAGATTGCCGTAAAGATCTGAAGCTAGCCATCCAGAGAAGCAAAAGCAACAGCTTTAAAGAACTCTGTGAGCAAGCGGATATAGATCCTTGGGGTACCGCCTACAGGACAGTCATGGCCAAGCTCAAAGACACTAGGGCCACCCCCACCCTCATGCCACCTCCTTATGCAAAAAATAGTGTCGGGATTATTCCCACCGCAAACACCAGCAGAGCGTATAGAACTACCCCAGGAAATACATGAGATCCCTCCTGTCACACAAAGGAAGCTCCTAGATGTCTGTAAACGTTTTGGCGATAGCA
This sequence comes from Criorhina ranunculi, assembly GCA_951813785.1. Classification (NCBI taxonomy): domain Eukaryota; kingdom Metazoa; phylum Arthropoda; class Insecta; order Diptera; family Syrphidae; genus Criorhina; species Criorhina ranunculi. The sequence continues at coordinate 56,303,967 of OX638381.1, read as the reverse complement.
AGTCACCCGGTCTGGATGGCATACCAAACAAGGCACTTAAACTGGCCATCACAACAAACACAGAACCCTTTGTGGAACTGTATAACAAGTGTTTAACAGAAGGGGCTTTTCCAGACCAATGGAAAAGGCAACGTCTAGTGCTGCTGCCTAAAGGGAAAAAACCACTAGTCATATCGTCCCATATGCCTGCTAGACACAATGGGTAAAATACTGGAGCGAATCATATGCAACCGTTTGGAAATGTCAATTGATGAAGCCGGGTGACTCTCAAACCAACAGTACGGATTTAGAAAATCCCGTTCTACAGTAGATGTTATAAGAAGGGTAACTACAACCTTGGAAGAAGCTATTCAGGGCAGGAGATGGAGAGGAGGTACCAAAAAATATGGGGCCATAATAGCATTGGATGTCAAAAATGCATTCAACTCCGCAAACTGGGGAGTCATACTGCACTCCCTTAGGGCAATGGCAGTGCCATGGTCCATAGTCAAAATAATATTAAGCAATTTCGAGAATCGGTTTCTACTCTTCGATACCGATGATGGAGTAAGGCAATACCACATATCTGGCGGAGTTCCACAAGGATCGGTACGAGGACCTATCCTATGGAACATTATGTACGATAGGGTTCTAAGGCTCGGAATCCCAAACGAGGCAAAAATCATAGGCTTTGCCGATGATATTGCAATCGTTGTAGTAGCGAAACATCTAGAAGAAATAGAGGACATTGGCAATGAAAGTATCCGAAAAGTGAGGCAATGGATGGCAGCAGTTGGATTAGAGCTCGCAGAACATAAAACAGAAGCAGTACTAGTAAGTAGTCGCAAGAAAAGAGAAACAATTACCATCAGGGTAGGCGAGCATAATATAACATAAAAATCGGTTATCAGATACCTAGGTGTGATGATCGACGCTAGACTCGCATACAAGGATCACCTTGAAAGAACGTGCGAAAAAGCTGCTCGGGCGAGTGGTGCCTTAGCCAGAATAATGACAAATATTGGAGGTCCTAGACAACAAAGGAGACTAATACTTTCAAGGGTGGTGCAGTCCATCACAATGTATGCGGCACCAATATGGGCCAAAGCAGTGAAGGTTAAGTGCTACGCAAGAAAGATTAACACCGTCAACCGATTATGTGCGCTGAGGGTGTGCTGTGCATATCGGACAGTGTCAGATGATGCAATCTGTGTCATAGCGGGAATGCAACCAGCAGATTTCTTGGCTAGCGAATAACAGAGGACCTACGATGCCAAAATTCGGGAACCTCAAGCCTCAGTCCAAGGTATCAAGCTAGGAGAAAGACAGCGAAGCATGAGAGCATGGCAGGAGAGATGGAACCAATCTTCAAAGGGAAGGTGGACCCACCGACTTATACCGGATGTCAACAAATGGGTAGACCGGCACCACGGAGAAGTAGATTTCTATCTCAGCCAGTTCCTAACCGGACATGGTTGCTTTCGAGCGTACCTGCATAAGTTTGGACTAAAAGATTCTCCTAACTGCTTAAATTGTGGAGATACCAGAGAAAATGCGCAGCACGTATTTCTCCAGTGTCCTTGTTTTCGTTCAGAACGCAGAGAATTGGAGGAACAAATTGGAGAAACACCAACTCCCGAGAACATCGTGAACCTCATAATAACGTCAAGCGCAATATGGGATGCTGTGAAGCAGGTTGCAGCGACTATCATGAAGGAACTTCGACGGCTGGAAAGAGTAAGGGAGAGCACCAGTGAAAATCAAGCCGAGACGGCACGTCTGCATCAAAGAACGGCAAACACCGAACCAGACAGAGCATAAATTGCTAACCAGCCCCGCGAAGTAATGCCTAGCGGTAGTCCCGTGGGGAGAGTGGTTGAAGAGTGCAGGGTGTGGGTTAGTACGTAGGCGCACTCCTGTAATCGAGGTTTGCGAATCGTGCATGCAAGTGGCCCGGGCTACTAGTATCTTTAGAAGATTCCACATCCGTTGGCACAACCAACAAAAAAAAAAAAAAACGGGGTATACCGCACGTATTTCAGAGTTACAACAAGAGCATGGGCGAGATAGAAAGCTGATTAGTCGATTTCTCAACATCGCACGACCATCCGAGGCAAAAGTGGTGGTGGGTTCTATTCACCTACATGCTCGACCTTTCAGTTTCTAATGCATGGCGTTTACAACTAATGACCCATGATACAAAGCTTGATCTACCCCACTTCCGCCACTACATTGCTCGTTACTATTTGAGACATACAAATGCTCAACATGTACGCCCTTCAGCGTCTGTGATGCCAAGTCTGCAGTACGATTGTGTTGGTCACTATCGACCAAAGTTAGATCAACAGCTACGATGTGTAATTTGTCACAAAAAAACAGGTTGGCAATGTAAAAAGTGCTTGAAAACACTATATGTTGAGAAGCAATGTTTTGAAATTTTTCACACCGCATGAGCCCCATTTAAGGACGGTGTTTTTTTTTTTTTTTTTCTAAGAAAATAATGTTTTTTTTTTTCTTTTCTTTTATGTTATAAGTATAGGTAGATAAGTCTCTAATTGCTACTTTTTACTGCTACTTTTTTTTTTGGGCGCAAATGGGTTAACAACCAAACACACTCTTTTCCCCAGTACAAGGTACTTTGGCATCAAGCTCAACTGGAAACTTAACATAAAACACAGAGTAAAGAAAAACATGCGTCGCTTTCTACGCCTATAGTAAGACCTTTGGCAAAAGTTGAGGACTCAAACCTGGATGTACACTGCCGTAGTTCGTCCAATCTTTACTAACGGTTCGTTCGTGTGGTGGCCCGCCTTAACCCTATATTGCATGAATTACTGCGCGAGGAGGAAGAAAATAAAAAACGGTTGAAATAGCTTTTTTTGATTATTCTTTAACAATATTTATAAAAAAAAAAGTTTAGTTTAAAAAATAAAGCGCGACTAGCAATAGTTTTTCAACAAAAGAAATACATTTATTTATATTAAAGAAAATTAAGTATTTTAACCAAAATGTATTTTTAAACCGATTATTCTTACCGATGGAACACAATTATTTTCACATACATACTACAACTGTGGTCAAAAAAATAGCACTACGCAATATAACAGAATAGAAGTGTAAACGTCTCACCATTAATTGAGCTCCTGCTTTAAAAAACATATATTATCTGAAGCTAATCTAAGTAAACTTTATTTTGGAAAAAAAAAATCCAATTTAATCTAAAAAAAATAGCGTTAAAAAAAATATTTTCTCCACGCGGGTCGATTTGTTGTCGGTCAAAATAATAGCACCATCAACAACATACAAGGAAAATAAATACACGAAATGGTTTTCAAAGCAAAAACTGTTTCTTGCTTATCGGGTAATTGATTAACAATATCAAATTAATATATTTTGTTATGTCTGAATTCTGTGAAACCTACTTAAGTATATCTATTGTGAATTGGTAGTACTTATTGTGAAGGGTCTGGAAAGTTCGGAGAGCTGTCACGCTTATGTCAGTTAAGAAGAAGGAAAAGGATACATCTGGTTTGTTTTTGTTTTGCTCTGTGCTTGAACGGTTGTTGTTGTTTTGTTAATAAAACTAACGACACAACAACATATTAAAATTAAAATACTAACAAATAAATAAATTCACGATATAAAAACTTCAGAAGTGGGATCGAGAAGAAGAAAACATAAAATTCGATTCCGTTAACTACGAAACAGCGTCATCATGAGCGATTATCTTCGCATGTCGAAACAACAGTTAATTGAGTTGTTAATGGCCGAAAATATTGCGTTCTCGAGTACAGCGACAGTGCCACAAATGCGTACCCTGTACAGCGAAGGTATGAAGCTGCGCCGTGAGGGTGTTATGTCGCCGGTGGAAGGTACCGCCAACCAAGTGCAATTGATAGCCGATGACGATACGCATAGTTCGGGTGTCGATGATGATGAACCGCCGCCAGAACAATTGACTCCACCCCAGGCAGTTCCACCGAAATTGCATGTAATTCTGCCAAGCAAAGACGACGAATTGGACCGTGAATTAGCGCGGGAAGAAAAGCGTCACCGGTTACTTACATTGCGACGCAACTACGAAGCATTGGAGAGAGAGCTGGCTCATTCGCTGCCAGCTGTATTACCCGTTCAGCAGTCGCCAGGACTATCAACAATCTGGCCTCCAACGGCGCAGCCGTTCCGATTCTCATGGATTGAAGGATCAATTCCAAAATTCACTGGCGATGATACATACGCCGTGGAAAAGTGGTTGGATGATTTTGATCGTCAATGTGCACCGTATCCGAACTGTGACAACAATGCGCGATTGGCGTCTGTGCGTAAGTTAATGGGTGGAACAGCAGAATTGTGGCTGCAAACAATTGTTGCCAGTACGTGGACCGAATTGCGAGAATCAATGATCCGCCAGTTTCACCATGATTACTCCGTATCCGATGTACTGCATGAGATGGATGCAGTCAAATACGATACCAAATTGGGCATGATGAATTATATCGTGCGAATGCAGGTAGTTGCCCAAAGAGGATCGGGCATTGACGAACGCGAATTGGTCAAACACATAATTTCCGGTGTGCGTGATCGACCAGACGTGGCGGCGATGCTGTTTGCTGCACAAACATTGGACGATTTACGACGGATCGCTCCCGATTACGACCGGTACCGTCGGGAGACAACATTGACGGTTGCAAATGCTTCACGTAAGACCGCACCATCGAATAGACCAGTGACTGCTGCATCAGCTGGACCATTATGTTACAATTGTTCCGAAAAGGGGCATTTATCGAGGAATTGCCCGAAACCTCGATGAGCAATTGGCTCTTGTTTCCGTTGCCACTCTACCGAACATATGCTGAAGGATTGCACCGTTCCAGCACCAATGCGAACTTCCAACCGAGTGGCCGCAATTACAGAACATGCCGAACAAACAGATGCATCGATAGCTGAGATGATTACTGAGGCAACAGCCGCTGTTGCCAATACGAATCTGGTGAGTGTTGCTTTCAAGATTGGTCGAGAAATGTGTGCTTATTCTAACGAATTGTTTTCTTTGTTCGATACGGGTAGTCCGGTTAGCTTTGTCCGTCAGTCAGTGGCTCCCAGCGAATTAAGTAAGAAAACATCAACTTACACCAATTTTAAGGGTATCGGTAATACAAAATTGTTTAGCTACGGCCGAGTGCCAATTGCAATAAAATTCCGAGATCGCATTAAGACAATTGATGTTTTTATAATTGCAGACGATGTATTGCCGGTACCTCTTCTATTGGGACGCGATTTCTTGGATGCCTTCAGTATTCAATTGATGCAAGCTGAAGAAATTATTCCGCCAAAAACTATTGTAGAAGATAAGATTCCGATTAAATACTTTACGAATAAAATTGTTGAGCGTGTATCGTCTATTAAATCAAAATGCTGTTATTTCTGTGCACATGACTCGACCGTTTTTAAGAATTTTACCATTTCTGCCAGCGACCTATTTGGTGGTCAGTTTGACGATCGCTTGAGTGCAAAGTCATCGAATCCAAGGAGTCAGAGTTGTGAATTACTGGTACCTGATATTTTCGCAATCGATCTCGAGCTCAAGTCAGATATTGATATCGAAAAACTTTTGGATGAACGACAGCGAGAGCTATTGTTACATGTGATTCGGGAAAATTATTTGAACTGGTTTGATATTCCGGAAATCGAACATAATTATGAGATGCAAGTAAATTTGACTTCCGATGTTCCGTTCCACTTTGCGCCACGCCGTTTGTCTGCATTTCACAAGTCTGAAGTGCGGAAGATAATTGCCGATTTATTGTCACAGGGTATAATCCGGCCCAGTGATTCGTCCTACGCTTCGCCCATTGTCTTGGTCAAAAAGAAAGATGGCAGCACGCGTATGTGTGTGGATTATCGTGCACTTAATGTGATCACTGCACGTGATAACTATCCATTACCATTGATCGAAGATTGTCTAGAGTATTTAGGAGGGAAAAAATATTTTTCGGTTTTGGATCTAAAAAACGGGTATTACCAAGTGAAGGTGGCGTCCGGATCAGTTAAGTATACTTCGTTCGTTACTCCTATGGGACAATACGAATATGTGCGTATGCCATTCGGCATGAAGAATGCTCCGTCTGTATTCACACGATTTATTACAAAGGTTTTGCGCCCGTTGATTGAGGATGGAAGCGTCATTGTGTATATTGACGATATAATGATTGCTACGACGACCATTGCATTGCATATGAAAATCTTAGCGAAGGTCTTGCGTTTGCTGAGTGCATATCGATTGAAATTGAATCTGAAAAAGTGTCAATTTGGTTATATAGAAGTTGAATATTTGGGATATCTGGTAGATTCGCGGGGTATACGGCCGAATAACCGTCATGTCGAAACTATTAGGAGCTATCCATTGCCTCGTAATCTGGGAGAGGTCCGATCTTGTTTGGGACTGTTCTCCTATTTTCGTCGATTTGTGCCAAATTTTTCAAGGATTGCCAAACCACTGCACGATTTGGTGAAAAGGGACTGTCTCTTTAAGATGACCGACGAGCGAGTAGGAGCGTTCAACGAACTGCGTGATAGGTTGATCGAGGTCCCCGTACTGGCTATATATAACCCGAAGCATGAAACCGAAGTGCATTGCGATGCGAGTTCCCACGGTTTCGGCGGTGTGCTAATGCAACGTCAAGACGATGGTAAGCTTCATCCTGTGGCGTACTACTCGAAACGAAGTTCCGAGGCTGAGTCAAAATTGCACAGCTTTGTGCTGGAGACTTTGGCAATTGTTTATTCGCTGCGACGCTTTCATGTATATTTGCAGGGATTGCATTTCCGCATAGTCACCGACTGCAATTCACTGGTGATGACGTTGAATAAGAAAGACCCCAATCCCCAGGTGGCGCGTTGGGTGATGGAATTGCGGTCTTACACTTGCGAGATTGTGCATAGAAGTGGTGTCAATATGGGGCACGTTGATGCCTTGAGTCGATGTCATCCGGTAGCATTCATCGATTCGGATGATATTGATGTTGATACGAAATTGCAGATAACGCAAATTCGAGATAACAACCAGTTGAAGCTGCGATATTGGTTCCCATCTATGAAAGTAAAGGTGGAACAGGTTATTAGAAATTGTCTAAAGTGTATTGTCTATTCCGGCCCTACACGGGCAAATGATTTTAATTTGCACAGTATTCCGAAAGTATCAATTCCGTTTGATACTATTCATATTGATCATTACGGACCATTGCCTTCAGTGAACTCGAGGCGCAAACATATCTTGGTAATAACCGATGGATTCACAAAGTATGTGAAGTTGTATCCAGTAGCGTCTACTGGTACAAATGAGGTGTGTGTTTCGCTGGATAAATACTTCGAATATTATGGCCGCCCACGGCGTATTGTCAGCGACCGGGGACGCTATTTCACTTTCGCAGAATTCCGAGACTACACGTCTACTTTGAACATTCAACACGTGCAAGTAGCCACTGCATCTCCTCAGGCTAACGGCCAAGTGGAACGCGTTAACCGTGTGCTGACGGCGATGCTGTCAAAAGTGGCAGATCCGGTTCAGCATGCAGATTGGACGAGAATGATGAAGCGAGTGGAGTTCGCAATAAATAATTCGGTGCATCAGACCACGAAATGTACGCCGAGTGAATTAATGTTTGGCGTTCGACAGAGAGAACAGGTCGATTGGTTGGGCGAGTATTGTGACGAACGATGTGTGGAGCGCGTAGAGCGGAATTTGAGGGAAATTCGAGAGCGAGCAGCGATTGCAATCTCGGATTCCCAAAAACAAAGTCAGAAATACCATTTGGCCAGGCATCGGCCGGCAAAGGTGTTCACAGAAGGTGAATTCGTCGTGATTAAGAATGTTGATACCACAATAGGCAAAAATAAAAAATTTATTCCGAGATTCAAGGGGCCATACGTAGTACATAAGGCACTTGCGAATGACCGTTATGTAATACGCGACATAGAGAATTATCAGGTGACACAGATGCCGTATGATGGCGTCATCGAATCTGCACACATGCGACGTTGGGCTGGCCACTTGGGTGGGGACCTGTCTGGTGGTGACGATTTTGATGAGCAACACTTGTCAGACGAGGAATATTAAATTAATTTGTATTTTGATTTGTAAAATTGTAGAGTAAATGTGGTGAACTGGCATGTTTTAAATTGTATTCCGTTCCTGACGATCAGTTTGTCAGTTTGGTCGAGCTGTTATGTCTGAATTCTGTGAAACCTACTTAAGTATATCTATTGTGAATTGGTAGTACTTATTGTGAAGGGACTGGAAAGTTCGGAGAGCTGTCACGCTTATGTCAGTTAAGAAGAAGGAAAAGGATACATCTGGTTTGTTTTTGTTTTGCTTTGTGCTTGAACGGTTGTTGTTGTTTTGTTAATAAAACTTACGACACAACAACATATTCAAATTAAAATACTAACAAATAAATAAAATCACGATATAAAAATTTAATATTTTGTTGCATGGCCTTTGTTAGAAATAACAGCCATACAACGTCGTGGCATCGAATCAACCAATACCTGACATGTCTCCAAAAGAATGGCATACCAGCGGCGTTGAATGGTATCCCAAAGATCGTTAAGGTTGCTTGGTTGGTCTTCTGAAACACCTTTCTTTACGTCAGCCTATAAATTTTCTATTGGATTTAAGTCTTGAGATGATGCCGGCCATTCTAGGACATTTACCCTATTTTCGCGAAACCATTTCTTTGCCTTTTTTGCTGGTATGCTTGGGGTTGTTGTCTTGTTGGAAGACCCAGAACAATGGCATTTCCTCAGAAGCAAATGGCAACATAATTTAATCCATGAATTTTACATAAAGGTATTGATCCAATATAGATTTAATCCAATATATTGGACCAACACCATGGAATGAAAAACATCCCCATACCATTATACTGCAACCACCGTGTTTGACCATTTTGATGGTGTAAGTTGGTTTAAATTCTATGTTTGGAGATTCTAACAAAACAACGAGACCCAACACCACCAAAAAGAACGACCTTGCACTCGTCAGACCAGAGGATATGCATCCACTTTTTGTGTCGGGAGACAATGGCAACACCGATAACGATAATAACAACACCTTATGTAAACCTATGTAAATAGAAATAGACATGTACATAAGTCAGGCCACATTGTATTGTAACAGAGTTAATAAATAGTGCACGTCACACTGACCGGGACATTCTTGTCAGTCAGCTAACGTGAACAACACATGGTGGCAGCGGTGCTTTTTTTCAAACCGGTTTAATTTCTTTCAACAAGTTGTGTTTTTTTTTCTCTGCGAGTTGAAAAACAAAAATCGTAATTAATTAAATAAAAAAATAAAACATGGTTAACGACGTCGCTCCCGCTGCTCAACAGCAAGCAGGACTGGCACCATCAATTGGACAATTCCAGGTGCAGTGCCCCGAATCCTTTACATTTTCGACACCTTCAGAGTGGCCAAAGTGGAGGAGGCGGTTCGAACGCTTCATGCTAGCATCAGGGTTGAGCGCTAAAACAGAGGAGGAGCAAGTTAACACCCTCATATACATCATGGGATGCCAAGCGGAAGACATTCTTCTCTCCTTTGGATTGAACGATGCTGACACAAAGAAGTTTCAAGTCGTGATGGGAAAGTTTGACAGCTACTTCGTCATCCGGCGCAATGTTATCTACGAGCGCGCCGTTTTCAACTCACGAGAGCAGGAGGAAGGTGAGCCAGTGGACACGTTCATCACATCGCTGTACGCGTTGGCCGAACACTGCAATTTTGGTCAGCTGCATGATGAACTAATCCGCGATCGCATTGTGGTTGGAGTACAAGACCGCAAGCTGTCCGAAAAGCTTCAGATGGACAACGCTCTTACATTGGAGAAGGCCGTTCAGCATGCGAGACAAAGCGAAGCCGTCAAGCGGCAGCTGCGAGACCTTGCCAGAGACACAGAGGACAAAGCAGTGGATTTCGTTGCATTAAAATCTAAGTGGAATACTAACCAAACGCCAAAATCCAGCGGCAGCGACAGCAGAGACCAAGGATGGCGATGCAGATGGTGTGCAGGTAAGACGAAGCACAAGAAGGAGGACTGTCCAGCCAAAGGCGAAACTTGCAATAACTGCAACAAGCAAGGTCATTACGCACGTGCTTGTCTCGCAACAAAAACAGTTAAGCAAGTCGTTGCCAAGAGGGACAGTCGTTCGTCGAGTTTCCTCGGAGCCGTTTCAACGATACGCAGCTACAACGATGTCGACAATCGCAACAAGCGGTGGACAGCGCAAGTCGCAGTCAACGAAGTCACGATCAACTGGAAGTTGGACCCTGGAGCTGACGTCACCACCATCCCATTTAGAGTTTTCCAACAAAAATTTAAGAAGACTACACTCCATCCATCGGACCAGATTCTCTGCGGGCCAAGCAAAGACAAACTTCGTACCATGGGCATGTTTCGAGGTGAGTTGGTTTATTTGCAGGAGCGGAAAATTGACACAATCTACGTGGTGAAGGGTTTAGCACAGCCTTTATTGGGGTTACCGGCTTGTGAAGATCTAGGGCTGGTGAGACGCATCAACCACGTAGAGAGCCACACGAAAGTGAAGCCAAAGCAGGAGTTTGCGAACCTGTTCAATGGGTTGGGTACAATTCACGAGCCTTACGACATCAAGTTGGAAGATAAAGCCGTACCCTTTGCTACGCACGCACCCAGGCGCGTTCCAATTCCACTTCTCAACAAACTTAAAAAGCAATTGGACGACATGGTGCTTCAAGGAGTCATTGAGCCGGTGGACAATCCCACCGACTGGTGTGCTCCGATGGTTATTACCTCAAAGAAGAATGGAGACATCCGTATTTGTGTGGACCTTACGCGACTCAACAAGTTCGTGAAGAGGGAGCGCCATCCTATGCCGTCGGTCGAGCACACTCTGGGGCAGCTAGCAGGGGCAAAATTCTTCAGTAAGCTGGACGCAAACAGTGGGTTCTGGCAAATAAAACTTACTGAGGAGTCAAAGTTGCTGACCACTTTCATCACACCGTTCGGGAGGTATTGTTACAAGCGGCTCCCATTCGGCATCACCTCTGCTCCGGAACACTACCAGAAGAGAATGTCCAGCGTAGTCCGAGGGTTGGAAGGAGTCGTTTGCCAAATGGACGATATTCTGGTGTGGGGCAGCTCAGCCGAAGAACACGACCGACGACTACGGCTAGTTCTACGACGTCTTCAGGACTCAGGGGTCACACTTAACGAAGCCAAGTGCCAGTTTGGTGTCCAACGCATTAAGTTCCTCGGACACATTCTGGATGGAGAGGGCGTGCATCCCGATGGCGATCGCATTTCTGCTATCCTTAACATGGAGCGACCGAAGAACGTGCACGAGATCCGCATTCTGGTTGGACTAATCAATTATCTTGGTAAGTTCACGCCAAGATTGTCTGATGTTCTACAACCTCTCAACGAATTGCTGAAGAAAGAACAAGCGTTCACATGGGGTCCAACGCAGGAGAATGCGTTCGCCCAGGTCAAGAAAATCCTCACCAGTGCGCCAGTGTTGGCTATATATGACAGCAACAAGGAAACCTTCGTATCAGCGGACAGTTCATCATTTGGAATCGGAGCTGTCATTCGTCAACGTCAACACGACGGTAAGCTTAAACCTATTTCTTATGCTTCCAGGACGCTTACCGACTGTGAGAAACGCTACGCTCAGATTGAGAAGGAAGCCTTGGCCCTCACTTGGGCTTGTGAGCGATTCCAAGACTTCGTTACGGGCATCAGATTCCATCTCGAGACCGATCACAAGCCTCTGGTGCCAATCTTCACTACCAAAAATTTGGATGATCTGACCCCACGGCTGCAGCGGTTTAGAATGAGGATGATGCGCTACGATTTTTCCATATTCTACACCCCAGGTAAGGATCTCATTGCAGCAGACGCACTCAGCCGACAGCCTTTACGCGTAGAGGACAATAACAACGAGCTGGAAGAGCAAACTTACGCACACGTCAACCTAGTGGTCGCTCACATTCCAGCGTCTGACTCGAAGCTGGAGGAGATCTGGTTGGAACAGCAACGCGACCCTACTCTCCGCAAAATCGATCACTACGTGCTGAAAGGTTGGCCAGAAAAGCACAAATTGGACAAACCACTGCAACCTTATTACACCGTCAGAGATGACATCGCCAACGAGAACGGTCTGCTGATGCGGGGCTGCCGTCTCATAATACCAGCATCCATGCGACAGGACGTCCTCGGGAGACTTCATGCTGGTCACCAAGGTATCACAAAGTGTCGAGCCAGAGCACGCGAATCTGTCTGGTGGCCCGGACTTTCAACCGACATCGCCGAGATGGTTAGCAGATGTACCGCATGCATTCAAGAAACAAGAGGAGTTCGCGAACAGCTGATGCCATCGGACTTCCCAACTCGTCCGTGGCAAAGGGTAGCTATGGATCTTTTTAAATGCCAAGGGCGCTGGTACTTGATCATTACTGATTTCTTTTCTAGATTTTTCGAGGTCGCTTTACTCGAAAGATTGACAGCTGCAGCGACAATCAACCACTGCAAGTCGATTTTTGCACGCCACGGAGTACCCGAGCTTGTGAGAAGCGACAACGGGCCCCAATTCGAACCAGTTCACACTTCAGAGTTCTCGAAGTTTGCAAGGGACTATGGATTTCGACACATCACATCCAGTCCCCATTTTCCACAAAGCAACGGGTTCGTTGAGGCTGCGGTAAAAATTGCCAAACTGCAGCTTAAGAAGAATGCCGACCCCTACAAAGCGCTATTGGAGTATCGTGCTAGCCCGTTATCCAACGGCTACAGTCCGGCGGAGCTTTTGATGGGTCGCCGAATCAGGTCGACACTTCCTATGGCTGCACAATGCTACGAGTCAAAAACAGTGGACTACAATGAGTTGAGAAGGAAAGAGGATGATAAGAGAGAAATGCAATTACGAAACTTCAACCGAAGACATCGAGCAGTGCGAAGGGATGAGCTGATTCCTGGAGAATTAGTTTGGGTCCGTGATAAACGAGTGTGGGCAACTGTTCGTGAGAAGACCAACCACCCCCGCTCCTACATTATCGAAGCTCCGACTGGTAAGCTACGTCGTAACAGCTATCATCTTACTCGAGCTCACCGCGCCGAAGAAATTAAAGAGCAAGCAGAGATTGACGAAGAGGTATCATCAGCGATCACACTACCACCACTTTCATCGCCAGAGAAGGCAACATCGCCCCGGAAATCATTTGCTTCAGCATCTCCTATGCCGTCGCCGTCACAATCATCTACATCGTCGTACGCCTCAGCGTCCTCGTCACCGTCACAGTCGCCGACATCAAACTCGCAACCGTCATCAGGTCCCCCGAGGAGCTCCGAGACCCAAGGTTACCGGACTCGATATGGCAGATTGGTGAAACCTGTTGAGCGAGCCGGATACTGAAAAAGGGGGATGTGTCGGGAGACAATGGCAACACCGATAACGATAATAACAACACCTTATGTAAACCTATGTAAATAGAAATAGACATGTACATAAGTCAGGCCACATTGTATTGTAACAGAGTTAATAAATAGTGCACGTCACACTGACCGGGACATTCTTGTCAGTCAGCTAACGTGAACAACACACTTTTAGGCTGGCCAATCAATGTGGTTTCTGGCGAACTGCAACCTTTTTATCACATGACGTGGTCTTAGCAGCGGAACCTTTCTTGGTTTACGTGCGTTCAAATTTTCCTCCCTCAACCTCCGACGAATAGTTTCAACACTTACCGATACATTTAATTCCGTTTTTATTTCAAAAACTGACTTAAACGGATCCTTTTTGGAGACCCTGACTACACGTTTAACTAAGTGTGGTGGCATTGCTGGCTTTCTACCGCGTGTTTCTGGTTTCGGCTGATGTTTAATTGCGTTCCGAATCATTTTATTCGAATAGCCAACAATTTTCCTAATTTCGGCATAAGTTTTACCGTTAGAAATTAAACTTTTGATAAGATTTTTTTTTTCTGTGCTGCAATGTTTTCCACGGCCCATAACTACAAAAGTAAAAGCAGTAACCTTTTTTTTCTAAAGAAGAAATATGTATTATTAAATAAATATACCTAATAAGGACGATACGCTTAATATTTTATAAAAAACTATTTACTTTTTTGCGACTGCTTCTAATGGTGCTATTATTTTGACTTTGTTGTTGAAAGTTTGCAGTTAATAAAAAAAAACGTTATCATTTTGAACAGATTTACTCTGCATTTGAGAGAGCATACTTTGGGTAACAGATTTTAACAAACAAGTGTGAAAAATACACCCAGTTAAAAAAAATATTTGATATGGATCCTGATAACACGCTCATGGTGCTATTTTTTTTGACCACAGTTGTACATACTTAGAAACAACTTTTTTTTGCCACTTATTCGAAAAGTACCATTTTGTGTTGTTAAGGACACACATAAAGCGATCGTGTTGTTTAAGTCATTGCGAATGTGATGTAGTAAAGAAAATACCGTGGTAAAGTGTTAAGCAAAGCTTAAAATATTACAAAACTTAGTAGAGTCCAACGAACTGCTATTGGGACCACAAAAGCGATTCGATCGAGTCCAGCAGAAGATCTTAACGTGCTCCTTCATATCCTGCCCTGGACTTGCACATCAAATGCATTATTTCGTGTAATGCTATCAGACCTTTGGTCCCCTAAACCCTATGACCATAGTAAGGCTCTTGACCTGCTGCATAGGGATCATAACTACATGACTCCTACACTTAAATTCAACAATAATATTCAGGTTCACTTTCCGGAAATGTCGGAATGAAACAAAAATCTACCCCAATCAAACTACCAAGTATCCATCTTCACCGACGGCTCCAAGATGGAGAGTGGCGTTGGAGCAGGTATCTTCTCAGTGGAACTGAACGTATCCAAATGGAACCGCCTCCCAGACTCTTCAAGTGTTTTCCAGGCGGAGGTACTAGCGAGTAGAGAAGCCTGCAAGATACTTAGTCTCAGCCTTACCTCAAACAGGAAACCATATTCCATATTCCAGAAAAGACTGCAAGCAACAAGTTTCCGACAAAACTAAAGAACAAAGTGCCTATTAGCATTTTGCCGAATATCTTTCGTTAAAGAGCCAATACATACATCAATATCTTATCATTAATTTATTGTAAAAGAAATACTCACAACTTTTAATGCAACAACAAAACATTTGCTTTCACCACGATAAAACTAAACATTTTAGAACATTTTTGAACTGGTATAGCTATTATTTTAAATTACTACTGCACCTTGGAGGCAAAAACGTAATAAGATTGTTAAGCAAACTGATCTGAGATTTTTTGAATAAAAAAACTGCAGACGTTTATTCGATATCTCGGAAACTAGGCGAAATAATGAAAAAATTGTATTATATTTTTTTGCTTAGAACACCGAAATCTACCAGAATCCATCATCAGATCTTTGCGCCCCGGAAATCGTAATCTCCCCAAGCTCTCCATAGCTCAGAGAGCCAAGGCCTAGCTTCACAAAACCATTCATGTTGTGCGTGTTATATTCTTCGCACGAATGAAGGGACTTAGTTTTATTGCCGACTTAGAACGGCAGGTTGAGAAGCGTTTTCATGACATATTATCGTGCCTGCCAAGATGTGGCGCCGCGAAAAAGCATTTGGGCGTTTTGAGAATCGAACCTGTCTCTCGCTTAGCAGTCTAACGCACTAACCACTAAGCCACGGCGACTACAAACAAAAAATATAAAATACAAAATTTTCATTTTTTCACCTAGTTTTCGAGATATCGAATTTTGAAAGTTAAATAATTCTGATGCAAAATTGCACATTTATGATTTCAACAACAAAAAAGTCTAAAGAAAAAAACGGTGCCGGCTCGAGAGCCAAGCGATACAATTTTACTTTATATATTTTATTCAAAAAACCGAAGTAGAAAATGCCGCTAACGTAAATCTTTAAACACCGAAAATACTTTCCCGAGAATAAAAAGCCCCATATTTTGAGTAAAAATTAGGTATTATTTTAACATTAAATAAATATGAGACATAATCGCTCCATGTTTTTATGTTAGAATTCTTTTCGATGGAGCAAGGGCGCATATGTCACAGAAAGTAATGTAGACAGGAAAAGATATTTTATATGAAAATTGGGCTTAAAAATACATATGTATGTATATACGTACGATTGCACAATATTTAATATGATTCTTACCTTTTTCATGCATTCTTTTTGTTCGTGTCTTTTTTCATTTTTAACTGGATTTAATGCCGCACGAGTGACGTATGTCTGAATTTTGTAAGCTTCATCGTTATTTTCCATCATGTTCACATATATTTTATGTGCCTACAGTTTCACGTACATTTTTTGAAAAAAAGGCATAATTTTAAGTTATATTAAATCCACTTATTTTTTTTAATCTTTACATTCGTTGTATTTACAATACAATGACAATGTAAACAAATTTCAGTCCAAACAAAAAACAAAAATTACACCTAATATCCGCATAACTGTATAATCTTTGAATGAATATCCGCAGCGTTCAAATAAAGCGCTAATGACAGATTGCCCGCGTTCAGAATGTTAGGCACTAATATTTTAGTCAAAACCTAACTTACTGAACGGTAAATGACTTCAAATGCAGTTGACATTTCAGTTGTCATAATTTAGACGTTTTCTTTCTGTTTTCACTTAAGATTTGTTTGCGAATTGCGTTTGTTTGTCAAATTCATTAGGAATAAATTGTATCGCTACAAAATAAATAAAATATATTAAAAAAAGGCTGAAATGGGCGACATAGAAGATGAAATTTTATGTAAGAAAACGATATGCAGACATGTGCCACGAAAGTGAACTATTTACATTATAGGTGAAGTCGCGCTGTTTGTTGTTAATGATTAGCTGAATCAATCGTGTGTTTTGAAAAATCCAAAATTGTATGACTTGCCCATAACAAATACCAACTATTACGAAGAAGTAATTCCTCTTTGGAAGAATTTCGCGTCCACTTCAGGAAAAACCAACAAACAAAAATCGAATTTGGGAAAAAAAAATTTAAATCAAAAAAAAACCTTAATTAAAAAATATAAAAACACATGAAATTACCGCAGAAAAACTTTAACGTTTAACTTTTTGCTAAACATCTTCCAGCCAAATCAGCTGATTTTTTACATTCCTTCTACTGGCTTTGTTTACACCGGGGATTTTAATCGGATTAGCACTATAATATGTTCTTAGTCCATCTTATTTACACCGACCAGGGACTAAAGCTCGCCATCTATCTTTCCATAGAAGCAACTACGATTTGCCTTTCTAAATGTCAAAGTGGTTGTTTTAGAATGAGCGAAACGAAAACCAAAAGGAATAAATCAATATGATTAATGTATGTACACATGAATATTATTTTATTTTAATAATTAAGAGGAACTTATCTATTGGGTTTTAATTTTGCTGAGTCCTCTGCTACGATCAAGATCCAAGTGGCCGAGACCACGGAAGATCAGTTGGTCGAAGCAGTAGAGCACCCACAAGTTCGCACAAGCAATGCAACTGTACAGAGCTATGCTTTGCAGAGAGAGAGCACGAGAATTAATAATACAAAACAGAAAATGAATACAATAATTGGTATAAATTTAGTAACAACAAAAATACTTATTACAAATTATCAATTTGAATGAAACGATTATAGATAAGAGAAATTTCTGCAATATATTCTCAAACATCCCGGCCCCCCTGGAACAAGTTTCAGGACACCGGTAACACAGCGAGTTTTGAAATAGGCCGAATGAAAGTTGCTGCTGCTGTTCTGACAGTGGCGACACGTACATGTTGATCCGCACCAGGGTTGACAGATTGAATGCGACCCAATATCCATTTTGTAGGTGGAAGGTTAGGTTCTTTTATGACCACTAAATCTCCGGGTTTGAGATCTGTTGTTGTTTGTTGCCACTTCGGCCGCTCCTGCAGGGTTGTTAGATACTCTGTATGCCATCGCTTCCAGAAGCCTTGGGTCATGCTCTGTATATGATTCCAGTGCGACAGCCGATTTGGTGCAGTATCTACTTTCTACGATGTCATCATTACTGTCCACTACTGTTTCCACCGCCCAGCTACCTGCTACACCTGGACCAAATGCTGTCATTACTGCTACAGCCCCCGACCACAACGTTCAACTTAAGGCAGCTCAACGATTTAAATGCATCTTTCTTTCGAATTTTGATGCAGAAACCACCTGCGACGCGATCTTATCTTATGTGAAATCCCGCCTTGGGGACGTGAAATTAAAAATTGATCAATTACCCACCAAAAATATTGATTATGCGTCTTTTAAACTGTTTGCGTCACAAGAACTTTTTACTGCATTGTTGAACAAAAATTTCTGGCCGGAAGATATTTTAATTCATGAATTTGTCAATAGACGGAATTTTGTACGCAATCCTTTTCGATTAAATCCGACAGAACACATCAACAGTGGCCAGTAATAGACATTCTTTACCAAAATGTAAGAGGACTTCGGACAAAGACCGCCAAGGTCTACTTTGTAACTTCGAACTGCCATATCTCTGACGGAAACTTGGTTATTTGGCGATATTAATGACTCTGAGCTTTTCGACTCATCGTTACGCATCTTTAGACGTGACAGATACTCTGATCCAAGTATAACTACTGTGGGAGGCGGCACTCTGATTGCCGTCAGATCTTGCTATGTTTCGTCGTTAGTTTATGTTCCTGTCGCTTTAAATAATGAGTTTATATGTGTCAAAATAACTTTTCCGAAGAAAAGTTTGTACATAGTCACGATGTATATAGTTCCTGATAGCCTGATTGATGTCTATACAAATGCTTACAACTTTTTAAACTATGTAAACAATTTGCTGGAGTATAACGACGATATTATTTGCCTAGGAGACTTCAATCTAACTCACGTTTCTTGGGTTCGATGTACTGATACACACTCTATGGTGCCGACGGGCAATCTACGCCCAGATGATGCGCTTGCTGTGGACAACTTCACATCCCTTGGGTTACATCAACTGAATGATGTTACTAACATCAACGGGAAGATACTTGATTTAGTCCTTTCAACAATTGATATTGACATCTCGCTTGAAAAATCAGCTGAACCACTCGTGAGTGAGGACTCCCATCATCCAGCGCTTAATGTATCCTTTTCAGTCGGCTCCCCCGTGGATTGTCATCAATTTAGTTATAACATCTTTAAATTTAACTTCAAGAAAGCTGATTTTGTAAAAATGAATAATTGTTTGGCTTTAGCTAACTGGTCTAGTCTTTATAATTCAAATGTTAATTCTGCAGTTTTTCAATTTTATAATATATTATTCGAATGTTTTTTAGAATCTGTTCCTATTATGTGTGAAAAATCTAAATCTTCTTGTCCAATATGGTACGATAGCGAAATCAGGAACTTGAAAAATCGGAGAAATAAATTGTGGTCCATTTATAGATTCTCAAAATGTGAATCCGATCTCTTAAATTATTATGTAGCAAAAGATAACTTTAATAGAGTTTCCAGTTTAAAATATTTAAATTACATACAAAAGGTACAGTGCGATTTAAAAATGAATCCCAAATATTTTTGGAATTTTATAAATAGTAAAAGAAACTGTGGACCGTATCCTTCCGTTCTTAAATTAAATAATAATTCTAGTCATGATCCATTTGTTATTACCAAATTATTTTCTGACTTTTTCAAGCTGCTTATAACTGTGATATTTCTAACTGTGATACATTTGACGAAAATGGTCAATATTTTAGCCATTTGAAATCGTACTCCCATTTGTCTGATATAAATTTTAATATAACTACTGACGATATAGCTAAATTTATATCTAAACTAGATGAAGATGTTGTATCTGGTCCAGATGGCGTTCCATCTATTGTCTTAAAAAAATGTGTCAGTCACTTGTCGCAACCACTTTCTATTTTATTTAATAATTCATTGTCTTTAAGTGAATTTCCCGAAACTTGGAAAAGGTCCTTTATAATTCCTCTGCATAAGTCGGGTCGAAAAGGCGAGATTCAAAATTTAAGACCAATCGCAAGACTTTCTGCCATTCCTAAACTCTTTGAAGCTATTGTTTGTGAATCTTTATGTTTTTATGTAAAATCTTTAATAGTCCCAAATCAACACGGGTTTTCTAAAGGTCGTTCCACTGTTACTTTTTTAATGGAATTGACTCAATCGTGCATTGATTCATTTACGAAGAAAAAACAAGTAGATTGCATCCTAACAGACTTTAGCAAAGCGTTTGATAAGCTTTTACATCGTGTTTTATATCATAAAATGAGAAAATTGGGATTAAATGAACAATTTGTATCTTGGCTTAAATCTTATTTGTTAGATAGATCCTATTCGGTTCTGTTTAACAATTGCTCTTCGAGTTATTTTACTGTCAATTCGGGAATACCTCAGGGCAGTCATTTAGGTCCGATTCTATTTATTTTATTTATAAATGACCTGCCATCTGTTCTAAAATATTCAAACTGCCTTATATATGCGGATGATGTCAATATTTTCAAGACTGTCTCCAACATTGAAGATTGTAAGGACTTGCAACACGATATCAATGCTTTTTATTCTTGGTGTTCACATAACTATTTATTTTTAAATGTTGATAAATGTAAAATTGTTAATTTTATACGTAAATTGTCGGTATTGTCGTTTGATTATAATTTTGATGGTGTTCCTCTTTCTAATGTTGACAACGTACGTGTCTTAGGTGTTGTATTTGATCGTAAACTTGAATTCACAATTCACATCAACAAGTAAGCCAATAAAGCCAATTCGATTCTTGGTTGGGTAAAAAGAGAATCAAGGCAGTTTAGTGACCCATATGTCACCAAACAGTTATTTATTACATTTGTGAGGCCCATACTGGAATATGCTTGTCAGGTATGGTCACCTCATTACAACTGTCATAAAATAAGACTTGAACAAATCCAAAAAAGGTTCCTACGTTTTGCTCTGAGAGGAATAGGCTGGCAAAATCCTTATAATCTTCCCTCTTACAACAGTCGACTTATGCTAATTGACTTGCCTTGTCTTGAAAATAGAAGGTCATATCTATGTTTTACTTTTATTGCAAAACTTATTGACGGTTACATCGACGCCTCGTACCTTTTGTCTTGTATACACTTTAATGTTCCACAAAGAAATTTGAGAGTAATACCAAATTCTATTTTTATTGCGCACTATCGTACCAATTATGAACGAGATTCTCCCTTAAATTATATGTTCAATCTATATAACAAATACTCTTATCTTCTAAATTATAATGTTAATGTTTCAAGTTCTTCTTTTAAAACTAATTAATTTTCTATATTAAATAATTCTTTACGCTAGACAGTTAGCATGATGAATAAATAAATAAATCTAGATGACTTGGCTCAGGGACTGCTGTCAATGGTTCATCTATAAGAAAGTGGGCGGGGGTTAATGGGTTAAGATCACAATCTGACATGCAACATAAAGGACGAGAATTCAAAATTGCTTCTATTTGTGTTAACACTGTGGACAATTCTTCGAAAGTCAATATTAAGCTCCCAATTACACGACGTAAGTGCAGCTTAACTGAATTTACGCCCGCCTCCCAAAGGCCACCAAAGTGTGCCGCTGATGCGGGGATGAAATGCCAACCTATGCCATCCTTAGCAAGAGCATCGGCGATGTTACGTTGTGCGTTTGGGCTAAGACTAGTTTGTGCATTTCTGTGAGGCACCATCGAGCTCCTTGAAATTTTTTCCCATTATCACTGTATATGTTAGTACATTTGCCACGGCGCGAGACGAAACGGCGTAAAACTGCAATAAAGGCGTCCGTCGTAAGGTCACTCACCAGCTCCAGGTGGATCGCTTTTGTGGAGGGGCTGCTTTACAATAGTTCACCCCTCAAATCGAAAAAAGTTAAAACTTTTCTAATGTAAAATGACCTCCTGAAAATAATAGTCATTTGGTGCGGAAACTATTATTAACAAAGTTATAAACAATTAAATTTTCCGGGAGGACCCCTAAATTCTAGTCATTTTCGAGGTATATTCGAAGACAAATTGAAGTTTTACTTCAATTTTCACCTAACAATATCATATTTATTGTGCACAACCTGTTAAATGTTGTTAACAATTAAAGAAATAAACAAATAAACGCAATAACAAAATCATTCATAATTGTTGAGTGGCAGCTAACAACAAAATGTATCAACACCCAAAAGTATGTGATTATTTCATGCACTCAGCTCTAGAGTGCATTAAAATAGGAACAAATTCAAATTAGAAACGAATCAAACAGTGTTTGAGTGGCCCGCTTCGCGGGTAAAAGGGTTTTAAACTCTCTTTCTGCGGGGTTAAGCCGCTCACGCAACTTCGTTGCTCCGCTAAGGGTTAGTGGTTGTTGCCTGGCAGGCGCCTGTGTCAAATTTTTTCAACGTGTTGATACCTAAAACCACCACCGCCTAAGAGTATGCAATAGGAGTATGTAAGTTTATAAACAAAAAATTAAAAAATGACAAAATGTCATTTTAATATACTTATTACGTTCATTTGTTTATTTCTCATTGTTAACAACATTTAACAGGTTGTGAACAATAAATATGATGTTGTAAAATGGAAATTGAAGCAAAACTCCAATTTAAGTGTAAATATACCTCGAAAATGAGTAGAATTCAGAGGTCTCTCCGGAAACTTTAATTGTTAATAACTTTGTTAATAATAGTTTTCTCACCAAATGACTATCATTTTCGTATTTAGGAGGTCATTTTACATTACAAAAGTATAAACTTTTATCGATTCGAGGGGTGAACTATTGTAAAGCACAGCCTCGAAAACAATAAGCAACAATTCGTTGTAAACGGTACCACGATGAAGTTTCCTCGATTAAAGTTTGCAAGACATGCCCATCAACCGAAGCAACGAGTGCATGTCTTGAAACTGGGTTTTCCTCGTGTTTTACGGACTCGAAGTCTGATATATTCGAAGAAAGATTCGATGTAGGCCAGTAGTCTTCTGAAAAAGATAACCACGACGGCCCAGTCCACCAAAGACTGTGATTAAAAAGATAAGACGGAGGAATACCTCGCAAAGCACAATCAGCGGGATTGGATTCTGACGGAACATAACGCCAAGAGTATCGAGGTGTTGTCTCCAAGATTGCGGCAGTACGATTGGCGACAAACGTTGTCCAACGACGCGGGGGTGACGAAAGCCAGTGCAACACGATCTCTGAGTCGTACCACGCGAATGTCCTTGAGATTTCACCACTGATACAAGATTTCACGAGAGTTAACAACCGAGACAATAGCAACGCACCACAGAGTTCTAATCGAGGTATAGAAATGAGTTTTAGAGGGGCCACTTTTTTTTGCCGCGACAATTGTGACAGTTACAACACCAGCGGGGGTTTCCGACCGAGCAAAAACGACAGCGGCATATGCCAACGATGAAGCATCTGAAAAGCCGTGGAGTTCGATAGTTGGGTTAGAGAAAAACACATTACGCGGATCACAAACTTGTTCAAAAGATGGTAATTGTTCGCGATAGTTCAACCATTTTTCAGTTATTTCGGAAGGTAAGGGATCGTCCCAACTCAGTTTAAGCTCAGAAGACCAGAGTTTTTGAAACATAATTTTAAACAAGATTACTGAGGGAGCAAGGAGTCCTAATGGGTCAAAGAGACGGGATATTTCTGACAGTAAATTTCTTCTTGTTAACGAATGACATGGACTCTTTATGTTCAAGCGATATGAAAATACGTCAGTAGCAGGACCGTTCAAGGTCGACGAAGGAGTACTCACAATCGTCAGCGTTTTGTGTTGAGAGTAGAGCCCAACAGTTGGAACTCCATTTGCGCAGCTGAAGATTAGCTTCCGAAAGCAATGCGACAAGCTCCGACTGCAAACTTAACAAGGCTTCGACTGAATCTGCCCCGGTCATCAGATCATCCACATAGACGTCGTTGAGCGAAATTCGGGCAGCATATGGGTACTTCGATTTGTAATCGCTGGTAAGCTGCTGCAGTACGCGAACTGATAAAAATGGGGCTGATGCGGTACCCTGCGTAACAGTTAGTAGACGAAAATGTCGGATTTTATCGCTAGGGTTGCTACGCCAAACAATGCGTTGGAAGTTAGTGTCCTTTTGGTCGACCAATATCTGCTGAAACATTTTTACTATATCGGCTGTCATCACAAAGCGATGTTGCCGAAATCGTAAACTCACGCCTATAAGATCGCGTTGTATTGGCGGACCAACTAAAAAATTGTTATTTAATGATTGTCCGTTAGACTCTTTCACCGAACAATCGAACACGACGCGAAGTTTTGTAGTCGAACTGTCGAGTTTCAATACAGCGTGGTGAGGGAGGTAAAACTGCTGCGACAGGTTATGATGAATCTGATCCGAAGGGATTTCCTCCATATGCCCGAGATCGAGATACTCTTGCATAAATTTCAAATACATTCGGTGCAAATCGGGGTTGGTTCGAAACCTACGCTCCATTGAATATAATCGCGAAACCGCCGACGGCAGAGTATCTGCGAAAGTTGGATGATTTGTATTAAATGGAAGACGCACGATATATTTTCCATTCGAAGCGCGAGTAAATGTTTTTTGAAAATGTGTTCCTGCTGGATCGTTAAAAACGTCACAATTTTTATGAGGAGCAACTTCTTCCAACTCCCAAAACCGTTGGAGAAGAGGTTCTACATCGACGGCTGAGTGAAATGATGATAATTTTACACCGTCACAATCTGAATCGAAAAGCTCTCCAGAGATGACCCAACCGAAGGTTGTGTTTTGAGCTATTGGTCGGCCTTGAGGTCCTTGAATTTGCTCTGCACTAATTATCGACCAGACTCTATCAGCTCCGAGAATAATATCAACCGTACTTGACGAATAAAAGAAAGGATCTGCCAAATCTAACTTTCGAATGTAGTTCCAAGCCGATGCATCAAACGATTTTGAGGGCAAATTCGACGTCAGTTTGCCAAGTACAAAAGCATCGACCGATAATTTGGTTTTGTTAAATCGAGAAAGGAGTTGTATCGACACACATCCCTTTGTAAATCCTGCTTCTTTCGAGGATAACCCCACGACAGGGATTCGAGCATGCTTTCTAGGCCATGCGAGTAGTTGCGCAAAGGACTCAAGGATGAACGATGTTTGAGAGCCTGTATCCAGAAGAACACGACAGTCTATGCATTTGCCCCGGTTGTCTTGAACTTTGGCGACGATAGTAGGCAAGATTGTTTACTTTTGAACGCCAAATTCAAGCGAATGATTGTTAATCAATGGAGCAGTATGCGAAGTGGAAAGTGTTTCTGAGAAACGAGGCTGTAACGATGGTAATATCGACGAGGACGAGGAAGATAAGTTTGAATTTATGGACGAATGACCGAGTTTTGGATCGTCATAATGAACGAGGGAATGGTGACGAGCTTTACAGACACGACAACGAAACGATGATCTGCATCTATTAGATGGATGGCCTGGGCGCAGGCAATTAAAACAAACCGATTGTGTTTTTGTAAAGTTCCTACGTGAAAGAATGTCTAATGCAAGGAATTGCGAGCACTGGGATAAGTAATGATCATTTTTCTTTTAAGTTTAAGTTTAAGTTTAAGTTTTATTTATCTCAAAAACGAATGACAATAATAATTGGTTTTCCGCGAAGCCTAGCGGCTTATCTGCAGAAGGTTGTTTTTCAATTCTGAAATATCCATATATATGATTTTCTTTAATGTAAATTTAATATTAGAGTTCAAGTGTTTTTTTTTTTCATGATTGAGAAAGAAAGAATTCTTTTAAAAGTTTTTTCCTGACATTTAAATTTACGATGCGAGATAATGATTGAGGAATCTCGTTTAATATGGTCGGAACGCTGTGTTTTAGCTGTCTCTTTCCGTACTCGTTGTTGCTGGAAGGTATTTGAATCATCCCCTGGGCGGGTCTTCTTGTGTTCACCTGGTGTTGAATAGGTATCTTGAAGCGGTTGTCGTCATAGTACTCAAGCGCCACCGACATCTTAAAAATCTCCTTAACTCCTAGTACTTTTATGCTGTTTTCTTCGCGGGCGTTGGGTGGTACGCTGGTGTTAATCTTCTTTAAGATCGTGGTTTGGAGTTTCTGCAGCTTTTCAATATGGGTTTTTGACGCGTTTCCCCATGCTAATATTCCATACCTTAATTTGGATTCCACTAAGGCATAATATACCTGCTTCTGGATCTGTGGCGTAGAATAGTAGCCCAGATAGATGAGACCAAAAAGAGCTTTTTTGAGGTCAGAGCGGAGTTTCTCAATATGTTTGTTCCACATAAAATGGCTATCAACTACCACTCCTAGGTATTTGTAGCTATCTACAACTTCAATACAATGGCCTGTACTTTGACAGATGTTGCTGTTGAACCTAATTGTTTTTTTGTGGTGGGGGCTTCGGATGTGCATCATCTTTGTTTTTGATGAATTGAGTATAAGCCCGTTATCGTGGCACCATTCAACTGCCTTGTCGAATTCGGTTTGCAGTATTTCCATTCCAGTTTTGAGGCACCTATGTCTAACAACTATTGCCGTATCATCTGCGAACGCGAATGGAATGCTGTTGGTAAAGACCCGAAGCAATTCATTCGTAAATAAGATAAATAGAAATGGTCCAAGCTTCGATCCCTGTGGTACACCATAAGGAGCCGATATGTCGTCGCTAGAGAAATCTTTAATTTTTACTCGGAAGGTTCTGTTAGACAAGTAGTTATGCAACCAATTCGACAATTTCCCCCGGATTCCGAGTCGACTCAATGCTTGTATCAGCTTTGCGTGATTGAGAGTATCAAACGCTTTGCTGAAATCCATAAAAAGTACCAAGACATGATGACTTCTATTCAGACTCTCATTTATAGTGTTTGAAAATTCACCAAGTAGTTTATTTGTGCTTTTATTTTTTTGGAAGCCATACTGTTTTGCGTGAATTATTGAGTATTTGTCCACAAATTTTAGTAATCGCCTAGTCACAACTTCTTCCAGACACTTTTCAATTACTGGCAGTATCGATATAGGCCTATAATTTGCAATCATACTTTTGACCCCACCTTTGTAAATCGGTCGTACCAACGCAATCTTGAGTTTGTCTGGGATTTTGGCTTGGTTTAAGCTTTGATTGATTACACTGGGGAACAGTAATTTTGCGGCATGGTATGTTGAAGTAAATTTTGGATAAGTTCACTATGCTGAATACGAGAAAAATATCAGATTTGTTAAATTGACTCTAGTTTATGAGGTTAAACTCTATTAACTATATGACTGAAAAATGTCTAAATAAAAAATATAATTATGTATTAAAATATATATTTATAGGAACGGCTATATAATAACGATAAAAAACTAAATACATATGCTGTTTACATAAATAATAAAAACAATATTACAAAAAACTTTTTCTGTAGAGTTTTCTATCGTGTTTTTCCTCAGGACAATCGCTTATTAAAGTCCTACAATAGCCTGCTTTCATATGGCTGTCCTATCGGCCTTGGTATCTTTCTTATATTGTTCGAATGTCCTGGTGGAACCGTTCTCCTTGTTCCATTACAGTTTGCAGTCGATGGTCCTGAAAACACTGGAACTGGCAAATCTACACTGTGTAATATTGGGGGCTTAGCCGATTCCACATTAGGATAAACATAAGTTCGTTTTTTGTACCGATTTATACCTTTCACATTCAAAGCACAAAGTAACAGTCTTTGAAATGATTGGTTGGCTCAGTCCATATCATCGGCACTCCAAATTTAAGCCCTTTACGTACTCCTTGGCTCCATTGTCGCAAATTTCACACAAGACTTACACACGGTATTGGGCACCCAAAATTTATTCTTTTAAGCAAGATTTATCCCAAAGTGTACATGGTAGGCTTGTTTCACAAACTCAGTGATCTTTTTTCTTTGTTTTTGTTGACAAAATTTGCCACATATAAGACAAAAACTGTTGGTATTGTTAATACAAGACTTCCGAGACGAACTCATATTTTTCAAGATCAAAAGGACAATATACTTAAAATAGGGCACGAACTGATAACCTTAAGGTCTAATATCTAATTTAAGCGAAACTGTTATAACTATCTACATGAATAGAAAACAAAATTTTGTTGGGAATACTCAAATTAATACAACTTGACTGTAGGTTAATATTTCTTCTAATGATTGCTTACATGTCATTTATCACAAGAACCAGAGTCAATCCATACAAATTAAATACATTTCGTGTATGTCTAATATAAGTGTTTATTGAAACAAATAAAAAAATTAATGCCGCAGAAAACAATTATTTTTTTGTTGCCCAGTGTTATTTTCGAGAGTATTGGGGCGAACACTTCAGCATGGACCTTAATGTCTCTTGCTCTAATGTCGTCGACTCCTGGTGATTTATTCATGTTTAGATGCGTCAGTATTTCATGAATCTCTTCAATAGATGCTTCTTCAACAAAAATACTGTTTGGCTGTAGTTTATTTACGTGATTTGACGTGGTTGTGCTGCAATCATGAACTATTCGAAGTGTTTGATAAGCGAAATGCCTGCCGCAATGGTTAGAAAGAGTTGCTAAGTTTGTTACTGTGGGAAAGTTCTTGACAATCACATCATCTACGCTGAGCTTTTTTCTTCCCATAATTTCGTTGATTAAAGCCCACGTTTTGCGAGGATCCTTTCTCGATTGCGTGAATTTATTTTTATAAAAATTCGATTTTTGAATTAGAATTTCTTTATTTAATTTGTTTCTGAAACTCTTATACTCTTTTTCGTAGGATTGGTTAAGCCTATTATTCTTCAATCTCCTGAACAGTTCATCTCTGTGCTTACATTTTAAACGGATATCGGCGGAGATCCATGAATTTCGTTTGCGACATTTAGTTGATGGACTACTGTTTATTGTAGATCTTTCGTAAATGTCTTGCATCTTTATAGTCAACTTTCGGTATATTTCGTCAACGTCATCTTCAACTAAAAGCTCTTCCCAGTTTGTAGAACGTTTGTACGTATCCACCATGCTGCTTCGAATATACGGCGCATTGTCCTTTACATAAGTCGTACTTAGTGTAAGAGTACCATACAAAATTGTGTAGTGATCAGAAATATCACATTCGATTACTGCTGACAAAATTGGATTGTCTGGAATGCTTACTGCAATGTGGTCAATTAGAGTCGCTGTCCCGCGGCTCGGATCTATCCTTGTGTTCTCGTTGATAACGTTCATTAATCCATTTGCTGCCAACATTTCCAAGTAGTCCTTCACATGAGTTTTGTAATTATCACGGATATTGATATTCATGTCACCCATAACCAGGATATCCGATTTTTTATCTCGTGCTTGTTGTGCTAAGTTAATTCCCATTTCGTCGATAAACTCCTTGATGCTAAAACCCGGCGGTCTATACAGCACTAACATATTGTAACGTGTTTGCCGGTTCGCAATGATAAAACTTTTTCCGCTTTTCTATTCTATTTGTCTTTATTTGATCTTTTCACAAACTACTGGTTATCCTTTATTTATTTCAACAATATTCGACTCTTTAAATCCAATTATTCACAACTCTTTTATTCCAAACGACTTAAACAATTAATCTCAATCAAATTCTCCTGTAATTTTAATTCACTATTAAAATCTCTATCCAAATCACTTTTCAACTGTATCTCTAATAAATCTCAAGTCAACTGTGTCCATGCTCTCAATGCTCGTAGTATTTATACCCGAGATAAGAATCTAGAATCTTCCTTCCTGGCGACGATTTGGCCATCTAGTGAGATATCGATAGTTCTGGAACGTGCCTGAGGTAAGTACTAGAAAATTCCTGAAGGTTCTTATAATTGCTGAATGCACTTAAATTTAGTACTACTCCCCACTAGATGCCACTGATCGATGTTCTAAATGTCGCTAATACAGTCGATATAACAATTCCACTAAATGTCGCTAATGCAGTCGATATTACACTGCCCCCCTCCTAAACTTGTTCGTCCCGAACAAGAGCATCTGCATTGTTTCCATGGTAACGATGTAGACGATCCACATGTATGATTTTCAACTTGCCTCTTAGTCCCCGTTGAATTCTGTAGACAACGTCGTTGATTCGTGTAACCACTGTATAGGGACCCTCCCAGTCCTGCTGCAGCTTCGGAGACCTCCCTTTTTGTCGATGTGGGTTGTACAGCCATACCAGATCTCCTTCCCGAAATCCTGACGTCGTTGTCTTCGCGTCGTACCTGGTCTTCATGCGGTCACTGGCTATCGTAATCTTCGTCCTAGTTCTTTGGTGTATGTCGGCGATCCTTTCCCTTAGGTCTGCCACATATTCTTCTTTCGATTTCGGCTCATCCATGGGGGAACCAAATTTCACCTCACTAGGTAGCCGGACAGGTTGACCAAAAAGGATTTCGGACGGAGTGTGTCCCGTTGAACTGTGAACTGCATTACGGTAAGCCATCAGGAACAAGGGAATATGTCGATCCCAGTCACGTTGGTAATCACTCACGACTTTGCAGAGATGTTCATTCAACGTCCTGTTGAACCGTTCTACCATCCCGTCGGACTGTGGGTGAAGTGGAGTCGTTCTGGTCTTTTTGATTCCGAGTAGTTGACACGTTTCCTGGAATAGCTTGGACTCGAAGTTCCGTCCTTGATCCGAGTGCAGTTCCATGGGTACACCAAACCTGCTCACCCAGTTTTTGACAATCTTTTCTACGACGGTCTTAGCCTCCTGGTTGGGAATCGCGAACGCTTCAGGCCACTTGCTGAAGTAGTCCATAACAACTAAGATGTATAGGTTGCTCTGGTCGGTTTCCGGGAACGGCCCTGCGATGTCGACAGCGATTCGTTCAAACGGTGCACTCACGTTGTACTGATGCATCTTGCCCCGGGTTTTCACGCTTGGTCCCTTGCTCGCTGCACACGTGACGCACTTTCGACACCAGCTCTCGATGTCGTCTCTCGCACTGAGCCAGTAGAATCTTTCCCGTACTTTATCCAGCGTTTTATTTACACCCAGGTGTCCTCCGGATACACCATCGTGCATTTCCTGCAGCACTTCATGCACTTTTGAACGTGGCACCACGAGCTGCATCCTACACATCTTTCCATCGGGCATCTCCCATTTCCGCCTCAAAATGCCGTCTTGAACATGTAGAGAGTCCCATTGTGCCCAGTATGCTTTGAGGGTAGGGCTTCTACCGGAAATATCTCGACCATTAGGTTTCTCCATGTTCTCCTTCCAGGCTAGTATCGGTTCGATATCCGGGTCTTCCTTTTGAGCGTTCCGGATCTCTTCTGTACTCCAACCGGTGATGGGTTCAGCTCTAACTACTTGGACGGGAACGATCTCTTTCTCCTCCTTTCGTACACAATGCTTACAGTCGGCTTTACAAGGTCGTCGCGACAATGCATCCGCGTTTGAGTGGAGTTTTCCCTTGCGATGCTGTATTTCGAACTCGTACATCTGCAATCGCTCTGTCCACCTCGCGATCTGACCCTCCGGATTTTTGAACTGCAACAACCATTTTAGAGCTGCATGATCTGTACGTAGGAGGAACTTCTGACCGTAGAGGTACTTGTGGAAATGTTTCGTCGCCATAATCAAAGCAAGAAGTTCCCGTCTTGTTACACAGTAGTTCCGTTCTGGTTTGGAGAGTACCTTACTGAAATAGGCCACTACCTTCTCCTGGCCATCATGCACCTGCGAAAGGACAGCTCCGATCCCAACATTACTGGCATCTGCATCTACGATAAACATCTTGTCCGGGATGGGGTAGGCCAGTATTGAAGTCGTTGTTTAAGTTGCCGAAAACTCTGCTCGCATTCGCCTGACCACTTAAATTGTTTTCCCTTTTCCGTCCTTTACGAACCGTCGGTAGTATGTGGCGAGGCCAAGGAAGCTCCTCAATTGGTGTTTGTCTTTGAGAACTGGTCAGTTTTTAATGGCTTCAACTTTGTCCGGATCCGTTCTCACTCCCTCTGACGAAATAATGTGACCTAGATACTTCACTTCTCGTTTAAAGAGCGCACATTTCTTCGAGTTGAGTTTCAAGTGGGCATTGCGTAAGCGTTTGAAGACTTCCCTTAGGTTGTCTCGATGTTCCGCAAACGTTTTTCCCACCACAATGACATCGTCCAGATACACCAAGCAGGTTTTCCAGGTTAGTCCATGCAGGACGCGTTCCATCAGACGCTCGAAAGTTGCCAGAGCGTTGCACAAACCAAATGGCATGACTGTAAACTCCCACAGTCCATTTCCGGCAGTGAATGCGGTTTTCTCGCGGTCTTCTGGGTGAATCTGCACTTGCCAATAGCCGCTCTTTAGATCGAGGGTGGAGAACCATTGGGCTCCAGAGAGAGTGTCCAGTGTGTCATCGATCCGGGGCAAAGGGTAACTATCCTTTTTGGTAGCATCATTCAGCCTGCGGTAGTCCACGCAGAATCGGGTGCTGCCGTCCTTCTTCTTGACTAGTACAATAGGCGATGCCCACGGGCTCTGGGAACTTTCAATTAGCCCTTCTTGCTCCATCGACGAAACCATCTCCGCAACCTCTGTCTGCTTTGCTAATGGGAGTCGCCTGGCAGGCTGTCTAATCGGTCTAGCATCCCCGGTGTCTATGCGGTGCTGTACTAAGTGTGTTCGGCCGTGGTCCCCATCTTGTAACGCAAATATGTCAGCAAACTCGCCGAGTAGATTCGCTGCCGTGCTTCGCTGCTCCTGATTAAGTTCACAATGTTGAAAGATGGTCTTCCGTAGTTCCGCCAATCTGTATGACGGAACTGGCTTCACAGGCTCCTCTTCAGTTGCTGCTGAGATCGCGGAAATCGGTACGCATTCTCCAATCACTTCCCCTCGCTTTAATTTGACGCTGTAGTTTTTCGGGTTCATGAGCCTTACTGGTACCATGTTGTTCTTTGGTTCCACTAGAACTCTTCCCACGATGTAGTTCTGGGAGTCTTTTTGGTTATCTGGCTCGATGAGGAAGAATCGATGGTTCCCAGGATCACCCTCCAAATTTGTCCACATTACTGTCTCTGCAGAGGGTGGCAAAATGTCGTCCTTGCTGATTTCCGACCTGAGATTTACTGTGCCTTTGTTTCCGTACACCATAGGAATCTCCACATGTCGATACCTCAGCACCTGCATTCCGATGTCCAGGATGATCTTATGTGCTTCCATAAAGTCCACCCCGATGATGCAGTCGTCGCATATGTCAGCCACCAGGAACACGTGTGAGAATGTTAAGCCTGCCATTTGTATTCTCAGGCGAACTTCTCCGTAGACTTTTGCTGATTCTCCTGTCGCAGTCCTCAGGCAGTAGCAACTGGTGTTGTGTAGCCATGAATTCCGGACGAGATCCCTCCTTACGATGGAAGCCGTGGCACCGGTGTTTATGGTAGCCACGCACTTGTTGTTGCCCATAATTGCTTCCACGGTCAAGCTTTTGTTGCATCGCTTGGTTTGGGAGACTTGGATGGTGGTTCTGGGGCCATCGATTCCAGAAACCAACTTCTGCCCCGCGAAGTTGGCTCTTAAGCATTTCCCGAGTGAGAAGCTTGACCAGCAGGACGGATGTTATCCCCGCTGGATGCTTCTTCGTTGCGTCTCCGGCTAGCACAATGAGGACAGCTTCCGTTTCTTCGTGGTGCTCTGCACTGCCGTTGTAGATGTCCAATCTTGTTGCAATTCCAGCAACGAATTTGCCGTTCTGCGGCGTTATTTTGGCGCTCGACGTCCACTCTCTGGCAGGAGCATTCCTCGGTGATTATTTCCCTGACACGATGGATTCTCTGGGAGGCCTGATCTGCTGCCTCCATTGTCAGGGCAAAAGCCAAAGCCTCAGCAAGTGTTTTCTTCCCAGCCATTCGAACAGCCATTTGTAGTTTTTCGTCGTTAATGGCTTGGATAAACGCTTCGGTTGCCATTTCGTTGATGATCTCCTTTCCAGTATTGGGGTAGGACAGATGCGCCAGACGTTCCACATCTGCCTGCAGCTGCTGCAGTGTCTCTCCCTTCATTTGAGCCCTTCGGCGCAACTGGACCCTGTATACTTGTTGCATATGGTCATCGCCGAATCGCATCTCAATGGCCTTCAGTAGCGAGCCGTAGTCACGATGTTTGTCATCCGCGAGGGTTTGGAGTAGTTCGGCGGCTGAGCCTCGGAGTGCAAGTGTGAGTGCAATCGATTTTTCTTCCTCGTCCCAATTGTTGGCCAATGCGGCGGCTTCAAATTGTTTCTTGTATATAGGCCATGATGTTTGACCATCGAATACCGGGGGCTGCATTTCCTTTCTTCTCGGACCTTCGATTGAACTCACGCGAAGTTTTTGCCTCTTCACACCGTCGAGTTCATTGGTCAGATGTTTGAATTGTTTTTCCATTTCTTCGTACTGACCTCCGAATTTCGCTTCCAATCTCTTTTCGACATCTTCGATTTGTTGGTCGATGGCCTCGAATTTGACGTCCAGGCTTTCGAATTTACCGTCCAGAACATCAAATTTGGCGTCGAGCTTGGCGTCCAGAGAGTTCTTTTGCTCGTCTAACTTGACGTCTAGAGAGTTCTTTTGCTCGTCTAACTTGACGTCTAGAGAGTTCTTTTGCTCGTCTAACTTGACGTCTAGAGAGTTCTTTTGCTCGTCGAACCTGGCGTCTATTGAGTTCTTCTGTTCGTCGGACTTTTTGCTCTGCTCATCGAACCTGGCGTCAATTGAGTTCTTCTGTTCGTCGGACTTCTTGCTCTGCTCCTCGAACCTCTCGGTAAGCAGGTTCATAAGTGAGGACAGGTCCATCGCTGTACTTACATTCTCCTCCTCCTCTACGTCAAATAGCTCAGTTTCGGGGTCTCCACCGTCTTCTAGTACAGCATTCTGCAGCCGGAGCACTAATTCGCTTTTTAGCCCACTGGTCTGAAGATTTCTCTTACTCAGCTCTGCTTTTAACTGAACCAGGGACAAATTTTTCAATTTACGACCCATTTCTGTTCAAATTTCAAACACTTCTCAAATTTCACCACTGTTCTCTTGTTCAGAAACTGTGTCTTAAACGTTCTTATCACTCTGAAAAAGTTTTATCCCACTTCTGACACCAAATGTAACGTGTTTGCCGGTTCGCAATGATAAAACTTTTTCCGCTGTTCTATTCTATTTGTCTTTATTTAATCTTTTCACAAACTACTGATTATCTTTTATTTATTTCAACAATATTCAGCTCTTTAAATCCAATTATTCACAACTCTTTTATTCCAAACAACTTAAACAATTAATCTTAATCAAATTATTCTGTAATTTTAATTCACTATTAAAATCTCTATCCAAATCACTTTTCAACTGTATCTCTAATAAATCTCAAGTCAACTGTGTCCATGCTCTCAATGCTCGTAGTATTTATACCCGAGATAAGAATCTAGAATCTTCCTTCCTGGCGACGATTTGGCCATCTAGTGAGATATCGATAGTTCTGGAACGTGCCTGAGGTAAGTACTAGAAAATTCCTGAAGGTTCTTATAATTGCTGAATGCACTTAAATTTAGTACTACTCCCCACTAGATGCCACTGATCGATGTTCTAAATGTCGCTAATACAGTCGATATAACAATTCCACTAAATGTCGCTAATGCAGTCGATATTACAATATTGTAACGTGTTTGCCGGTTCGCAATGATAAAACTTTTTCCTCTTTTCTCATCTATTTATCTTTATTTACTCTGTTCATAAATCTCCGTTTATTCCAACAATTATTACTCTTTTAAATTCAACAATTCACAAATCTCTTTTAATTCCAAACAACTCAAACAATTAATTCTCTGATAACATCAATCTTTCCAAGTATCACTTTTCTCAAATCTCTATTCAATTGTCTCACTATTTAAATCTCTATCCAAATCACTATCCAGTTGTATCTCTTCTTAAATCTCAATTCGAACTTTACTTCACTGACATCTCAACCGGAGTGTGTCTCTGCCGTCGAAGCTCGTCGTATTTATACCCGAGATACGAATCTAGAATCTTCCTTCCTTGCGACGATTTGGCCATCTAGTGAGATATCGATAGTTCTGGAACGTGCCTGAGGTAAGTACTAGAAAATTCTTGAAGGTTCTTATAATTGCTGAATGCACTTAAATTTAGTACTACTCCCCACTAGATGCCACTGATGGATGTTCTAAATGTCGCTAATACAGTCGATATAACAATTCCACTAAATGTCGCTAATGCAGTCGATATTACACTGCCCCCCTCCTAAACTTGTTCGTCCCGAACAAGAGCATCTCTCGATATCCGTTGACTTCTGTGGCGAACATAATTGATTCGTATAACCAGTCTTGCGGCAACTTCGGTGACCTCTCTTCTTGTCGATGTGGGTACAGCCTGGTACAGCCACTCCAGATCTCCCTCCTGAAATCCCGGCGTTGTTGTCCTCGCATCGTACCTGGTCTGCATGCAGTCACTGGCTATTTTGCTCTTCACTGAAACGCTTTTGGATTTGTATTCGCGCACCAGGCGATCTAAATCGCAGTCCACGTCATCATTGTCTTCTTTCTCTAGGTTCTCTGTCTCGAACCACAGTTGCACTCGCTGCTGCTGTCTAGTGCCCTTGTCGCAGAAGTCGCCAGACTTGATGAATGGATATTCATCCCGTTCCTCCTTTAAGCTGGTCTTCTTGGCCTTGCCGGCTTCTTCTTTGTCCTTATCGCGGCTTAGACCTAGACCATGCGTATCGTTGTTGTTTTCATTTTCCGACTCCGAGACATCCACCTCACTGTCATTCTCGTACTGGGCGTCGTCATTGGTACGCCGATCCATCTTGTCGTACTTCCGATACTTTGGCAGCTTCTGGTGTTCCACCTGTGGCCCTTCGACATCAAGGTCCGGGATGGCATCCAGCATGGCATCCCATTCCTTTGCTGTTTTGATCTGCTTCAAAGCGCAGACATCTTCGAATTCTTCTCGTGGTCTCTCGTCTCCCTTGATGACCATGTTCGGATAAATTTTCTTTGACCGCCACCTCTTACTTTGTGCATTGGAATTAGCGCTGACCATAATCTTCAGTGCGTTTTTCTTTGCCTTCTTCAAGCGCTTGGCAGCACGACGCTTCTTTCTCGACTTAGCTTCTTCTTCATTGCGTCTTCTTTCGTCATTCTGTCCTTTGTCATCCTTCTGCCATCTCTCTTCGTGATTGCGTCCACCACGAATTGCGTGGTCATCATCTCGTCGATCTCTACCCCATTCTCTGTCGCGACTACCACCGGATCCATCTCTGCCTTGGTATCCTTTGTCGCGATTGCTACGCCAATCGTTGTTCCAGCCGCGATTACAATTGTTGCCATCCCTTTGGTCAAACTTTCCGATGTTCGGGTATCCACCATCCTGCCGTCCTTCTTTTCCTAGGCTGTCCCGTTTTGAGCAATTACCACCATCGCTGCCACGATCCGTGCGCTCTACAGATATTGAACCTTGGACCTCTGATAAACGTTGCCTGCCGTCTGTCCACTTTCCTTCTATTTCGAGTTGATCCGAATCCCTTCGCTCAGTTTCCTTTCGCTCTTCGCCTTCACTCTCGACTTTCACTTTCTCCTTCTTCTCAACTTGACCATCACTACTCTCACTGATGGGATTACTCGGATGGAACTCTTCACTGATCACTTCTTCGGCGGCTTTTCTTTTCACCACAAAGATATCTCCCTTCTTTGCAGAGGCACTATCATTTGTAGGCAATTCATCCTCGGAAACTTCCTCTGTATCGGCTGGTAATTCTGCTCTTGGCGGAACAGGTAGTTCTTCACCGAAAACCTCTTCGGCGTCACTTACTTCTGGCTTTGTAGGCATTGGTAGCTCATCTTCAGATGCCATTTCTGCGCTGACCAACGTTGCACCGCTGTTGTTATTCTGTGCTTCTTTCGCTATGGCTGACTCTGAGGTAATGTCTTCGTTCTCATCTAATTCGGTATCGAGCATGGCGCCTAGAGAGTTCTCGAACATTTCGCTCTGCTCGTCCGAGTTGGAGTCCAGATAATTCTTCCGCTCATCGATCTTCTTGATCCGCTCGTCCAACTTGGCCACCAGAGAATTATTCCACTCATCGATCTTCTTGCTCCGCTCATCTAACTTGGCGGCCAGAGAATTATGCCACTCATCCATCTGTTTGCTCCGCTCATCAAACCGTTCGGTGAGCAGTTTCATAAATGCGGACATTTCGATCTATGTAACTTTGCAAAACATTTCTGTCCGAATTTCAAACACTTTTCAAATCACACCACTGTTCTTTTTGTTCAGAAACTGTTTCTTGAACGTTTTTATCACTCTGAAAAAGTTTTATCCCACTTCTGACACCAAATGTAACGTGTTTGCCGGTTCGCAATGATAAAACTTTTTCCTCTTTTCTCATCTATTTATCTTTATTTACTCTGTTCATAAATCTCCATTTATTCCAACAATTATTACTCTTTTAAATTCAACAATTCACAAATCTCTTTTAATTCCAAACAACTCAAACAATTAATTCTCTGATAACATCAATCTTTCCAAGTATCACTTTTCTCAAATCTCTATTCAATTGTCTCACTATTTAAATCTCTATCCAAATCACTATTCAGTTGTATCTCTTCTTAAATCTCAATTCGAACTTTACTTCACTGACATCTCAACCGGAGTGTGTCTCTGCCGTCGAAGCTCGTCGTATTTATACCCGAGATACGAATCTAGAATCTTCCTTCCTTGCGACGATTTGGCCATCTAGTGAGATATCGATAGTTCTGGAACGTGCCTGAGGTAAGTACTAGAAAATTCTTGAAGGTTCTTATAATTGCTGAATGCACTTAAATTTAGTACTACTCCCCACTAGATGCTCTAATGTCGCGACATTTAGTGGAATTGTTATATCGACTGCATTAGCGACATTTAGTGGAATTGTTATATCGACTGTATTAGCGACATTTAGAACATCGATCAGCGACATCTATTGGGGGATTAGTGCTAAATTTAAGTGCATTCAGCAATTATAAGAACCTTCAGGAATTTTCTAGTACTTACCTCAGGCACGTTCCAGAACTATCGATATCTCACTAGATGGGCAAATCGTCGCCAGGAAGGAAGATTCTGGATTCGTATCTCGGGTATAAATACTACGAGCATTGAGAGCATGGACACAGTTGACTTGAGATTTAGTAGAGATACAGTTGAAAAGTGATTTGGATAGAGATTTTAATAGTGAATTAAAATTACAGAAGTATTTGATTGAGATTAATTGTTTAAGTTGTTTGGAATAAAAGAGATGTGAATAATTGGATTTATAGAGTTGAATATTGTTGGAGTAAATAAAAGATAATCAGTTGTTTGTGAAAAGATTTAATAAAGACAAATAGAATCAGAAAAGAGAAAAAGTTTTATCATTGCGAACCGGCAAACACGTTACATTTGGTGTCAGAAGTGGGGTAAAACTTTTTCAGAGTGATAAGAACGTTCAAGAAACAATTCTGGACAAAACGAATAGTGGTGAAATTTAAACAGTGTTTGAAATTTGAACAGAAATGGGTCGCAAATTGGAAAACTTGTCCCTGGTCCAGTTAAAAGCAGAGCTGGGTAGGAGAAATCTTCAGACCAGTGGACTTATAAGAGAATTAGTGCTCCGGCTGCAGAATGCTGTACTAGAAGACGGTGGAGACCCCGAAACTGAGCTATTTGACGTAGAGGAGGAGGAGAATGTAAGTACAGCCATGGACCTGTCCTCACTAATGAAACTACTTACCGAGAGGTTCGATGAGCAGAGCAAAAAGTCCGACGAACAGAAGAACTCAATAGACGCCAGGTTCGACGAGCAAAAGAACTCTCTAGACGTCAAGTTAGACGAGCAAAAGAACTCTCTAGACGTCAAGTTAGACGAGCAAAAGAACTCTCTGGACGCCAAGCTCGACGATAAATTTGATGTTCTGGACGGTAAATTCGAAAGCCTGGACGTCAAATTCGAGGCCATCGACCAACAAATCGAAGATGTCGAAAAGAGATTGGAAGCGAAATTCGGAGGTCAGTACGAAGAAATGGAAAAACAATTCAAACATCTGACCAATGAACTCGACGGCGTGAAGAGGCAAAAACTTCGTGTGGGTTCAATCGAAGGTCCGAGAAGAAAGGAGATGCAGCCCCCGGTATTCGATGGTCAAACATCATGGCCTATATACAAGAAACAATTTGAAGCCGCCGCATTGGCCAACAATTGGGACGAGGAAGAAAAATCGATTGCACTCACACTTGCACTCCGAGGCTCAGCCGCCGAACTACTCCAAACCCTCGCGGATGACAAACATCGTGACTACGGCTCGCTACTGAAGGCCATTGAGATGCGATTCGGCGATGACCACATGCAACAAGTGTACAGGGTACAGTTGCGCCGAAGGGCTCAAATGAAGGGAGAGACACTGCAGCAGCTGCAGGCAGATGTGGAACGTCTGGCGCATCTGTCCTACCCCAATACTGGAAAGGAGATCATCAACGAAATGGCAACCGAAGCGTTTATCCAAGCCATTAACGACGAAAAACTACAAATGGCTGTTCGAATGGCTGGGAAGAAAACACTTGCTGAGGCTTTGGCTTTTGCCCTGACAATGGAGGCAGCAGATCAGGCCTCCCAAAGGATTCATCGTGTCAGGGAAATAGTCACCGAAGAATGCTCCTGCCAGAGAGTGGACGCCGAGCGCCAAAACAACGCCGCAGAACGGCAGATTCGTTGCTGGAATTGCAATAAGGTTGGGCATCTACAACGGCAGTGCAGAGCACCACGAAGAAACGGAAGCTGTCCGCATGACCGAAGCCGAAGACAAAACTTTGACCGAAAGGGAGGCGACAATTGGAATCGCAGCTGGAACAACGATTGGCGTAACAATCGCAACAATGGATACCGAGGTAGCGTTGGGTTCGGTAGTGGTTGCGATAGAGAATGGTGGAGAGATCGACGAGATGATGGCTACGCATTTCGTGGCAGACGCAATTACGACGAAATGAAGAGTGTTGCATATGTAGCTGAGTGTAGTTCCGATCGAGAGAGAAAGTTCAATGAGCAAGGGACTCAAGAGGAGATATCGTCGTTGCATGTTTTGGTGCAGAAAACAATTGAGGAGTCTTTCAAGTGTAAGGCAGATCTAGAGAAGCTGCAAGAGGACAATAGTCGATTGAGACAGGAGAACAGGAAACTCAAGGAAGGCATTCTCCAATACCAACAGGAAACTCCAGGCCTAGCCCCAGTAGTGAATAACGTTAAAAAAACGTTAGCACGTAAGTTGAGAAAGAATTCAGCAACCAGTGGTCATGATAGTCTTGACGACTATATGCGGAAGGCTCACGAAGATGCTGAAGTTCTTCGATCATTGGTGGTGCCCCTGGAGGAGGAAATCAAAGCTTTAAAGGAAAAACTTCGTTCTACCGATAAAGATCTTCAAGAGCTACGAACTGAGAAAATGTCGCCACAAGAAATAGCCAGTAATCACATGAAGACCAGGTATGATGCGAGGACAACAACGCCGGGATTACAGGAGGGAGATCTGGAATGGCTGTACCAGGCTGTACCCCCATCGACAAAAAGGGAGGTCTCCGAAGCTGCAGCAGCACTGGGAGGGTCCCTATACAGTGGTTACACGAATCAACGATGTTGTCTACAGAATTCAACGGGGACTAAGAGATGCTCTTGTTCGGGACGAACAAGTTTAGGAGGGGGGCAGTGTAA
The DNA here is from genome assembly GCA_951813785.1 of Criorhina ranunculi. Classification (NCBI taxonomy): domain Eukaryota; kingdom Metazoa; phylum Arthropoda; class Insecta; order Diptera; family Syrphidae; genus Criorhina; species Criorhina ranunculi. The sequence goes on along the minus strand of OX638381.1, from coordinate 56,262,256 downwards.
TATCGACTGCATTAGCGACATTTAGTGGAATTGTTATATCGACTGCATTAGCGACATTTAGTGGAATTGTTATATCGACTGTATTAGCGACATTTAGAACATCGATCAGCGACATCTATTGGGGGATTAGTGCTAAATTTAAGTGCATTCAGCAATTATAAGAACCTTCAGGAATTTTCTAGTACTTACCTCAGGCACGTTCCAGAACTATCGATATCTCACTAGATGGGCAAATCGTCGCCAGGAAGGAAGATTCTGGATTCGTATCTCGGGTATAAATACTACGAGCATTGAGAGCATGGACACAGTTGACTTGAGATTTAGTAGAGATACAGTTGAAAAGTGATTTGGATAGAGATTTTAATAGTGAATTAAAATTACAGAAGTATTTGATTGAGATTAATTGTTTAAGTTGTTTGGAATAAAAGAGATGTGAATAATTGGATTTATAGAGTTGAATATTGTTGGAATAAATAAAAGATAATCAGTTGTTTGTGAAAAGATTTAATAAAGACAAATAGAATCAGAAAAGAGAAAAAGTTTTATCATTGCGAACCGGCAAACACGTTACAATATGTTGACTTTAATTTTCCTTTTATTTTTACCATCATGTACTCATATGATGTGGTGTTTCCAACAATTGGTGGGTCATATTCAATTTCATCCTTTATGAACATCGCGATGCCCCCCCCTCTGCGTTCACACCTGTTTAAAAATAATGGAGTGAATCCGCTTATCGTGTATAATTTATTTTCCTTTTTCTTTATATTTATTTCCAGTAAAACAATAACTTTTATTATGCTTAAAATATCTCTTACGTTCGCGTAAAAGGTATTCCAATTCTTTCGCAACGATCTTATGTTAAAACATAGGCAACAAAAATGCATTTTCTTTAGTTCATCTACATTGATTCCGCTGAAACCGTGCATCACCTTAAAATCTAAGTTAACTAATAATCTATCGTTTCTTCATAAACAGTTTTTAATTTTCTATATAACAGATACAATTAAGTTGCGATTATGAATGGGTTATTTTACTCACGTCGTTAGCGGTACAGATTACAATCGCAGGAGTGCTTTCATTTCGTCGTGCTAATACTCTTCCTGCATTCTCCCAGACATATCTCCAATTTTCTTGCTTTGCCTTCTCTTTCGCCATACACAAAAGAGGTTTGTTTTGCTTGGTCAGCTGGTTGTTAATATAAACAGTGGAATCGATTACGGTTCCGTTTGAGTGACCGGTGTTTTCCATAACCTTTCTCAGTGCGATAAGGCGAGTTGATCGTGCGCGTTTAACAAAAGTGGTCTTGTATATATGTATGCGAAGAGAATGAAGCGATTATTGACGATCTATTAGCGTTTTTCGTGTTGGTTCTATATATGTCGGTGATTTCAGTGTCATTTATGTGATGATTTATTGTTTTGCCTATTGCTTTAACTACTTCCACAAGATCTTCGTTTGCTGTGGGTGGGATATTTTTTATCTCAACATTATTTATAAGCATTTGTTGCTCCATTGTATTAATTTGTGCTTGCATGTTTTCAATAGTTTCATCTTTTTTCTTGTTGTTTTCTTTAAGTTCAGTGATTTCCTTCATCATACTTTCAATGAGTTTATTATTTTTTATTATGTTTTCATTGATATCATCCTATTTCTTTCCAACAAAATGGCAGCTTTTAGCAATTTCTTTTATTTCGGCCCTCAGCTGTTTGAGCTCTTGGAGAACAGCTGTGTTGGTGTTAGGTGTCAATGGTCTGTCAGTCGTTGTGTTGTCTGGAACAATTACAGCAATATTTTGATTTTCCCCACTCGTACCGGTTCTGCAATTTTGGCATCTCCATGATTCTCTTCTGCTTCCCATGGTTCTCCATGACTTTTCTGTCACTGTAGTGCAATTGAAATGCAGTTTACGGTCACATTTAAGACATGTCGCGAAATCTCCATCTATGGGAAGATTTTCACCGCAATGACCACACTTATACATGTTTAGAAGTGTGGAGAGCGAAAACTCAAATAGAGAGACAAAAAAGCAGTTAAAACAAACTAAGGGGAAATGGGATTTGAAATAGATTTTAAATTCTATATATGTTTAAAATTTTGATACAGCGAAAGTTAACACTTTTTGGTTGTTAATAGCTATTTTTTCCAAAAGTCACTGTCTTACACTCGATTATATTATTTTAGGTTTAAGAAACCACTATTAAACTATTGATTACGCAAGAAAAACTGAGATTAACAGAGCGATATAAAAAACACAACCGAACTCTAATCGAATCAAACCGTTTTTTGAACATTATACACCGAGAACTAGATTCCGAAGCTTTCGCAACATGGGCCTTAATTTAATTTAATAAATTAAAGTTAAAGCGATAAAGTTGATCGATTAAGAGATTGGCACGACTCCAATGCGTCACACCGAAGTTCGAGAAACTGAATCAAATCCGTTATCGTACTATCATCGTGAGAGCCGACTTCTTCGGCCCATGCGTATTTTGTCTCATTGTCGAGTTTAGATAATAGCAAATAAATTAGCCATGGATCGCGATTGTTCTTTTCTAGTGCACTAAGCCCACGAATCACCTCATCTGCGCCATCTGTGATTTTACGCAAAGTCTGTACATTCGACACATTCATAGACGGAAGCGAAAGAAATGTTTGAACAAAAGATTGCACGATGAGATTCACACGATCGTATCTGTTTTCCAGCCTATCCCAAGCCTCGATATAATTCGCGTCCGAAATTGAAATATGTTTTATGAGATTGGCCGCATCAACACGCAAAAACGATTTCAAATAATGAAATTTCTGAGTTGCAGTCAGATTTGGCTTATTGTCGACTGAACCCGTGAATAAATCTCGAAAGGATGGCCAATCCTTATAATTATCGTAAAACGGAGGCACGATAATCGGTGGCAAGTTAACTTTCGAACACGTGTTTGTGGAAGAATCTAGATTTTTTAAAAATGTCGCCTGTTGATTAGCAAGTTGTTGCAGAACAGACTCATCAGGGTTTGGGTTTTCTGAATTTTGTTTTCCACGAATGGCCTTTTTTAACCCGGAATGAGCTTCAAAATATTTCTGCTCATATACACCGAAATCGTTCTCAAATTCACTTAGGTTCGCATCCTCCACGTTTTTCAGACATTCATAGTGTAGGGACGAAAATTCACTCCAAGCCTCCACTACCCTGCTTAACCGAATTTCTAGCATCTCAATTGTGATCTGGCAACTCCGCTAGGTAACTAACGCTCAAAGTGAGTCAGTGCTAAAACTATAATAATTTGATCAACTCAAACATCCTAAACAATTTTTTCAAATTCGTTAAACTAAAGCGCTCTTCAACCTGCACCAGAAAACACCAAAGTACAACCGGATACCAACGCTGGAAGTGTATTTTGCCAGGTGAGGAGTATTCTTACCAATCTAACAAAATCTCTTATTCTTTGTCCGCTATCAAATCCACTCACTAATTGGGCTTTGACCCTAAAGCAAACATAGAATAGAACAATAACCAAAAAAGCTGCGCTCGTAGCGGTTTGTGTCTGTTAGGAAGTTGGCAGCACTAAATAGATTGGTAACACTGTCCCTTATAAAAGTTTTAAAACATGTCCCTGACGAACCTGTCAAAATTGTATGAGGAGAAGTGACTTCGTCCTTCTTTAATAAAACGTGGTTTGAAACCGTCTTTTTTCTTTTTGTTCGCTAATCAATAATCCCCCTTTTAACATTTGGCATCCCTTGCGGGGAACTTTGGATTAGAGAGAAGAAGCTCTCGCGAAATTTATATAAAATTTTTCGGCGAATTCGGAAAAAACGGCCAAGGCAAAGCGGACGAGGGGATATTTCGTGGGCAGGAAAAATTTGTTGGAAGATTACTGGGGTAAGTTCATTGCGGCGCACGACGACATCACAGCTTCGGAGGCAACGACCGACTCGTCCTGCTACTAAGTTTTTTTTTGAAAAATAAATTTTCTTAGTTTTTTTTCAATAGTTAAGGACTTAAGATTGTTTAAGTAAATTAAGTTAGGTTACGTCGAAAGACATAGAATAAGTATTAAGTTTAGCTTAGAGTGCCCGTGTAGGGCCACTAAGTTAGAGTTGCATAGTTAAGTTAGTTAAGCTAGTTTTAAGCGTTTTTTGTCTAGCATGTAAGAGCTAATGAATTAATAATAATAAAAATGCATTTAAAACGAAACGAAACGGCAACGACCGACAATGAAGCACAGCTAAAGAAGTTGCTTTCTGATGATCGGTTTGCGAAAATAGAAGCTGCATACTGTGAAGCTCTAGGTGAGCTTAATGACGTAATCGACGAGTTATCAATCACTGCTCATGAAACGATGTCGCACTCCACACAATTTCAAACTACAGTCGGCAACGGGAATCCGACGAAGTCAATTTTACCAGCTGTTCAGTTGCCAACGTTCAACGGGTCGTTTGATGAGTGATTGACCTTCAAAGACATGTTTACCGCTTGCATTATCAACGATACATCGCTCTCTAACGTGCAGCGCCTTCATTTTCTCAAAAGCAGTCTTAGCGGTAGTGCTGCGGGGCTTTTAAGAAATATCCGGATCAACGGCGACAACTTCCAAACTGCCTGGGATATTTTAAAAGGTCGCTACGACAATAAACGTAAATTAATTAGGCAGTACCTTCGTGACATCCTAAAACTACCGACTATGCGTGGTGAATCGTCAGTGGTCTTGCGTCAAATTTTAGATGGAACAACGGAAGCCGTTCGTTCTCTCCAGCAATTGGGGCGGCCGACCCACGAATGGGATGATTGGCTAGTTCTACTTGTGACGGAAAAGTTGGATCCTGTTACCATCAAAGATTGGGAAACGTCGCTCGAAACTCCAAACTCCATTCCCACGTACGATGAATTGAAAAAGTTTTTGGAGAATCGTATTCAAGGACTCGACGCGATGCTGTCATGTCCCCGAACAAGCCCAAGGGAGCACAATCCGAGGCCAGCCATTGTACAACCAGTCCGCAGTCATCAAAGCAATGTTGCACGCTGTCCGTGCTACTGTGGTAAGCATATTCTGATGTTTTGCTCTGATTTCAGGAAAAAATCATCATCGCAGAGGTTGACATTTGTGACGAAGGCAAAACTATGCAAAAATTGCTTTAAAGCTGATCACGCTCACACGGAATGTTCCTCAGCATATACCTGTTTGAAATGCCATCAAAAGCACCACACCATGCTGCACGAAAGTTTACAACCACAAGAAGACGTCGTCAACGTAAACCACACACGCAGCGAAGACACTGGACCACCCCCTGCCCGACGCGATTCAACTCTCCAAGACGACCATGATAAATCACCGGTTCGACTGCCGCCTGTATTGCTTGCTACGGCTCAAATTGGAGTGAGATCTGCCACTGGGCACTATCTTAAACTTCGAGCTCTTCTGGATAGCGGCTCACAGGCCTCTTTCATAAGTGAGAATGCTGCTCAGCAACTACATCTGCGACAAACTCGACTTTATGTTCCGGTAACTGGAGTGGGAGGGTCCACAGTGGCAAAGTCAACAGGTCTGGTCGAAATCTCAGTGAGTTCTCTCAGAGAACCAGATTTTAAAATCAAGTGCACAGTTCTCATTTTGCCATGGTTGGGCCATCTCATGCCTAATCTTCGTATCGATACCAGACCATTTTGTGAATTTTTGGAACTGGATCTAGCTGATCCGAACTTTCATGAGCCTGGATCCATAGACGTCATCTTAGGAGCTGACCTGTATGGCTCTCTACTCCGTGGTGACATTAGGCAGTCATGTGCTGGTGCTCCTGTAGCGCAAGAAAACCATTTAGGATGGGTCATCTACGGGCGCTTGCCCGAATCTACAACTCGACAGTTGCTCACAAACCTTTGTGCATTTTCATCCACTGAACTCAGCGAACTAGTACAGCAGATGTGGAAATTTAATGAACACGAGGTTTAACCCACATCCAAGATGACTCAAGATGAGCTCTATTGCGAAGAGTTCTTTAAACGTACAGTACGCCAGACCGCTTCAGGACGCTACGTCATCAAGTACCCGTTTAAGGACTCCATCGATCGAACAGCACTGGCGGACTCAAAGTCAGATGCGTACAAACTCTTCCAGCACCAAGTGAATCGTCTTGAACGGGACCCTCAAATGAAGATATTGTACGACGCATTTATGTCTGAGTACCTGGATCTTGGACACATGGAAGCTGTCCAGGAAGTCGCTCAACCGCCACAGGTTTGCTTCATTTCACATCATGGAGTTTATAAAGAATCAAGCTCGACGACTAAATTGAGAACGGTGTTCAATGCATCCAGAAAATATAAATCAGGTAATTCACTTAATGATTGTCTTCATGTAGGTCCTAAGCTTCAAAGTGAGGTGTCTGTAATCATTTTGAAATGGCGAACTCATCGAATCCGTTTTATGGCCGACATCGAAAAATGCTACAGACAGATCCTGGTCGATCGAGACGATGCTGATATGCAGCGCATCATATGGAAAGATAAGGCCGGTAATCTAACTGTCTACAGACTGCTGACTGTCACGTATGGATTGAATTGTTCACCGTATGTGACCATAAAGGTTCTCCATACCTTGGCCGATGATGAAGAAGCGGATTTTCCTCAGGCTGCTAAAGTGCTCAGGGAGGCATTCTACATTGACGATTGTCTTCATGGGGCTGATACGGTGGAGACGGCGGTGCAACTTCAGAATGAACTTCAGCAGCTGCTGCAGCTGGGAGGGTTTGTGCTTCGTAAGTGGAACTCAAATTCTACCGAGTTTCTGCAAGAAATTAACGTGAACGAAACTGTGGATGATGCTTGCTGTGATCTCAACTTGGACCGTGAAACTAAGGCACTCGGCATCCATTGGTTTTGCCAGTCTGACTGCATTGGTTATAAAGTCAATGTGACGCCGCTTACATCACCAATAACTAAACGTCAACAACTATCCGATGTGGCAAAAATATATGATCCACCATGTCTTCTGGCGCCTGTAGTGATAACAGGCAAAATCATCTGCCAACAACTATGGCTCTCTGGTTGCGCTTGGGATGAGTCTATGCCCGAACTACATCAGCAGAACTGGTTAAACTTTCGAGAGGAACTACCTCTGATCCATAAAGTCAAAGTCCCTAGGTGGATATTTTCGTCACCAGATGCCTGCAGTTACCAACTACATGTATTCTCAGATGCATCTACAACTGCTTATGCCGCGGTCTCCTACCTGCGAGTTAAAACGTCTGAAGGTGGAATCAAGGTTTCGATTCTAATGGCCAAGACTAAGGTGGCACCTCTGAAGAAGATTACAGTACCATGCTTGGAACTCAATGAAGCACTTCTTGCTTCAAAGGTGGCCGCCAAGGTTCTCGACACGTTACATTTTCCGTCGATGACCACTTATTGCTGGTCGGATTCAAAGACAACGTTAAGCTGGATAAGATTTAATCATGGAAAACATAAGCAGTATGTCGCCAACAGGGTTACTAAAATTCAAGAGCTAACTTCTATCGATTTCTGGAGATATGTGCCCACCAAAAGCAATCCCGCAGATGTGGCCTCGCGGGGTATATATCCGTCTCAACTAGCTGACCTCGACATCTGGTGGTCTGGCCCGTCATGGCTGCGAAAGGATGAGAATGCTTGGGCGACGCGAAGCTTTAGTATGGCTGAGGAAACTGAGGTTGCTGCACTCCTCGCCACACCGTGCCCCCCAAAACTAGCCGAGGACATTGGGTTGCATCTGCTTCACCGATACTCTAACCTCAATACTTTGATTGGAGTCACGTCCTGGTGTCATCGTTTTGTTAATACTGCATTAAACCGATCACACGCCACTACATCATGGTGTACAGCTTCTGAGCGAGCCACTGCTCTGCAGTTCTGGATAAGGTATGTTCAAAGAATACATTTTGCTAATGAACTTTCTTGTTTACTTCAGGGCAAGCCTATCAGTGTAAGAAGCAAATTGCTAAAGCTTAACCCAATAATAGACGATCATGGCATCATCCGGTTAAATGGAAGATTGAAAAATGCTATCCTATCTGCATCTGAACGCTTTCCGATCATCTTGCCCAAGGAAAGTCGATTGAGCACGTTACTTATTGCTCAAAGTCATGAGTATACAATGCATGGTGGTACGCAAGCAACACTTAACTTTCTCCGGAGGCGCTACTGGTTAATTGATGCTCGCTCGTCAATCCAGAAGTATATTCACCGATGTATTACATGCTTTCGTCACAATCGCAAGAGTACAACTCAGCTTATGGGAAGTCTTCCCACTCACCGCTGTACAGCTGCATCAGCTTTTAAGCATTCTGGGTTAGACTATGGTGGCCCCTATGCGATTCGTAAAACAAAGGGCCGAGGCTATCGTAGTCACAAGGGATACGTCGCTCTCTTTGTCTGTCTCAGTACCCGAGCTATTCACCTCGAACTCGTGAGCGACATGACCACCGACACCTTTTTGCCGGCACTACGACGATTCTTTGCTCAACGAGGCTATAGTTCTGACATCTACAGCGACTGTGCGACGACGTTTGTTGGTGCCAATGCAGTTCTGAAGGAAGACTTCGAAGCCTATCGGAAACAGCTAGAAGCGGGTGCACGCTTCGTTGCCTGTCATGGTGTCTCATGGCACTTCATCCCACCAGGTTCTCCGAACTTTGGAGGAATCTGGGAGGCCGGCATCAAGAGTATGTTTACCAACGTTTACCTTCGAAGAGTTTTACACCATTCTCAATCAAATTGAACCGTGCTTAATTCGAGGCCGCTCTCAGCACTATCAGATGACCCCACGGATCTGGCTGCCTTGAACCCTTGGACACTTTTTGGTGGGCGGTCCCATCACGGCCGTTCCTGAACCGGACTTGCTTGACATCAAGCCTGGCAGACTTACGAAGTGGAGACAGGTACAACAAATGAGACAAGACTTCTGGAAGCGGTGGAGTTGTGAATACTTGCACGACCTTCAGGTGAGGTGTAAGTGGCGACAGGCCAGGTGAAGGTGAGCGACTTAGTTCTGGTAAGAGACGAAGGTTCACCACCCACTCAATGGGCATTGGGCCGGGTCTTGGAAGTCCATTCGGGAGACGACAACATAGTACGAGTAGCTACAATTCGTACGCAGTCATCAATTCTGAAGAGGGCGATTTCGAAGTTGGTTGTGCTTCCAATCGATAATGACCGAGGAGATGAACACGGTGGGCGGCCGAATGAGATCTCGATGGTTTCGTCGCAGTAACTGGACGAGGTGGGCGGAATGTTAGGAAGTTGGCAGCACTAAATAGATTGGTAACACTGTCCCTTATAATAGTTTCAAAACATGTCCCTGACGAACCTGTCAAAATTGTATGAGGAGAAGTGACTTCCTCCTTCTTTAATAAAACGTGGTTTGAAACAGTCTTTTTTCTTTTTGTTCGCTAATCAGTAATCCCCCTTTAAACAGTGTCTTTACTAAGCTTGGCCACCATTGCCAACTGGGTAAAACATAGCCCGCAGCCTAGAAGGATGCTACATTTCCTTCCAATCAAAAATCCAAACAGGAAAGTAACAATTGCTACCTAAATCCAACCTACTATCTTAAGCAATAAGATGAGTGTCCTCAGGTCGCCCCCAAATGGGGAGCGATCACGTACTACTAGCTAACAGCTTATACAACGTCCACATTACCACCATGACGACGTCAACGACAACGTCAACTAGCTACATCACTACGCTTGCAACAGCAAGTGGATCTACAACAGTATCAACTAATTGTGGAAGAATGATAACGTCTCCAAGTACTACCAACACACTGCCCATATATCGCGAGCCCTTAATGGTGAATCCAGAAGAATTAAGCAAATTCTCAGTACCCACCAACGCCAAAAGAGAAATCGAACAACTCCAAACAAAAACACAGAAAGTAAACACAACAAGAATTTCCGATCGAAGAATAAATCAACCCTCAACTACTGGCTTAGTAAGCCGAAAGAAACAATTTCCTCCAACCGATTTGACCTTCTCTCAACAGACGACGATACCGATGACTACTTAAAAGAAGCTGAAACTCAAAATGAAAAGGAACCCCAAAACAGCAACGAACGCTGTAAAACCAAAAAACCACCTCCTATTTACGTGCAAGGTGTTGAATGCATCAAAACTCTCAACAACGCACTCAATGAAGTAGTTAAACAAAATTACGAGCTAAAAGTTCTAACAAATAACGAGATCAGAATCCAACCAACTACCAACTATACTGCAATTACTAAAATGCTACGGCAAAAAGACACAAAGTATTATACATATAAGCCTAAAGAAGAAAGGGGGTTTAAAGTAGTGCTACGTAATATGCACCCCTCTGCTGATAAAGAAGAAATCAGAAATAAACTTGAAGAAATGGGTCACATAGTCACTAACATATTGTAACGTGTTTGCCGGTTCGCAATGATAAAACTTTTTCCGCTGTTCTATTCTATTTGTCTTTATTTAATCTTTTCACAAACTATTGATTATCTTTTATTTATTTCAACAATATTCAACTCTTTAAATCCAATTATTCACAACTCTTTTATTCCAAACAACTTAAACAATTAATCTCAAACAAATTCTTCTGTAATTTTAATTCACTATCAAAATCTCTATCCAAATCACTTTTCAACTGTATCTCTACGAAATCTCAAGTCAACTGTGTCCATGCTCTCAATGCTCGTAGTATTTATACCCGAGATACGAATCTAGAATCTTCCTTCCTGGCGACGATTTGGCCATCTAGTGAGATATCGATAGTTCTGGAACGTGCCTGAGGTAAGTACTAGAAAATTCCTGAAGGTTCTTATAATTGCTGAATGCACTTAAATTTAGCACTAATCCCCCATTAGATGTCGCTGATCGATAACTAAAATGTCTAAATGTCGCTAATACAGTCTATATTCAAAATGTCTAAATGTCGCTAATGCAGTCGATATTACACTGCCCCCCTCCTAAACTTGTTCGTCCCGAACAAGAGCATCTGCATTGTTTCCATGGTAACGATGTAGGCGATCCACATGTATGATTTTCAACTTGCCTCTTAGTCCCCGTTGAATTCTGTAGACAACATCGTTGATTCGTGTAACCACTGTATAGGGACCCTCCCAGTCCTGCTGCAGCTTCGGAGACCTCCCTTTTTGTCGATGTGGGTTGTACAGCCATACCAGATCTCCTTCCCGAAATCCTGACGTCGTTGTCTTCGCGTCGTACCTGGTCTTCATGCGGTCACTGGCTATCTTAATTTTCGTCCTAGTTCTTTGGTGTATGTCGGCGATCCTTTCCCTTAGGTCTGCCACATATTCTTCTTCTGATTTCGGCTCATCCATGGGGGAACCAAATTTCACCTCACTAGGTAGCCGGACAGGTTGACCAAAAAGGATTTCGGACGGAGTGTGTCCCGTTGAACTGTGAACTGCATTACGGTAAGCCATCAGGAACAAGGGAATATGTCGATCCCAGTCACGTTGGTAATCACTCACGACTTTGGAGAGATGTTCATTCAATGTCCTGTTGAACCGTTCTACCATCCCGTCGGACTGTGGGTGAAGTGGAGTCGTTCTGGTCTTTTTGATTCCGAGTAGTTGACACGTTTCCTGGAATAACTTGGACTCGAAGTTCCGTCCTTGATCCGAGTGCAGTTCCATGGGTACACCAAACCTGCTCACCCAGTTGTTGACAATCTTTTCTACAACGGTCTTAGCCTCCTGGTTGGGAATCGCAAACGCTTCAGGCCACTTGCTGAAGTAGTCCATAACAACTAAGGTGTATCGGTTGCCCTGGTCGGTTTCCGGGAACGGCCCTGCGATGTCGACAGCGATTCGTTCAAACGGTGCACTCACGTTGTACTGATGCATCTTTCCCCGGGTTTTCACGCTTGGTCCCTTGCTCGCTGCACACGTGACGCACTTTCGACACCAGCTCTCGATGTCGTCTCTCGCACTGAGCCAGTAGAATCTTTCCCGTACTTTATCCAGCGTTTTATTTACACCCAGGTGTCCTCCGGATACACCATCGTGCATTTCCTGCAGCACTTCATGCACTTTTGAACGTGGCACCACGAGCTGCATCCTACACATCTTTCCATCGGGCATCTCCCATTTCCGCCTCAAAATGCCGTCTTGAACATGTAGAGAGTCCCATTGTGCCCAGTATGCTTTGAGGGTAGGGCTTCTACCGGAAATATCTCGACCATTAGGTTTCTCCATGTTCTCCTTCCAGGCTAGTATCGGTTCGATATCCGGGTCTTCCTTTTGAGCGTTCCGGATCTCTTCTGTACTCCAACCGGTGATGGGTTCAGCTCTAACTACTTGGACGGGAACGATCTCTTTCTCCTCCTTTCGTACACAATGCTTACAGTCGGCTTTACAAGGTCGTCGCGACAATGCATCCGCGTTTGAGTGGAGTTTTCCCTTGCGATGCTGTATTTCGAACTCGTACATCTGCAATCGCTCTGTCCACCTCGCGATCTGACCCTCCGGATTTTTGAACTGCAACAACCATTTTAGAGCTGCATGATCTGTACGTAGGAGGAACTTCTGACCGTAGAGGTACTTGTGGAAATGTTTCGTCGCCATAATCAAAGCAAGAAGTTCCCGTCTTGTTACACAGTAGTTCCGTTCTGGTTTGGAGAGTACCTTACTGAAATAGGCCACTACCTTCTCCTGGCCATCATGCACCTGCGAAAGGACAGCTCCGATCCCAACATTACTGGCATCTGCATCTACGATAAACATCTTGTCCGGGATGGGGTAGGCCAGTATTGAAGTTGTTGTTTAAGTTGCCGAAAACTCTGCTCGCATTCGCCTGACCACTTAAATTGTTTTCCCTTTTCCGTCAACTGGTGCAGGCTCTTCGCAATTTTGGCAAAATCCTTTACGAACCGTCGGTAGTATGTGGCGAGGCCAAGGAAGCTCCTCAATTGGTGTTTGTCTTTGAGAACTGGTCAGTTTTTAACGGCTTCAACTTTGTCCGGATCCGTTCTCACTCCCTCTGACGAAATAATATGACCTAGATACTTCACTTCCCGTTTAAAGAGCGCACATTTCTTCGAGTTGAGTTTCAAGTGGGCATTGCGTAAGCGTTTGAAGACTTCCCTTAGGTTGTCTCGATGTTCCGCAAACGTTTTTCCCACCACAATGACATCGTCCAGATACACCAAGCAGGTTTTCCAGGTTAGTCCATGCAAGACGCGTTCCATCAGACGCTCGAAAGTTGCCAGAGCGTTGCACAAACCAAATGGCATGACTGTTAACTCCCACAGTCCATTTCCGGCAGTGAATGCGGTTTTCTCGCGGTCTTCTGGGTGAATCTGCACTTGCCAATAGCCGCTCTTTAGATCGAGAGTGAAGAACCATTGGGCTCCAGAGAGGGTGTCCAGTGTGTCATCGATCCGGGGCAAAGGGTAATTATCCTTTTTGGTAGCATCATTCAGCCTGCGGTAGTCCACGCAGAATCGGGTGCTGCCGTCCTTCTTCTTGACTAGTACAATAGGCGATGCCCACGGGCTCTGGGAACTTTCAATTAGCCCTTCTTGCTCCATCGACGAAACCATCTCCGCAACCTCTGTCTGCTTTGCTAATGGGAGTCGCCTGGCAGGCTGTCTAATCGGTCTAGCATCCCCGGTGTCTATGCGGTGCTGTACTAAGTGTGTTCGGCCGTGGTCCCCATCTTGTAACGCAAATATGTCAGCAAACTCGCCGAGTAGATTCGCTGCCATGCTTCGCTGCTCCTGATTAAGTTCACAATGTTGAAAGATGGTCTTCCGTAGTTCCGCCAATCTGTATGACGGAACCGGCTTCACAGGCTCCTCTTCAGTTGCTGCTGAGATCGCGGAAATCGGTACGCATTCTCCAATCACTTCCCCTCGCTTTAATTTGACGCTGTAGTTTTTCGGGTTCATGAGCCTTACTGGTACCATGTTGTTCTTTGGTTCCACTAGAACTCTTCCCACGATGTAGTTCTGGGAGTCTTTTTGGTTATCTGGCTCGATGAGGAAGAATCGATGGTTCCCAGGATCACCCTCCAAATTTGTCCACATTACTGTCTCTGCAGAGGGTGGCAAAATGTCGTCCTTGCTGATTTCCGACCTGAGATTTACTGTGCCTTTGTTTCCGTACACCATAGGAATCTCCACATGTCGATACCTCAGCACCTGCATTCCGATGTCCAGGATGATCTTATGTGCTTCCATAAAGTCCACCCCGATGATGCAGTCGTCGCATATGTCAGCCACCAGGAACACGTGTGAGAATGTTAAGCCTGCCATTTGTATTCTCAGGCGAACTTCTCCGTAGACTTTTGCTGATTCTCCTGTCGCAGTCCTCAGGCAGTAGCAACTGGTGTTGTGTAGCCATGAATTCCGGACGAGATCCCTCCTTACGATGGAAGCCGTGGCACCGGTGTCTATGGTAGCCACGCACTTGTTGTTGCCCATAATTGCTTCCACGGTCAAGCTTTTGTTGCATCGCTTGGTTTGGGAGACTTGGATGGTGGTTCTGGGGCCATCGATTCCAGAAACCAACTTCTGCCCCGCGAAGTTGGCTCTTAAGCATTTCCCGAATGAGAAGCTTGACCAGCAGGACGGATGTTATCCCCGCTGGATGCTTCTTCGTCGCGTCTCCGGCTAGCACAATGCGGACAGCTTCCGTTTCTTCGTGGTGCTCTGCACTGCCGTTGTAGATGTCCAATCTTGTTGCAATTCCAGCAACGAATCTGCCGTTCTGCGGCGTTATTTTGGCGCTCGACGTCCACTCTCTGGCAGGAGCATTCCTCGGTGATTATTTCCCTGACACGATGGATTCTCTGGGAGGCCTGATCTGCTGCCTCCATTGTCAGGGCAAAAGCCAAAGCCTCAGCAAGTGTTTTCTTCCCAGCCATTCGAACAGCCATTTGTAGTTTTTCGTCGTTAATGGCTTGGATAAACGCTTCGGTTGCCATTTCGTTGATGATCTCCTTTCCAGTATTGGGGTAGGACAGATGCGCCAGACGTTCCACATCTGCCTGCAGCTGCTGCAGTGTCGCTCCCTTCATTTGAGCCCTTCGGCGCAACTGGACCCTGTATACTTGTTGCATATGGTCATCGCCGAATCGCATCTCAATGGCCTTCAGTAGCGAGCCGTAGTCACGCTGTTTGTCATCCGCGAGGGTTTGGAGTAGTTCGGCGGCTGAGCCTCGGAGTGCAAGTGTGAGTGCAATCGATTTTTCTTCCTCGTCTCAATTGTTGGCCAATGCGGCGGCTTCAAATTGTTTCTTGTATATAGGCCATGATGTTTGACCATCGAATACCGGGGGCTGTATTTCCTTTCTTCTCGGACCTTCGATTGAACTCACGCGAAGTTTTTGCCTCTTCACACCGTCGAGTTCATTGGTCAGATGTTTGAATTGTTTTTCCATTTCTTCGTACTGACCTCCGAATTTCGCTTCCAATCTCTTTTCGACATCTTCGATTTGTTGGTCGATGGCCTCGAATTTGACGTCCAGGCTTTCGAATTTACCGTCCAGAACATCGAATTTGGCGTCGAGCTTGGCGTCCAGAGAGTTCTTTTGCTCGTCTAACCTGGCGTCTATTGAGTTCTTCTGTTCGTCGGACTTCTTGCTCTGCTCATCGAACTTGGCGTCCATGCCGTTCTTCGTCTCGGTGAGCAGTTTGAACAGCGCAGACATGTCAATCGTTGCACTAACAGTCTCCTCCTCCTCTACATCAAATAGCTCAGTTTCGGGGTCCCCACCGTCTTCCACCACAGCATTCTGCAGCCGGAGCACTAATTCGCTTTTTAGCCCACTGGTCTGAAGATTTCTCTTACTCAGCTCTGCTTTTAACTGGACCAGGGACAAATTTTTCAATTTACGACCCATTTCTGTTCAAATTTCAAACACTTCTCAAATTTCACCACTGTTCTCTTGTTCAGAAACTGTGTCTTAAACGTTCTTATCACTCTGAAAAAGTTTTATCCCACTTCTGACACCAAATGTAACGTGTTTGCCGGTTCGCAATGATAAAACTTTTTCCGCTGTTCTATTCTATTTGTCTTTATTTAATCTTTTCACAAACTACTGATTATCTTTTATTTATTTCAACAATATTCAACTCTTTAAATCCAATTATTCACAACTCTTTTATTCCAAACAACTTAAACAATTAATCTCAAACAAATTCTTCTGTGATTTTAATTCACTATCAAAATCTCTATCCAAATCACTTTTCAACTGTATCTCTACGAAATCTCAAGTCAACTGTGTCCATGCTCTCAATGCTCGTAGTATTTATACCCGAGATACGAATCTAGAATCTTCCTTCCTGGCGACGATTTGGCCATCTAGTGAGATATCGATAGTTCTGGAACGTGCCTGAGGTAAGTACTAGAAAATTCCTGAAGGTTCTTATAATTGCTGAATGCACTTAAATTTAGCACTAATCCCCCATTAGATGTCGCTGATCGATAACTAAAATGTCTAAATGTCGTTAATACAGTCTATATTCAAAATGTCTAAATGTCGCTAATGCAGTCGATATTACAATATATAACATCCAACAAAAAAACACTAAAAAACCACTGCCGCTCTTCTCCATAGAATTTAAAAGCGATGCAAACAACAAAAACATCTACAACATTAACTATCTTCTACGATGCTAAGTATCCTTCGAACCACCACATCTCAAAAGGACTATATCCCAATGTACGAAAAATTACTGTACAAGAGATCCGGTGTACGTCAAATGTGCAGGGGATCACAAGACCATAGATTGTCAGATGACACCAGGAAAAAGTAAAGTGAAGTGTGCGTTATGCGAAGGAAACCACACAGCAAATTACAAAGGCTGCGAGATTTACAAAGCCCTTAAAATCCAACGTTTTCCCTCCCTTCGCAGAAAAGAGATTCCAGCTAATCCAACAAATAAAGAAGACCAAAAACAAGAGATCAAGTCTAATACGCAAACAGTCACAAGCTATGCCGATGCCGCTGCCCTAAATACTGTCCCAGTATTAGAATCACAAAACCCAAACCAACCCGATGACGGAACACAAAACAACACCCCAAAAACGAATGATATTGTAATATCGACTGCATTAGCGACATTTAGTGGATTTGCAATATCGACTGTATTAGCGACACTTGGTCAATTGGGGGAAATTAGGAACATCAATCAGCGACATCTAGTGGGGAGTAGTGCTAAATTTAAGTGCATTCAGCAATTATAAGAACCTTCAGGAATTTTCTAGTACTTACCTCAGGCACGTTCCAGAACTATCGATATCTCACTAGATGGGCAAATCGTCGCCAGGAAGGAAGATTCTAGATTCGTATCTCGGGTATAAATACGACGAGCTTCGACGGCAGAGACACTCCGATTGAGATGTCGGTGAAGTAAAGTTCAAATTGAGATTTAAGAAGAGATACAATTGGAAAGTGATTTGGATAGTGATTTGGATAAAGATTTTAATAGTGAGACAGTTGAATAGAGATTTGAGAAAAGTGATACTTGGAAAGATTGATGTTATCAGAGAATAAAGTGCTTGAATTGTTTGAATTAAAAGAGATTTGTGAATTGTTGAATTTAAAGAGTAATAATTGTTGGAATAAACGGTGATTTATGAACAGAGTAAATAAAGATAAATAGAAGATAAAAGAGGAAAAGGTTTTATCATTGCGAACCGGCAAACACGTTACAATATTAACGAACTTAAGGAACTGATGAAACAACTTATACAACAAATGACAAACATCATGAATATTATTACCGTACTTGTAACAAAACTTAATGGACAACATGGACAGTAACTTAAAAATAATCATTTGGAATGCAAACGGCTTAAGGCAACACGCTCTGGAGCTAAAGCAATTCATCAAGGACCATCAAGTTGACATTGTATTGGTTTCAGAAACGCACTTCACAATAAATAGTTTGTTAAAAATCCCTGGATACGAAATCCACAGCACCGAACATACCGACGGATCAGCGCATGCGGGATCAGCCATTATAATTAGAAAAAGTTTAAAGTGCCCTGAACCAGACAAATACCAAACTGACCACATTCAAGCTACTACAATCGAAATAACGGATAGACTAGGTCCTATATCAATATCAGCCCTTTACTGCCCTCCCAGACACCAAATTTCGACAGCACAATATGACCACTATTTAAAATCACTAGGAAAACGGTTCATAGCAGGAGGTGATTTCAATGCAAAGCACACTGACTGGGGCTCACGAATTACAAACAGTAAAGGTAAGAAATTACTAGATGCGATTCGGATCAACAATTGCAAGCATTTAAGCACTGGGGACCCCACATATTGGCCAACAGATCCAAAAAAAAACTCCCGACCTAATTGACTTCTGTATAACAAAAAATGTTGATCACAAAGAACTCAAAATAAAGTCACTCTTTAAACTATCCTCTGACGATTCCCCAATCCAATTAGACTACTCATCGGAAATAATTCTTTCTCCTGAACCAACCCAACTATACAACAAGAAGACGGACTGGGATGCCTATCGTGACTTTATCAATTCGCAGTTACAAATTAACATTGCACTCAAATCCAATTACGACATCGAAAGATCCATAATTCACTTTAATGACGTAATAAGCGAAGCAGCTATCAAATCGACACCAGCTAAAAATCCAAAAATATTTGACCTCTCAATTTCTCCCACCTTACAGAAAAAAATCAAGGAGAAAAGAAAACTTAGAAAAATATGGCAATCTACAAGGTCACCTGACAACAAAAGAAAACTTAATAAAGCTACTAAGGACCTCCAGGAATACCTGCAAACTATAAAAAATAAAAACGTCAGAAATTACCTAGAAAACTTGTCGCCTACATCTGAAACCAATTATTCTCTGTGGAAGGCTACTAAAAAACTTAAAAATATAACTGTACACCAACCTCCATTGAAAAAACTAGACAACTCTTGGGCTAGGACTAATTACGACAAGGCAGATACTTTAGCAAAACACTTTGAAAAAGTCTTCACAAACCAACAGGGCAATGACAATTCTCTACCACCTTTTACTTGCACATCAGCTGACAATACACGAATCAAAAAATTAACAATAAACCAAATAGAACACTGCATCAGAAAGAGGATTAATCTCAAGAAGGCCCCAGGATATGATCGACTGACTGGCACACTACTTAAAGAACTGCCTAATGGAGCACTAAAATATTTAAGAAATACCTTCAACACCATGATTAGACTCAAACACTTTCCTAAAGTATGGAAAGTAGCTGAAATAATAGCTATTCCCAAACCTGGCAAAAATCTGACACAAGCAGCATCCTTCAGACCGATAAAGCTACTCCTGGATCAACTTGAACCAATTTTAACAAATAATAACCTCATACCGGACCACCAATTTGGCTTTCGTAGATTACACTCGACAGTGCAACAAATTCACAGGGTAACTAACAAAATCTCAACAGACCTAGAGGGGAAAAGATATTGTGTGGGGATCTTTCTCGACGTAGCAAAAGCCTTTGACAGAGTTTGGCATAAAGGACTATAATACAAATTACAATTCTTACTACCACCAGAATTCTATTCAGTAATTGAGAGCTACATAACTGACCGCTGCTTCTATGTAAAGTATAAAGACGAATCCTCAACGATCTTCCAGACGAGAGCAGGAGTTCCCCAAGGAAGCGTTTTAGGTCCACTGCTTTATGTTCTATATACTGCAGACATACCCTTTCCACAAGACAACTCGAATATGATTGCAACTTTTGCGGACGACACAATCCTACTAAATGCACATAAGGAACTATCAACAGCAACTGCACAATTACAACTCATGCTCAACAGGACTCTAAAATGGTTTGACGAATGGCGTATACAAATTAAAGAGGACAAAACTTCGCAAGTGATATTTACTACGAAACATAACTATACTCCAATACCAATTAAAATCAATGACAAACAAATCCCTATTGACAAATCAGCCAAATATCTTGGAATCCATATAGACAGTAAACTCACATGGAAACTTCACATCCAAAAAAAACGAAACCAAATAAAACAAAAATACAGACAACTATACTGGTTGCTTCGGAAAGACTCTAAATTATCGACAAATAATAAAATCCTACTTTACAAATCAATTATAAAACCGATCTGGACCTACGGCATCCAGCTTTGGGGGACATCAAACAAATCTAACATAGCCATTATCCAAAGACAACAATCGAAAATTCTATGGCAAATAATCAACGCAGAATGGTATATTCCCAACAACGACATTCATCGCGACTTAAACATCCCAACTATCAACGACGAAATAACCAACATAAGCAGAAAACATCACATAAAAATATTAACACATACCAACAATGAAATCAACACACTACCAGCCCAAGAGATCTCAGAAAGACGACGACTTAAAAGGACTAGACCCACTGATTTAATTAGAGAAAATTAATTAGAGAAATTAAATCCATGTATCTTAATTTATAATTATTATATTATTATTTATATTATTAATTTATAATGACAATGGTCACTACGTCATACAATATCCTGTCCAAATCATTGTTATAAAATGTACTAAATGTCGGTTATAGACAGATGTATAAAAACTTTTGGGAAATAAAAAAAAATTGTGGTAGAGTCTTGGATGGATGAAAGAAATTCTACCGCACGTGTTAAGCACGCTTTCGCATTACCGCGCTTTTGCTTACTTACATTCATTTTTATCAACACGTAAAGTATAAAAAAAGTTCAAATAAAACCCTAGGTAATATGTTTGCTTAAATGTACCGAAACTCTTTAAGTAATTATAACACGAGCTATAATTTTAAGAGAAACTGCACCGAGGGAATTCAATATCTCCCACTTACGCGCAACAAATTTTTCACACACGAGGTTTTATATCTTGCATACAAACGAGTATATATATTTGCGTGTCTCCACACCATGCACTTGCAAATTGATTTGTCCAAAAAAAAAAGTACATATGTATATTCCGAATACGAACAATAATTTGCTTAATTCAAATTAATCCGGCTAGCGAAGGACCAGTATGTTTTAGAATGAGCGAAACGAAAACCAAAAGGAATAAATCAATATGATTAATGTATGTACACATGAATATTATTTTATTTTAATAATTAAGAGGAACTTATCTGTTGGGTTTTAATTTTGCTGAGTCCTCTGCTACGATCAAGATCCAAGTG
Organism: Criorhina ranunculi; assembly: GCA_951813785.1. NCBI lineage: Eukaryota > Metazoa > Arthropoda > Insecta > Diptera > Syrphidae > Criorhina > Criorhina ranunculi. Next base: position 56,241,069 of record OX638381.1, on the reverse strand, counting down.
GCCGAGACCACGGAAGATCAGTTGGCCGAAGCAGTGCAGAGAGAGAGCACGAGAATTAATAATACAAAACAGAAAATGAATACAATAATTGGTATAAATTTAGTAACAACAAAAATACTTATTACAAATTATCAATTTGAATGAAACAAATATAGATAAGAGAATTTTCTGCAATATATTCTCAAACAGTGGTTTTGAAGAAATATTCGTGCATTATTTCAGCAACTATAATTTTCATTTCAAAATGCCTTTGAAAAAACAAATATACGTGAATAATTTAAATTTAACTATCAAAACGCTTGTCTCAATGTTTAAAATAAAGGACAATTTTGCTGCAGAAATTGTTGCAGGTACCTGCAAGAGATGATAGGGGTAAAATAAAAAAATAAAAAAACAAAAATAAGAATAAACCAGATTACCTCGCTTGCGTGTACGTCTCAGTGTTTGTTGTCATTTTTTTTGTGGTTTGGTCTGACGTTTAGCTCCCGTCGATAGATTGCGAAAAAGGAAACTACTACCGACAAAGGAGGTAAAAGATTATCTTCGAAGGTTAAAAGCTTTAAAAAATCGGCCAGTAAAGACACGCACCCGAAGAAAAAAAGAATAGGACAAAAATAGTGTAGGGTAGTAACGGGTGGTAAACAGACGATAGTGGGCTGATGAGGATGGGTCGAGGTAGAAAGGCATACGAAGAAAAAAAAAAGGGAGACAGAAGATGAAAAAGGAATTTTTATAAGGAAACAACTGGCCAGTCGGATTAAAACAGTTTACGCGACAAGACGTCTCCCAAGAGTGGTGTAGTGGTGAAGAAAAAAAAATATATATATAAAGATTTTTTTGAAAGTTCGCACAGTTGTATATAACAATCAAATTAAGAACAAAAAAAAAAAATTTAAATAGAAAAATAACACAAGTGCAGTGGGTCGTGCTACCAAACAACATTAACATCAAAAACAAAAAAAAAGCAAAAAGTTAAGAAGAACACAATTTAAAGGGGTGAGTGAGTGCGTGAGTTTTTATGAAAAAAAAAATAAATAAAAAATAAAAATATATACAGAAAAAAAATATACAAAATTTTTCCCCCTCACGGGTATAATTTGGATGCATATTTGCAAATATTTAGTGTAGGAATTTAGTGTTAATTTTTTTTTTGTGTGTCATTTTGTTATTATATGTGCTTTCGATATCGTTTGTAAATTTTGTTCCCCCCCCCCCGGGTAGTATCTGAACCGCGAGCTCCTTTTAGGCAGGGCCAACGTTTTGTTTTTTTTATTATTAGCGTGCACAAAGGCACACAAGAGCGGAGGGAATTGAAATACGTTTTTTTTTTGTTGTAATTGAAATGAGTAAATTGTTTGTTCTTCTACCGTGGATCATATAAAAAAAAAATAAATGTATAAAATACGCCAATGGCGAAGAGTGTACTCGTGTCTTATATTTTTTTTGTGCAATCTAGTACACCAGTAATGGCGTGCTAAATTTAAGTTTCAGGGGTGCAGAAGGTGGCGGAGTTTCTGATGCGACGATGAGATGATCTGGCGGTTACATCTTTATGCCTGAAACAGATGTGCAGCAAAGATGCATGCAGCAATGCATGCAGCAACGCATCTGAAACAGACGTGCAGTAAATTGTTGACATTTCCTTGAATAGTTTGCTGTCATTATCAGATGGAACAATTGAATTCCGAAAACAAATTTTTTGCAATGGATATGGAAAGACGTGATAAATAAAATAAAATAATTATTTTATTATAAGTTTTAAAATTTTGTTTGAAATTTGAGCACTGTGTTTCGTATTTCTTCCTCAGTCCAATTCAAATTGAAAAATTTCTCTTATATGAATCGTTAAAACACAAAAATTGTACTTAATTGTACTATTTTGCAGTTCTACTACTGAAGGTTTGCATGGAAATTAGAAATAGAGACAACTTGCGTTGATGCATGGCCGTGCAGCAAACACAAGTGTCCTCTTCCATATAAAGCCATGTTCTCTAATTTTGCTGCACGCATTTTGGTGCACATCTGTTTCAGGCACTAGAATTGGGGAAGTCCAAGATGGCCGTCGGACTTCCAGGTTTTGTGGGTATTGGCCGCGCTGAATACCAGCAGCAGCGCCCCTTAGTGTGGTATGTCCGTCCGTTTGGGTTTGTGAAATTCCGGCACGATTAATGCTTTTGTGGTAGGCATTGTTGTAGTGCGGGGAGGCAGAACCCTCCCATCCGGCGAGCCCAGCCGTGCGTCGCAAGCGTGCCGCTCCTCGCACTCGACACTCTTCCCTTTCATTTCCGTTACCATCCTAACATCCCATCCACATCCTCACTTCCTTCCAATTTCAAATCCTAACTCGCCATAATTTCCCCGTACTTGCCCGGTTCAAATGGCGCCCAACGTTTGGCAGAAATAGGGGCTGCCGCCACAACTGCACCCTCAAGCGTATTGTAAAAGTGGTCGCTATCCCTGTTGTATATATATTACGGGTAAACGCTCTCTCTCTCTGATGAATGTGCATACTCTACGCTTGTGGAAGGAGGATGGGAAAATTCAGGTGGCTATATTTCTCAGTTGTGCTGGTACGGAAGCCATAGAGCTATTTAACACTTTCGGATTAACGGGTGAGCAACAGCAAGCGATCGCAGAAGTGATGCAAAAGTTCGAACAATACTGTAATCCACGCACAAATGTTGTTTACGAGAGGTACCGTTTCTATATGCGGAATCAGAAGGAAGGTGAGCCATTTGACCACTTCTTGAAGGAGATTTCGACATTGGTGGAAAGCTGCAATTTTGGAGAGGAAAAAAAATCCATGCTCAGGGACAGAGTCGTCATTGGGGTAGCGGACCGAACGGTGCAAGCACAGTTATTGAAGATTGGAGATCTTTCGTTGGAGAAGGCCATAGAAACATGCAGAGTAGCGGAAATAACGGGAGCGCAGAGCAAAATTATGCAGGCAGAGGCAAGTGGAGCAAGTAGAATGAAAGCAGCGGTGGATGCCGTGAGAAAAAATTCGGGAAGTAAATATCACACAGATGTTCAACATGAAAGTAAAGTTTTTAATTCCAGATGTAAAGGGGATGCACATTCCTCAGTGAAGGGCAAATGTAACTTTTGTAACTACTCGCATACGAGAGGGAAGTGCCCGGCGTTTGGGAAAAAATGTTCGGTGTGCGGGAGATCAAATCATTTTGCTGCGGTATGTCAGAAGCGAGTAGAGGTAAGTGATGTTGCTGTGAGACATGAGAATGATAGTGATGGCGAGTTATTTATCGATTCGGTGAATGATAGAAATACCAGTAGGAGCAATCGGATCGAAAGCTTGTGTGTAGAAGGACAAAGGGTTGATTTCAAGTTAGACACGGGCTCACAAGTGAATATAATGCCACTTAAAGTGTGCAAATGCATTAAACGGAAGCTAAGTCTGAAAGCGTATTCGGTCAAATTAGAAGCATATGGTGGGTTCAGGCTTAAAGAAGCAGGTGCAACGGACTGTAGGGTTAGTCACAAAGGAAATCAATATAACCTTTCATTTGTTATAGTAGAAAACGGTTGTCAGCCCTTACTGGGAATCGATTCGTGTATAAAGCTAGGTGTACTAAAACGAGTTGATAGCATAGCTTTAGATGGTCTTGAGGCTTTCAAACAAAGAAATAAGGACGTTTTTGAGGGCTTTGGTTTCTTTCCAGACACATGTCAATTAGAACTTCGAGACGGTGCACGTCCGGTTAATAAGCCGCCCAGACGCATACCGTTGAGTATAAGAGATAGAGTAAGAACTACACTTGATAAGATGGAGAAAAGAGGGATAATCTCAAAGGTTGATGAACCAAGCGACTGGTCACATAATATGGTTGTTGTTGAAAAGAAAGATGGATCACTTCGAATTTGCCTAGATCCCAAAGAATTAAATACAGCCATTAAAGAGGAGCATTTTATGTTGCCAACATTTGAAGATTTTAGGCATGAAATGCGAAACTTAAAATACTTCTCGGTTCTGGACTTAAAGGAGGGATTTTGGCAGCTACGCCTGGATGAGGAGTCCAAAAATCTTACTATATTTAGTACCTCTTATAATGGTTGTTATAGGTTTAATGTCTTGCCGTTTGGTATTAAGGTCGCACCCGAGAAATTCCAAAAGTTGAACAGTAAATATTTTGGCCAGTTGAAAGGAACCTTTGTGTATATAGATGACCTGATTGTAGGAGGTAGAACGGTGGAGGAACAGTACGCAAATTTGGAAGAAGTCATTAGTAGAGCAAGGAAACTTAACATAAAGTTTAATCCAAATAAAGTTCAGTTCAGGGCCGAAAGCGTTAAATATCTGGGGCACATTTTTTCTGCTACAGGTGTGACTCCCGACCCAGCAAGGGTAGATGCAATCAAGGGAATAAAAGATCCCAGCAGCCAGAAAGATTTGCAGAAAATTTTAGGAACTGTTAACTACCTTCATTCCACACCTCGCTGATCTTACTGCCCCTTTCCGAGAACTCCTTAAGAAAAATATTGTATTTGCGTGGAATGATTACTACGCGGGCGTGTTAAGCAAAGTAAAACAGGCCATAGAAGAGGCAACCACCCTCTATACGTTCGATCCCTCGCTCCCCACATTAATACAATCAGATGCATCCAAGGACGGTCTAGGTTGTTGTCTTTTACAAGCAGGAAAACCTATTTGTTATGCCTCAAAGTGTCTATCAGATGCGGAAACCCGCTACGCTCAAATAGAAAAGGAGATGCTAGGTATAGTCTTTGCTTGTAAAAAATTCCACGAGTATATATATGGTCAGCCAGTAGTCGTGCATACGGACCATAAGCCGTTGGTATCAATTGCAAAGAAGCCACTAGGATGTCATTATTCTACACGATTACAGAGAAAGAAAATTAAACTATCAATGTACGATTTAGATATCCGTTATGTGCCAGGGAAAAGTTTGCACGTAGCAGACTTGCTATCTCGTAGTTTAGGCACGGATACAAATGTTAACCTAGATGAAGTCGGGACCGAATTCATACATTCCGTTAGTTTAGGAAATAGAAGTAGAGAATTGTACAAGCAAGGAACAAAAGACGATAGCACATTGACAAGTTTAATTCAATATTATAAGCAGGGTTGGCCGATATCTAAAGATAAGGTCCCTGACCATCTACGATTTTACTGGCACATTAAAAATAAAATTTATGAAGATGATGGTCTGATGTTCTTTGAGGAAAGAATTTTTGTTCCAAAAGCACTCATAGGTCATACATTAAACACATTGCACGAATATCACTTTGGAATAACGAAAACTATTGCACGCGCTAATACCCTCTTTTACTGGCCCTACATGAACAGGGACATAGAGAACATAATTAACAGGTGTGTCACTTGTGAACAATTTAGAGCCTCAAATGAACCACACAAACTTATTCCTCACGCCATACCTAAACTTCCGTATCAAGAAATTGGCTGTGACATCCTAGAATTCAAAGGGGAAAATTTTCTTATAATGGAAGATTATTTCTCCAAGTGGTTTGATCTTAAAAAATTTGTGAGGAAGTCAGCTAGTTGTGTAGTCCAGGCTATGAAGGAGGTATTTTCCATACATGGAATCCCTGAAAAAGTCGTTTGTGACAATCAACCGTTTAATTCGTTTGAATGCAAACAGTTCGCAAAAAAGTGGGAATTCAAATTCATATACTCCAGCCCATTTTATCCCAAGTCCAACGGCCAAGCCGAGAAAGCTGTCCACCTAGCTAAAACGATCTTAAGAAAATGTTTGGTTAGTGGGGGAGATGTAAACCTCACTTTATTAGAATATCGCAGTACTAAGCTTTCTCATCTCGAGGTAACACCGTCACAATTACTCATGAGTAGAGTCTTACGAACAAGACTCCCGGTTAGTAAAAATTTGCTGCAACCAAAACTAGTAGGTAATGATGCTGTAGAGCGGATGAGGTACTTAAAAGATAAGCAGAAGACATATTTTGACAGAACAGCTAATAGGAAAGAGTTAAAACTTGGCCCAGGGGATAATGTAGTCTTCAGAAAAAACTTAAAGTGGGAACCGGCTAGGGTTGAGGCAAGGTGTGAAACCCCCAGGTCGTACGTTTTGCGCACTGAAAACAATAACATCATCAGACGCAATACTGAACACTTGCGCAGATCACACAATGAACCTATATTTAAATCCGTAGGGGAGGAAGGGGAAAGTAGCCTTGTAGGACCAGCTAAGAAGCAAGACACAGTCGAGCAAGAAACTCAAGACGTTAATCCAGCTGTTAGCCAAAAAGCCAAACACCCGTCGCCTTCTGTTGAGCAGCAAAGTCACAACCGTACTCGTTCCGGACGTGTTGTTAAAAAACCAATACGATTTGCAACATAAAAAATTAAAAAATAAAAATAAAAATGCTATGTTTAAAATCATTATTATATGTTGTCTTTAATTAGTTACTATCAATGAATTTATCTAGAACATGAATAAAAAAAAAAGAAAAAAGTATGTTAACTTTAAAGAAGGGAGATGTTGTATATATTTAACGGGTAAACGCTCTCTCTCTCTGATGAATGTGCATACTCTACGCTTGTGGAGTCAGTCAAAGCCCAACCACCATAGACGTAACAATAAAGCTTGTGAAGTAGTTAACGCAACGTGTTTTACTTAAATACCACAATCCCTATAGCGTCCACAAGGTTAGTCTTCGTCGTTAGTCCTTTATGTAGTATATTGTCCCAGTTGTTCTTGTTGTCACCATCAAAGCCCTCGTAAGTCTTCAATTGGGAAGTCTCTGACAAGCCATGATGAATTGCGACGAGCGCCTTTGATGATGACAACAACAACAACTTATCTCAGTGAATGTCCTTTCTTCTATTCTCTTTTGTATTGTCTTCTTTTCAACGAGTGTAGTGGTCTTGCTTGACGGAGTCGTCAGAACAAGTTGCACTACCTCGTCATCTATCTCGTTTAAATGTGTTGTTGCCTGGACCGTTTTAAGTCTTCCAGTTAAAACCACAGGGGAATACTGGAATGCGGAAACGGGAAGGAATTCAACGGAGTGTGTCCTTAGCTTTTTCAATGTTACATGTATACTACATTAAGGGATTTAAAAATAGAGTCCGTCCGCAGTCTTAACGTCAGAAGTAGCCGCAGTTCGTCTTTCGTTTCGCCGACAAACGCAGTTGCCTGAAGCACCCCCTTAAAATATGATATATACAAAAAAAAAAATATTATATCGTACACGTCATACATTTATTTTGGCATTCGTGACACACATATACTACATTTTATTGGTTTCATTTGTTTTTTTTTTTTCCTTTTTTTTGTTTTGTCAATTATATACATACTTATATACATATTCATAATCGCATTTACATATCACATTTACAAAAATATATCTATATACATTTATACATACATATTTACATTTTCACATATATATATATTTGCATACCTATATTTACATTTATATTTGCGTTTCGTTTTTTGTTTCTTATATATTTTTTTGGGTTGTTGGGTTTAAGGTGGATTTCGAAGAAATACTACCTATTGCAGAGGTCCTCATGACACAACTTTCAAAAAATTTGAATGCAACTTTACAAGACCTCTATAGTAAACACCAAAACCATGGTCCGTTCAAATGTTTATATATATATGCAATATAACGAAATCTTGTCACCACGATAGGGGCCGCAATTCTTAACCGAATTGAACGAAACTTGGTACACATGTTGATATGGTGAATAGCACAGACGAGTTCGTAGATGGGCGAGATCGGTTGAGAGGGGGGCGTGTCACGCCCATTTATGTAATACAACGAAATCTTGTCCGCACGATAGGGGCCGCAGTTCTTAACCGAATTGATTGAAACTTTGTACACATATTCAGATGAAAAATAGCTCGGCTGAGTTCGTAGATGGGCGTGATCTGTTGAGCGGGGGGCGTGCCACGCCCCTTTCTATTTTTCAAATTACGCATTGACAAACTTTTTGCATCTTTTTTTACTAGTATGACAACGGTAATAATCATAAGTATTATTTACTAAAAAATGTCCGCCATATTGAATCCGCCATCTTGAAATTCTTTAAAATTGCTCCGATTTCGTTGAAATGGAAAATGTATACTCGTTTATGTGTACTTATTATAATTTCAGTCTTGGATCCACCATTTTGAATTACTTTAATATGATTTAAAAGTTGCATACGAAAGAAATCCACCTACCTCTTGCGGCTGGTGCCGGAAGGTCCTTTTTTTCTTTTTGTTAATTTTTTCAGTTATATTTTCGTTAATTTCGTTTCCAATTACATTCGTTAGTTTAAAGTTTTAATTAAGAACATATTGATAGTTCTGTGAAAGTAACAAAAAAAAAATAGTCTTCAAAGTTGGTTTATTTCCTGTCCGTCAGAGGATGAATTCGGCTGAAAAAGAGGCAGTAAACCAAAGAATTAAAAGAAGCAATATATTTGATAGAAATATGCCACTCAATCGCTCCTACAGTAGACAGCTCCCAGAGAGCAACATTAACAGCTCAGATATGCAACGCACACCACCAAGCAAGTCGTCGCAACAGGTGCCTGCTGTATCCGACGAAATACCCGGTAGCTCAGGTGTTCCACTATCCTTGAGTCGCTCCAGCAGTTCCACAGATTCTATTACCACCCCTTGCTACAGTAGTCTCAGCGGGTTAGGGGCAGAATCCCTTGAGGCACAAAACAGTAGTGTCCAGACAATAGTTCGTTCTATAGAGAAAGAAAATACAACAAACATACCAATGAGTATTCCTAAAGAAAAAGATAATGCAACAAACACCAATTAGTAGCGAGGCACAAAATAGCACAATATCGTCAGACCTCAAAGCATATATGTATAAATTGAGCAGTTGTGAATGCCTTTACATCTTACCAGGATTCACTTAGGGAAGACATCTCAGAGAGTCTGAAAAGAGAGATGAGGAATAGTTTTCTAGACTTCATCAAGGAAATAAATTTAGCTACCCGGCCAACTCCTCGTCCAGAAGAGACAATACCATTGGCAGTTCCTCAACGGAATGAATTCCATAGGCAGGTTCCGCTTCCACAACCCGTTCAGCAGGTGAAATAACGATTGGACCCAGCATCGCAGGCATTTGTTCCGGTAGGGAACTACAACCTGAGACAGCATCCTCAGAATGGTAGACATAGCAATGGGATGCACCAGCAGTATTCCCATCCGAATCTTCAGAACCCTCACCAGCAAGCAAGAAGTACTCCCGGGATGTATGGGCCGAGCCCGCAACTTCACCCTTATGAGGCAAACCCACATCATCAACGAGTAAGAGGTCCAATAAAGATCGACAAGTGGGGAATACTCTTTGATGGGAGACCGGACATACTGACCGCGGAGGCCTTCATCTTCAGATTAGGGACACTTCAAACCCAATACGACTGCACCTGCAGGTGCGGCCTACGAATGGTATTGGCAGTTTCAACCAACCAATTACCGTCCAGACTGGCCAATGCTACGTGACGCACTAATACGTCAATTCCGAAACTCGAAGTCAGACTTCGAAATAATGCGTGACATCATGGACCGTTGGCATGGCACCTGGGAGTCATGCGACGATTTCTTCGCGTCAATCGCCAAACTTAGATCTCAGCTCAGAGTGCAGATCCCAGAAGTAGAGTTGGTGAGGATTCTGAAAAGAAATCTAAACGATAAGATAGGCAAGTTAGTGTATCCCATGGCTATATTTGCCTTGGACCAACTGAGACATGCATGCAAGAATGCGGAGAACACATTCCCGAGTAGGGAGATGCCCAAGCCAGTGCGACCTGCAGCGAGGTACAGTGCCAACGAGGTCGACTACCAGGAAGATGACCCATACAGGCATGATGAACATGTTGCAGCCATGCAATTCCCTGGGGCTCGACCCAATATCCCTAAAACTTACGCAGATCCAAATAAGCTCAACTGCTGGAACTGTCGCGCCAACCCGGAAAACCGGCGGTGCAACCTGGAAAACCAAGCGAAGAACGTGATGCCTTCGGGGGAGTCGCGTTCAATGCAGATCCCCGAGTAGACACAACAGAACCTAAATCAGTAAAAATATTAAAAAGAGAAGAGGAAGTAGTTGTAAGAGATGAGAAAAATATATTTAAGATTAAGATATGTTAGGATTAAGGAGTACAATATAGCCAGAAGTAGGATCTTTAAAACAGAAAACAAAATCTCACAAAGAATACTTAAGGCTAGGAATAGACACATTATTAGAAAAACATTCAGAAAAAACATTGCGTCTACAATTTTGAATTTAGGAAATGATCCGAGACCCAATGCTAAAATTAAAATAGCAAATATAGAAATATTTGGCCTACTAGATAACGGAGTTAGTGTTAGCATCTTGGAAAGATTGCCTAGAGCTGGTCAAAACCTTAAAATTACAAATATGTCCTTATACGTCAGATGTTAGAACCGCTGATGGCACCAAGCAATCCATTGTAGGCAGAGTTACAGCTGAGGTCCAGTATGGTGAAGCCAAGCAAGACATTACCTTCTTCCTGGTTCCATCTTTAGATCAGGGCGTTTACCTTGGCATCGACTTCTGGAAAGCGTTCCGGATAGCACCTAAAGTAGTAAGTACAGTAACGTTGCCAAATGACTCTGAAATGTCAGATACTCACCAGTTGTCGTGGGATCAGCAGTCACGATTGGATGTGGCCAGGCAGAAATTCCTGTGTTACACCCAGCACGGTCTCGGGAAAACGACTTTGGAGGAGCACGTCATCGATACCGGGGATTCGGCTCCTGTGAAGCAGCGTCACTACCCTGTTTCTCCAGGGATACAAGCCCTAATGTACGAGGAATTAGACAGAATGATAAGTCTAGGTGTTATAGAGGAGAGTGAGAGTCCTTGGTGCTCACCAGTGGTCCTTATACGGAAGCCAGGTAAAAATAGACTTTGCCTGGATTCCCGTTAGGTGAACGCTTTGACCAAGAAGGACGCTTACCCTCTCCCCCATATCGACGGACTTCTCAATCGTCTACAGGATACACATTACATTATTAGTGTGGACCTGAAGGATGCATTTTGACAAATACCGCTGGAAAAACAGAGTAGGGAGAGAACTGCTTTCACTGTGCCGGGGAGACTCTTGTACCAATTTACGGTCATGCCCTTCGGGTTGTGTAATGCGGCCCAGAGGATGTGTCGTCTGATGTACAAGGTGATTCCTACATGGTTGAAGGACCGCGCCTTCGTCTATCTCAATGATTTGCTCATCATAGCTCCGGATTTCGAGACCCATATCGCCCTGCTAGAGGAAGTTGCCCTGTGTTTGCGGAGAGCCAACCTAACCATCAACGTGAGCAAGTTGAAGTTTTGCTTCAAGGAGCTGAGGTACTTAGGCTTCATAGTTGGTGGCGGGAAGCTCAAAACAGACCCTGCCAAGGTGGAACCCATCGAGAACTTTCCGGTGCCCAGAAACCTGAAGCAGGTACGGAGGCTTCTTGGTCTAGTAGGGTGGTATCGGCGGTTTATCCGGGATTTTTCTAGCCTGACTGCTCCAATCACTGACACGCTGAAAAAGAGTAAAGAAAAATTTAGCATGACAGAAGAGGCATTGGCAGCGTTCGAAAAGCTAAAGAGCGCGCTAACAACAGCTCCTGTACTTACCCATCCGGATTTCTCGAGGCGATTCTACATCCAGTGTTATGCCTCAGATTCTGGAGTAGGTGCGGTGCTCTTCCAGAGGAACGGCGATGACGAGGAGTCACCGATCTCGTACTTTTCGCAGAAGTTAAATCGTTGCCAAAGTAACTATAGCGTCACCGAGAAGGAGTGTCTTGCCGCAGTCCTAGCGGTCCACAAGTCCTGGCCATATGTTGAGGGAATGGCGTTTATCGTTAGCCATATTTTATTATCGCCGATGATCCATACAGATCATTGATTTGTATGCCTTGCAACAACAACACAGGATCCTGCTATTGATCAAGATCAATTTTCCTGATCTAAAAATTAGTTTTAGTTCTAACAAGTAGATGGCATTTGCTATCCTAAATTTGGGAAGCACTGATTAGTAACGACAAAAGCTCTCGTTAGAACAAAAGAGAGCTGTTGCAACCATCTCTTTTGTTCCTCTGTTAAAAAACTGACAATTGACAGCTGACTTAAATTTTTGCTAAGCAAAGGCTGAAACCCTCCATAGTTAAGGCGCAAAATGATCTTAGTTGTTTTATTATCCTGTCAAGATCCAGATCCAGATCCGGGAATAATAAAACACGGCTATTATTCTTAAGAGGCCTCTGCCCAAAAAACGAGCAAAAGCAGAAAATTGACGAAACGGCGTACAAACTTTTGAGGCTCCCACTGAACCGATTGAAATGGTTTTTGAAGCATTTTCAAGAATGAAGCCTTCTCTACAAAGTAGTCGACCAGATTTTTTATAAAAAAACAAATCCATGTTTCGAGATTTTTGATAAAACTGCAAAACGGCGAACAACTTTTGTATAATGAACGTTTTACGAATTTCATGATATTAAATTCTATTGATAAGTAATGAATGGATCTCCAATGTGGTAGAGGCGAATTTTGAAATTCTATCTGGTTTTTGAAATATTGAGCTTTGAAAATCAAAGAAATTCATTGAAATTGAACTATGAATTTCGTATGTTAATTGATGCTTTTTCTTATAAAATCTGTTATTGGGCGGTGAATTGTTATTCTGTTAATCAACTCAAAGACAAAAGAAATGTTTTTTCTTAATTTTCGCTGCAATATATTGCATTTTCCTTTAACCCTTTTTTGCATTAATTTTGAAATTTTAATGTTTACTAGCAAATACATTCACTTTTTAGTTCGGTTTTTCAGCAAATCGATAATAAGCGCCATGATGACATTCGAAAATTTTATTTTTAATTTCGAAAAATATTTGATTCGTGTTTGGTTGAATGTGCTACTAATACATGGAGAAGTACATTCATGTTTCATGTATGTACTCGAGCGTGTCAACGGTAGTGATTATTACCCAGCAAACAGCATTCGACTTATATAGGGCTTATACCAATGCAAATTATACCTTAGCATGTAAGGGTTGTTATTTATGTTTGCGGGTTTGCAAAAAGCACTGTTGTCGTAGGTATGAATTAAATTATTTGCGATGTTGACAAATTTCAATATAACTTTTATAAACGGATATGTTCCTAATGATTTGATTTTTTTTTATATAAATACAGTGGAAATAGTATACATATGCTCTTCTCCCAAACTAAAACAGTATTCGCCTGAATGAAATCCAACAGATCAACAGTCTTAGAGAAAACCCTGTATTTTGTATGTTGGCTTGTAAAATGATGTAAAGAGGTTAAGATATATGTAGGCCGAGGACCGAGTATATGCTGCGTGATTTCTCAGATTATCCAACGTCTGCGGACACCGTCTTTCTCGACGGATACCCACTAAAAGAAGTCTCAAACTTCAAGTAGGTACCTAGGATCGACACTTTCTAGAGCCAGCAACACCGACGAGGACATAAACCATCGACGGTTTGAAGATGTTATCAAGCATCTTGTGCGACAAAAAAATGCCAGTCCAAGTCAGAGGGAAGGTATACAAAACAACTGTTAGACCAGCCATGATGTATGGTTTGGAATGTCGGCCACTAAGCAAACGCCAAGAATAAAAGCTATATGTGGCTGAAATAAAGATTGTTATAACAGCGGTATTTTAGGAGAACCTTGTCTTTATTAACGTTAAATTCAAATCACATTTAGCAAACAACAAAAAGGAAAAGGAACTTTAAAATTTAGTTTTCTGCCGTTTTCTCGTCCGCTTTCTACGCTTGTTCCTTTGTGAGTGTTTTTTATGGCGTGAGTCTTCTTTTTTCTCTGGATGCCGTGTTGTTGTCTGCCTTGATTGATAGGTGGTGTTCGTTCTCGATGGCAGCATTGCCAACACTCCCTCCCGGTATTTTGATATGGATGATCGGCTTACCTGGTTTGATATCAAGTACTGCTATTTTTACTGCTGGGCGTATGTAAATCCCAGAACTCGTCTGCACGGTAACTTTCCGTACTTGTCTATCCTTGCTAATTGTAGTCTCCAATATTCTCCCTTTAGGCCACAGATTTCGAGGGTTGCAGTCGTCCTCAATGATCACAATATCTCATACTTCAATTGGTTTTACTGGCTCCCACCATTTGGATCTTCGGGTTAAGGTCGGAAGATATTCTTTCAGCCAGCGCTTCCAAAACATATTTGCAAACTGCTGAGCCCGCATCCAGTTCCTTCTCAAGAATAGTCGATCATCAGTGCGGATGCTGTCAGGTTTTCTTCCATCAGATGAACCAAGTAAGAAATGATTTGGTGTTAGAGCTTCATCGTTCTCGTTTTCCAGTAGAATATAGGTCAGCGGATGACAATTGATCGTTTTCTCGACTTCCAACATCATAGTATGCAGCAATTCATCAGATGGAAGCCTGGTAGTTGTAATTTGTTTAAGTGCCTTCTTTGTAGTCTGGACCATTCTCTCCCAACTGCCTCCCATGTGAGGTGATGATGGTGGATTGAAAACCCATTTAGTTTCAGGGGAAGAAAAATGTTCTGCCAAATCCGATTGATTGCGATAAGCTTCTTGAAGTTCGCGATCAGCGCCATGGAAATTTGTCCCATTATCGCTATGGATTTCAATCGGTATTCCTCGTCTAGCTATAAATCGTTTGATAGCCAAAATACAGGAGTCAGATGAAAGACTATTCGCCAGTTCAATATAAACAGCCCGAACTGTTACGCATGTTATTAGAACACCCCAGCGCTTCTCAGTACGTCTTCCTACAGCAATGTTCATTGGACCAAAATAGTCAATGCCTGCATATGAGAATGGTCGGCAAAACGTGGCGAGTCTTGCACTTGGAAGATCGCCCATCCTTGGTGCTATTGGCATGGCATGTCGGTTTTTACATAACTGACAATTTCTTACCTCGATTCCCACAGCGCCACGGATCTTCGGAATCCAATATCTTTGACGAAGTTCATTTACAACCGTTTCGTGATTGTGATGGTGATATCTTTTGTGGAAGTCTCTTATTATAAGGCGAGTAAGATGATGTTCTTTTGGTAGTATGACAGGCCGCTTGGTGTCATATGTAATTCCGCTTGCTGCATCGATTCGTCCACGAACTCGTAGTACTTCGTTTTCGTCCAAATAGGGTGAAAGTTTATAAATATGACTTTTGTTTTTTAATTTCTGGTGTTCAGCATTAGGCAAATGTTTGAGGGACACAATTTCATCAGCGTAGATCTCAAATTGTGCTTGGCGATATAAGCAATTTTCGGCCTGTTGGTACTCTTCTTTGATGACGTGCCCAAGACGTTTGTGTACACAATTTTTCCTGGAATTGATATTATATGTAAATCGAAAAGCAAATACCTGAGATCGCAGCAATCGCTGCCAATTTGAAAATCGGCTGATGTCAATTATATTTTTATTTTGCAATTTTGAGTTGTCAACAAATAAATGCAGTCGAGCTTCTTCCGTAGTGGTTAAGTCGTTGGGTATGTCTTGTGGCCATTCAGCTTCTTCGAGCAGCAAAAACGATGGACCCGTAAACCACGTACTTTTGTTGTCAAGTGTAGGAGTTTTTTGCCATTTTGTGCCTTCATCTGCAACGTTCTGTTTTGTTGGTACGTATCGCCATTCATCGACATTTGTTCTTTCTGAAATTTCACTTGTTCTGAAAGCCACGAACTGACGAAACGCTCTATTGGCTGACCGGATCCAACAAAGAACTGTCCTTGAATCGCTCCAAAAATACCTACGGGTAATTCTAATGGAGTGATTCGCTACTATGGCACTGGCCAAACGGGTTCCCAATCTAGCTGCTTCTAACTCTAGGCGTGGAATTGATGTAAGTTTTAAGGGAGCTACGCGTGTTTTTGCCCCTACTAGTATAACCTGCACGTTACCATCTTTACTGGATCTGAAGTATGCTACCGCAGCGCATTCCTTTTCGCTAGCGTCGACGAATATGTGGAGTTCAGTGACAGTATCTCCACTAAATGTTGTATTTCGAAGATAGCATCGTGGGATTGATAACTTCCCGATTTCATCCAGCATTCGGGTCCATCGCCGCCATCGTTCGAATTGGTCATCATTTATGGGATCGTCCCACCCAATTGGAGTTCTCCATATGTCCTGAAGTAAGATTTTGATGTAGACAAGGTAATTTGCAATTAAACCCAGCGGATCGAAGATAGTCATCAACACACGAAGCACTTCCCTTTTCGTTGGTTTGCGGCTCGCCAGCAAAATATCGCTATTGGTTTGGTTACGCGATACGATATATTGAAAGCTGTCGGATGTAGTGCACCACCACATGCCAAGGACCTTTTCTGCTGCTGTTCCAGAACATATAGTCAAATTGTGCGTGTTCTTATCTGGATTTTCACCGAGTTGGATAATAACTTCAGATGAATTTGAAATCCATTTGCCTATTTCAAATCCACCGTGTTTGTGTATTGCTTTAACCTCGTTAGCTTGTTGGACTGCTTGAGCTTCTGTATCCACACAGTCTAGTAAGTCATCTACGTAGTAGTTCTTAGTGATGCACAAGACAGCTCTAGGGAAGCTATCTATGAACTCCATAACATTTTTGTTCTTGACATATTGCGCACAGCTTGGTGAACAGGTAGCTCCGAACGTCATAACTTGCATGACATATGTATCTGGTTCATTTTTGGTCTCATCTTGGTTCCACAGAAAATGTTGTGCATGCTGATCCTGGCGTTTTATGAGAACTTGATGATACATCTCACGAATATCACCACAAATCGCTATTCGCTTTTCTCTAAATCTATGTAAGACGCCTAGCATTGAACTCAGCTGGTCAGGACCCTTAAGTAAAACAGAATTTAATGATATTCCGTTTACTTTGGCGGCAGCGTCCCACACGATCCTTATTTTTCCCGGTTTGTTGGGATTGATGACTGGAAATATCGGCAAATACCAAGTCTGGGGATAAATTTGTTGTAACTCGGCTTGCGTCAACTTTCTTTGGAACCTGTAACCTTTGGACATATAATCATTAATTTGAGACTGAAAATTTTTTCTCAACTCGATGTCTCTACTTAATTTCTTTCGAAGGCAATGAAAACGTCGGATAGCCATAGGAAGGCTGTTTGGAAGTGCTACATGATCATACTTCCACAGCAATGATGTCTCAAAGTGGTCACCTGTACGAATAGTTCCGGATTCTTGTATCTGAGAAGCTCGTTGGTCTTCCTTCGACATTATCGACTGTGGTGTTCCTGCAGTCACCCCTAAGCTATCCAGCGAGAAATATTCTTTCATTAATCCGTGAAGTTCGTTAGCGATTACTTGATTACATTCGCAGTGGTGTAAGCTGTGGAACACGTGAGCACTTGTTTTTGGCATATGTTGATTTTGATATTGGTATGGGCCAAATATAGTCCAACCCAAGCGAGTTGCAATGGGCTCTTTGGTGGAACCTTTACTAGACTTTAGTGCCATGCCCACTTTGAAGTTGTCTATTCCAATCAAAATTCTTGGGGCTGCATTTTTGTATGACTGAATTGGAAACCCTTTCAGGTACGAGTAGTTACAAATAAACGTATGCATGCAAACAGATTGCGTTGGCTAATTAAGTGACTTTACTGTTTGCATGTCAGAAACAACGTATTTCTTGTTGGTGGTACTCACCCCTGATATAGATACCGAGACAACCTTTGAGTTATTTTCTAGTCGATGCGTCCCGCCTGTCCATTTTAAGTAGAGTGGATCCGGGTGACCATTGAGTCCCAGTTTTTCAGCAAGCGAATCGTCCATCAGGAATAACGAAGATCCTTGGTCAAGGAAGGCAAAAGTTTTCACTTGGCCACGTCTTCCATGGATGACTATCGGAAGTATTTGGAATAAGACTGACGTCAGGTTGTATTGAAATTATTAAAAGGCTGACAAAATCTTAGATTAATTAACGCTTTAGTTTTATTAGTTAGAAACACAACTTAAAGAAACGAATAAACAAAAGGAATTAAAAAAAGGGAACAAAAGATTTTGACAGATGGGAACTCAAACAATAAACATTGTCCATATGTCACTCAACACTCCTCCTCAATATTTATTTCTTTGTTGATAGAGTAAGGCCAATAAGAGCTCGAAACTTCGAAATTTTATTTGCACCTAATGGCTTCGTAAAAATGTCTGCTATCATCTCTTCGGTGGAACAATATTCAAGTTTGATTATATTGCTGTCGTAAAGATCTCTGACAAAATGAAAACGCGTGTCAATATGCTTCGACCTCCTTCCTGTCCTTCCAGATTTAATGAGTTTTATTGCAACTTGATTATCTTCCTTGATGATAAATAGACCCGTTCCGATGCATTTTAGTACATCCATAAGTCGCTTTAAAGGAAGCAATTGTTTGCAGGCTTCAGAAAGCGAAATGTACTCTGCTTCTGTGGAGGACAATGAAACCGAATCTTGTTTACGACAACACCAATCAATAGCTGATACTCTAAATAGTGTTACAAATCCGCTGTTCGATTTACAATCCGATCTATCTCCTGCCCAATCTGCGTCCACATACGTTTCACACACAGGATTATTTCGTCGAGTTCCCAGCTCCAATTGAAGATCACCTCTACCCTTCAGGTATCTCAATACTCGTTTTGCTTCAGTCCAATCACGCTGTGTTGGTTTACTTATTTTTCGACTTGAAATTGATGTTGCTGCAGCGATGTCTGGCCTAGTATGCACCGAAAGATAAAGTAGAGCTCCAATTAAACTGCGATATATCTCATTTGATGTCAGTTGCAGATTAGTATCTTCTTCACTTAAATAGCTTGGATCCAGTGGAATTTTTGATGGTTTCGCTTCGTGCATTTCGAATTTTCGCAAGATCTTCTCAATATACGTGCCCTGTGATAATCCAAAACCTCCGTTTTCCATTTTTGTCAGTTTCATACCTAGAAAACTGCTTACAGGGCCCAAACATGTAATCGTAAAATTCTGACTCAAGTTTTCTTCTATATCCAAAGCTTGCTTCAGATTGATCGTAACAACCAACATATCATCCACATAGGTCAGCAAATAAATATCACCCTCGATAGTTTTTTTGAAGTATAAGAACTCGTCTTCCTGGGATTGCACAAAACCAATTTTTCTTAAAACATTTCGTCGCTCCAAACACGAAGTGGCGTATCTGCAAAATCGTAACTTTTCAGCAGAGCCAAAACAAAAATTACTGAAATTTATTTTTTTTATTTTTTATTTTTTTCCTTTAACTGAAAACGTTCAACAAAGTTAACCATTATTTCCAGGAAGTGGTTATTATCATAGGTTAAAATTGTTATTATAATGACTGGGAACATTTAAAATCATTTACGTGAAAACTAAAAGTATTAATAAAATTAAAACGGTTTGAGATACAGATACGCCACTTCGTGTGATGATAAATAACGAATGGTAGATAATATACGCCAAATATCTCAAAATGTAAATTTTTGCAGATACGCCACTTCGTGTTTGGAGCGACTATTTGAGAGCTTCATATTCCAAGCTCGAGCAGCCTGCTTAAGCTCGTAAATGCTCCTCCTCAACATGCATACTTTATCAGGATAATGCTTATCTTCGAAGCCAGGTACTTGCCTCATATAAATTTCCTCTTTTAACTCGCCATTCAAGAAAGCCGACTTCACATCAACATGTCGAACAATGTACTTTCCTAACGCTGCAATTGTCAATATAAGTCGAATTGTACTTGCCTGCACAACTGGCGCGAAAACCTCATCATAGTCGACTCCATACTTCTGTGAGTAACCTTGTGCCACAAGTCGAGCTTTGTATCTAGATTCTCCTCCATCGGCTGGAGTTTTCGTCTTAAAAACCCATTTGCTTCCCACTAGATTCCTACCTTCAAGAAGGCAATTTCTTCCTTCATTGCTTCATTCCATTTATCCGAATGGACAACTCGAATAGCTTCCTCATACGTCCGTGGGTCTTCGATATATTCATGAGTAGCATACATAACGTAGTTTTCACGCAGAAAAGGATCCTTTTGCCCAGCATTTATTCGACTGGATCGACGTAATTGCGGCGATGATTGCTCCTCATGAATCTGCAAAGGTTCCGTCGTTTGGACTTCGGCAGCATCACCCATCTCTGAATGCTCAACTGAACAGATCATACTCGTTGCGGCGCTGTCTAGCTTTGACCGTTTAACACTTGGCGTTTGTACCCAAGCTCGACATCCGAAGACACGCAAATTACTATAATCAGGACGTCTTCCGTACCAGATCTCATACG
Organism: Criorhina ranunculi; assembly: GCA_951813785.1. NCBI lineage: Eukaryota > Metazoa > Arthropoda > Insecta > Diptera > Syrphidae > Criorhina > Criorhina ranunculi. The sequence continues at coordinate 56,220,805 of OX638381.1, read as the reverse complement.
GAGTTTTTTCAGGAATGGCATTTGAGGGCAACCGATTTTGCAAATAATCTGCCACATTCGTAGCTTCACCTCAAAAAAACTTTGGCAGTCCAGAATCCTTTAACAAACAGAGAGTCATTTCAATAAGCGTACGATTTTTTCGCTCCGCAACCCCATTCTGCTGAAGGGAATAAGGAACAGTATATTGTGCAGTGATGCCCTCCTTAGAATAGAATTCTCGCAATGACCGCCCAGTGTACTCACCACCGCGATCTGATCGGATGATCTGTGGCTTTTTATTATATTTAGTCTCCATTTCACGAACAAATTCTTTAATTTTTACTGCTGCTTCTGACTTTGCCTGCAAAAGATAAATTCTACAAAATCTGCTATAATTATCTATAAAAGTCATGACGTATCTATTGCCTCCAACACTTGCTGGTTCTACTGGTCCGCTGATATCACAATGTATCAATTCCAATACAGATTTTGTTCGTTTCTGTGCCTTTTGTGGAAAAGAGTCAGTTTTGATTCAAGACAACATTCACAGATTTCTTCAGTTCCACAGTTCTTTATCTTTAATCCCATGGCCATTGAATGCTGAGTAATTCTATTCAATACCTGCGGATCACGATGTCCAAGACGTCGATGCCACTGATGCTTAATAGATGTTACTAATAACGCTTTGTCATGAACCCGGAGACGAAAAAGTCCATTTATGTGATCAGCGACAGCCACAACTTGGTCTCCGGAACGAACCTCGGCGCTTTTGATGTCAAATAATACAGTGAACCCGTGGCTTACCAGTTTACTTACGGAGAGCAGATTTGTATCAAGATCAGGAACGAAGAGGAGGTCCTCAATTTTGATCTTTCTTTCAAAACCTTTATCGTCCGGCCGTACAAAATGGCTTCACCAATACCTTCCTCTTTGACTGTTGCGCCGTTGGCCATGAGCACTCTTTTATTTTCTGTATGAATTTTGGTGAAAACATTCCTTTCAAACGTCATGTGCTTGGTTGCACCAGAGTCCAAATACCATCCTTCATCTATGCGTTTATCAGTGGCCATGAACCCCACATCCTCATCTTCGACATCGTCAACTCGCATGATGTGTGCACTGTCCCTAGGCTCTTCTCGAATCCTATTATACTTGGGATAATTCATTCGAAAGTGATCCAAGAAGCCACAGTTCCAGCATCCTCTATTTCGTTTTTCAGCGCTTCTGCCGCGGCGTGCTAGCAGGAGTTTTTCGCCAAAGTCAGTCTTTTGTTTTTGTCGAGCATGTTCATCCATTAGCTTCTGCTTAACTAATGACAAAGTGAGATCAGCCTCAGGTCGACTTTCAAGAGATACAACAAGTGCTTCGTAGGAGTCTGGCAAGCTAATAAGAACAAACACGACTTTGAATACTTCTCCGAATGCTATGTCTAGATCTTCACAACGTGTGAAAAGGTCGTCGAATTCAAGCAAATGTTTTACCATATCGCCACCTTCTGGAAGACGCTTCGTACAAATTTGCTTAAACAGTGATACTTTTGATAATACTGTGCGCGCCTCATGATGCAGACGTAACTTGTCCCATGCTTCATTAGCACGTGTACAACAACGTATCAAACTAAATTGGGACTTTTCGCACCCAAGTGCAATCGTCGCCAATGCCTTCGTGTTTCCTCGTTTCCATTCCGCACTTTGATCTTCAACCTTTGATACAGATTCGTCAACAAATGACCACAAGTCCTCTTGACTCAATAGCATTCGCATCTCGAATTTCCATGTCGCGTAGTTGCAACTACCCAATTTTTCGATTGATGTAAATTTGCCCGCTTCCATCATTGATGCGCAAAATAAAAATAAAAAATATTTTTCCACGAATTTACACCGCGAAAACAATTAAATTTACAAAATTTTATGAAATACAGTAAAAGACTGGGCCCATAACCTATTGAAATTATTAAAAGGCTGACGAAATCTTAGATTAATTAATGCTTTAGTTGTATTAGTTAGAAACACAACTTAAAGAAACGAATGAACAAATGGAATTTAAAAAAAGGGAACAAAAGATTTTGACAGATGGAAACTCAAACAATAAACATTGTCCATATGTCACTCAACAGGTTGTTGTAGTGTGTGTTGCATTGAGCCACTGAAGTTTCTCCTTTATTTGGGTTATGGAGCAAGCGATGGTGTTTAAAGGTGCATCCATTTATCTCACATTGTGTACTAACTTTACACCTAGAACGCAGGTGAGAACATAGACAGGTGCGACATAAGTTGTGTTGCTTTACGGCATTCCATTTTTCGTTGAAGCTCAGTTTGGTGAAGTTTGAACAATTTTCAACTTCATTGCAGTTTCGTTTGCAGATGCAGCATTAGCCGTGTTTTTTTGATAATTATACTCACTTCAGTCAAAAAAACGATCTATACTCACTTCATCCACAGTAGCAGCCGCACCAACCAATTCGTTTGCGGCTTGATTTCTTTTTCTTCGTTTGACAGTTTACAAATGTCAAAACCGAGGAAAAGCAACAAATACGATCGGCTAAGAGCTAATTTATGAGATTTTTCGCGCTCTGGTGGTCAACTTATGTAGGTCTATCATCACTTGCTGCTACTGGGAAAGTTATCGCCACTTGGTGTGTTGTTATTGCTTTGTGTGTAAAATTCTACTGGGCTGGGTATACAGCTCCCAAAAAAACACTGCTATTGTTTCTTCATTTTAGGAGTGTCTTCATCATGTAAGTTGAAGTGACTTCTTTCTGATGCAAGATGCTTCTCTCCTTTAGTAGAGTACGACGTGGTCACAGTAACGCTATTTGTGGTGTTTGTCAGTTGCATAAGCCATTTACTGAACGTCGCCAAGTTAACGTCAGTAATGTTGTACTTGAATGTTCCCCAGTTCAGTTTGATTGTTGCTGGAAGCTTCTCCGTTAGTTCTTGGAGCAGGATCGGGTTGTTAAGATGGGCAAACATGTCACATGCTTCCATTGTTGAGCACATATTGTCGACTGCCAACGCAAATGACACTATTGTCTCCAATCTATCTGCCCGCGGGTTGGGCTCCGCGCGTACCTTATTTAAAAGAGACTGGACAATTTGTTCTGGGCCATACATCATTTTGAGTGTCTCTATTACGTTGGTCACATTTTTTGGAAGTAGCAACCTGCTCCGTACAGCTTCCAGAGCCCTTCCCTTTAAGCACTTTTGTAGCCGTATCAGGTTTTCTACTTCGATAAAACCGCACGCTGAGGTAGATCCTTCGTAGCTACTAATGAAGATTGGCCAATCCTCCGGTCGGCCACTAAATATTGGCAACTCACTTGATAGAACCTGTCTTGCAGCTAAGTGTTGAGAAGAAGGTGTTGGTGCTTGGTGATCGTATTTATGATCTTCAGTGTATCCAGCAGGGAATGTTTGTTTTGAACAACTAGGGTATTGACGCTCGTTGAAGACAACTTGCTGCACTTTTGGTAATTGCATTGAAGGACATTCCTGTTGTGGATGAAGCTGTTTCTTATTTGAATCACTGTTCGGCTGGGTTGCTGTTTGATTTGCTGGTGAAAGTACCAAATCGTCAATGTGCGTGCCATCTGCCTTTTCAGATTGTTGCTCCAACCACTCGGTTACACTTTCCTTCACTGTGTTTGCAGTAGGTTCCTCTTCCTCTGATTGAGAGCTCTCGTTCATTAGTAGTAGAAACCGCTTGTCTAAGTAGTCTTTATCTCTCTGGCGTTGTCGTAATAAATCTTCCCTATCGCGCTTTTCTGCCAAGGCTTTTTCTTCCTCCAAACGTTGTTGCTCAAGATTTAGACGTCGGAAATGTTTCGATGATAATTTTAGATTGCGATTGAATCGATCTGGCGTCGCCTTCCTGCGCAGTGCAATCTTGACATGCCCAATCCATGTTCGCGATGTCCGCTGTAACATGAACACAAAGAAAATGGTACCAGGAATCGCATTTATCGCATTTATCGCATTGGACCATTTCCTTCGTATCTACATTTGCACAAAGTTTGCAATGGTGGTTTTTTGATACGGCTGCATCCTTATTTGATGTTTTTTTTTTTGTTTTTCCTCCATTTGTAGAAATACGTAGAATGGCGATGACGAGTTTTAATTTTAATTCGAAATAAATTTTAAAGAATGTTATAACAGCGGTATTTTAAGAGAACCTTGTCTTTACGTTAAATTCAAATTACATTTAGCAAACAACAAAAAGGAAAAGGAGCTTTAAAATTCAGTTTTCTGCCGTTTTCTCGTCCGCTTTCTACGTTTGTTCCTTTGTGAGTGTTTTTTATGGCGTCGGTCTTCTTTTTTCTCTGGATGCCGTGTTGTTGTCTGCCTTGATTGATAGGTGGCGTTCGTGCTCGATGGCAACATTGCCAACAAAGATGCTGCGGTGGGCGAGAGGTATCACAATGCTGGACCGAGAACAAAATGAACATATTCGAGGCATATTAAAAATAAAGCCCACTGCGAAAAAAAAGTAAGACAGCCGTTTGAGATGGTTTGGCCACGTTTTAAGAAAACGCGAGGAGCATATGACATGGAAAGTTATGGAGATGAGCACGGCACGTCTTAACCCAGCAGACCCAGGCGCTCTTGGACAACCCTAGTCAATAATAAGGAGAGCGCAAATAAACCACAGGACAACCCAGGATCGTAACACATTAAAAAATATACATATTTGTATATATTCAGTGCGTATAACTGCATTCAAATGCAAGCTCTCGAAACAAAATACAACAAAAATTTCGTTTTAATAAATTCTGTATAGTAAAACAGAAAATCAAACATAAATTCACGAACCCAAAAAAAAAATAAAATAAGCAAATACTTCCATTCATTCGTATTTATACAAAATTTACTTCTGATTGGATTTTGTATTTGTTGACAAGCAAACTTCGATTTTCGAATATATTTTTATCTGATTTTTGTACCAGTTTTTGTGTGGTTCTTCTTTTCGCTAAGTTCGAATTTGAGTTCGACATTTTGGGTAGAGGCCTCTTAAGTAAGAGAACAAATGGATACAAATGTCGATCACTCTTTAATTGGTTTGGGAGCTTTTCTGAAAGCTGTTTTATGTGCCAGAATTCGGTTTCATATGAGAATCTTTTCCATAAGGATGAGACATCTGTATATTCTTTATCTGTGCTATGAGCACATGTCTTTGTATGTGGCAAATGTCTGGGTGTAAATGGAATCATTTTCTCCGTGTCTACTTGATCACATTAGCCGTGTTGTTTTGATAATTATACTCACTTCAGTCAAAAAAACGATCTATACTCACTTCATCCACAGTAGCAGCCGCACCAACCAATTGGTTTGCGGCTCGATTTTTTTTTTCTCGTTTGACAATTTGCAAATGTCAAAACCGAGGAAAGCAACAAATACGATCGGCTAAAGGATAATTTATGAGATTTTTTGCGCTCTGTTGGTCAACTTATGTAGTTCTATCCTCACTTGCTGCTACTGGGAAATTTATCCCCACTTGGTGTGTTGTTATTGCTTTGTGTGTAAAATCTTACTGGGCTGGGTATACAGCTATCAAAAAAACACGGCTATTATCACTTTAGCCGTGTTTTTTGATAATTATACTCACTTCAGTAAAAAAAAACGATCTATACTCACTTCATCCACAGTAGCAGCCGCACCAACCAATTGGTTTGCGGCTCGATTTCTTTTTCTTCGTTTGACAGTTTGCAAATGTGTTGTTATTGCTTTGTGTGTAAAATCTTACTGGGCTGGGTATACAGCTATTAAAAAAACACGGCTAATTTAAAGATTAATCAATAATTGTTGCAAAGCACACACATTCATATGTAGGTGAGAAATTTTCGACTTTCTTCTGTTTTACTCCCAAATTTCTTTAGGGTAAGGTGAAAATTTGAAATACGGGTAAAATTTCGATAGCCCGTTGGCAAGGGTTATTGTTGTGCGACCAGCGTTCGAATTTTGGATCAAGTAGGTATTACTGCTCTTAGCCTAGTTAAGTTAAGCTAAGGTGACTGATAAAATGATTCAAAATCAGAAGAAGAAGAATCGAAAGAAAATACATTGCGACATCCATTTTTCTTGCTTTGTGAACTGTCGACCTTGAGAGAGGATAAGTTTTGAGAATATCTTCGTATTTTCACTAACGTCAATTAATGCATCAATCTTTTCTTCGATATTTTGCTTCGCTTGCGCTTGTAACTTTTTGCTTTGTTCTTTTAAATAGTATATTCTTCGTAACATATTTGCCCTTAGTTGTTTATTTTTCTTATCTTTTCTTTTCAACACGTTATTGTCTCTTTTCAATCTATTTATTTGTTTAATATAAAAACACTGTTTCTTAGCACAATCTTCACATCTTTCGCACATGAATTTACTTTCATTGTTTATTTTATTGCTCTGTAAGATGTTTGACATTTTGTTTAGCTCTTCTATATTGACTTCATCTTCTGCTGATGTTATAGTTCTTTTATTCCCCAACCCGGAATATTTGTTGGGAGCATTATTGGGATAAAAGCACATTTCGTTGTGTTCATTACTTTCCGTCTCTTGATTTGCTTCGAAGAACGGAGTTGGACAAGCGTTCTTTCTTAAATGCTGTTTTCCAATAATGTTTGTTTCGAAATGTTTGCTGCATATAAGGGGAAAGATGTGATACCCACTTTTTGTATGTTTCAGTTCCTTTTTTTGGAAACTTGAACATTTTCCTATCCGGAAACGTCTTATTCGCAGCATTACAATGCGTAATTGCGCACCGACTTCTACTCCAAGACATTTTCGTCTAGTTTCTACCTGCAATTCTTAAAATGTTTATATATGTAATCAGATCATTATATGTTTACTTACCTACTGTAATTTAAATATTCACTAACTGAAAATAATGTCCGATATGAATATATATAGCACAGAAAATATGCAGTAAACAGGCTAAAATATGAACCTCACTTGCATTTATATAAAACTTGTCTACTGAAAATGAAGTCCGCACTTATAAAGAAATCTTCGCTTTTAAGACAAATGTAACGTATTTTATTGAAAACAGAGAGCAAAACTATATAATTTGGCGCAAATAAAATGTACCATATATGATCCTCCTACATACAAAATACACATATGCATCTGTAGGTTATCCCAAAGCAACCGAAATACAATATCATCCGTGATGTGAACCAGCCCTAGAACTCGATTTGATATTCTCTAACTTCACTCATTACCATATGAGTTCTCTTAACTTTTATAACTGTCATGTCATTCATATTTTTGCAATCTCTCGTTGTTCCTCTCGATCATCCACCACGATCTGTATTACTTGATTACGTTAACTTTGTTCCTATATCTTAATTTAACTTAACCTAATGAATTTCATATCATATCATAATTGTAATAATTGGATTTAGAAAAAACACACACTTGTTTATAATTAGGGACGTAACAATCCCTTCAACCTCGTAGTTCCTTCCCTCATACCCATTCTCCTTTTCCTTACTTACGAATTTCACAAAAGCATGTATCGGAAGAAAAAGAGAAACTGGCAAGAGCATTTTTCTCTTTGATTGAGCTTTTCACGAAAAGCTATTTTGTCCGCTGGCGAAAAATATGACGACAATTTTTTACATGGGCATGAGAAATCTGTATATTCTTTATCTGTGCTCATAGTGTCTATGTAAGATTTTCACCTACACTCGGGAAAAAAAACTTCATAACTACCTGATGATCACGAACAGGCAGAGGTACGCACGAACTCAATTTTTTTATCGCTATACCGCGGAAGGGGAATTAATTGCAGGTGATTGGCGCAATGAGCCAACAAGTGGAACTTTCCCTTCACTTGAAGGCTGTTCAGGTAATGCAACTAATGCCAAAGACATCCAGAAACAGTTCTTGGACTATTTTGTCAATGACGGTGAACTAAACTGGAAATACCAAATGCTGTAAGAAACATTATTATCTCTCTAATACATATTAACCTATATTTCTTAATTTTAGGACCTAGTGAAAGTATGTTCTCACTTATTGTGGTGGTGATATAAAAACCAGGCATCGCACAGCAAATAAGTTCATAAATACTTCACTATTATTTATTAAAAAAAAACTAATAATGGCTACAAAAACAAAAAATGTACATTAATCGAATAAGCAAATATATTTAAACGAAAAATATGTAATTTAACAAACAAAATATACGCAAACACAACAAAAAGAACACAATTTCCGGAGCAGAAAGAACACGTTTCCGGTGCTGGCCAGACCTGGACGGAGAAGACGACAACAGTTGCAAGCCATCTGAGCTTAACCCCACCGGATCACTTGCATTTGAATTTTCGGTATGAACATCAATCTATAAAACAAGAATTATGTATAAAGGTATTATGAGAATGGTGACATAGATATCACCAAATCGAGGCTTGAGGTTGATTCAGAGGACTGCCGGCTTCCAGTCAAATCGACGACCTACATTTGGTTAAAGAACCGCCAATTGATTTCTATTGATTCGTCAGTTCCTTGATCGGAGCGCTTTCGCCGCAATGTGGCCAAATTCGTCGGCCTCTTTCGCACTGCCACTTTTTTGAGGCTGCGTCCAGACTCTGCATTTTCTTAAAACTTTAATTGTACCATATGAGAAAAAAGCAAACACACAAAAGAATGAAGAAAAAAGAGGAACCAGCAAAATATGTCAATTGCAGCGAAATGCATCCAGCCAACTATAGAGGCTGCTTAGTTGCAAAACAGATTCAACTGGTTAAAGACAAAAAACATAAACAAACACATCCAAACTCTGAAAAGGACGCACCAAAAAGCAAAAAGGATGCACTAAAAAGCAAAAGGGACGCACCAAAAACCAAAGAGGACCTACAACTGAGAACGCCAAAAGAAGTACCCAACGGCCAAAACAATACGAAAAAGGACCTAAGGCAGATAGGGACGGGTACAAAAATGACATATGCACAGGCTGCATTGAAAGATACAGAAAAACCATTAAACATAATAAAAACAAATTCAAATGATAGTATGGAAACTTTCATGCAAAAAATCCTAAATAGAATGGAAATCATGGAAAAAAGCAATAAGGCTATATTAGAAAGAATATCATAGAGGAAAAGCAGCCACAAAAAGGCTGTACAAAAAAGACAAATATGAGGGATCATATAAAAATTCTAGAATGGAATACTAATGGTATCGAGAAGCGTAAGGAAGAAATTCAGGTAATTCTCGACGTGAACCAAATAGATATACATCTTGTCTCAGAGATACACTTTAAATTTAAAACAGACGTCAAGCTGCAAGGGTACGAATTATATCACTCCTCACACCCCCATAATTTGGCAAAATGCGGGGCTGCAGTTATAATAAAGAAGACAATCGATCACCATGTAGAAGCTAAATTCCAATCATGTGAGATTCAAGGAATATCTATATGTTAAACTCGCAGTTTAATTGTAGTATATATGCACACTCAGCACAATAATATTCCAATAAAATACATTCAGGTTTTAATTACATTAAACCAATATGTTGCATTTTTCACCTTTTTTTGTTGTCTTTCATTCTCACCTTCGTTTCATATTCGATCACAATGTGCATATTTAGCAATTTTTTGTTATTAAGAGTTATGGGTTGACTAAGCATTCATTGATTGTAAATTAGTATAAATAGGGCAAATTAAGGAAAATAAATATAGTCACGTTAAAACAGTTACTGAAGACTTTTGAATTGCTCCAAGTGAGTCTGCTTGGGGGACTGTTGGTGATTACAATTGTCAGTATAATCGATACAAGAATCGGGTTGTACTTCTACGCACTAAGTCATAGGTTTATGTACCTACGGCTACCCGCAACAGTTTGGAAGTTTCCAACTTTAACACTATAAATGTAAAAACTAAAAGTGGGCGAATATCAGTCGGATCAATTTACTGCTCTCCCAGCTATAATACTTAAGTAACCTCTTCCGCATATTTCGCAATACATATATCGCAGGTGGAGATTTTAATGCCAAATACGAGAGGAAAAGAATTAGATGAAATGATTAAAGAAACTGGCGGCAAATATCACTCAACGGGAAAACCTACCTACTGGCCAACAGATAGATAAAACCCCGGATCTTGTCGACTTTTTCGTAACAAAGAATATCTCGTCAAACACTATAAAAGTAGAAGAATGACCAGATCTTGACTCAGATCATTCCACAATACTTATGACACTCGGCGAAAAAATCACTCTCAAAGAAAATATTCCAAGACAAGCTAATAAACTGACTGACTGGAACTACTTCAGACAGAATCTTGAGGATAGTATTTACCTTTTAGAAACAATTGAAACAAAAGATCAATAAGAGGAGGCTGTACAGACTCTTACAGTTAATATCCAAAAAGCTGCATGGGCTGCAACACCTAAAACAAAAACCAAACTAAAACAGAATTCTTATCCAAAGGAAATATGTGAAATAATTGCAAAAAAAAGAAAAGCTAGAAAACGCTGGCAACAATCAAGGGCGCCAAGCGACAAAACAATGCTCAATAATCTAGTCAGTATACTCAAAAGATCGGTAAGAGAATTAAAAAATGAATCTCTTAAATCATACCTTTCCAATTTGACGAATGATGCTAGTACCGATTACTCGCTCTGGAAGGCGACAAAGAAAATGAATAGGCCAATAGCACATATTCCACCAGTTAAAACCAGGGAAGGTAACTGGGCAAAAAGCAACAAAGAAAAAGCGAATTTATTTGCTGAGTATCTTGAAGGCGTCTTCCAACCGAATGAAGATAAAGACTGTCAAGAAACGGAAGAACTGTGCGAAGAAGAGGGACATATTCAACCGGTAACAGCGAAAGAAATTGCCAAAGAAATAAAAGAAGGCATCAATACCAAAAAAGCCCCGGGATTTGATTTGATAACAGGGAAAATCCTACGACAATTCCCAAAAAAAGGCCTAAAGAGACTAGCACAGATTATAAATGCTGCATTCAGGACAAGGAAAGTGGAAAGTAGCGGAGGTAATTATGATACCAAAACCAGGAAAACCAACTAGTGAAGTCATCTCGTATCGCCCCATATCGATACTGCCTATGTTGTCCAAGCTTTTTGAAAAGATGTTGATTAAACATCTGCATAAAATCATTTAAGAAAAATCACTAATTCCAAACCATTAATTTGGTTTAAGGAATAAGCACTCCACGATTGATCAGGTGCACAGAATAACAGATAAAATCGAAAAAGCATTTGAAGAGAAAAAGATATGCTCTACTATATTTCTCGATATAGCACAAGCTTTCGATAAAGTATGGCACAAAGGACTGATCCATATATTGCAAAAGCATCTGCCTAAGCAATATTCAGATATTCTAGAATCTTACATACATATTGCAGCGATTTTTTAGAATTAAACAAGATGATTACTCCACACTGAGAGAAATAGATGCTGTAGTGCCACAAGGTAGTGTGCTAGACCCTGTATTATATCTTCTGTTTACCAGGGATCTGCCAAATAGCGATGAAAGAACCGTGGCAACAATTGCAGATGATAGTGCTATCCTTGCTGTGGGAGAAAATGTCGAAGAAGCGACAAAAAAGCTACAGATGGCAGTAAATAACATATAAAAAAGGACAAAAAAATGGCAAATTAAATTAAATGACCTAAAGTCGGTCCATATTAATTTCACGAATAAGAATGTTCAGCATATCCCAGTGTTCATAAATGGTAATACAGTAGAATATGCAAACACCGCCAAATATCTAGGCATGACCATAGATGCAAAACTGCGCTGGAAACCGTATGTAAAGAACAAAAGAGGGGAACTGAACATGCGTTACAATAAAATGTATTGGCTTATCGGGAGATACTCTTGTCTCTCAAATTACAATAAACTGCTTCTTTATAAGCAAATATCAAAACCAGTATGGACCTATGGGCTCCAGCTATGGGAATGCACATGCAAAACAAATTTACAAAAAATACAAACATTCCAAAATAAAGTACTACTTACTTACTTATCAGGCCAGCGACCCTTGGAGGGTCTGAGCCTGAACTAATGCCGCTTTCCATCCTTTACGGTCTCGGGCACGCTGCTTCCAATTTATAGAACAATGCTTCTGGCGTCCGCGATTGCCTGATCTTTAAACCGGAGGTTCGGTCTTCCTCTTCTTCGTGAACCAAGTGGCTGGGATTCGAAGATCCTCTTAGCTGGAGCATTCTCGTCCATTCGCTCGATGTGGCCGAGCCATTGCAGTCGACGGATTTTTGCCTTCCGGACTTCATCCACATCTTTGTACAGCTCGTAGAGTTCGCGGTTATATCTACTCCTCCATTTGCCCCCCTCACAGACTGAACCAAAAATTCGACGTAGGATTTTTCTTTCGAAGGATTTCAAGATCTGATCCGCTGTCTAACTTATCATCCAGCATTCAGCTCCATAAAGCAGGACTGGCAAGATCAGAGTTTTGTAGAGCAAGATTTTGGTCCTTCGGGTAAGGAGTTTGGACCCTAGTTGTTTGGACAAACCGAAGAAGCAGCAGTTGCCTAAGGTCGAATCTCCACTAGGGTGTCATTTGTGGAGTTTATGTTTGCCCCGAGGTAGGTAAACTCCTTCACTGCCTCAAAATTATAGATGCCAATTGTTAGGTTTTGACCTAGACGGTGTTCGACGGATCGGTTTCTGGTAGACAGCATATACTTTGTTTTATCCTCATTTATCGTTGGACCAACTCGTTGGGCTTGTTCTTGTATTGCCGTAAAAGCCTCAATAATGGCACGCTGGGACCGGGCGATGATGTCGATATCGTCTGCGTATCCCAGCAGCTGGATGGATTTGTTAAATATAGTGCCTTCTGTGTTTACGCCGGCCTTTCGCACTATCTGCTCCAGCACAAGATTAAAGAAGTCACACGACAGCGCGTCTCCTTGCCGAAATCCGGTGCATGTTTGGAATAATTCGGAGGTTCTGTTCCCAAACTGCACGGTGCATTGCGAGTTCTCTAGCGTGGCGCGACACAACCGGATCAGTTTTCTCGGGTTCCCGAATTCGGCCATCGCGTTGTATAGTTCGGTGCGATGAATGCTGTCGTATGCGGCTTTGAAGTCGATGAAAAGATGGTGAGTATCGACTTGGAACTCGTTGGTCTTTTCCAGGATTTGCCGAAGTGCGAAGATTTGGTCCATCGTCGATTTGCTGGGCCGGAAGCCACACTGATAGGTGCCGATGAGTGTGGCGCAAAACGAATTATGATCGCAAAGAAGACGAACAAAAACAAACTCTACACACGGGTGATTGGAATCGACAGCTGTAGCAGTACTAAGGGCAGCAGCACCAGCAGTACTAAAAGCAGCAGCACCAGCAGTTCTAAAAGCAGCAGCAGGGGACCCGGTATATATCTATATATTAATACGTAAACATCGAAACTTTCGGTACCATTTACCACGATTCTACTGAACTGATTTTCATAAATTATATACCGTTAGCAAGGTCTTTCTTTGCAGATTTGCAGAATGATTGTTATTTAAAGTCGGATAAATAATAAAGGTAATAATCGCAATTGAAAGTCAAGTCAACACATAGGCAATTATACATACAAAAGGCACACGTACAGTATAAAGCCACCACTCTTATGAGAAGGGAAAAACAACAATAACACAGTAGGCGTTGAGAGGATGACTGGAAAATAGAAATCTTGCGCGAGTTTCTCGCTTTTGCGCAGAGAGAGCATCGAAAATTGTGCTCTCTTTTATTGACTGGAAAGTGACATGTACGAATCGGCTGAACTTTCTCGATTTCCTTTCAGATTTTATCCTTTCGATTTTTACTTAAACGTACACCTACCTGTTTAACTTGGAAAAAATCGAACTCCGATGAACAAACCACTTTATTGGTGCACACCCCTTTTTGTGACAACATTTAAGTACTTCTTGCAATAATTCTATGTGTAATTAAAATGGGTTCAATTAATAAATATATAGGTACACATTTACATAAAAAGAAACATACTGCTTTAATTTTTTCAAAGTTTCAAATTCATATTTTCGAGTCAAACTCATATCAGCAAAACATTCTTTTTTCTTTTCAAGGCCATAAGTGAGAAGCAAACAGTTTCAAAAAACGTGTCATTACCATACTTCACGCATTTTCTCTACCCTCGGTTATCACATTTGGCAACATAAACTCTTTATCTTTTCAATAAATTTAGCCCAATCCCATTCAAGGATCTCATCAGTAGGCGTTGACGATCGACGATTTTTCTCCTGTTTTGGAAATGTCACTGGAAATGAGAAAACCTGGCCGAGTTTTTCGAATTTGATTTTTGTTTGGTTTTTTGAAACTGTTTACTTCTCAGTTATGGCGTTGAAAAGAAGAAAATATTTTTGCTTATATGTGTTTGACTCGAAAATATGAATTTTAAAATTTTAAAAAATTAAATCAGCATGTTTCTTTTTATGTAAATGTGTACCTTCATATATTTATTTATGGAACTCTTTCATTACACACACAATTCGTGCAAAAAGTATTTAAATGTTGTTACAAAAAGGGGTGTGCACCAATAAAGTGGTTTGTTCATCGCAGTTAGATTTTTTTCAAGTTAAACAGGTAGGTGTACATATAAGTAAAAATCGATAGGATAAAATCTGAAAGGAAATCGAGAAAGTTTAGCCGATTCGTAAATGCCATTTTCCAGGGAATAAAAGAGAACAAAATGTTCGATGCTCTCTTTGAGCAGCTCTCCATGTCGCTTTTGATTTGAAAAATTGAAACGGACTATGCTGTTCCCTTTATTGCTCTTTTTTTCTTCGTTCTCTTTTATTTTTATTTTTTTATTGCTGTATTTGTTGTTGCTTTTTCTCTTACAAATTAAAATGTGTAATAAGTGCGCACATACGAGAATGGACAGGGTGTATTAGGTTTGTTAAAATTGTTTTATGACATCACCAAAATGTCTAATTTACAACTCTGTAGATAGTCCTGGAACATGTTTATTTAATGATTTCGTTGTGGTGCCTTGCGACGGTGGATGACCTAAATCCGCAGACGGGACAGAAATGGCAAATCTTCTGTTAATAAGAGAACATCGAACATTTTGGTACCTTTAACGTCGGTTCAGTCGAATTGTGGTACCTTTTTTAAGTATTTATTATGAAAGGAGGGGAATGAAATTTATATCATTCGAAAGGGAATGTGCCATAGATGTGTACAAGAAAGCATGTGTGTATGTTGCCGTTAACCCTTTCAGATTTTATTTTGATTAAACAAATATGATATCTGATTGCAGATTTGTAATTAGCGGCCCTAAAAACCTTGGTAAACCAATTTCCAAAATGTTTGATCAATAGAAAAATATATGCCGCAAAAGGATAAGGCAGGTAAAATAAAGTGAACATACACACATGATTTACCGATACAAAAAGCTTTAGCAAATAAAATGAAAGCATTTTGATCACCCTGCACGGGAGAATATTATAAAAAAAAGTTATGCTATAGTCCGTTTCAAATCACTCGAAAACCGTCGTCCGAGGGTAGAGAAAATGCGTGAAGTATGAACTATTACTTTTTTCAGTGAACATGATAATGACAATTTCATTAAACATGTTTACTTCTCAGTTATGGTGTTGAAAAAAGAAGGAATGATTTGCTCATAGGAATTTGACTCAAAAAAATGTCTATGGAAATTTAAAAAAATTAAAGCAATGTGTTTATTTTTGTCTAAATATGTACATATAACTTTGTGGTCCAATTGAACCCTTTTTTATTACACGTATAGAAATCATTTAGATTTTGTCAAAGAAGTTTTATTACTCATAATTGCGAATATTAATTTTCATAACCAATTGGACAAGAAACGGAAAAAATGAGGGCAAAAGGGGTTTCCAAGTCAAGCAGGAAGGTGATAGGATGTGTAAGTAAAAATCGATGGGATAAAATATGAAAGGAAATGGAGTAAGTTCAGCCGTTTTAAAAATGCCACTTTCCAGGCAGCAAATGAGAGCAAATATTTCGAAACAATTCCCAATTATTCCTGCATTTGCAATGGCAATTAATAAATCTCAGGGACATTTGAAAGAGTTAGGATTTTATTATGGCAACCAGTTTTTACGCATGGACAGTTAGTTATATGTTGAATCAAGTAGAGTTCGATTTTTCGATGATTTGACATTTTATGTTTCTAAACATAGTGAACAAGGTCATTTAGCGAAATATGAAAGAATATTTACGAAAAATATATGTAGTTTACACTGAAGTTTTGAATCGTTAAATTCATTTCATAACTGTTCATTTCATTCAAATGGAATTATCATTTATTTTTATTCAATTGCTATATTACTCTACCGTTTAATAGTTGATTTATTTACTTTAAAGAAATCTTATAAAGGGTGGTTAAATTTTAAGGGCCGAAGTTGAATGTGAACCACACCTAAACGTCAAGTTTTTTTCTGCATTTCATTTGACATTTCTCAATTTCAGACTAATTCATACACAATCGAGCAACGCGTTAAAGTTATTCAGGCTTATTATGAAAATGGGCGTTCAAATTAAAATGCATATCGTGCACTTCGTGATTTTTTCGGTCAATTTAATCGTCCAAATGTGCGTACAATCGGAAAAATCGTGCAAAAATTTGAGCAAACCGGGTCTGTAGGAGATGTGAAAACACCAATGCATGCTCGCACAGCTCGTACTGCAGAAAATATTGCTGCTGTTCGCGATAGTGTGGCTGAAGTGCCGTCTACCTCAACTCGTCGTCTTGCCCAACAATTGCACCTCTCACGCTCGTCGTTGATGAACATTATGCATAAAGACTGGAATTTACGCGCTTACAAGGTGCAATTGACTCAAGAACTAAAGCTTCTTGACCATTTCAAGCGTCGTCAATGGTCAGAATGGTGGCAAGAAATGGCAACAGTGGATGATCAATTTTCGAAGAAAATCATCTTCAGTGATGAGGCACATTTTCACCTCAGTGGATTCGTCAATAAGCAGAATTGCCGCATTTGGGCGAATGATAATCCAAGAGTGATTGTCGAAAAACCAAAAACCATCCGCAAAGAGTGACTGTTTGGTGCGGTTTATGAGCTGGCGGCGTCATAGGGCCGTATTTTTTCCAAAATGAGGCCGGTCAGGCAGTTACTGTGAATGGTGTTCGCTATCGTGAGATGATAACGAACTTTTTGGAAGATATGGATGTGGGCGATATGTGGTTTCAACAGGACGGTGCCACTTGCCACACAGCTAACGAAACAATGGCTCTTTTGCGGGAGAAATTCAATGGCCGAGTTATCTCACGTCGTGTTGATGTTAATTGGCCGCCACGATCATGCGATTTGACACCGTTGGACTTCTTTCTTTGGGGTTATTTGAAAAAAAAGGTGTACGTCGATAAGCCAGCAACAATTCAAGAGCTAAAGGATGAGATAATTCGGCATATTAACGGCATATAACCTCAATTATGCCTTAGCGTCATCGAAAATTTGGACCATCGGATGGAGGTGTGCCGCCGAGGTCGCGGCGGCCATTTGGCCGATATTTTGTTCCATACATAATTGAACCATACCAATATTATTACAATAAAAAGAAATGACAACTATTTCCTAAATAATTTGTGTTTTATTCAAAATCAACATCGGCCCTGAAAACTTAACCACCCTTTATTTTGACTAAATTTTTGCATATGCATGCAAATAAATTCCAATTTATTATGTGAAAAACAAATTCAATTTCATTACAATTGGTCGAATTTCGACCACAGGTGATACTAGTATAAATAAAAAAACTACCCTTACGCAACTGGACAAAACAAAAATTAAATTAAATTAAATTAATTCCAATTTAAATTTTTGATTCCATACAAACTTGAACAACCTGTATCTCCCCTTCTGGAGTAAAAATTCGGAAAAAAGGGCCTATGTCCTTCTCATTGTTTTTCTGAATAGTTTAAAAGAAAAGCCAAGTCAATTGGTTGAAAATTACGTGAGTTATAATTAAACGCACATAATATCAACTTAGTTTCATATAGTAGATGCAAATATGTATATACACATGGTCCCAAAATTATTCGCACAAAGCTTCATTTTCAGAAAACAATCAAATAAAATCTATTCTTTATTATAAAATGCAGTGCTTTAATACTTTATTAATATTTTTGACTTCATTATAACAAAATTATTTACAAAAAAAAACAAATTTTATCTCTAAATATGGAAAAAATAAGTTCAATAAAAACAAATTCCCTTCTCCTAATCCCTCACCCATAAAACAAACATCTACCCTTAATTAACAATTAAATATTAGTTTTAAGTTTTAGTCCTAAGTCTTAGCTTTAAGTTCCGCTTGTATTAAGCCTAAATAAATAAATAAATAAATAAATAAATAAACACAAAATTATTCGCACAAAGTTAATAAAGGTGGAAAACTAAATAAAAATCAAATAACGGATGGTGCATTAGTAACTTGTTGCACTTCTTTTGGCTCTAATTACGGCCTGTAACCGTTTAGGCATACTATCAACCAGTTTTTTAGTTAGATTTGGGCTTATAAGGTCCCATTCCCGCTGCAGTGCTTCTTTCAGTAAGGCTTTGCTACTTATGACCCGATTTCTTATCTTTCGCTCCAGCTCTGCCCATAGGTGTTTGCTAGGATTGATGTCGGGTGACTGTGGGGGTGTTTTTAGCTGTGAACGTGAATTGAAAAGCAGCCACATTTTGACGGCGTGGGCAGTATGTTTCGGGTCGTTGTCTTGTTGAAAGACATAACTCGACTCTAGTCCCATTTTGGTGGCGCTTTGTTGGAGATTTCTTTTCAAGATGTCAATGTAATGATATTGATTCATTATTGTTTCAATAAATTCCATTTGGCCAACTCCGCTTGCAGACATACACCCCCACATCATAACATTTCCACCACCGTGTTTCACAGTTGCTTGAAGATGAGCTTCCCTCAGGGCTGTATTTGCTTTCCATCGTTGACAAACGAATTAAACTTGCTTTCGTCACTAAAAATTACCGACTTCCAAAAGTCTGGACCTTTGCTTATATATTCTTTGGCGAATGCAAGTCGTTTTTGTTTGTTGACTTTAGATATGAAAGGTTTGCGACGTGCAATTCTCCCATTAAAAGTGTGCGACCTTAAAGTTCGCCTTACTGTTTCAACAGAGAGGGGTTTATCTTAGATTTTGGACATCTCTGCGGTCAACAACTTAACAAGTGTCTTAGGGTTTTGTTTGATTTTACTAAGAATATACCTCTCATTGAACTCTGATAATATTTTTTTTTCTGCCTCTACCTTTCTTATTTTCCAAAGTTCCTTCGTTTCTGAACTTGTGAATAACATCTCTTACTACAGTAAAAGATCTGCCAACAAGATCACCGGTCACCCGATATGTTTTTCCTTCACAAACTAGCTTAAGAATAACTTTCCGCTCTTCCAAATACGTTTCTTTTTTTTTCTCCCATGTTGCCTTTTTTAAAAAATTTTCTGATTTTTTTTCTCAATATTTACTTCAAAATAGATTCCTTTTAACGCGTGTTGTAGCTATTACGTCGCTCAGCAGAATAATATAATATATATATAAGTTATAGCAACGTATCTCACTATCAACGAACGCGCACATTCCACATTCAATCGCGGCTATCCAACCCAGCCCCGAATCTTTCAAAGACCACTATCATGTTTCTTAAATTAAATTATGATATCTTTCCCACATAAATTGTGATTGCACAGATGATTCGGAGAACTGCACTGTAAGTGTCTGCACTTCTGCAGCGTCAAATAACAGATGCATTTCTCGGAATTATCTCGGCAAAGGTAGTTTTTGCACTTTGTCCAAATTTTCTTAGAGTTAGTTTTTTATCACCCTCAGAAACAATAGCACATAGCGCTTACATAAATTGTACTTCGTGTTCGTTGATTCTTTTATAATTCATTTACTTAGTGTTAAAATAAATTGTACTTCGTCGATGTTAATAAATTTGTAATTTCGTTAATTCATTTGGAATTCATTTACAATAGCACACAGTGCTTACATAAATTGTACTTCGTGTTCGTTGATTCTTTTATAATTCATTTACTTAGTGTTAAAATAAATTGTACTTCGTCGATGTTAATAAATTTGTAATTTCGTTAATTCATTTGGAATTCATTTACTTATACCCCAAGTGTTTGTGCGAATAATTTTGTGTCTGGTTTTTTCTGAGAATATTCAAAAAAACGTCGGCAGACTACCGTTAGGTTTTCTTGGTAAAGTCTTTCGCGTGAAATATTAGTTCTGGATATATAGGAAAAATGTTGGACATGAAAAAAAAAAAGTTTTTTATGTCGCACTTTAAAAGAACGACATAAACGCAGCTGCAAAGTTGCTGCGAATAATTTTGGGACCATGTGTACGAATATTTAATTTGTGGATTATTTTCAGACAAACTGGAAACTTCAGTGAACCAATCCCCGGCTTAGAGGATTTGTCGTCTCCAATAAGTCCGGATGTACCCATATTTGATTACGTGGACGTTGATGCTGACGTTACTCCCAGGAAAAGTAGGGGAGAAAAAAGAAAAGCAGAAGACGATTTGAAATCGTTTCTGGGAGGGTTAAACGAAGCAGTTACGACCCATCTAGGTGCGGCTGCTCCTGCCCTAGACATCGATGAGGAGTTTATGCTCAACATGGCAAAAAGGATGAAGCCATTAGAGGGGTTGACATGATCCGGTATACCGGACGGTCATTTTTTCAATGTGAACGCAACAAACGGTTGGATCGACATACCGGACCATTCGAACGCGTGTTGGTTCGGCCTGGAGGAAATTTCATTTTCGAAAATATTGAAAGTGTGCGGTTGTGCGCGGATAATTAAAAGGTCTGGCTGTGCGAACTCGTGTCTGACCGTGTGATGAGCATATACCTGATAAATATCCTTTGAGGGTAAATACTGAGGGTATTTACCAAAATGGGTATTTGAGTATTTATGTGGGTATTTATTTTAAGTGATGTATATTGGATGCATCGTTTTTATTTAATTAGAAGCAAGCAAAAAAGGAATCTTTTGAATTTATTAGATGGTTTTGTAAAGAAATTTTCATCAATTAAGACCACTGCACCAATTGCAATAAAAAAGTTATGTTTACTAACGCAATGTGGTGGTAAGTCGTTCCTTGGGTGAGATAGAATCTCTCATATTCATATTTCATATTCATGTTTTCATATTTTGTCATTTAATAAATGGTTTTACTTTCGCCAACAATTTATTATACGTTTCCGCGTCCATCTTGGGAAAATTCTGTACTCCGCTGGATAATCCACCCAAATTCGCTTCCATTTTCTTTCTTCGATTTCTTTTTTTTTTCTGAAATTGTATCTATCAGAAGCGCTGTTACGAGTCCACCATCTCTGAAATTCACTTGAAAAGTGAAGTCTGATGGCACGGCCGGACCATTCGAACGCTAATGACATTGATCTGTCCGGTAACCATACTGCAAGCCGGTCCGGTATACCGGATCATGTGAACCCCCCTATTACCACAAGCAGTCCATATTCGCCTACACGCCGAAATATTAGCGGATATTAATGAGGAAGTCCTCAAGTTATGCTTTTAAGTGTATTTGTGTGTATGGTTTTTTATTTTATTGTAAATAAAAGTGAATGTAAAGAAAAAGGAAGATTATTTTTTAACAAAAATTTATTTCAGATCTTATTATTATAAAGGTACTCTTTTATTTTTTTCTCGCATACCAAAGGCAACTTGCGAAGAGTTGTGTGAACCAATTGATTTACATTTGGCCAGATGTGTAACCTCCCTTCGCCAGAGGCCCTCTGTAATAATACCGTTTTAATCGCAACGGTCGATGAATTCTGGGGTGCAATAGGCTGTATCATTTATTTTGACAAAATTATGCAAGACCACGGCAGCCTTAACTACTTTGTCAGCATTGCTAGGCAGCATATTGTCACATATCACTCTGTGACCCCCACCCACTGAGAACAAAGAAGTCTTTTGCCACGTTGTTTGTTACCAAACAACAAGCGTTGCAAAGATCTTCGTGAGAGTTGATTGCTCTCTCCAACATTATATTCTCAGAAGATAAAGTTGGAGAGTTTGCTTATCGTAGGTTTAGTTTAGATCGTAAGGTAGAACGTAAGTCTAGTTTTAATTCTAGTTGTCTTTGAGGCCAGTTGAGTTTTTTTTAGTTCGTAAGATTGTGCTGTGGCACGAACAACCACAATTGTTATTATTAATAAAAAAAACGTAAAAGTATTTGTTGTGTTTTAATCAACCAATAAGTTATATAAAACTATATTTAGTGTTATTCCCAGAATCCGCCATTTTGCGACCAATATTCCGAAGGCATTCTCTATAATCCGTCGAGCCCGAGAAAGTCTTTTGTTAAAATTATACTTCTCATCCTCGAGTAATTTGCCGGGGTAGGGGCGCATTAAGTAAGGCTTCAAAGGAAAGGAAAAGCAGCATCACCGACCATGTAATGATTGCAAATGTAATTGGAATTCGGAAGTTGAGTGGGTGGTGGAAAGTTTAGATCACCAGTTAACATTTTTTTCCTAAACGATGATTTTGCAAATATTCCACCATCACTCTGACTTCCATAGGCTCCGACTTCAACTGCAGTAAAAGTGTAGCTAGCATCACAAGCGGCAAGAAGAACTATCGAATGATGTCCTTTGAAATTGAAATATTCCGATCCAGCTCCTGGTGGGCAGCGAATATTGATATGCTTTCCATCGATAGCAGCAACACAATTGGGTAAATTCCACATAGCTTCGAAGTCAATTGCCATGCGCTTCCAATCACTTTCGGTTGGCTGTGATAGGTAAGAGGGTATCAGGCAGGTCCAAAGAATATCGCATGTTTCATAGATGATATTCGCAACTGTTGAGTAGCCCATTCGGAACATCCAAGCCAGGACCTGCTTCGGTACTCCTTGTGACAGATATCTTATGAAAACATGTTGTAAATGAAAAATTAAACAATGTAATTTCAAGAACCTACAATAGAACTAAAAATAGTCAAGCACTTGGTTCAATAGGCTTTCTCCATGACGCCTTCTCCAAATGGGGTTCAATAAGCTCACGGAGTTTTTGAAACGCTTGAGAAGACATCCTCGTTATTTTGAAAAAATGCTCCAGATCACTTTCTTGCATTTTTTTCAATCTTGCTTCTATGCAAAGTTAGAAGCCGTCCTCATCTCTATTTAAATTTAGCTGCCGAACCCACCAACGCCTCTCAGTCCGCACTTTTCCTATGTTTGATACTGCCATATACCCACAATAGGCTACGTATGCTACTTTGGCAACAAATGCCACTTTTTCTATTTTATTATCCATATTTTCAATTAAGAAATCGAACACAAAAAAATAAATAAATATTGTTGGCAAAAAACTTAAGTTTTTTTATGACATTTCAGATGTGTCATTTCAAAGCCTTCTTCAAAGCGGTTGGAACGTAACGGTACCAAAGCCGAAACCGAAGCGACATTGTGTTTTAGGCATTACTGCTTGGACGTACTTCAACCATGTGTCCAAGATCGATGAATTGCTTCATAAAGGTGGTATACTCCTTCTTCAGTTTTTCATTTGTGTTGAATTTATTTTCGAGTTGACGCAGCCTGGCTATTGCTTTGTTTCTTGATTCTCCCAATGCGTTAACTCCGGATTGAACGGTATGCAAACCCCGTACCTGCCATCTGGATTCCAGTAATGTGTTTTTTCATATAACGCTTCACATTTCTGATCATCTGGCGTTTGATGATTTTGATCAGCGACTTCTTCCAATTCCCAAAATCGTTCGATATGCTTCTCAAGGGATGTTTGCACTACCATTCCGGTAATTCTGTTGTCATCACTGGGTTTTGCTGGAGTTCGGTCTGTGATTAGCCAACCTAACTTAGACCTTTGCGCTAAAGTGGAGCATCTCGGCCCTTTCTTTATTCCATCACGCATGATGCCACCATATATGTCAGCTCCGATTATCATATCAATATGTCCAGGAACATAAAATGTTGGATCGGTCAATTCAAGATTACTGAGCTGAATAGGAATTTCATTGATCTTGTTTTTATCGGGCATGAGTTAAGTAAGGCTTGGCAACACAAGCGCTGAGACCAACAGTTAGAACTCTGATTTGAATCTTGGTTCGATTGTGACTTCCACCTTATTGCGGGCTATTCCAGCATCAGTTGCTCCTAACCCACTTATTTTTGTGTAGATCTTCTGTTTCGGCAAACGTAAGGACTGGACTGCTTCTTCTGTAATGAGTGTCGCTTGGGATCCTGGCTTTATGAGTGCCCTTAATTCTCTGCGATGTCCATCAATGTTGGCTCCGATAACGGTTGCTGTTGCGAGTAGTACACTTTGGCTCTGATGACCATAGTGAGATTTAAGTTGCTGCGATTGAGTTGGGACCGAGTAAGGTTGATCGAACTGTCGTCTTCCGGGATAATTCTCCTGATGCAGCAATGTATGGTGTTTTTTATTACATTGTTTGCATGTTCGTAGACTGGAGCACGTAACGTTCTTGTCATGTCTCCGACAGTTTGTGCAGAGCTTGGCCTGTTTGACTTACTCACATATTTCCTTTGGAGGCCAGTTCATGAATTTTCTGCATGAGTAGATGTTGTGATCATCCTTGCAAAACATGCAACTAGATTTTGCTGCTAGATGGTAGTTTCGCACAGACATCTTACTTTCATCTCTATATGGTTTTTGTCGAATAATTCTTCTTGCGTTGGTACCTTATTTGGGCTTTCTATTCCTTGTTCAAAAAGATTTCTACTCTCCGGATCCAGTGCCTTAACAACTTGGTGGACAATGATTGGTCCCCAAGAAGAGGTCTCAAATCCCATGTTTTTAAGAGCTGCAAGACCTTCTTTGTTCGCATCTAGGATTGCCTTCAAATGGCTTGCTGTAGATTGGCCTCCCTGATTGCTAGACTTGAAGATTCTATCCAGGTGCATCGATACGATTTTCCTCTCATTGTCGTAACGTCTCTTGAGAGTTTCCCATGCACTCTGGTAGTTTTCACTAGATATTGTGAAGTGCTGAATGAGATGGAGTGGTTCACCTTCTAGATGAGTTTTCAGGTACTCCATCTTTTCGGTAATATCTAGCGTAGCCTTGTTGTGGATAATGGTTGTGAAAATGTCACAAAATGAATGCCACTCTAAAAAGTTTCCTCTGAACGTAGGAATTTTTAGTTGGGGTAATCTCGCCTCTGATGGCCTCGACGGCATTCGGTAGAGACATTGATTGATGTCTTTCTTCACGTCATTGTACTCCGTTTTTGTCACATAGGGAGTACATAGGTCCCTTTCCGACGCTTGAGTCATGAATTTATCATGATTTTCCGTCAGATTCCGCAACTGGTCCAGCAATTTTTTTTGCTGGTAGTTGCAAACCTCTTTTGTGTAGTTTTCAAAAGTCTCCTCAAAATCCTCAGTATTGCTAATGATAGCCTCTATTTTAATTTTAATCTTGCGCAGTCTTTGCGTCTGGAGACTGTTCTCTTCAGGATTTTCGGATGTCCTTGATGTACTTGGCTGACTCGTTTCTTTTTCTGAATGAACTGTGCTGTCTAGCAGCAGTTTGAAAGTTTCATACATCTCCTTGACTTTCAGAAACGTATTTTTTTGTATGTATGACGTCTCTGCTTTGACGACTGATTTTATTTTTTCGTGATTTTCACGAAATTCATCCCATATTTCTTTGGCACGCTGGAGACGTTCTTCCTTGTTCCTCTGCGTTTTTCTGGATGAACTATCCTTTTTAAAGTTCCTAACTGCATTTTTCAGCTCCTCTGCTAGAGCTTTCTGCCTTATGACGATGATGATTACGTCTGTTTCGTCTGTCATGTTCACTGCACTTCACTTAACTTGATTTTTGCTTGTTCACTTTTACCAGTGTCTGAAGCCTTGGTAACGCTTATTCTTTACCAGTGTTAGTAGCCTGATAACGCCAATTCTCTACCAGTGTTAGTAGCCCTGGTAACGCTTTGATATTAGTCGACTGTTTCTTTTTTTTGCTTTTGAAGGCTTCGAAGGACCAATGTTCACTTCACAATTTCTCAATTCAGTAAAGACCCCTTACCTCTTGCAAGAAAACGAGTATTGTTGTTGAAGGCTCAGTGAGAAAGAGAGCTGTTTCTTTATTTCTAATGCTTTAAATACTAAAATTATGCTAACATTGCAAATTATGATACACTAGCTGACCCGGCGAACTTCGATCCGCCTAAAATTGATTAAAGCATTAATGTATATTTCGAAAGTCGAGCTTCCCTATTGTTTGAAAGAATAAAACTCTTTTGGAATTAAATTGAATTCAATGCATTTTATTTACATGGAAAATCGATTTCACACATATCAGGTCACTGCAACCCTTTATGATGAACAACGTTGTTTGTTTTGTTGTCCGGTGCGTAAACAAACAATGTAGACGGCTTTCCGACACGCGAACACGCCACGTACAATTGTCCATGCGAAAAGCAAAGAAATTCTAGATTCAGGCCACACACTTGCAACGATTGGCCTTGCGATTTGTTAATTGTCATAGCGAATGCGAGTCGAACGGGAAACTGAATGCGCTTAAACTCGAACGGCAAATCGGTCGATATCATTGGAATTTTTGGAATGAGAACTTCCTCGCCTTTGAACTTGCCTTTGATTATGGTGGCTTGGATGACATTGTTCGTGAGTTTATTCACTGCCAACCTGGTTCCGTTGCACAGTTTCGGTTGGTTGAGATTGCGCAGTATTATTATGACAGAGCCGACTTTGAGTTGCAAAATGTGCGGTGGTAGACCGGACACATCCAATGAATTCAAAAATTCAATTGGATAGTTCGTTGCTTCGTCATCATTTGTTACGCGATCAACCCATTTGAACGAAAACAGTGTGCCTGCGATTTGATTTTGAATAATGAAATTCAAATCGTCGACATCCTTATTCTTCGCAGCTAATATCGCACGTTCACTCAGCCAATCGTTGTTCAAATAATTGCGACCGATGTTCGGGAACACTTTGCTGATGAGTTCTTCCTTCGATGATGTTAATTCACAAAAATTCGGCGGAAACGAAATCAAGCCAGTTGCAGCATTAACCAGAACTCGGCCATTTCCAATTGGCAACAGTTGTTTTGAGAAATCAACGGCTGATGGATCTTCTTTATGTATCGCCACAAATACGATAATTTCAGGCAAGCGTTGAGTTCATTTGCCGGCGTTGATCGCGGGATGACCGGTAAAGTTTGACGGAAATCGCCGACCAGCAGTATCATTGCGCCTCGAAAGCGTCTCGCATTGTTCCGCAAATCTTTCATTGCCTCCAATGCTCGCTTATGTGCCATTGTGCATTCATCCCAGTTATCATTTTGCATGTTAACACCTTTGCCATCGCAGAGTTTCTTGAAATGTTGCATGTTGGTTCGTCATTCATCTGAAGATTCAATGGAAATTTAAACGCTGAATGAGCCGTCAAACCGCCTTCCAGAAGAGGCGACCACAAGCGCGATGTCGGCTCTTGACCGAATTGAAGCCAAAATCAACGAAATGAGGAATGTTTTGCCAGTTCCACCAGATGCATCGAGGAAGAATATGCCGCCGTTTCCGTCGTCAACCGCATTCATCAATGTGTCGTACACGTTCTTTTGCTGGGGATTCAACAGTGGGACATTTGTGCGAACTGTTTCTGTCAAAGCGTCTGGATCGAAATCTCGCTCGCGCCGCAATTCTCGATTACATGCATCGTGCATCGAGCGATTGGGGGCTAGCATTCCCAATTTACGCACATGAGCTGACACATGTCATCGATCAATATCAGTGCCTCGTTGCGGATCTCATAGTTCATGTAAAGCTCCGAATTCGATGTCGTTTTTTTAACTCTAAGCAAAATATCGTCAGCCATGCCGTCCTTGTATTTGTCCCATAAATTGAGTGCGTTCGATGGAAAACATGTCAAGATGATGATAGCGAACAATGTACGAATTTGAGTCGCGGGCGCAGAAATTGTAGCATCGGCGAGTGTTGCGTCCGAATTATTGTCGTTGGCAGCAAATTCATCCGCTGACAGGCTTCTCGAAATGTGGCGCACAGCACACCATCAACAGCCCGCAGGATCTTGAACGAAGTTGGACCACGTACATTGACCAAAAGCAATCGCAGATAGAAGCAGTCGTCATTTTTCGGATGAACAGTATAGATGCGACCAAGCGCATCAGTTGAATACGCATCCGCGTATCCGGCAACAGTTTGCCCTTGTATTCGGCGTTGGAATTTTTTGGACGACGCATTCCAAGTGTAATAGCGAGGCATTTCCGAATAGAGCAGCGTTCTGTTCCGTGAAATATACACGTTGACCATTCTCCAAGTGAACAGCCAAATCTAGAATAGTCGGATGACGTTCGTGTAACGAAAAGGAAAAGATTTTCGAAATCGCTTCATTGCAACTGACAACGGCCCAATTGATAGCACGACACTTCGTCATTCTTATCTGGACGTTCAATGCAAAAATACCGCTATGTCGGTTCCTTTGTTGACGTACTTGCAAACGTATTTGATGGACTTCACCAAATTGCAATATTCAACATTGATGTGCGCTTTGAATACTTTGGACAGAATTGGACAATATGGAACAATCCAAGTGTTGTCTTTCCCTTTCACTTTGTCATCTGGTGATCGCCGCCGATACAATGGGTATCCGTCGTTGCCAGTGATTGTCTCTGCCAGGCGTGAATGTAGATATCGCTAAGAACATTTAGTTCCGACCATGCATGGCCAATCTGGATTGTGATTTCCGCAGGGGCCATGAATCATCTGCGAAGTTACGACTTCATACAATTCCGCGTCGGCTTCTTGATCGGGTATTTCGGCACTAATTATTGAATTGATTTGGTCAGATAGGATTTTCTCAATCAACCAAAGCAGAAGGTGGGCATGCGGCAATCCTCGCTTCTGCCATTCGACCGAGTACATCCTGCAATGCGGTTGTCCAAAAATATTGTGCTTAACGATGAAGTCTATGATCGTTTTGAGTTTTTGTTTGAAAACTCGTGCGGTGATGTCGTGGCGGTCGCTCGAAGTTTGCCCGGGAAATAAGAGCTGGGTAATTTCTGGCCATTTCGGATTAAAGGTAAACGTGAGGAATAAGTCGGGCCGTCCGTAATGCCGCACATTTGTCATTGCGTCCTGCGCATATTCGTGCATATGCCTCGGGCTTCCAACATATGTCGCTGGAAGAATTGTCAACCGGCCGATGTTTGCTGCTGCTGTATCTCCATCCAAATTGATGGCATCTCTCAAGTGGATGTACTCTTCCGAACGCAATTTACTTTGATTTAATCGAATGAAATTGAGGCGTTCTGTTTCTATCTTGACATACATGTCGACGCAATACTGTTGAAACAATCGGCGATATCTTAACAGATGATTGTCGATATCCTGGCGAATCATCAAGCTTAATGCATAGAAGTGCATGCTGCTGACCTTTTTATTTGTTTCATAGCCTGAAAGATAATCGTATTGTTAGTTGGTAATAAAGATATTTCAGAAAACTCAGCAACTAACCGGCGTCGTAAGACCGGTGGGTCTCCATGACGCGTTGAAACTGTCCGTTATCACGTCGCTTGAGGACTATGTCGCGTGATTCCATATTTCCGCCAACAATCACCACTGCTACTTCGTCAATTGTGGGAGCATTGAATTTTCGTACATGGGCGCCACCTGGTCTTTTGTCTGCGCTGATGATGATTTTTTAATGATTATCCACTACAAATTGATCTTAAACATTGTTTCCACGACGGGTGGCTATTACTAGACAATCTACTTCCATACGATCGGCTCTTTCTTCTTGCGAAAACGCGCCACGCATGTTAGCCATTCGTAAACGGGCTTGTTCATTGTGATGTACTCGCTGTTCTTCCGTTTCATTCGCACGTAGATTAGCCACCTGTCTCGTATTTCCGCTTCGTATCAATCGTCAATGTGGAAATAACGAATATACCACTAAGCTGTCAAATGTGAGTCTAAGAATGTAACGCCATCTGTTGGCGATCGCATTTTCGTGAGGGACAAAATTAGCCGATTGTCAATTCCGCAGTATTTGTCATTCCATAGAACAATATTTTCTCCTTCCCATACAAAATAGAATTTTCAGATATAGCCACCATCCACCCATGAAAATATAAAATTTCGCGTTTTGAAGATTTTTCAGCGGTGGATGGTCACCCAGTCGACCAGTGGATGGCATTTATAGTCGACCCATGTGCCACAAATTAATACATACAAATACGCCATACATGAATATTGTTCAGAAACAAAAGTGAAATCAACACGCAAATGTACAAGCAAACAAAGTACAACAAAAATTACACTTGAATTGTTGGTATATATTTATATTTTTTTCCAAGTCAGAACAATGGGTAACCAATTTAAGCGAAAAGTCGACCGCATAGCCTGCAAGTTTGGCCACCCCTGATATAGATATTGCTTTCACTGTCGCGCACTGTATTGTCTGATATTTCTGTTCTGCTCTATGATGCTTAGAGAAGGGCTACATATTCTAATAGAAATAGATTATGTACATTTTCACAGATTAGGCGTTGCTCAGGCTTACAACCTCTTACATTGCAATGATTATGTCAAGACTTTGTTTCAATCATATTTTGAGTCAGGAATGAGTCCTGCAGCAGTAAAAACATTTCATTAGATGGACTTGCCTCAAACTGATAAAACGGGGATTGTGGAATAATTCGCGAACGCTCAGAAAAACCCAACGCACAGGTCAACTTTTTATATACAAAATGACGAAAGGAACAGTGCGCTGAAAGAGTGTGAAAAGCGCCATAGAAATACTGAAGAAAAGGCAAGCGGAGCTTTTGGAAGAACACATGTATGTTAAAGACAATCCAATTATTGTCGTTAGTATTACGCCTATTATGATGAGAGTTTTTTTTTGATGGATTGGCTAATGAAATTATTTTCCTAGGCTCCAGCTTATCGTGTGGACTCCAGCTTATCGTGTGACCAGAGCAATCATGCGTAATCTTTTTCTTTGCCCCTTCATTGGAAAAAAATACCGAAGTATGATTTTTGCCTTCAGTTGTTATGACTGATCATTCAGCTGCAATGCGAAACGCTCTTCAATTGGTATTTCCGAGCAGCAAATTGTTATTCTGCATTTTTCATGTTACTCGCAACAATATTCACAAAGAAGATCACAAATTCAGTATGAATATGTTTCGAGACATTATGTTTTCTAAGACCGAAGAGCAAGTCAATGACTGTTTTACAAATAAATACTTTGTCCATGCAGTACAAACCAACGTAAAACTTATGAAGCATTTCAAAGACTTGTGGGAGAGACGTGAATGGGCTTAAGCTTTTCGTCGATCCATATTGCACAGAGGACACAACAACAATAGTTATTGTGAGGCCTTCTTAAAATATTGAAAGATATTGTCCGTCAGAGATGTAAAGCCTTAAATATGTGAGCTTTGGCAGATTTTGTGCTTAAAACATTTGAGACATATCACAGAAAACGGTTGCTATATTTTGTTAATTCAAGATCTCGAAAAATTACCCTAGATTATGTTATGATAAATTTGATTTTCTACTTTATCAGAATTCTTTTCCTTACTTATAGAATTGTTTTCCTTTTTTTTTTGTGATGTACTAATTCTTATTCCAATAATTTCCAAGTTCAATATAATACCGTGGTTGTTATTTAAACGCTTTATAAGATAGTCAACGTAAAAGCTTCGAAAAAAATATGGGCAGTACCACGTTGATGTGTAGAACTAGGATAACCTCTCCTTTATGTCTGCTATAGCCATTGAAATCCTACTTCAATACGTCATTGAGTTCGTTCCCGCCTGAGGAGACGTATTGAATTAGCATTTCAATATACGCTGCCGAGGCATAGAGATATTCCAGGGAACTGTAAACCAGATGAACTCGCCAAATATGGAACAACCGTACCCGTGCTTCCAGAAAAATGGCAACCTGGGTATACCCATCGCTACATAAACAACTCAAGCTAGGTGCTATCGAAAAAACTAATTCTACGTGGACAAGTGGTATAACGTGTCTAGTGACAGAGCAGATTTGGCCACGGCTCAACAGATCGCATATCAGATCCCTAATAGCAGCAGGCAAAATGGAGATACTATAAAAGGCGTTTTGATGAAAATCTTCCCTCTTAAACCCTCTGGAAAAATTTGCGTGAGTTGGGTGTCAGCCGCAAGAAAGTCCAGGAGGAGGAGGACCTTGATCCCAACCAACTCAATAGGCAGTTTATTTATATTTTTTTCCAAGTCAGAACAATGGGTAACCAATTTAAGCGAAAAGTCGACCGCATAGCCTGCAAGTTTGGCCACCCCTGATATAGATATTGCTTTCACTGTCGCGCACTGTATTGTCTGATATTTCTGTTCTGCTCTATGATGCTTAGAGAAGGGCTACATATTCTAATAGAAATAGATTATGTACATTTTCACAGATTAGGCGTTGCTCAGGCTTACAACCTCTTACATTGCAATGATTATGTCAAGACTTTGTTTCAATCATATTTTGAGTCAGGAATGAGTCCTGCAGCAGTAAAAACATTTCATTAGATGGACTTGCCTCAAACTGATAAAACGGGGATTGTGGAATAATTCGCGAACGCTCAGAAAAACCCAACGCACAGGTCAACTTTTTATATACAAAATGACGAAAGGAACAGTGCGCTGAAAGAGTGTGAAAAGCGCCATAGAAATACTGAAGAAAAGGCAAGCGGAGCTTTTGGAAGAACACATGTATGTTAAAGACAATCCAATTATTGTCGTTAGTATTACGCCTATTATGATGAGAGTTTTTTTTTGATGGATTGGCTAATGAAATTATTTTCCTAGGCTCCAGCTTATCGTGTGGACTCCAGCTTATCGTGTGACCAGAGCAATCATGCGTAATCTTTTTCTTTGCCCCTTCATTGGAAAAAAATACCGAAGTATGATTTTTGCCTTCAGTTGTTATGACTGATCATTCAGCTGCAATGCGAAACGCTCTTCAATTGGTATTTCCGAGCAGCAAATTGTTATTCTGCATTTTTCATGTTACTCGCAACAATATTCACAAAGAAGATCACAAATTCAGTATGAATATGTTTCGAGACATTATGTTTTCTAAGACCGAAGAGCAAGTCAATGACTGTTTTACAAATAAATACTTTGTCCATGCAGTACAAACCAACGTAAAACTTATGAAGCATTTCAAAGACTTGTGGGAGAGACGTGAATGGGCTTAAGCTTTTCGTCGATCCATATTGCACAGAGGACACAACAACAATAGTTATTGTGAGGCCTTCTTAAAATATTGAAAGATATTGTCCGTCAGAGATGTAAAGCCTTAAATATGTGAGCTTTGGCAGATTTTGTGCTTAAAACATTTGAGACATATCACAGAAAACGTTTGCTTTATTTTGTTAATTCAAGATCTCGAAAAATTACCCTAGATTATGTTATGATAAATTTGATTTTCTACTTTATCAGAATTCTTTTCCTTACTTATAGAATTGTTTTCCTTTTTTTTTTGT
Source organism: Criorhina ranunculi (assembly GCA_951813785.1). NCBI lineage: Eukaryota > Metazoa > Arthropoda > Insecta > Diptera > Syrphidae > Criorhina > Criorhina ranunculi. The sequence goes on along the minus strand of OX638381.1, from coordinate 56,187,296 downwards.
GATGTACTAATTCTTATTCCAATAATTTCCAAGTTCAATATAATACCGTGGTTGTTATTTAAACGCTTTATAAGATAGTCAACGTAAAAGCTTCGAAAAAAATATGGGCAGTACCACGTTGATGTGTAGAACTAGGATAACCTCTCCTTTATGTCTGCTATAGCCATTGAAATCCTACTTCAATACGTCATTGAGTTCGTTCCCGCCTGAGGAGACGTATTGAATTAGCATTTCAATATACGCTGCCGAGGCATAGAGATATTCCAGGGAACTGTAAACCAGATGAACTCGCCAAATATGGAACAACCGTACCCGTGCTTCCAGAAAAATGGCAACCTGGGTATACCCATCGCTACATAAACAACTCAAGCTAGGTGCTATCGAAAAAACTAATTCTACGTGGACAAGTGGTATAACGTGTCTAGTGACAGAGCAGATTTGGCCACGGCTCAACAGATCGCATATCAGATCCCTTATAGCAGCAGGCAAAATGGAGATACTATAAAAGGCGTTTTGATGAAAATCTTCCCTCTTAAACCCTCTGGAAAAATTTGCGTGAGTTGGGTGTCAGCCGCAAGAAAGTCCAGGAGGAGGAGGACCTTGATCCCAACCAACTCAATAGGCAGTTTGCAGATGTTCAAGCAGTATCATCTATGTCAAATCAGCTTTTCAGTACTGCCCCAAACAGCTCCTTTGAATTTCACAGAGTCGAGCAAACTGATGTTGTCAAAGCGATACTTCAAATTAAGTCCAAAGCTGTTGGTGTTGATGGTATCCACCCTTCGTTTGTGAAAATAATACTTCCCTTCATACTTCCGGTTGTGACACATGTCCTCAATAATATAATAATGACTTCCACGTTCCCGGCTTCATGGAAATTAGCAAAAATTATTCCGATACTGAAAAAGAAGGCATCAGCTAACTCTATGGCTGAGTATAGACCAGTTGCTATCCTTCCTTATTTGTCAAAGGTGCTGGAGAAACTAATTCATAATCAAATATCAGTTTTTGTCCAACGGAATAAGATTCTCTACGCTAGTCAGTCTGGTTTTAGGAAAATGCACAGTTGTACAACCGCACTGCTCAAGGTTACTGATGATTTGCGAATAGCTTTAGACGAAAATCGAATATCATTCCTAACGCTACTAGACTTTTCCAAGGCCTTTGACACAGTCAATCACATCATATTAATAAATAAACTCAAGATGTTATATGGTTTTTCAAATTCGGCTGCAAAATTTATCCTCACCTATCTGGAGGGAAGAAAGCAAGCGGTCTTCTACAATAATGTTTTTTCCGACTTCATTGAAATATTAACAGGCGTCCCTCAAGGTTCAGTTCTTGGACCTCTTCTTCATGCTTTTCGTTAATGATCTTCCAACTGTAATTAAATATTCATCAGCACACATGTATGCAGATGATGTTCAACTGTATCTCAGCTGCAAGCCTGGACTAACAACTGAAGCTATACTCATGCTAAACGATGATCTTCGCAGGATTTTAAATTGGTCTCAAGAAAACTTCTTGAAACTGAATCCCATTAAATCAAAATGCATGGTCATCAGCAATGTTGAATCAGATGTGAGCCGTTTTCCTGCTATATGCCTTGGAGATAATCCAATCGAGTATGTTGGCAAGGTTAAAAACATTGGCATCTGATTCAATTCTCAGCTAAGTTGGGATGATCATGTTGCTACGATTATCGGTAAAATGTATGGTTCTCTTAGGAATTTATCGGTATCCCAAAGTTACACGCCGCTTAAAACTAGGTTTATGCTAGCAAAATCTCTTCTCGTGCCCATCATAGCTTATGGTTGTGAAATCTGCTGCTGCGTTAAAGCAAATACCAAGAGAAGACTCAATGTTGCGTTCAACAATATTATTCGATATGTCTATGCCTTAAAACGCTATGATCATGTTTCTGCTTACGCCAAAAATATTCTTGGATGCTCACTTGACCAGTACCTGGAATTCTGCACTATTAAATGTCTTCACAGGATTATAACCTCCAAACAGCCTTCATATTTGTTCAATAAATTAACTTTTGCACTTCCTCTCAGCATAAGAAGACCATGTTATGCGAACTCCTTTGATCACACTCTCTTCGGGCATATGGCGGATAGTTAATTAATTAAGTAATTGAACTGATTTTAAAATAGTAAAATTAATTTATATATAGAGCAAATTGCTGTTTTCAATTGTTATTTTTTTTTTCTGAATTGTCATCACACATGTTAATTGAATTATTTTTTTCTATTTTTCCAAATTGCATCTTCATTTATAATTTAAAGATTATATTAGTTTACTGTAAATGAAATTAATGAATAAATAAAATATGAAAATATGAAATATGAAATAGGTGTCATCATGGGGCACTGTCTAATAGGCAAGCATGCAACATGCAACAAGGCTTGGCGTTCATTCAAACGATTTTTGCAGAAGCTGCATGTACAATGAGAAGAGAGAAACTATTTCCCACCTTCTTTGTAACTGTCCAGCTCTCTCCCGCAAAAGAAGACTCCATTTAGGGGAATTACACTTTAACGACTCAGGCGATCGGATAAATAGAGATATCAGAAACCTACTAAGGAGATCTCTCCAGATCCATGTGGTTTCACGATGGATCTTTTACCGGTCTTAGAGTGCTGGCAGCCACTTTCAACCTAACCTAACCTATGCTGTTAACGTTAGCTGAGCAGATAGTGTGCATGATGAAAGTTTCTTGTCAAATAAAATGAATTTAGGGATGAATTTTATGACGTTTCTTAGCAAATTATCGATAACACATAGAAAATAAGGGTTGGAAGCATTGTTTTCATCCGCGCTTATTTCACAAGCGGCGATTATGCGGATATAGGTTTTGTTGTTAGTGTATTTTACATGCAAATTGAAAATTAAGCGTATATACGCTTGCAAAAAAAACTCACCTTATGACTCTTTTCATACCAAGGCAATGGGTACATACATACATATGAATGTATGTATAATTGTATATGTACGCTGGTAACATATGGCGTTTTTCTTTTTTAGTTCAGAGCAGAGCCTGAGTTGTCAAAAAAAAATTCGTGTTTCTTTTTTAGCTCAGACACATCAGAGCTCCGAATTCGTTTTTCTTTTTTCGTTCAGAGCGTGCTCAGAGCGCACTCTATGAGCTCGGAATAATTTGACTGAGCATTCAGAGTAAAAAGCTGAGCACAGCCATTTTTCGCATTTGACAGGAGGGAAAACAAAGGAAAAGAAATCAAATGACGGCTAAGTGCTCAAGTGTGTTTCATAAACAAATCAGAGCGCTCTGAGCATGCTCAGTTCAGAGCACGCTCGATGTGATCGAGCTCTGTTCAGACCTCTGCTCTGAACTAAAAAAGAAAAACGCATTATGGCTGGCTGGGGATCGTCTAAATGAACGACTGGCTAGCAAGGTTTCAAAAAAACACGCCTAATGTTATGTTATTCCTCATTCCTGTTGCAGACATTTTGCTGCAAAAGTACAACGTCGAATCCAATTTCAAACTGAACACTAACTGAATTTCCCGATAAATGTCAAACTGACGTTGTCATTTTCTCTATCAACTATTTTCTTAAGGGCTCGTTTACACAATTTGTATTTATTGAAAAATGTCTATTTCAAATATTTTTCTTATATCCATCCAACTTTATATGGAATATAGAAGGTTGGTGATATAAAAACTGTTTCTTTTATCCGTGTTTTTCTTATAAATGATATATTTTACATTGGTATTTATTGGAAGGGACATGGTGTTTTTATTAATATTTCTTTTAAACGAGTTTTTCCTATAAGCGAGTTTCTTATAAGCGTAATGTACTGTATCGCTTTTTTTTGCATTTTATATTTTTATCTTGACAAATTTTGAATTCATAAACAATAAAATCAGCTAGTTTTGACATAAACATCAGTGTTGCTACGAATATGAAAAAGGGCGTTCTCTCTTTGATGTAAAAAAAAAAAAAACTTTTACTAGACCAAATACAACGAAGCGTGAATACCCCCAATGTGTAAGTCCAAAAGATCAAAACGCACAAGATGCCAAAATGTTGAAGTTTGAAAAGGAATTTTTAATTCAATTTAATTTTGAAATGAAAGTAAGGTGAATATTGAGCGCGTTCCGATTTCTAGACTATCTGAAATTTCAGATGAAGGGAGAGTTCTGATTGGACGACAGCCTATTCTTTGACTGATGAACAAGACAAATTTGTTTGAGGTAGTGGACGGAGGTAGATTCTGATGTTTTCTCCGATAGGCTTAATCTCAGCCTTTCTTTCCATCTACCAAATCATTGTAGCGTGTTCTAGGCGGAAATACTGGCGATCAAAGAAGTCTTATCTTGGCTTAAGAAAAACGAACGTGATATCTTCCACAGATATACGTATCTTTTCAGACAGCGTATACGTATCTTTTCTTTCAGCGATCAGGTCCCTGGAATCAGTCTTTCATTAGTAGCTCTAGATTGCCGATCATCTCTCTTTGAGATGGTGGAGCAGTTTAATATTCACCTTTGTTAGGTGCCGGGCATAGAGATATTCCAGGGAACTCCAAGGCTGATGAACTCGCCAGATATGGACCATACCCGTGCTCACAGATAGAGACACGCTGGGTATACCGATCGTTACATGTAAACTTAAACTTAAGCTGGATGCTTTGAGAAAACAAATTCTAAGTGGACAAATGGTATAACCTGTCTAGCGACAAAGCGGATTTGGCCACGGCTAGATCTGAAAAGCTCTAAGTATCTAATTTATCTCAAAAGATCGCTTATCAGATCCGTAATAGGTGTCATCACGGGACACTGTCTAATAGGCAAGCATGCAACAAGGCTTGGTGTCCATTCAAATGATTTCTGTAGAAGCTGCATGGACGAAGAAGAGGAGGAAACGATTCCCTCCATTTAGGGGAATTCTACTTTAATGACTTTGGCGATCTGCTAAATACAGATATCAAAAACCTCCTTCGCTTCATAAAAAACTCCAATTGGTTTAACGAGTAGGTATGGAGATCTCTTCAGATCCATGTGGTATCACAATGGACCTATCACTGGTCTAAGTGTGCTGGCAATAGCTGGCAGCCACTTCAACCTAACCCAATCTAACCTAGTGGACTGAATTATTAGTTTAAAAATGTTTGTCTTACTTTAATTTCAAAATTAAATTAAATAAAAAATTCCTCGTCAGTTGAAAAAATGTCACAAAATAATTTATATGCCAAAAATAGCTTTGCAAATAATTATGAAATATTACATCTGTTTTCAATTATTGAGTTTATTAAAATGAGCAATTATATTATTAATTACGAAGGGGTTTCATTTCAAGTGGTAGAAACGGAGGAAACAATAGCGAGAATAAATAATGGTAAGACCGTTTATTGAAAATGTGAAAAATAAAATATGTATGTGTACGTTTTCCATACATCTTACATCAATTTTGCTTCTGGTTACTTGGAAATTCTGGTTGGGAGTCGGAATGAGAACTCTTCCGGTAAGTTAAATTTGTTTAAATTCGACTCATTTAACATAAGCTTATAGTTCCAGGCGCAGGGAACATTGAGATTGACGGGAACGAGGAAGTGGCCGAGTGCAGTACAGCAGGTGGCGTTGATAACGGTGTTTTTAATTTCATTGTTATTATTTTGGTGTTATTAATTTCGGTTTTGTATTTACAGAATCTGAATCGACTTGGGACCACAAAACTGTACTTCTCTTCCTGGAGGAGTGCCGTTGCAAGAAAGTGGCTTTTAGGAATCCGAAGGTGAAGCGGCGCACTGTGGGAGCTCTCCATACAACGCCATCTCATAAATGGTTTTTACGAAAGAAGGGTTCCCCGGATTATTTTGATGAAAATCGATAGATAAATTAACATATAATTTAATGCCGATATAACAAATTTTTTTATTTATAAAGAAATTAGTAAAATCAATCGCTGAAGTGCAGTGAGTCAGAATATTGATTTGACTGAATTACGCGTACAGACTTTTCAAAAGCCTTTCCTGGAAATCTTTCATTCAGAACTATATAGGTGTTATACATTTTTAGAAAGCGCAAAGCTTCAAGTATTAACAAAAAATACAAACAATAGTTTTGTATAATATGTAGGGGATATATCTTGTTTTAATGTGCCCCTTTCTTAGGTGTGTTTTTAAATATTCAAATAGACATTTAACGGTTAGCGCTGTTTGCCGCTGTCAAGTTACTTATCTTATTAAAATCTTCAATTAGTCTAAATTGCAAGGGGATGCAAATTTTTTGCTCCTTTTTTGCCTTTTTTTTGTTAGACACAAAAATATGTCGCAAAGTAAAATTTACCATTTTGTTGCATTTTTTGTTTCTTATTACATTCGCAACTTAAACCCTTAATAAAAGTAACTTAGAATATGAGTTGGCTTACTAATTGATCATAAAATAGATAATAACATAACACTTCCAATTTTACGTTTCACAAAATCGCATTTCCGACTGCAAAGCTAGGATTAGACGACATAATTGTGTTTTTCTAACGTCACACGGATGTCATTGAGGTTACATATCATCTAATAGACATAATTATGTTAGTCGTATATAGCACATCAAATTATGTCGACTATATATGTATGTAACCCACTGCACTTAAAAATATGTTAGTTTTTACATATCGTGAATCGTGTATCTCTTTATATATAAAACTCTTCCCCGACTGACTGACAGATCAACGCCCAGCCCAAACCGTTAGAGCTAGAAACATGAAATTTGGACAGTGATCTGTAGTGTGTTCTTTTCAGATTTTTAGTTTTTTACTTTTGTCAGTTTACTGATAATTACTTCAAGAGTAATGAATACAGGTGCGTTTTTTGCAAGCTTATATACGCTTAATTTTCAATTTGCATGTAAAATACACTAACAACAAAACCTATATCCGCTTAACTAAGCGGGAATAATTATCGCCGCTTGTGAAATAAGCGCGGATAAAAACAATGCTTCCAACCCTCATTTTCTATGTGTTATCGATAATTTGCTAAGAAACGTCATAAAATTCATCCATTAATTCATTTTATTTGACAATTGACACAAAATAAAAACAAAAAATTAAAAATTGTCAAAACTTTGATATGAGTCTGGCAAAAAATTAAACGGCTGAAAACAAAAAACAGAAATTTTTATTTTTTGTATATACATACATACATATAAACATAGGTACAAGAAAAACAAAAATCCACACTTGTTAGGTGTTCGTATTCTCTGTATTTTCCATTCTTATTTGTATTTTATCCAAATTATTTTCAATTTTTTAACAGGTGTGTTTTTTTGGTATCCCGTATGGGATTGGTGAAAAAAACGACATCGGGGACAAGGAATTTGCGTGTTAAATGCAACAATAACTTATCCCACATAGCATTAGCTAAAACCACAAAATTTTCTGGGCTTAACTTTATCCCAGATAAAAACGGTGCTACCAGACTCGAGTTTGTATGGAAACGTGACAAGTGACGTGCGTTGATGTCAGTCGAGCGATTCTTTTTTATGAAAAAATGGCTGAACAAAACAGAAAGTCCGTAAAAGCAGAAATGCAATATGCAAAATAATTCGATAAATCTATATTTATTGTTAGCATACGTAAAAAGTGGTCAAGACCTGAGGAAATGGGGCTGCTGAGATGTTATTTAGCTTTTGTTTTGGCTGTCTATCTCACAGCTGTTGAGTTGAAATGTCAATCCACACGCAGTGCTGCCAATTTTTTTGTGATGACATTATTAGTCCCAGATGTCGTTTTTTTTGCCAATCCCATATGGGATACCAAAAAAACACACCCATTAGCTGACTGTCATAAATGTCATCTGTGCTGCCAAGTTTTTATGATGAACTATTAAGCGCCGATGATCGTTTTTTGTGCACTTATAATTTAAGCGTATATACTGTAACGTGTTTGCCGGTTCGCAATGATAAAACTTTTTCCGCTTTTCGATTCTATTTGTCTTTATTTAATCTTTTCACAAACTACTGGTGATCTTTTATTTATTCCAACAATATTCAACTCTTTAAATCCAATTATTCACAACTCTTTTATTCCAAACAAATTAAACAATTAATCTCAATCAAATTCTTCTGTATTTTTAATTCACTATTAAAATCTCTATCCAAACCACTTTTCAACTGTATCTCTTATAAATCTCTAGTTAACTGTGTCCATGCTCTCAATGCTCGTAGTATTTATACCCGAGATACGAATCCAGAATCTTCCTTCCTGGCGACGATTTGGCCATCTAGTGAGATATCGATAGTTCTGGAACGTGCCTGAGGTAAGTACTAGAAAATTCCTGAAGGTTCTTATAATTGCTGAATGCACTTAAATTTAGTACTACTCCCCACTAGATGCCACTGATCGATGTTCTAAATGTCGCTAATACAGTCGATATAACAATTCCACTAAATGTCGCTAATGCAGTCGATATTACACTGCCCCCCTCCTAAACTTGTTCGTCCCGAACAAGAGCATCTGCATTGTTTCCATGGTAACGATGTAGACGATCCACATGTATGATTTTCAACTTGCCTCTTAGTCCCCGTTGAATTCTGTAGACAACGTCGTTGATTCGTGTAACCACTGTATAGGGACCCTCCCAGTCCTGCTGCAGCTTCGGAGACCTCCCTTTTTGTCGATGTGGGTTGTACAGCCATACCAGATCTCCTTCCCGAAATCCTGACGTCGTTGTCTTCGCGTCGTACCTGTTCTTCATGCGGTCACTGGCTATCTTAATCTTCGTCCTAGTTCTTTGGTGTATGTCGGCGATCCTTTCCCTTAGGTCTGCCACATATTCTTCTTCCGATTTCGGCTCATCCATGGCGGAACCAAATTTCACCTCACTAGGTAGCCGGACAGGTTGACCAAAAAGGATTTCGGACGGAGTGTGTCCCGTTGAACTGTGAACTGCATTACGGTAAGCCATCAGGAACAAGGGAATATGTCGATCCCAGTCACGTTGGTAATCACTCACGACTTTGGAGAGATGTTCATTCAACGTCCTGTTGAACCGTTCTACCATCCCGTCGGACTGTGGGTGAAGTGGAGTCGTTCTGGTCTTTTTGATTCCGAGTAGTTGACACGTTTCCTGGAATAGCTTGGACTCGAAGTTCCGTCCTTGATCCGAGTGCAGTTCCATGGGTACACCAAACCTGCTCACCCAGTTGTTGACAATCTTTTCTACGACGGTCTTAGCCTCCTGGTTGGGAATCACGAACGCTTCAGGCCACTTGCTGAAGTAGTCCATAACAACTAAGATGTATCGGTTGCCCTGGTCGGTTTCCGGGAACGGCCCTGCGATGTCGACAGCGATTCGTTCAAACGGTGCACTCACGTTGTACTGATGCATCTTGCCCCGGGTTTTCACGCTTGGTCCTTAGCTCGCTGCACACGTGACGCACTTTCGACACCAGCTCTCAATGTCGTCTCTTGCACTGAGCCAGTAGAATCGTTCCCGTACTTTATCCAGCGTTTTATTTACACCCAGGTGTCCTTCGGATGCGCCATCATGCATTTCCTGCAGCACTGCATGCACTTTTGAACGTGGCACCACGAGCTGGATCCTACACGTCTTTCCATCGGACATCTCCCATTTTCGCCTCAAAGTGCCGTCTTGAACATGTAGAGAGTCCCACTGTGCCCAGTATGCTTTGAGGGTAGGGCTTTTATCGGAGATATCTCGACCATCAGGTTTCTCCATGTTTTCTTTCCAGGCTAGTATCGGCTCGATATCCGGGTCTTCCTTTTGAGCGTTCCGGATCTCTTCTGTACTCCAACCGGTGATGGGTTTAGCTCTAACTACTTGCAGGGGAACGATCTCTTTCTCCATCTTTCGTACGCAATGCTTACAGTCAGCTTTACAATGTCGTCGCGACAATGCATCCGCGTTTGAGTGGAGTTTTCCCTTGCGATGCTGTATTTCGAACTCGTACATCTGCAATCGCTCGGTCCACCTCGCGATCTGACCCTCAGGATTTTTGAACTGCAACAACCATTTTAGAGCTGCACGATCTGTACGTAGGAGAAACTTTTGACCGTAGAGGTACTTGTGGAAATGTTTCGTCGCCATAATCAAAGCAAGAAGTTCCCGTCTTGTTACACAGTAGTTCCGTTCCGATCCCAACATTACTGGCATCTGCATCTACGATAAACATCTTGTCCGGGATGGGGTAGGCCAGTATTGAAGTTGTTGTTTAAGTTGCCGAAAACTCTGCTCGCATTCGCCTGACCACTTAAATTGTTTTCCCTTTTTCGTCAACTGGTGCAGGCTCTTCGCAATTTTGGCAAAATCCTTTACGAACCGTCGGTAGTATGTGGCGAGGCCAAGGAAGCTCCTCAATTGGTGTTTGTCCTTAGGAACTGGCCAATTTTTAACGGCTTCAGTTTTGTCCGGATCCGTTCTCACTCCCTCTGATGAAATAATGTGACACTTCTCGTTTAAAGAGCGCACATTTCTTCGAGTTGAGTTTCAAGTGGGCATTGCGTAAGCGTTTGAAGACTTCTCTTAGGTTGTCTCGATGTTCCGCAAACGTTTTTCCCACCACAATGACATCGTCCAGATACACCAAGCAGGTTTTCCAGGTTAGTCCATGCAGGACGCGTTCCATCAGACGCTCGAAAGTTGCCGGAGCGTTGCACAATCCAAATGGCATTACTGTTAACTCCCACAGTCCATTTCCGGCAGTGAATGCGGTTTTCTCGCGGTCTTCTGGGTGAATCTGCACTTGCCAATAGCCGCTCTTTAGATCGAGGGTGGAGAACCATTGGGCTCCAGAGAGAGTGTCCAGTGTGTCATCGATCCGGGGCAAAGGATAACTATCCTTTTTGGTAGCATCATTCAGCCTGCGGTAGTCCACGCAGAATCGGGTGCTGCCGTCCTTCTTCTTGACTAGTACAATAGGCGATGCCCACGGGCTCTGGGAACTTTCAATTAGCCCTTCTTTCTCCATCGGCGAAACCATCTCTGCAACCTCTGTCTGCTTTGCTAATGGGAGTCGCCTGGCAGGCTGTCTAATCGGTCTAGCATCCCCGGTGTCTATGCGGTGCTGTACTAAGTGTGTTCGGCCGTGGTCCCCATCTTGTAACGCGAATATGTCAGCAAACTCGCCGAGTAGATTCGCTGCCGTGCTTCGCTGCTCCTGATTAAGTTCACAATGTTGAAAGATGGTCTTCCGTAGTTCCGCCAATCTGTATGACGGAACCGGCTTCACAGGCTCTTCTTCGGTTGCTGCTGAGATCGCGGAAATCGGTACGCATTCTCCAATCACTTCCCCTCGCTTTAATTTGACGCTGTAGTTCTTCAGGTTCATGAGCCTTACTGGTACCATGTTGTTCTTTGGTTCCACTAGAATTCTTCCCACGATGTAGTTCTGGGAGTCTTTTTGGTTACCTCGCTCTATAAGGAAGAATCGATGGTTCCCAGGATTACCCTCCAAATTTGTCCAAATTACTGTCTCTGCAGAGGGTGGCAAAATTTCGTCCCTGCTGATTATTGACCTGAGATTTACTGTGCCTTTGTTTCCGTACACCATAGGAATCTCCACATGTCGATACCTCAGCACCTGCATTCCGATGTCCAGGATGATCTTGTGTGCTTCCATAAAGTCCACCCCGATGATGCAGTCGTCGCATATGTCAGCCACCAGGAACACGTGTGAGAATGTTAAGCCTGCCATTTGTATTCTCAGGCGAACTTCTCCGTAGACTTTTGCTGATTCTCCTGTCGCAGTCCTCAGGCAGTAGCAACTGGTGTTGTGTAGCCATGAATTCCGGACGAGATCCCTCCTTACGATGGAAGCCGTGGCACCGGTGTCTATGGTAGCCACGCACTTGTTGTTGCCCATAATTGCTTCCACGGTCAAGCTTTTGTTGCATCGCTTGGTTTGGGAGACTTGGATGGTGGTTCTGGGGCCATCGATTCCAGAAACCAACTTCTGCCCCGCGAAGTTGGCTCTTAAGCATTTCCCGATTGAGAAGCTTGACCAGCAGGACGGATGTTATCCCCGCTGGATGCTTCTTCGTTGCGTCTCCGGCTAAAACAATGCGGACAGCTTCCGTTTCTTCGTGGTGCTCTGCACTGCCATTGTAGATGTCCGATCTTGTTGCAATTCCAACAACGAATCTGCCTTTCTGCGGCGTTATTTTGGCGCTCGGCGTTCACTCTCTGGCAGGAGCATTCCTCGGTGATTATTTCCCTGACACGATGAATTCTCTGGGAGGCCTGATCTGCTGCCTCCAATGTCAGAGCAAAAACCAAAGCCTCAGCAAGTGTTTTCTTCCCAGCCATTCGTACAGCCGTTTGTAGTTTGTCGTCGGCAATGGCTTGGATAAACGCTTCGGTTGCCATCTCGTTGATGATCTCCTTTCCAGAATTGGGGTAGGACAGATGTGCCAGACGTTCCACATCTGCCTGCAGCTGCTGCAGTGTCTTTCCCTTCATTTGAGCTCTTCAGCGCAACTGGACCCTGTTCACTTGTTGCATGTGGTCATCGCCGAATCGCATCTGAATGGCGTTCAGTAGCGAGCCGTAGTCATGATGTTTGTCATCCGCGAGGGTTTGGAGTAGTTCGGCGGCTGGGCCTCGGAGTGCAAGTGTGAGTGCAATCGATTTTTCTTCCTCGTCCCAATTGTTGGCCAATGCGGCGGCGTCGAATTGTTTCTTGTATATAGGCCATGATGTTTGACCATCGAATACCGGGGGCTGCATGTCCTTTCTTCTTGGACCTTCGATTGAACTCACACGAAGTTTTTGCCTCTTCACACCGTCGAGTTCATTGGTCAGATGTTTGAATTGTTTTTCTATTTCTTCGTACTGACCTCCGAATTTCGCCTCCAATCTCTTTTCGACATCTTCGAATTGTTGGTCGATGGCCTCGAATTTGACGTCTAGACTTCCAAATTTTTCGTCCAGTATATCAAATTGAGCGTCAAGCTTGGCGTCCAGAGAGTGCTTCTGTTCGTCGAACTTTTTATTCTGTTCGTCTAACTTGGCATCTAGAGTATTCTCGAACTTTTTGCTCTGCTCATCTAATTTGGCTTCCAGAGAGCTCTTCTGTTCGTCGGACTTTTTATTCTGCTCATCGAACTTTCTATTCTGCTCGTCGAACTTTATATTTTGTTCGGTGAGCAGTTTCAAAATCGCGGCCATGTCACTCGTTGCGCTTACATTCTCCTCCTCCTCTACGTCAAATAGCTCAGTTTCGGGGTCTCCGCCGTCTTCTAGCACAGCATTCTGCAGCCGAAGCACTAATTCGCTTTTTAGCCCACTGATCTGATGATTTCTCTTACTCAGCTCTGCTTTTAACTGGACCAGGGACAAATTTTTCAATTTGCGACCCATTTCTGTCCAAATGTCAAACACTTCTCAAATTTCACCACTGTTCTCTTGTTCAGAAACTGTGTCTTGAACGTTCTTATCACTCTGAAAAAGTTTTATCCCACTTCTGACACCAAATGTAACGTGTTTGCCGGTTCGCAATGATAAAACTTTTTCCGCTTTTCTATTCTATTTGTCTTTATTTAATCTTTTCACAAACTAATGGTGATCTTTTATTTATTCCAACAATATTCAACTCTTAAAATCCAATTATTCACAACTCTTTTATTCCAAACAACTTAAACAATTAATCTCAATCAAATTCTTCTGTAATTTTAATTCACTATTAAAATCTCTATCCAAACCACTTTTCAACTGTATCTCTAATAAATCTCAAGTCAACTGTGTCCATGCTCTCAATGCTCGTAGTATTTATACCCGAGATACGAATCCAGAATCTTCCTTCCTGGCGACGATTTGCCCGTCTAGTGAGATATCGATAGTTCTGGAATGCGTCTGAGGTAAGTACTAGAAAATTCCTGAAGGTTCTAACAATTGCTGAATGCACTTAAATTTAGCACTACTCCCCACTAGATGTCGCTGATCGATGTTCCAAATTTCAACCAATCGACTAAATGTCGCTAATACAGTCGATATAACAATTTGACTAAATGTCGCTAATACAGTCGATATAACAATTTGACTAAATGTCGCTAATGCAGTCGATATTACAATACGCTTGCAAAAAACACACCTTATATGAGATGTGTTTTTTTTGCTAATCTATATAGGCTAAAATGGGTGAGCAAAAAAAGTCTATCGTATGCCATCATAGCAGTTTGGCAGCACTATGTGAAATGACATGTATCATTTTTTTTTTCTTGCTGATTGAAAAAAAAATTATTGCGGATTGTAAAAAAAATTGTGGGTGAAAGGACTCAACGTATGCTAATTATTAATTTTAGATGACTACTTTATTGCAAATTTTCTCTTAATTACTTCTTTTTTCATTTTTTGTGTTCCTTCCTTAGCATTTTTTTTACAAATGTTTTTTATGTCACTTTTGACATTTTCGATAGCATTTTTCGATAACAATCGAGAAAAAACAGTTTGATAGCACAGTTTTTATCGCATCTAAGGAAATAACGCTGGATAGCTATCTAGATTTCGTAATTCTATACAGGCTAAGTTGTTGTTGTAATTAACATGGAAAATATTTTTTAAGCCTATATAGATAACCATAAAAACACACCTGTTGAGAATAGTTAAAAGTATATTATGAATAACGCTGAACGTACCCATTGTAAGTGCGTCCTTCTACCGCCTGGCCTGAACCGATTCGTCTCGTCGGTGACAGATGAAAAATTGCCTTTTGCGTCGTCATTAACAAACAGCAACGTGAGTTGTACAGACGGACAGGCTGTAGGGGGACGCACAAAAGCGTAAGTTTATTCAATAAGAAAAATGTATATGTATTGAACTAAAATCTATCGCATTATAGGAAATAAAACACGCACTTAGAAGTAATCGTGGAGTTTTATTTGAATACCCCACAGCGCTCCAGCCGTCCTTAACAGCTTTTATTTCGCTTTTATTTGATGCCGAAATAACGGCTAACGGGGATAACGGCAGCAGAACACCCAGCGTTAGCAGAACACCCAGCGTTAGCAGAACATCCAGCGTTAGCAGAACATCCAGCGTTAGCAGAACATCCAGCGTCAACAGAACATCCAGCGGCAGCAGAGAATCCAACGGCAGCGGCGGTCCCGACAACAGGAAGAGCGGTGAGTACCTATAAAAAGTGATTTGTGGTTGGGGTTCCTTGGTAGTGTGATAGAGGTTAAGTAAGGGTAGCGGTACATGTAATGCCGGTTATTCGTTCGGGGAAAAATACGGTACAAGTAGAGCAACGGAACAACGATAGCATGGACGAGTTAAACAGTACGGTGTACGAACAGCAACAAGATTCTTCGATGGAAAAACGATTGATTCAAATGGCTAAGCAAATCCATGAGTTACAACAGGAACTAGCCAAAAGTAGACAGCTACTTAGTGAACAACAATGGCACGGCGAATCGTCGGGTACAGTTAACGCCAACCGTACACCACCATCTGAAGCTAACGGTAACGACCAGGAATCTGGAACCACACTGGCTGCTGCTTTGAGCGATCTAGCTCGCACACTTTCGTCGTCAGGAGCTGGACGTGGACGCAAGCTGTACGATCTGCCAGAGTTTAGTGGTCGACCGGAGGAGATGTTCAAAGAGGCATTCACAGCATCTACTGCGGAATATGGATACTCAGACAGTCAAAATATGATGAGGTTGCAGAAGGCGATAAGGGGCAAGGCACGAGAGGCTGTCGAGTGCCTGTTGATACATAGCAACAACGTGAAGCGTGCCATGCAAACTTTGCAGGATCGGTTCGGAAGACCAGAGCAGTTGGTTAGAAGCCAAAGTGGAAATTTTCGGAAGGTGGCCGGCATACCGGAACATCGTCTTGATCTGTTGATACCATTTGCGACGAAGGTGCAGAACCTAACATCCTTCTTGGAAGCAGCTGAGTGTGAGTACCAACTATACCAGGGGTGGCCAAACTTGCAGGCTATGCGGTCGACTTTTCGCTTAAATTGGTTACGCGTGCTACCCATTATTCTGACTCGGAAAAAAATATAAATATATACCAACAATTCAAGTGTAATTTTTGTTGTACTTTGTTTGCTTGTACATTTGCGTGTTGATTTCAATTTTGTTTCTGAACAATATTCATGTATGGCGTATTTGTATGTAGTAATTTGTGGCACATGGGTCGACTGTAAATGACTGGTCGACCGCGGTCCACGGTTTGGCCATAGATGAACTATACAATCCTGACCTCGTGCAGGAGCTACTTGTGAAACTGCCGGTGGAGAGAAGGCTAGACTGGGCTAGTCATGCAAAAAATATTAGGCCTAGACCGAACGTGCGGCATCTCAGTGATTGGTTGCAAGAGCTTGTGACTATGGTAAATTTAACATTCTTAAGAGGAAATGAGCAGCCACACCAGGACAATGCTGGGGGACTTGGATGAGGTGGTCGTACACGATTTTTTCACGTCAATGAGGCTCAAGGTGAACCCAATAGTTGCTGCAAGTTGTGTTCGGAGCAGCACGAGGTATTTAGGTGTAGACGATTTCTAGATATGGGTGGGGGCCAAAGGTGGCAAACTGTACGCAAGTTGCGCCGCTGTTTTAATTGTCTGCGAAGTGGCCACCAAAGTAGTAGTTGTGAACAACAGCATTCTTGCGAATTGAGGGGTTGCTTAAGAAAGGTTCATAATCTTCTTCATGACTCGAATAGTATGCCCACACAAGCAAATCGGCTAGCTGAAGGGAGCCTGAATAATCCGCAACGACCAATTTTTACTAATACTTCTAAACAATTTTCAGCTGCAAAGGTTTTATTTAAGACGAGCTGACCCGGCGAACTTCGTTCCGCCTAAAATTGATTAAAGTATTAATGTCTCTTTCGAAAGTCGAGCCTCTCTATTGTTTGAAAGAATAAAATTCTTTTGGAATTAAATTGAACTTAATGCATTTTATTTACATGGAAAATGGATTTCACACATTTCAGGTCACTGCAACGCTTTGTGATAAGCAACGTTGTTTGTTCGATGGAAAGTATTCGGGCGTTTGAGAGGGCTTGTCTTAGGCCTTGCCTTCGCTTATACAGAACACCAGAGTCTGAATACAGAAAATTCTATTCCAATGAGATCATCTACAACAAGGCGGACCTAATCAGAGTGGACAATTTCCTTGTGAAGCTTACTCGAGGGCACATTGCAAGAGCAATGAACTCGGTCAACAACCTGATCTCTGGGGCTTACTACCCCAATCCAATGTACCATGAGAGGGTGCGCCTTAACGGCTTCGTCCCCCCAGAGGCTTTTCTGCATTTTGACAGGGAAGGTCTGATCCAGGATAGGTCAGCGGTGCCGCTAATCTTCCATGTGGCCCGGACAACTGTGGAAAGGCAACTCAACTACGGTCGAGACGTCGTTGAGAGCACTGAGGAGCGCCTCCGGTTCAGTAGGTGCGTAAACAAACAAAGCAGACGGCTTTCCGACACGCGAACACACCACGTACAATTTGTCCATGCGAAAAGCAAGGAAATTCTAGATTCAGGCAACACACTTGCAACGATTGGCCTTGCGATTTGTAAATTATCATAGCGAATGCGTGTCGAACGGGAAACTGAATGCGCTTAAACTCGAATGACAAATCGGTCGATATCATTGGAACATTTAGTTCCGACCATGCATGGCCAATCTGGATTGTGATTTCCGCAGGGCCCATGAATCATCTGCGTAGTTACGAGTTCAAACAATTCCGCGTCGGCTTCTTGATCGGATATTTCGGCGCTAATTATTGAATTGATTTGGTCCGGTCGGATTTTCTCAATCAACCAAAGCAGAAGGTGGGCATGCGGCAATCCTCGCTTCTGCCATTCGACCGAGTACATCCTGCAATGCGGTTGTCCAAAAATATTGTGCTTAACGATGAAGTCTATGATCGTTTTGAGTTTTTGTTTGAAAACTCGTGTGGTGATGCCGTGGCGGTCGCTCGAAGTTTGCCCGGGAAATAAGAGCTGGGTAATTTCTGGCCATTTCGGATTAAAGGTAAACGTGAGGAATAAGTCCGTAATGCCGCACATTTGTCATTGCGTCCTGCGCATATTCGTGCATATGCCTCGGGCTTCCAACATATGTCGCTGGAAGAATTGTCAACCGGCCGATGTTTGCTGCTGCTGTATCTCCATCCAAATTGATGGCATCTCTCAAGTGGATGTACTCTTCCGAACGCAATTTACTTTGATTTAATCGAATGAAATTGAGGCGTTCTGTTTCTATCTTGACATACATGTCGACGCAATACTGTTGAAACAATCGGCGATATCTTAACAGATGATTGTCGATATCCTGGCGAATCATCAAGCTTAATGCATAGAAGTGCATGCTGCTGACCTTTTTATTTGTTTCATAGCCTGAAAGATAATCGTATTGTTAGTTGGTAATAAAGATATTTCAGAAAACTCAGCAACTAAACGGTGAATGGGGTTACGATTTTAATTTGAAAATGGTAGCCATCATCGCCTTCCCAAAACGGGTATTGTAATGCGACGTACGACCGGTGGGTCTCCATGAACCGTTGACCAGGACCACCTTGTCTGCGCTGATGATGATTTTGTAATGATCAGAAGGCATCGCTTCCAATGCCGTTTTGAACATTTTAATCAACGCATTGCGTTCGTGTAGAGGTAAAAAAATAAAATAAAAATGTTGTGAAAACACGCTGGGAGCAAGCGTAAACAAATTAAAATTAAATACAATTTTCTTGTAATGAATTCTGAATAAATATCCCTTAAATATTTCTTTACTTTTGTTTGAGTCAGACATATCATTAAGTCGACCAAATGTATTATAAGATTGTAATAAAGTATGCTATTGAAAATTTGTCTCAATAAAGTTAACTTGTAACTTGTTCGTGTAGAAGTTGTTGCAGTTGTTCGATGATCTCTCGTTTCATCGCACGAAAAATCGCACAACGCTGATTGAGTTCATCATTTGAATTTCCACGGAAATAATTCTGAAAGAACTTATGATCCTCATTTAATTGCGGCATCAGAGCTCCTGCACGATGGTGGATTTGTCCTTTGATCTGAATAGTGAAAGGGGAATGAGACAATTGATCCACATTGGACATATGGAAAAGCTCGTCTGACGACATTACCTTAAATGTAGGATTGTAACCGCGTTCTTGGATAACAGTCGCTCCAAA
This sequence comes from Criorhina ranunculi, assembly GCA_951813785.1. Taxonomy (NCBI): domain Eukaryota; kingdom Metazoa; phylum Arthropoda; class Insecta; order Diptera; family Syrphidae; genus Criorhina; species Criorhina ranunculi. The sequence continues at coordinate 56,168,163 of OX638381.1, read as the reverse complement.
TGAAGTCATTTGGAAGCAGCCGTTATATTGTTGGGTGTGCGCAAGGAAATGGCGTGATTGCAGTGTATCTTCATACAGAAGCGACCGCAATGGCTGCGATGGTGGTGCCAAAACGAGTACTTTGACTTTTCCTCCTGCACAGCACAATCCAGGCGTTTCCGTTGAGAACTTCAATGCATTGCAATGCTGACGGACGAAATTCAATGACCCAATATTAACGCACGGAAGGTTATTGTATGCGAATGTGGAATCATAGCGAAATGCAGCTCGATTAAAGTTGAAAGGTGGCGCAAGTGTCTTTCGCTCTTGACGTCGATTGAGATTACCTTGATCTTGAACATTGTTTGCATGACGGGTGGCTCTTACTACATTATCTGCTTCCATATGATCGGCTCTTTCTTCTTCCGAAAACGCACCACGCATGTTAGCCATTCGTAAACGGGTTTGCTCATTGTGATATACATGCTGTTCATCGGTTGCATTCGCACGTAGATTAGCCACCTGTCTCGTATTTCCGCTTTGTATCAATCGCCAATATGGAAATAACGAATATACTACTAAGCTGTCAAACGTGAGTCTGAGAACGTAACGCCATCTGTTGGCGATCGCATTTTCGTGAGGGACAAAATTAGCCGATTGTCAATTCCGCAGTGTTTGTCATTCTTTAGAACAATATTTTCTCCTTCCCTTACAAAAGAGAATTTTCAGATATAGTCACCATCCACCCCTTAAAATATGCAATTTCAGGGGTGGATGGTCACCCTGAAAGTAGGCAATTTTGGATTTTCACGCTTTTCCAATGATATCAGAAAATTGCATACTTTCAGGTGTGACCATCCACCAATGCAATTATTAAATTTTGGGTTTTCACGATTTTCCGACTTTTCCGGTAGAATTTTCCAACTTTCGGCTCCGTTGTGTGTTTACCTGGTTCAACATGAATCCAACAAAAAAATTCCCATGCAAATCAGCCGAGTTATGCGTGAACGAACACGACACGGTTTCATTTTTATATGTATAGATATCTACAAGATGTTCAGCCAGCAAGATGACACCTTTGTTATTGTGCTGTCTGGCTGGGAAAGGAATGTGAAATACAATATATGATATGAGAACAGGTAAAGAATGTGGAATGTGAGAAACGACAAGAACGACAAGAGTCTTACATTGTGCTGCCTGCCAAGAACCCGTAGCTCTTCGCCACAGCGACTAGCAAACTTCGATTTTACTTCAATGGCAGAAATCGCTCTTAATGCCGCCTGGCTGTCGATGAAAAAGGTAATATCATCCCGTGGTAGTGCCTTCATTGCAACCTGTTGGGCAGCTGTTGTCACTGCCAGGACCTCCGCTTGGAAGACACTGCTGTAGTCTGGGAGTCTGATCGATCCGCACAATCCGAGGGTCTCGGAGAAGAATCCAGCACCCACTCCAGTGTCCATTTTGGATCCATCCGTGTAAACGGAAGTGGTTGTGCTATTATTTAATACCTGGTTTTCTTGCCATTCTTCTCTGCTTGGAAAACAGGTTGAGAATGGCCTATCAAATTCTAAGTAAGGCGTCATGTAGTCTGTGCATATAGTAATGCCCACAAAATTGCGTCAGATCTGTGCATGTCCTGTCAGACTGGGTTTCCAGTTGCCCGTTTGGATTATGCGAAGGGGGCTTATTGCAATGCGCCAGTGGTGCTGATGCAGGCTATCCTTTAAATCTTTGTTATTAACTCAAGGTTAGTGGTTTTGCACACTGCCTGCCACCACACTAGGCTATCATAGATCAAAATTGGTCTTACTACTGCCATGTAGAGCCACATGATGATTTTAGGGCTAGGACCCCAGGTTTTACCGAATATCCTGTTACCGGCGTAGAAGGCTGTCGTTGCTTTCTTCACTCTCTCTTTAATGTTGAGACTCCAGTTAAGTTTCCTGTCCAGTATAACTCCTAAGTACCTGGCACAGTCTGAAACTTTAAGCAGAGTACCCTCAATAGAAGGCTTCCTGAATTCCGGTACCGGTACTTTGGTTGGTGAAAAGGACAAGCTCTGTCTTCTGCGGATTAACCGCGAGTCCGCAGCGCTTTGTCCAGTTATTTATTACCTTCAGGGCGCCTTCTAGTTGGCCACTAATAGTGGAAAGGAATTTGCCTGTTGCTAGTACCGCTAGGTCATCAGCATAAGCTACTACCAAAGAATATATAATTACCAAGAAGTATTATCTGCCTCAAAAAATGAAAACGATTTCAAAAAGCTCTTTTCCAAATAATAAAAAAATAAACGAAACAAAAAATATTTGAGAGAAAAGCTCTTTCTCACACAATCTTGATTCTCGACGCATTGCACATATACCATGACAATATCCAATTTATATTCTCACTTATTTTTTGATGATCGCATAATTCTACTTCGTTTGCTACTGTGTGCGTGTGTGCCTGCCTGTGTATGCCTGCGAGAATAAATAAAGCTTCTCTCGAAAACCCAAAAGCTCTGAGAGCGGGTCGTGATATTAGAACCGGCCCAAGGTATATAAACATAATGGTATGATATTCCGAGTTCAAATTTTATTTCGTTCTGCGCAACTACGTCACTTGTATCGTGAAATTTGATGTTTTGATTTGTTTGCATGGCTGATATGTTCCGCCAAGACAAATGAAGCAACCTGTTACTCGCACGTATGTTTATTGAATGCCGGTCCAAATCCATGAGACAAGTGAGACAAGTTGTCAGCGACAATGACATGGGTTTAAATCATATTCAAACATGATATATACAACAGTAGGGATGGCTACACTTTTGTACAGCCTCAGTCGGATCTTAAAGGATCCATTGTGTCTCCCGGTGTGGTGTGGGGTATCAAAAAATAAATAAACACGGATTATTATTATCAATTGGCTTCCCCGAACCAACCCGAGTTCCGAAGGAATTGAAAGATAGTTCTCGGTACCTTGTTTGACAATTGGCCCAGATCATTAAAGAAATTTTTTCCGAGGGCTGTTTTTCTGTTTCCGCTAAGGCTTGGGCATTCGCATAGAAGATGACATGTATCCTCCTCGGCGTCTACGTCGCCACATCCTGTGAATAGGTCCGTTGTACTCACAAGCATACTCTTTAGGTGTTTCGTCTGGAACACGCTGCTGTGGTTTGGAAGTCTTATCGACCGTACGGTTTTTGGCTTTGATGCGTAAATCCCGGAGCCTACACCCACATCTATTTCTGACCTATCCGTAAAAATGTTAATGTGGTTGGGGTTTAGATTTCTCCTTCTATCCTGCTCTCTCTAGAGAAAGTTTTGAGTTCGAGTCAGTTGTCGCTTCAGTGTTCGCCAACTTGGTGATTGGTCGGTGGCCTATTTGACTCTTTTTCCAAAGAAGCGCACTTTTCGCGGCCACTTCCTTTGTCAAAATATCAACATCGGTATTAGCCCCAGCTTCCCCAGCTTAGGTTTTCATTAGGTTTTCTCTTCAGTTCAATTTACGGTCTAGTATACATCCCAGGTATTTTGCCCTTTTCGATAATTGGAGTTGTATTCCATTTAATCTCGGGGGTTCGAATGTTGGAATGTTTCTTTTGTTGGTGAATATGACCAAACCAAATCGCATCGAGACAGCTAAAATCTCGGCAATTAGCACGGGCCACTGGCCAATTTGTCCACACGCTGCCAAGTTAGGCATTCCATTCAACTCCCACTGCCTTAGTTGCGACAATTCACAAGAAAAGGAAACGTTATTCCACTTTTTCTGTGACTGCCCGGCACTTGCCAGAGCCAGGCAGCCCACTCTCGGAAAATCCTTTTTCAAGGAACTATCTGAGATTTCCCACATAAAACTCTGCAACATCATCAACTTTCTTAATTCCACAGGATGGATTTGAAAACTACACTCTTAGCTACCCCCATCAACATCCAGGTCACGTGAGTTGTGGTATCAAAACGACGCATCCGCGCTACTTGTGTCTCTGGCAGGCTTACCAGTTCCAACCACTTCTACCTACCTAATTAGGACCAAATCGGTTTTTTTGGATTTACATTAAGACCGCATCGTTTGGCCCAGTTGCTTAAAGTGATAAGGACTGACTGTCGCTCGTCGTCTTGGTCTGCGATTGTGGGTATAAATTTGCTTGTGGGGAGTAAGACTACGTCGTCAGCATAGGCAACGACCCTTATTACATTGATCCCCAGCTTCATTAGTATCTCATTTATTACCAAGACTCACAATGATGTTGATGGGACTCCTCCTTGTGGGGTGCCGCGGGAGACCAAAGCATGTATTTGGCATACCCTAAACTCTGAACTTATACTATAGCAAAATACTTTTTAAATAATTTACGAAACAAAAAATAACTAAAAATAACTCTAACCGGCAAATAATTAAATCAAAGTAGCAAATTCAAATTGCCTTGCACGTGACGTAGATTTGTGTGAGCGAGATAGAAATAGACATGCGCAATATCATACCATTATATTCTATATACCTTGGAACCCGCCATACAAAAATTTTCAGTGCAAAAATTTGTATGAGATGCGTCTTCTTGGTAATTATATATATTCTTTGCTACTACCTTAACTCCACTAAAACTCAGTTTCATTAGGATTTCATTTGCTACAAGAACCCAGAGTTGGGGGAAAGGACCCCTCCCTGTGGAGTGCCTCTAGAGGCTGATACACTAACTTGTGTACCTCCTAGCTCTGAGTTAATGCGCCTGTACCTTAACATGCACACTATCCAGTTGATGATGGTATTGTGTATGCTTAGACCTGTTAATGCTCTTTTTATTGCGTCTATGTGAACGTTATTGAAAGAACCCTCTATGTCCAGGAAGGCAGTGAGTGTGTATTCCTTTACTCTCAGTGATTCTTCTATTCTGCTGACAACACTATGCAACGCAGTTCCAGTTTTTCCCGTTTGACTTGCCCTGTGTTGCGTCATACGGCATGTAGCAGGACGACAAAATCAACGGCGGGAGTCCTGTTCGTTCATACTTGACCACCGTATGGTCTGCGTCGCTTTAGGTATATAGAAGAAAAAGTTTAACTTGTCTTCTAGCTACTATACATGATCTATAGGTGCTGCCTGTATTTATCTGTGATGTCTTATACAGTACTAGGTCCTTGGCGTGTAGTCCCCTCATTTTGCCACCTGCGACCTCTATGAGGTAGACTAGGTTGGCGCTGGCCGCTTTACTGTGATGAAGGTTTATTTGAACTATCTTCATCACAGTTTCTCTTAGGCGCCCTCTCTTTGCTTACCATGAATGGCCGGGTTATACCGACGCGGACCTTGTAGTCAATCGACCCGCAACTTTGACCATTGAAGGTTTCAATCTCTTGTGGGCGTTTGTCGGAGCAGGGGAAGATGAGTCGTTGAGTCGGGCTTTTTTGGACGTACCCGCAACCGGCACAGGTTTGGGTTGTGAGTCCATACTCGTGTCGTTTGCGAGAACCCGCGATTGGGGTGGAGAGCAAGAGACTTTCCTTCCCCATCCCAAACAGTCTCCCGGATTTTATCCAAGAGCCACGCGTTCGTTTGGTGATAAGTCTGGCCCTTTCCAGAGCCTGTTTCTCTGCAACCGTGAAGGTTTCAGGGTCCCTCTTTTCGAGCCGCCGGATGTCTCTCACGGCGATGCGCCTTTGTCTGCGCAGAATCTCCTTCTGTTGGAGAGGCTTTCTGGCCACACGCCCACCTCGAACGTTAGAGCCAGGAGTTCCCAATGAACGTCGGTGAGAGGTAGAGGGTACAGTTTCTACGACCGTCGAATTTGTATGAGTCTGAGTGACATCACGACTACATTCCCCAGGTTGGTGAGAGGCGCTCACATCCAGTTCGCATGACGAGCTAAGGCTCGAGATGTTTCCCGGAAGCGCGCTCCCCTCATCCTCCCCCCCGAGAGCCATCTTATCCCCCTCCCGGCCAGTACGAGCAGTTGGCTGGATGCAGCGCCTGGAAGGTGAGTCCGATTTTGCAAGACACAGAAAATGCCTGACCAGCGCAATGCATTGCTGCACGCGTGCTGACATAAATATTGGCATGCGCTGCCAATATGCATGGTCATCAAGTTCATAGGTTCAACGCATGGTCGACAAGTTCATCGGACGACCAATTGTTATTATTGATTTATGTTGATTCGTAATTTTACCTAGTTAAGCAAATTTGTTGTATAAATAGAGTTAATTGTTTATGAATAAATGAAAATTAAGTTAACACTCACAGTGTGTGCAATTAGCCTTTTTCTCAACTAAATAACTAGTTATCGAACATTTGGGGGCTCAACCAAAGGAAAATAAATAAATAGCGTTCTTAGGGCTAACACTAAGACAGCGTGTTTAGGGCTGAAACACTAAACGGAAAAACAATTCTAAGAACAAGGAAAATGGAAAACCTAGTAGGAAAACAGAAGAAGACTGGAGAGGCCATCGAGACGCTTTTAACCAATTTCAAAAAGACCGGAAAAAGTCGCAGAACCTCCGATTATCTCAGCAAGCAACGACAAGCGCTGAAAGAGCATTGGGAAGGTTTCGTGCTAAACGACTCAATAATCAACGAATTCTTTAAGGAAGCATCCCATCCATACTTGGATGACAACGAGCAGAACACAGATACCGACAGGAGCAATGGGGAACAGGTAGAAGCATCAGAAAGGGAACATGCGTCAACGAGCCCACAACAACAGCGATACAAACGTCAGACAAATAAAATTAACGTTTTCATGCGCCTGCATAACAAACTCAAGGACTGTTTGAACCTATCGCTGTCAAATATGCTGTATGAACAATATCTGACTACTTTGGACCAATACTGGAGGGATATTGTACGTACTCACGATGAAATCATTGCAAACGCCAGAAGTACAGACGAGTCAGAGTACCTGAAGGAAGACCACTATCAGGAGATAGAAACCATGTATCAGGACATAGCAATAAAAACAAGGGAGATAACCAACGGAAAGAGTCAAAAGGCAACCAACAACGACTTGAAGCTAGAGAGGATAAATATTCCAACGTATGACGGACGATACGATGCGTGGCCATCATTCCACGATCTCTTCAAAACACTAGTGCATAATAACAACGCACTAAATTCAGTTCAGAAAATGCAGTACCTAAAGACCCATCTAACTGAAAACCCAGGCAACATTATTAAGCACCTACAAGTCACTGGCGAAAACTACGAAACCGCTTGGAATTTAATAGAGCAACGGTACAATAACAAGCGGATCATCTTTACGACATACATACAAAAACTACTGAAACAGCCAAACCAGCAAACAGAATCAGCAGCGGCACTAAAACAACTACTAGACTACACAAGAATGCTTGTCAGCCATAAATAACCTTGGAATAAACACCTCAGCCTAGAGAACGTTCATTGTTTACATCGTACAGCAAAAAATGGATAAGGAATCGCAGCGTCTATATGAGCAATCTCTAAAGGAACCTCGTGAGATTCAACAGCTCGAACCATTACTACAGTTCATTGAGAAAAGATTCCAGTCGATGGAATCAATTGCGGAAAATTCTTATCGAAAGGACAGAAAGCCCAAGTCATATCAAGCAAGGGCATATCATTCAACATTCCAAACATCCAAATGTGAACTCTGCAAGGGAAATCATCATCTGCAGATATGCAAACAATATCTGGAAAAGGGAATACAGCAACGAAACGAATTTGTAAGAGAATAAAAACTCTGCATGAACTGCCTAAGACCAGGACACATGCAGTCAAAATGTTCGTCAAGGGGACGTTGTCTAAAATGTCAGGGAAGACATCATACGTCCATTCATCGTGAACCAACCGCCGAAGCTCCAACACTACGTATATGTATAAAAAACTCAACCATCAAAACAATCTACTTCAGCAAACGCAGTCGGTGAAATACAATCCCACAATTGCACGACAGACAACAATGTACTTCTTGCAACTGCATTGATTACTGTCATTGGATCTAATAACAACCAACAAATTAGGGCCTTAATAGATCAAGGGTCCCAGGCATCATTTATAACAGAAGACATGGACTTGGGTCGCATAAAATATCAACAATTAAATACAAGGTGAACATAACCTTAAGCCAAAATCCAAGTATCTCAACAACAGCGTATGTTCTCAAAAATGTAACCAAACTACTCCCATCAACCCGTGTCATACCAACCACATGGGAGCATCTCCAGAACTTAGTACTTGCTGTTCCCACATACCATACTCCGAATAAGATTGACATGATCATAGGCGCAGAAGTTATTTCTGAAAAACTACTGCAGGGAGTCATAAAGGGAAGACCAGGATCACCCGTAGCGCAGCAAACCATCTTTGGATGGATTATATCCGGAAATACATCTACAAAAAATTCAGAAAGACTATCGCTTACGTGTCATGTCACACTGCCAGACTTAGACAACCAGGTTTGTAAGTTTTGGGAAACCGAAGACTTCAAGGACACTGAACCGCAGTCAGATAATTCTACATGTGAAGAGTTCTTTGAGAACACGACAACTCGTAACAATGAAGGCAGGTACATAATGCGAATACCCTTCGAAACACCACCCGAGCAAGGACTACATACCAACAACTCAAGGAAGAGGGCAATAGCAAGGCTTCTACACATGGAAAAGGTTTTAACAAGAAACCCCAAGATAGCGGAGGAGTATCGCAAGTTTATGACAGAACATATCGAGCTGAACCATATGAGTAAATGCGAAAACACCATACATGATCAAAATACGTACTATCTACCACACCATGCCGTAAGCAAACCAGATAGCACTACCACAAAACTAAGAGTAGTATTCGACACATCTGCGAAATCATCAAGCGAGAACAGTCTCAATCAACTTATGCACACAGGACACAAAATACAACAGGACTTGACGTCTATTCTCATCCGCTGGCGCAAACACAAAATTGTGTTTACTGCTGACGTAAAAAAGATGTACCGACAAATACTAATTCATCCAGAAGATCGAAAATACCAACGTATCCTCTGGAGGAACTCAGCTAGTGAAGTCATATCAGATTATGAACTGAATACTGTAACATATGGAACAGCTTCAGCTCCATTTTTGGCCATCAGAACACTCCAAAAATACGCAGAAGATGAAGAAAAGAATTCCTTCTGACTTCTATGTGGATGACGTTATGTCTGGAGGCGAAACCTTAGAAGAAGTCCGGGAACACAAAAAACAACTACAAAACCTCCTCAAAACTGGTGGATTTATAACACAAGAATTAAACCCAATGCAAAACGCCCGGACGGTTTGGTTGTAAGAGTACAAGTGTTTTTCTTTATTAAATCAAAATGAATTATATTTTTATTGACCCGAACATCACAAGTTCAATTGTGTCAGGTGTCAGCACTGCCCAATAAGTGTGCTGTGTTTACAGTTTTTATTTTAAATGCTTATTTCTGCGGTAGGTTTCCGGCCAATGAAAGTGCTGTCGTTTACACTTTTGTTTTGAATAATTTTATTTGAAGCAATGACCTAGGTCATTGCCTTTCCGGTGGAGTACTGCCGTACAAATATATAACTTCTCCCCCCTTATGAGTTTTAAGATTCTCCTGAATCGTTGGAGTTTCAACTGTTTCTATTCGAACTTGGTTTTTTGGTTCAGGGTTTGTTATATTTTTAATCTTAATTTTTAACTCTCTATTCGTCTTGGATATGAATGCTACCACAATGATAAATGATGTGATTTGGCAGCACAAATCAGACCGCCGAGTTGACATGGATGACAGCTGTCAATCACAACTGTCATATTAACTTCCCGCCTTAACTTGGGATTTGCCCGCCTAAATTTACCTATATATATAACCCCTTGTATTGAAATAGACGAATTGAATTCTGTAATATACTTAGCCCTAAGCAGTCCGTGTTTTATCCCAACATTTGGCGACGAGGATTTTAGAGAATGGACCCAGAAGCGATGAAGCAGCTCTTAGCCCAGCAACAGATGTGGATGGAAAGAATGCTGAAATCTAACATCGATTGTATGGAGCGATTGATGCGAGGACAACCAGCGGCGGCCAGCGCTATACCGCAATTCCGCCCGTTTGCGGTGGAGAAGGAATCGTGGGAAAACTATTTGTTCCAATTGAAGCAGCATTTTTCGGCAAATTCACTCCAAGAGGACAGCTTGCAGAAGGCACATTTTCTGTCAACCGGCGGAAACTACATTAACGAGGTGCTTCAGAAACTGTTCGAGACTAACGATGTGAGTAAATATACTTTTAAAGAATTAACTACCAAGCTCACACAACATTTTCAAACGAAATTGCATGTGCTCGCGTCGAGATGCAAGTTTCTGCGGAAGAAAATGGACTCAGGTCAAACGTACGCGGACTGGATAGCAGACTTGAGAGGGCTCGCTAGGGACTGCAATTTTGTGTGCACGAAGGAGGGCTGTAACACGTCATACGCCGACTTCATGATAAGGGACATGGTGGTCTTTTACACCCCACACGATTCGGTCAGGATGGCGGCGACATAAAAAAAGAATCCAACCTTGGCTGAAGTCGAAGAACTGGTAACGAGCTACGAGTCGATCCAGATGGCTTCGGCAATATTAAAAGGAAGCAGTACTTCCGCAGTAGTCACCGCCGAAGTCAATCAAATAAACCAGAGGAGTTTTCAAGCAAGTAAGGCAAATGAGAATTTCGTTGCTAGGAAATCTTGCCCAGGGTGTTTTATCCACCATGAGCGCAGTCAGTGTAAACACATTGACTCTGTGTGTGACCTTTGTCAGCGACGCGGGCACATAAGAAGTGTCTGCTTGTCATCACCACGATCTGGCGTGGCACTTCGAGCAAAACCGCGCCAACGACCAAAGAGCCGCGGACGAAGATCATCGAACAATCCTACAAAACATGAAGGGAGTTATCGTCACAAGCACAACAGCACTGCACACTCCATCAGTCTCATAGAGGAGTCGGAGGACGGTAACGCCGATGTGGAAGAAGTGTCATCCGCTGAGTGGAAGGCCGAAAGAAGAGGCCGGAAGATTTTTGTGTCTCTTAAAGTCAATGAGCATCCGATGGTTTTTCAATTAGACACGGGAGCCACCTGTTCATTGGTCGGTCTTGAAGGATATAAAAGCCTAGGGAAACCCTATTGTAAGCCGACAAGCCGCGTCCTTAAAGCGTACGGTGACGTAAGGGTGCCAGTGAAGGGGGTCACAATGGTAACCGTCAGATGGAGAGAGAAGGTGTGTAACTTACCCTTGTTGGTGATCAACAATGCCCAAGATGCTAACATACTTGGCCTAGATTGGTTCGACGCGTTCGACTTTAAGGTGAGTTTGATGAAGGAGGAATCCGTACGGCAGATAACGACCGACACGAGAAAGCAGTTAGTATCTGAGGCAAGGTCCCTATGCGAGGAGCACCAGGAAGTTTTCAGCCCAGAACTGGGTTGTAGTACAATGTTTGTGGTATTTCAAACATCGCCCGGTACCTTTCGCGCAGAAGGAGGACGTACGAATGGAGATTGACCGCTTACGTCGATTGGGCATTCTTCGACCGGTGGAGACGAGCCAATGGGCAGCACCCATAGTCGTGGTTAAGAAGGCCAACGGCAGTCTGCGAATTTGTGGCGATTTCAAGGTCACAATTAATCCTCAACTGGAGGTGGTTCGGCATCCTATCCCTCGAATTCAGGAGCTGTTCCGTAAGCTGCAAGGAGGCTGTTATTTCACCAAGGTTGATTTGTCCGATGCCTACCTCCAAATCCCGCTGGATGAAGAGTCAAAGAAATTATGCGTTATCAACACGGAATTCGGGCTCTTCGAATATCAACGCTTGCCGTTTGGAACCTCGAGCTCCCCAGGAATGTTCCAGAGATACATGGAGCAGTTGACGGCTGACTTGGAGTTTTGTGCTACATACCTGGATGACCTACTCGTATCAGGCCGTAACCACAGGGAGCACCTGCGTAACCTCAAAACACTACTGGAGCGGCTAGAACGACACGGATTACGATGCCGACTAGAGAAGTGCCAATTTGCTAAGCGCGAAATTGAATATGTGGGGCACGTAATCGACGCTAAGGGAGTGCGACCATCGGAAGCACGAGTAGCGGCCATTCGCGACTTACCACAGCCCCGAAATGTGAAAGAACTAGAAGCCTTTATCGGTAAGTTAAATTATTACAATCAATTTATCGAAAATTTCGCCCAAATTGCTGCCCCATTAAACAAACTGCGATCCTCAAATGAGCCCTTCGTGTGGGCAGAAGACCAGCAAAAGGCTTTTGAGAGCTTCAAGGATAAGATTGTCAACGTTTCCCAACTGGTGCATTTTCGTGACGATTTACCACTAACCTTAGCCACCGATGCATCCTCCCATGGTATTGGAGCTGTTATTTCACATGTCTACCCAGACTTGACAGAAAAACCAATAGCCTTTGCTTCGAAGACATTAGATGAGGCGCAAAAAAGGTATAGCCAGATAGAGAAAGAGGCTCTTTCAATCATCTACGGGGTTAAAAAGTTTCACCAATACCTTTTCGGGAGGCAATTTGAGCTGATCACGGATCACCAACCACTGGTCACCATTTTCAGCCCCAACAAAAAGCTACCGCACATGACCATTCAACGGTTACAACGATGGGCCATCACCCTCATGGGGTATACGTACAGTATACGTTACCGCCCGACAAAACAACATGGGAACGCCGACTGCCTGTCGCGTTTGCCAATAGGACCGGATGCAGATTTCGACCGTTCAGAAGAGTCTTGTTATCAAGCGGACCCGGCTCTGTCATCGGCCGTGGAAGAGTTTCCTATTAACGTGGCGGTTATAAGGGAGGCATCGCAAAAGGATCCAGTTATCAACAAAGTCATCACTTACATCCGGGAAGGATGGCCAAAGCAGTTGCCAGCGGCAGAGAGTGATCTGCAACCTTTTTTCCGTAGGAGACTTTCTATTGAAATTCATACTAATGTTCTTCTCTTCCACAGCGGAAGTCCCAGGGTAGTGATACCCACTCGGCTGCAGAAGAAGGTCTTAGCGTTGCTGCATCAGGGTCATTGGGGTGTCACAAGGATGAAGCAGATGTCGAGACGCTACTGTTGGTGGCCGAGCATCGACAACGACATCAGCCGAGTAGTGGGGGAGTGTGATGCTTGCCAACTCCATGCTAACCAGTCACCGAAGGAGTATACAAACTGGCCTGGAACTGAAGAGGTATGGGAACGTGTCCACATGGATTTCGCTGGGCCATTCCAGAGGCACATGTGGCTCATAGTGGTGGACTCGAAATCCAAATTCACATTCGTGGTTCGGATGGGTTCAACGACATCGCAAGCGACGATCCAAGCGTTGCGTAGTATCTTTGCCTTGGAAGGGTTGCCTAAGACTTTAGTGTCGGACAATGGCACGCAGTTTATGTCGAAGGATTTCCAGCAGTTCTGTCGTAATAACTCTATACGACACATGACATCCGCTCCGTTTAATCCGGAGTCAAACGGTTTGGCGGAGAGGATGGTGCGGACGTTCAAGACGGCACTACTCAAAATTTTGGAGGATGGATCGCAAGGTGATGAAGCACTGGCAGTTTTCCTTGCGACATATCGGTCAACACCAGACGAGAGTGGAACATCTCCAGCAGAAAAGCTACATGGACGGCAGCACCGCACTTTACTCTCGGTGATGATTCCGGGACTACATAAGCAGGGGAAGGATTCACAGCTCAAGGTCAGGTTTGCAATATCTCAACCCGTTTTCGTTCGACAATATTTACAGAAGCCGAAGTGGATTCCAGCAGTGGTGAAGAAGACCATAGGAAGACGGATGTATTTAGTGGAGACCAGTTTGGGTATGTTCCGCCGTCATCAGAATCAGATGCGACAACGATCAATAAAGGAAGACCACGCAGATCGTGATCCCGGCCATTCACTTATGACGGTTCCAGAGGCTAGGGGATCGTCGACTTCATCCGAATCCAGAGAAGAATCGCCGACCTATGAACGCTACAACCTAGATGACTCCGATGTGCGCATCCTTCCTGAGACCAGTACTCCGACGGTCGACTTAACCTCAACACCACCGAGAGCTGGTCAAAGCTCACCCGCAGATGTCAACCCATTGCAAGCAGCCGGACCATCGGGGTCTACGCCGGAACTCCGACGATCTGAGCGACTTCGTGATAAGCAGGTCAGACTCGCCCAAAAATAAGTGTAGGGGTAATTGATGTGATTTGGCAGCACCAATCAGACCGCCGAGTTGACATGGATGACAGCTGTCAATCACAACTGTCATATTAACTTCCCGCCTTAACTTGGGATTTGCCCGCCTAAATTTACCTATATATATAATCCCTTGTATTGAAATAGACGAATTGAATTCTGTAATATACTTAGCCCTAAGCAGTCCGTGTTTTATCCCAACATTTGGCGACGAGGATTTTAGAGAATGGACCCAGAAGCGATGAAGCAGCTCTTAGCCCAGCAACAGATGTGGATGGAAAGAATGCTGAAATCTAACATCGATTGTATGGAGCGATTGATGCGAGGACAACCAGCGGCGGCCAGCGCTATACCGCAATTCCGCCCGTTTGCGGTGGAGAAGGAATCGTGGGAAAACTATTTGTTCCAATTGAAGCAGCATTTTTCGGCAAATTCACTCCAAGAGGACAGCTTGCAGAAGGCACATTTTCTGTCAACCGGCGGAAACTACATTAACGAGGTGCTTCAGAAACTGTTCGAGACTAACGATGTGAGTAAATATACTTTTAAAGAATTAACTACCAAGCTCACACAACATTTTCAAACGAAATTGCATGTGCTCGCGTCGAGATGCAAGTTTCTGCGGAAGAAAATGGACTCAGGTCAAACGTACGCGGACTGGATAGCAGACTTGAGAGGGCTCGCTAGGGACTGCAATTTTGTGTGCACGAAGGAGGGCTGTAACACGTCATACGCCGACTTCATGATAAGGGACATGGTGGTCTTTTACACCCCACACGATTCGGTCAGGATGGCGGCGACATAAAAAAAGAATCCAACCTTGGCTGAAGTCGAAGAACTGGTAACGAGCTACGAGTCGATCCAGATGGCTTCGGCAATATTAAAAGGAAGCAGTACTTCCGCAGTAGTCACCGCCGAAGTCAATCAAATAAACCAGAGGAGTTTTCAAGCAAGTAAGGCAAATGAGAATTTCGTTGCTAGGAAATCTTGCCCAGGGTGTTTTATCCACCATGAGCGCAGTCAGTGTAAACACATTGACTCTGTGTGTGACCTTTGTCAGCGACGCGGGCACATAAGAAGTGTCTGCTTGTCATCACCACGATCTGGCGTGGCACTTCGAGCAAAACCGCGCCAACGACCAAAGAGCCGCGGACGAAGATCATCGAACAATCCTACAAAACATGAAGGGAGTTATCGTCACAAGCACAACAGCACTGCACACTCCATCAGTCTCATAGAGGAGTCGGAGGACGGTAACGCCGATGTGGAAGAAGTGTCATCCGCTGAGTGGAAGGCCGAAAGAAGAGGCCGGAAGATTTTTGTGTTTCTTAAAGTCAATGAGCATCCGATGGTTTTTCAATTAGATACGGGAGCCACCTGTTCATTGGTCGGTCTTGAAGGATATAAAAGCCTAGGGAAACCCTATTGTAAGCCGACAAGCCGCGTCCTTAAAGCGTACGGTGACGTAAGGGTGCCAGTGAAGGGGGTCACAATGGTAACCGTCAGATGGAGAGAGAAGGTGTGTAACTTACCCTTGTTGGTGATCAACAATGCCCAAGGTGCTAACATACTTGGCCTAGATTGGTTCGACGCGTTCGACTTTAAGGTGAGTTTGATGAAGGAGGAATCCGTACGGCAGATAACGACCGACACGAGAGAGCAGTTAGTATCTGAGGCAAGGTCCCTATGCGAGGAGCACCAGGAAGTTTTCAGCCCAGAACTGGGTTGTAGTACAATGTTTGTGGCACACCTAACACTGAAGGCAGACAGCCAGCCAAGGTATTTCAAACATCGCCCAGTACCTTTCGCGCAGAAGGAGGACGTACGAATGGAGATTGACCGCTTACGTCGATTGGGCATTCTTCGACCGGTGGAGACGAGCCAATGGGCAGCACCCATAGTCGTGGTTAAGAAGGCCAACGGCAGTCTGCGAATTTGTGGCGATTTCAAGGTCACAATTAATCCTCAACTGGAGGTGGTTCGGCATCCTATGTTGGCTGTTAGGCTGTTATTTCACCAAGGTTGATTTGTCCGATGCCTACCTCCAAATCCCGCTGGATGAAGAGTCAAAGAAATTATGCGTTATCAACACGGAATTCGGGCTCTTCGAATATCAACGCTTGCCGTTTGGAACCTCGAGCTCCCCAGGAATGGACCAGAGATACATGGAGCAGTTGACGGCTGACTTGGAGTTTTGTGCTACATACCTGGATGACCTACTCGTATCAGGCCGTAACCACAGGGAGCACCTGCGTAACCTCAAAACACTACTGGAGCGGCTAGAACGACACGGATTACGATGCCGACTAGAGAAGTGCCAATTTGCTAAGCGCGAAATTGAATATGTGGGGCACGTAATCGACGCTAAGGGAGTGCGACCATCGGAAGCACGAGTAGCGGCCATTCGCGACTTACCACAGCCCCGAAATGTGAAAGAACTAGAAGCCTTTATCGGTAAGTTAAATTATTACAATCAATTTATCGAAAATTTCGCCCAAATTGCTGCCCCATTAAACAAACTGCGATCCTCAAATGAGCCCTTCGTGTGGGCAGAAGACCAGCAAAAGGCTTTTGAGAGCTTCAAGGATAAGATTGTCAACGTTTCCCAACTGGTGCATTTTCGTGACGATTTACCACTAACCTTAGCCACCGATGCATCCTCCCATGGTATTGGAGCTGTTATTTCACATGTCTACCCAGACTTGACAGAAAAACCAATAGCCTTTGCTTCGAAGACATTAGATGAGGCGCAAAAAAGGTATAGCCAGATAGAGAAAGAGGCTCTTTCAATCATCTACGGGGTTAAAAAGTTTCACCAATACCTTTTCGGGAGGCAATTTGAGCTGATCACGGATCACCAACCACTGGTCACCATTTTCAGCCCCAACAAAAAGCTACCGCACATGACCATTCAACGGTTACAACGATGGGCCATCACCCTCATGGGGTATACGTACAGTATACGTTACCGCCCGACAAAACAACATGGGAACGCCGACTGCCTGTCGCGTTTGCCAATAGGACCGGATGCAGATTTCGACCGTTCAGAAGAGTCTTGTTATCAAGCGGACCCGGCTCTGTCATCGGCCGTGGAAGAGTTTCCTATTAACGTGGCGGTTATAAGGGAGGCATCGCAAAAGGATCCAGTTATCAACAAAGTCATCACTTACATCCGGGAAGGATGGCCAAAGCAGTTGCCAGCGGCAGAGAGTGATCTGCAACCTTTTTTCCGTAGGAGACTTTCTATTGAAATTCATACTAATGTTCTTCTCTTCCACAGCGGAAGTCCCAGGGTAGTGATACCCACTCGGCTGCAGAAGAAGGTCTTAGCGTTGCTGCATCAGGGTCATTGGGGTGTCACAAGGATGAAGCAGATGTCGAGACGCTACTGTTGGTGGCCGAGCATCGACAACGACATCAGCCGAGTAGTGGGGGAGTGTGATGCTTGCCAACTCCATGCTAACCAGTCACCGAAGGAGTATACAAACTGGCCTGGAACTGAAGAGGTATGGGAACGTGTCCACATGGATTTCGCTGGGCCATTCCAGAGGCACATGTGGCTCATAGTGGTGGACTCGAAATCCAAATTCCCATTCGTGGTTCGGATGGGTTCAACGACATCGCAAGCGACGATCCAAGCGTTGCGTAGTATCTTTGCCTTGGAAGGGTTGCCTAAGACTTTAGTGTCGGACAATGGCACGCAGTTTATGTCGAAAGATTTCCAGCAGTTCTGTCGTAATAACTCTATACGACACATGACATCCGCTCCGTTTAATCCGGAGTCAAACGGTTTGGCGGAGAGGATGGTGCGGACGTTCAAGACGGCACTACTCAAAATTTTGGAGGATGGATCGCAAGGTGATGAAGCACTGGCAGTTTTCCTTGCGACATATCGGTCAACACCAGACGAGAGTGGAACATCTCCAGCAGAAAAGCTACATGGACGGCAGCACCGCACTTTACTCTCGGTGATGATTCCGGGACTACATAAGCAGGGGAAGGATTCACAGCTCAAGGTCAGGTTTGCAATATCTCAACCCGTTTTCGTTCGACAATATTTACAGAAGCCGAAGTGGATTCCAGCAGTGGTGAAGAAGACCATAGGAAGACGGATGTATTTAGTGGAGACCAGTTTGGGTATGTTCCGCCGTCATCAGAATCAGATGCGACAACGATCAATAAAGGAAGACCACGCAGATCGTGATCCCGGCCATTCACTTATGACGGTTCCAGAGGCTAGGGGATCGTCGACTTCATCCGAATCCAGAGAAGAATCGCCGACTTATGAGCGCTACAACCTAGATGACTCCGATGTGCGCATCCTTCCTGAGACCAGTACTCCGACGGTCGACTTAACCTCAACACCACCGAGAGCTGGTCAAAGCTCACCCGCAGATGTCAACCCATTGCAAGCAGCCGGACCATCGGGGTCTACGCCGGAACTCCGACGATCTGAGCGACTTCGTGATAAGCAGGTCAGACTCGCCCAAAAATAAGTGTAGGGGTAATTGATGTGATTTGGCAGCACAAATCAGACCGCCGAGTTGACATGGATGACAGCTGTCAATCACAACTGTCAATTAACTTCCCGCCTTAACTTGGGATTTGCCCGCCTAAATTTACCTATATATATAACCCCTTGTATTGAAATAGACGAATTGAATTCTGTAATATACTTAGCCCTAAGCAGTCCGTGTTTTATCCCAACATTTGGCGACGAGGATTTTAGAGAATGGACCCAGAAGCGATGAAGCAACTCTTAGCCCAGCAACAGATGTGGATGGAAAGAATGCTGAAATCTAACATCGATTGTATGGAGCGATTGATGCGAGGACAACCAGCGGCGGCCAGCGCTATACCGCAATTCCGCCCGTTTGCGGTGGAGAAGGAATCGTGGGAAAACTATTTGTTCCAATTGAAGCAGCATTTTTCGGCAAATTCACTCCAAGAGGACAGCTTGCAGAAGGCACATTTTCTGTCAACCGGCGGAAACTACATTAACGAGGTGCTTCAGAAACTGTTCGAGACTAACGATGTGAGTAAATATACTTTTAAAGAATTAACTACCAAGCTCACACAACATTTTCAAACGAAATTGCATGTGCTCGCGTCGAGATGCAAGTTTCTGCGGAAGAAAATGGACTCAGGTCAAACGTACGCGGACTGGATAGCAGACTTGAGAGGGCTCGCTAGGGACTGCAATTTTGTGTGCACGAAGGAGGGCTGTAACACGTCATACGCCGACTTCATGATAAGGGACATGGTGGTCTTTTACACCCCACACGATTCGGTCAGGATGGCGGCGACATAAAAAAAGAATCCAACCTTGGCTGAAGTCGAAGAACTGGTAACGAGCTACGAGTCGATCCAGATGGCTTCGGCAATATTAAAAGGAAGCAGTACTTCCGCAGTAGTCACCGCCGAAGTCAATCAAATAAACCAGAGGAGTTTTCAAGCAAGTAAGGCAAATGAGAATTTCGTTGCTAGGAAATCTTGCCCAGGGTGTTTTATCCACCATGAGCGCAGTCAGTGTAAACACATTGACTCTGTGTGTGACCTTTGTCAGCGACGCGGGCACATAAGAAGTGTCTGCTTGTCATCACCACGATCTGGCGTGGCACTTCGAGCAAAACCGCGCCAACGACCAAAGAGCCGCGGACGAAGATCATCGAACAATCCTACAAAACATGAAGGGAGTTATCGTCACAAGCACAACAGCACTGCACACTCCATCAGTCTCATAGAGGAGTCGGAGGACGGTAACGCCGATGTGGAAGAAGTGTCATCCGCTGAGTGGAAGGCCGAAAGAAGAGGCCGGAAGATTTTTGTGTCTCTTAAAGTCAATGAGCATCCGATGGTTTTTCAATTAGACACGGGAGCCACCTGTTCATTGGTCGGTCTTGAAGGATATAAAAGCCTAGGGAAACCCTATTGTAAGCCGACAAGCCGCGTCCTTAAAGCGTACGGTGACGTAAGGGTGCCAGTGAAGGGGGTCACAATGGTAACCGTCAGATGGAGAGAGAAGGTGTGTAACTTACCCTTGTTGGTGATCAACAATGCCCAAGATGCTAACATACTTGGCCTAGATTGGTTCGACGCGTTCGACTTTAAGGTGAGTTTGATGAAGGAGGAATCCGTACGGCAGATAACGACCGACACGAGAAAGCAGTTAGTATCTGAGGCAAGGTCCCTATGCGAGGAGCACCAGGAAGTTTTCAGCCCAGAACTGGGTTGTAGTACAATGTTTGTGGTATTTCAAACATCGCCCGGTACCTTTCGCGCAGAAGGAGGACGTACGAATGGAGATTGACCGCTTACGTCGATTGGGCATTCTTCGACCGGTGGAGACGAGCCAATGGGCAGCACCCATAGTCGTGGTTAAGAAGGCCAACGGCAGTCTGCGAATTTGTGGCGATTTCAAGGTCACAATTAATCCTCAACTGGAGGTGGTTCGGCATCCTATCCCTCGAATTCAGGAGCTGTTCCGTAAGCTGCAAGGAGGCTGTTATTTCACCAAGGTTGATTTGTCCGATGCCTACCTCCAAATCCCGCTGGATGAAGAGTCAAAGAAATTATGCGTTATCAACACGGAATTCGGGCTCTTCGAATATCAACGCTTGCCGTTTGGAACCTCGAGCTCCCCAGGAATGTTCCAGAGATACATGGAGCAGTTGACGGCTGACTTGGAGTTTTGTGCTACATACCTGGATGACCTACTCGTATCAGGCCGTAACCACAGGGAGCACCTGCGTAACCTCAAAACACTACTGGAGCGGCTAGAACGACACGGATTACGATGCCGACTAGAGAAGTGCCAATTTGCTAAGCGCGAAATTGAATATGTGGGGCACGTAATCGACGCTAAGGGAGTGCGACCATCGGAAGCACGAGTAGCGGCCATTCGCGACTTACCACAGCCCCGAAATGTGAAAGAACTAGAAGCCTTTATCGGTAAGTTAAATTATTACAATCAATTTATCGAAAATTTCGCCCAAATTGCTGCCCCATTAAACAAACTGCGATCCTCAAATGAGCCCTTCGTGTGGGCAGAAGACCAGCAAAAGGCTTTTGAGAGCTTCAAGGATAAGATTGTCAACGTTTCCCAACTGGTGCATTTTCGTGACGATTTACCACTAACCTTAGCCACCGATCGTCCTCCCATGGTATTGGAGCTGTTATTTCACATGTCTACCCAGACTTGACAGAAAAACCAATAGCCTTTGCTTCGAAGACATTAGATGAGGCGCAAAAAAGGTATAGCCAGATAGAGAAAGAGGCTCTTTCAATCATCTACGGGGTTAAAAAGTTTCACCAATACCTTTTCGGGAGGCAATTTGAGCTGATCACGGATCACCAACCACTGGTCACCATTTTCAGCCCCAACAAAAAGCTACCGCACATGACCATTCAACGGTTACAACGATGGGCCATCACCCTCATGGGGTATACGTTCAGTATACGTTACCGCCCGACAAAACAACATGGGAACGCCGACTGCCTGTCGCGTTTGCCAATAGGACCGGATGCAGATTTCGACCGTTCAGAAGAGTCTTGTTATCAAGCGGACCCGGCTCTGTCATCGGCCGTGGAAGAGTTTCCTATTAACGTGGCGGTTATAAGGGAGGCATCGCAAAAGGATCCAGTTATCAACAAAGTCATCACTTACATCCGGGAAGGATGGCCAAAGCAGTTGCCAGCGGCAGAGAGTGATCTGCAACCTTTTTTCCGTAGGAGACTTTCTATTGAAATTCATACTAATGTTCTTCTCTTCCACAGCGGAAGTCCCAGGGTAGTGATACCCACTCGGCTGCAGAAGAAGGTCTTAGCGTTGCTGCATCAGGGTCATTGGGGTGTCACAAGGATGAAGCAGATGTCGAGACGCTACTGTTGGTGGCCGAGCATCGACAACGACATCAGCCGAGTAGTGGGGGAGTGTGATGCTTGCCAACTCCATGCTAACCAGTCACCGAAGGAGTATACAAACTGGCCTGGAACTGAAGAGGTATGGGAACGTGTCCACATGGATTTCGCTGGGCCATTCCAGAGGCACATGTGGCTCATAGTGGTGGACTCGAAATCCAAATTCCCATTCGTGGTTCGGATGGGTTCAACGACATCGCAAGCGACGATCCAAGCGTTGCGTAGTATCTTTGCCTTGGAAGGGTTGCCTAAGACTTTAGTGTCGGACAATGGCACGCAGTTTATGTCGAAAGATTTCCAGCAGTTCTGTCGTAATAACTCTATACGACACATGACATCCGCTCCGTTTAATCCGGAGTCAAACGGTTTGGCGGAGAGGATGGTGCGGACGTTCAAGACGGCACTACTCAAAATTTTGGAGGATGGATCGCAAGGTGATGAAGCACTGGCAGTTTTCCTTGCGACATATCGGTCAACACCAGACGAGAGTGGAACATCTCCAGCAGAAAAGCTACATGGACGGCAGCACCGCACTTTACTCTCGGTGATGATTCCGGGACTACATAAGCAGGGGAAGGATTCACAGCTCAAGGTCAGGTTTGCAATATCTCAACCCGTTTTCGTTCGACAATATTTACAGAAGCCGAAGTGGATTCCAGCAGTGGTGAAGAAGACCATAGGAAGACGGATGTATTTAGTGGAGACCAGTTTGGGTATGTTCCGCCGTCATCAGAATCAGATGCGACAACGATCAATAAAGGAAGACCACGCAGATCGTGATCCCGGCCATTCACTTATGACGGTTCCAGAGGCTAGGGGATCGTCGACTTCATCCGAATCCAGAGAAGAATCGCCGACTTATGAGCGCTACAACCTAGATGACTCCGATGTGCGCATCCTTCCTGAGACCAGTACTCCGACGGTCGACTTAACCTCAACACCACCGAGAGCTGGTCAAAGCTCACCCGCAGATGTCAACCCATTGCAAGCAGCCGGACCATCGGGGTCTACGCCGGAACTCCGACGATCTGAGCGACTTCGTGATAAGCAGGTCAGACTCGCCCAAAAATAAGTGTAGGGGTAATTGATGTGATTTGGCAGCACAAATCAGACCGCCGAGTTGACATGGATGACAGCTGTCAATCACAACTGTCATATTAACTTCCCGCCTTAACTTGGGATTTGCCCGCCTAAATTTACCTATATATATAACCCCTTGTATTGAAATAGACGAATTGAATTCTGTAATATACTTAGCCCTAAGCAGTCCGTGTTTTATCCCAACAATAATGATAATGATTATAAAACAGATTGAAAGGTAACTTATATAACTTATTGTTCTATGGTATTGCAATTCTTTAATATGTTTCAAATTCTCAATTTGTTTAATTTTTGTCATTTCTTCAAAACTAAGTTTTTCTGTTAAATTTATGTTTTCGCTATCTTCGTAATGAAATTATTGGTATTGGCAATAGTTACATTTAATAAGGTTATTGAACAATTATTTACATTTATTATATAATTTCCAGAAAGCTTTAGTTGTCTGTCGTCACAATGATTAATAATGGCATCTTTTTCTAAATTTTTACAAATTATCGTATTCTCATCAGCTTTTAACATTTCTGTTTTTGTGTTTGAACGGTAAGTACATGAGTTTTGTTTGATACAATTTTTGCTTATGTTTAATTCTTTCATATAGACATTGTTAGCATTATAATCATATTGGATATCATTTATTTCTATTATCTGCATTGTTTCCATATCTATTTCTCTCTTATCTCTATTTGGTATAGGGAATATCATTTTAAGTTGGGCTGTTATATAGTCTTTCGGTAGTTTACTAGCTTAAATGAGTCTTTCCTTATCATATTCTAATAATCCTAATCTAAAGTTGATTGAATTTCCTTAATGTCTATAATGTGCAGTATTGTTTGGCTGTTATTTATAATTTCTATTTGTCCCATTTTAAGTGTAGAATAGCCATTATTGGATTGAATGACTGTTATTACTAATGTTTATTCCACCGTCATCGTTGTTAGGAAGAATACCGTCAGGATTGCCAGCCAATTGAGTCCGTGAAAAAATATTTGGCCGTTTAATATTTGTCGGATGAACATTCTTTAAGGTATGTTTCCTACAGTATGTCTCGTTTTTATGTCTCAGATGTTTATAGTTTCTTATATATCCTTCATTTCGTTTTTCCTGATAGTTTTCCCTATAAATATTTCTTTTGCCTATGATATTCTTTTTTCTATTCTCGATTCTCTCTTTCAATGTTTTAAAATCCGATTTTTCGGCTTGGTTGGGGCTCATTTCCAGAGTGGAATGAAATCTGTTGTTATATATTTGAATAGCTCTACATATTTTCCTATTAGTGGAAATGTCGTTATTTTTAGTAGTAAATAGTATTTCAAGCAGAGTGGAATGTAGTCTCTCAATATCTGAGTTTCCTGTATGAGCATTTGCCTTGGTCATATGCATTTCTATTCCCTGTTCTTGAAAATACTCTTTGATATTTTCGGAGTTAAATTCATTATCACATATTATACTTTCCGGTTTTCCAAATTTTGTCAACTGATCTTCTATGCATTCTAATTTACTAGTCCAATTTTTGGAAGTTATGCTATAACCATAAGCTTTTTTTGTAAGCTTGTCTATAAATGTTAAATAAATTAGTTTATTGAAATGATATACTATATCCATATGGAGGACTTCGTTTCCTTTATTTGGAGTTTCTGTTAATGCAAATTTAGGTTTAATTGGCTTTCTGTCATACTTACCTTCTTGACATGTTTGACAATTTCCTATTACTTTTGAAATCCCACTTATTAACTTTGGGAAATAGATTTTGTCTTTTAATGTATGATATGTTTCTATCACACCAGAATGATTACTTTCTCTTGTATGGTAAAGTAAGTTTCTTGCTCTTTTTGTTAGTTTATAAAACTCAAATTGTTTGTTGTGTCCAAACATTTCTATTAAAATTTGTTGTACTTTATTATATTCGTTCTCTTCAACTTCGGAAAATATTCCTATTGTGCCCTCTTTGATTTCTCTTCTAAATAGATTTTTCCAATATTGTTCTCCTTTTGTCATATCTACCTCAATAATCTTTTTCTTGTGTATTAACTGTACTTCGTTTTCTACTGCGTTTTTTAATATCAGTTGAGTTTTATATATATTAACTATTCCTTCCTTTATGGGTATGTGATCAAGCATTTGTTGTTCCGCTGAATGTATGGTGTCTTCATCTGATGTTTCATTTACTTCTCCTGGGATTCTACTTAAAAAATCGGCAATTTTATTTTCTTTGCCTTTCAAGTATTCTATGTCGAAATCAAATTCTTGCAGCTTGAGAAGCCATCTCTGATTTCGTTGGCTAAATTCTTTTCCATTGTATTTCGTGGTTAGGTATTTTATAGGCATGTGGTCTGTGATAATTTTAAATTTGTTTCCCCATAGATAAGGTCTAAAATATGTAGTGGCCCATACTATCGCTAGAAATTCTCGATCCGTTGTTGAGTAGTTTTTCTCGTGTTCGTTTAGGGTACGAGATGCATAGCTTACTGGTTGTCCTCCTTGAGTGAGTACTGCTCCTAACGCAAAACTGCTAGCATCGGTATACAACGTAAATGGTTTACTGAAGTCGGGGAATTTAAGTATGGGGTGATTGATAAGGTTTTCTTTTAATTTTTCAAAAGCTTGAATATATTCTGGGTCTTGTCTATTGATTGTTGCGTTCTTTTTTAAATACTTTACCATAGGATATGCAATTGTGGAATAACCCTTTATAAATTTTCTATAATTTCCTGTACTGCCTAAAAATCCTCTTAATTGTTTTTCTGTTAGCGGTAAGGGATAGTTTTTAATGACCTCAATTTTATTCGGGTTCGGTTTCATCCCTTCTGTGGTAAGTGTATGGCCTAGATATTCTGTATTCTTTTTTAGAAACGAGCATTTACTTATTTGTATCTTCAGATTATGGTCTGCCAGTTTTTTGAGAGTCTTGTCCAATGAAGCTAAATGTTCTTCCAATGATGTTGAAAAAATCAATATATCATCAATGTATACTGTATAAATTTTTCCTATATACTCTCTCAATATATCATTTATAAGCCGTTGGAAAGTGGCGGGGGCATTTTTAAGCCCAAAAGGCATTCTCACGAATTCATATAGACCGTTTGGTGTTGCAAATGCTGTCTTATGTATATCGTCAGGGTGCACCCTTATTTGATGATATCCCTTGGCTAAGTCAAGGGTGGAGAAATATTGTGATCTTCCTAACTTATCGAGTATCCCTTCAATATTAGGGAGCGGATATTTATCATCAACTGTAATGCTGTTTAGTGTCCGATAATCAACGCATAATCTGAATTTCGTTTTACCTTCCCGGTCGGGTTTTTTTGCTACTACAGTGCGCCCCGGATAGCTGCCTTGAGTGCTTTTCTGATTTATTTGGGCACTTAAGAGGGGAAGTTATTTATCCGTACCCGTTTACGTGCCTTTTTAAGGTTACTAAGCGAACCCGGTTATGAGCCTAATTCGAGGCAGCTAAATGAATCCAAACTCAACTTCTTCAAACATCTAATGCATGTATTTTATTCCATTAAAAATAAAAATTTTAAATTAGGGAGAAAAAAATAACACAAAAATAAATTAAATGAGCTGTACAGCTAAAAACAAATTCATACGAGTCATATTTACAGATGAGTAAATTGTATGCAAACCTTTATCTATGATTAAATAAATATTACATATTAGGTATTGCACCTTTATAAAATATTTGCGAAGGAATTCGCTAGCATAAAAAGAAATCAGTTATTTTTGTTTGGCGAATGTTGTTTGCTTCGATTTTAAATATTTTTTCCTCGAAGAGTTCAAGCTCTTCTCGACCAACATCTTTCCTTAAAGCGAACTTTCGAAGAATACCCAAGGCATTAATTACATCGCCAAAGGTTGGAGTTTCGGTTTCTGTAATTTCGTCTTCGTTATTCCCTTCATTTTCTGCATTATTCTCTACATCTTCCATTAAAATTTCTGCGTCCGATAGCTGTCCATAACATGCTAGATCTGCATCACATAGCACATATTCATTGAAAATTTGTCTACCCATAAGCACAAGTTCATCTAAAATGCCATCATCTTCCAATGCTTCTGTTTCATGATTTGCATGTCCAGTCAATACTTTAGCCTATGGAAAAAATATGGGATAATCATACATGCATCCTGCAATCATAATAATAATAATTTACCTTTCGAAAGCAATTCTGAATTGTCTCTTTGGAGACAAGCCACCAAGCTCGCTTAACATAGTAGAGTGCATCTATCAGGGTAATTTCTTTTACGAACTCTTTCAAAGTCAGTTTCTTTTCCAAAGCAAGCACCTGTTTCCGCACTAAAATTTGACGATAATGCGCTTTAAAGCTGTGTATTATTCCTTGATCCAGTGGCTGAATAAGTGCAGTAGTATTCGGTGGCAAAAATTTAACATTTATGTTTTGCAAATCGGCCGACACTTTGTGGCATGCAGCGTTATCGACAAGTAGAATAACTTTTCTATTATCTTTAATCATTTCATCATCCAATATTTTTAAAATAGTGTTCCATAGAATTGACGTCATCCAAGCATTTCTATTAGCAAAATATGGAAGAGGATCGAGGCCTTTGTGCCTTTCCTATTACAAACACTTTTTTGTACGTTCCAGTGCCATTACAGATAAATAATAAAGTTATTCGGGATTTCTCGTTCTTTCCACCCCTTACATTGCTGCCTGTACGCGATAAAGTGCCTCTCGGTAGTGCTTTAAAGTACAGTCCACTTTCATCGGCATTCAAAATACTTTCGGAAGAATAATTTTCCAACAAATAAGGTAACACATGTGTAATAAAATCATCAGATCCTGAAACATCTGCGGCAGCACTTTCACCGTGAATTTTTTTAAATTGAATGTTTTCCCTCTTTTGCCAGCGCCACAGCCACCCATTGTTTGGTTCGAAATCGGAGTTCAATTTCAATGCGAATTCTTTAGCTTTATTTAAGACGACTGCACTTGATATAACGGCATTTTGCTCTCTTGCTTGGTCAAACCATTTGGTTAAGGCAGTTTCGACGCGCTTATGTACACTAGTGCGAATCCTTCTCCGTTTAAAGTTTTTTTGAGCAGCAGCACATTCACGAACACTTTTAGGTGGATTTCGAGGAAATACTACCTATTGCAGAGGTCCTCATGACGCAACTTTCAAAAAATTTGAATGCAACTTTTCAAGACCTCTATAGTAAACACCAAAACCATGGTCACCACGATAGGGGCCGCAGTTCTTAACCGAATTGAACGAAACTTGGTACACATGTTGATATGGTGAATAGCACGGACGAGTTCGTAGATGGGCGAGATCGGTTGAGAAGGGGGCGTGTCACGCCTATTTATGTAATACAACGAAATCTTGTCAGCACGATAGGGGCCGCAATTCTTAACCGAATTGAATGAAACTTGGTACACATGTTGATATGGTGAATAGCACGGACAAGTTCGTAGATGGGCGAGATCGGTTGAGAGGGGGGCGTGTCACGCCCCTTTATATTTTTCAAACTACGCATTGACAAACTTTTTGTGTCTTTTTTTACTAGCATTACAACGGTAATAATCATAAGTAGTATTTGCTAAAAAATGTCCGCCATTTTGAATCCGCCATCTTGAAATTCTTTAAAATTGCTCCGATTTCGTTGAAATTGAAAATGTATACTCGTTTATGGGTACTTTTTATAATTTCATATAATTTCATTGGATCCACCATTTTGAATTACTTTAATATGATTTAAAAGTTGCATATGAAAGAATTCCACCTACATACCTCTTGCGGCTGGTGCCGGAAGGTCCTTTTTTTCATTTCGTGCAATCCTATTAATGGTTGAAATGTCACATTTATATTTAATTACCAATTCTTTCTTGGTTTTAGATTTGTTTTTAATGTGATTCAGTATTTCCAGCTTTTCCTTTATGCTTATTCCCGTTACTTTTTTCCTACCCATATTTAACGACTTCTTGATTTGGAATGGAAATTCTTTTTGACAGGCAGAAATATTTACGGTACACGGTAAGCTTACTGAAATTAGGTGTAAGTGGTAAGAAGTGGTTTTTGCCCAAGGCAACTATCCGAGACAAATAGTTTGAGATTTAGACTTTTATGCTCGCTAATAGAGGGCACTTGAGCGGGTTGGGTAGATAAGCTTTAGTTACCTAAACGGGTGGATTTGTTGGCAATTTGAATGAAAATGTTTGAAGCCTGAAATTTTTGGTTAGCAATGGGGGCTATGCAGCTAAGCGAGGGAGTACGTATCCGGAGATTACTGTACTACGATTGGTGAAGCATAACGGCTATTCGATTTCCGAATGATACCTTGCCTTTCCATATCGTTTATTTGATTCCTTACTTCTTCTTCGTGTTTCGGAGGTAGTCTATAAAGTTTTGCATTTATTTGTTGATCGGTCGTCAATTTTATTTCATGTACTACAGTTTAAGAGTTAGTGAGCTGATCTCCTTCTCTATACAAAAGATTTCTATACTTTTTTAATAGTTGGCGGATCTTGGTTTGCTCATCTGCATTTAGATGATCCAATTGAACATCAGAGTTGCTTTCTAGTTCAAAACAGTGAAGACTGCCAGGAACTTGGTCTTTAATCGGAATTATAGTTTGATTGCTCAATACTAGCTCTCTTCTTTTTACATTAATACTTGCTATCATGTTACTTATGACATCCATCCCCAGTAAGAGACTATACGATTTATCTCCTAGGGACTTGCCATATGCCTGAATAAATACATTCGATCGGTATCCAAATTCCTGAGGTACTGGGACTTAATAAACTTTCAACTTTTCGTTGGTTTGACTATTAACAGTCAATAGACTGATATTTACCTCGTCGATTATTTTATAGTTACTACAATCTATTTTTGCAGTATTGATTATGGTCATTGTTGACCCTGTGTCTATGAGACAAATATGTTTCCTGCTGTCTATTGAGAATGCTACCTGGATTTTCTTTCCGTTGAGGCTACATTCAGAAAAACCGGGGCTTCAATGGAGTGGGTTTCCTGTTGTATCGTAGAATTGCGGTCAATATTATCTACGTCCATTGCTCTTTGACTTTGTCTAGATTGTCTTGTTTGACCTGAAGTATTGGGGAAATATTGTCTTATTTGACCTGACGTATTTGGGAAATGTTGTCTTGCTTGACCTGACGTATTTGGGAACTGTTGTCTGACTTGACCTGATGTATTTGGGAAAGATTGTCTAGTTTGAGAATTTGCTAACCTACCTGAAGGGTTTGAGGTTCTTTGATATTACACAGGTTGGTCGTTGTTCCAATTTGGACG
This sequence comes from Criorhina ranunculi, assembly GCA_951813785.1. Classification (NCBI taxonomy): domain Eukaryota; kingdom Metazoa; phylum Arthropoda; class Insecta; order Diptera; family Syrphidae; genus Criorhina; species Criorhina ranunculi. The sequence goes on along the minus strand of OX638381.1, from coordinate 56,137,704 downwards.
AGAATCGGCGTAGTTCCTATTGGTTTGAGCACTTCGATTGTTATGTCTATAACTCCTGTGAGACTCTTTGGCATTTCTATCTACTATTATATTTCCGTTGTCGAACCCTACATATGAATAAAGTATGTTTTTTACTTGATGTAAGTTATATATATCTCTTATTTCCCTAGCTAGATTTCCTGAAGCTACTTCCCTAATTTTATTTACTAAAATACTATATAACAACGCTTTGAGATTCTCTTTATTGTTTTCATATAACACTACTGTATGGATCTCTGCCATAAGATACTCTATTTTATTGCTTAAATCTAGTATTGAACTTACTTTTAAACTATTTATTTTTCTTGTCACCTCCTTCTGGTCGATGACTGGTCGAAAATGTTTCATAAGGATGTCTTTTGCAGCTTCCCACGTTGTCACTCCATTGGTGAGCAGCAACTCCTTGGCTTTCCCAGTAACTTTGCTTTGTGAAATTACTGTCCAGGTTGCCGCCCTTTGGCTCTCGATGGTAAATCCCAGGTGGTTGTCAACGACGCTAATGAACTGTGTCAGCTCGTTTCGATTGCCATCGAACCGTGCTATATATTGTATTTCGTTCATGATGGCACTGGCTCTAGTTTGATGGCTGTTGTTCTCCATTCGGCTCAGAATTTCTGCCATTGTTGAAAGTATGCCGCTTAATTCGTTGGCCATTACATATTCTGTTTCTTCTTCCACTTCTTCTAATGTTGGAAGATTCCTTCTTGAATCGTGCAGCTTTTGTCGCGAAATTTTGACTGATCGACTGATTTGTAGTCGAGATTTAAGTCTACACTTCGGTTGCACTGTTAGTTATTTTGCACTTTTTCTTTACGACTGATTTGTAGTCGCGATTTAGTTTCACACTTCAGTTGCACTGTTGGTTATCACTTTTTCTATAACGACTGATTTGTAGTCGTGATTTAGTTTGCCACTCCAGTTTCACTGAATGTCCGTTCTCTAAATAATTTATAAGACACGAGAAAGAATCAAACACAATTAAAGAATTTATAACACAAGAATTAAACCCAATGCAAAACGACCGGACGGTTTGGTTGTAAGAGTACAAGTGTTTTTCTTTATTAAATCAAAATTAATTACATTTTTATTGACCCGAACATCACAAGTTCATTGGCTGGTATCCGGTGTCAGCACTGCCCAATAAGTGTGCTCTGTTTACGGTTTTTATTTTAATGCGAAAAAAGCCATGGAAGGCAGAAGGTGGAGAGGTGGTGCTAAACAGTACTGTGCTGTAATCACGCTGGACGTACTGAACGCATTCAACACCGCGAACTGGAAGCACATATTGGTAGCCCTTTGAAACACGAGGGTACCAACATACATCATGAAGGTAGTGATGGATTACTTCAGACAAAGGATACTGGTATATGACACAGATTATGGCCCCAAGGAGTATACGGTCACAGGAGGGGTGCCACAGGGTTCGGTGTTGGGCCCACTCCTATGGAATGTTATGTACGACGCGATACTTAAACTACCTATTCCAGAAGAAGCTAAGATCGTAGGCTTTGCGGATGATATTGCGATAGTCGTGGTCGCTAAGCTACTAGAAGAAGTTGTCCAAATAAGCAACGACACAATCGGGATTGTTCAACGCTGGCTTGAATCCGTGGATTTGAAACTAGCAGAACATAAGACGGAAGCTGTACTAATCAGTAGCAGAAAGAAAAGGGAAACAATCACCCTTACGGTAGGAGGGCACAACATAACATCGAACATGCCATAAAATACCTTGGTGTCATGATTGACACGAAGCTATCGTATAACGAACATCTGGAGTATGTCAGTGGTAAAGCCGCACGAGTGAATAATGCACTCATGCGCATCATGCCAAATCATGGAGGACCGAAATACAGTCGAAGGAGACTCCTGGCCAGGGTGGTCACATCTGTGGTTCTCTACGGGTCACCAATATGGGCTGAGGCCATGCAAATAAGGTCGTATAAGCGCAAAATTGAATCGACATACCGACTCCGCGCAATTAGAGTATGCAGTGCATTTCGCACGATATCAGAAGATGCAGTCTGTGTAATTGCAGGATCACTCCCAATTGATTTACTGGCCGAGGAGGCTAAAAAACTCTATGGAATGAGAAACCAAGAACCGAGGACAACTGGCAGCGATGTAAACTCATCAGAGAGAGTAAACAGTATGGCGAAATGGCAGCAGCGATGGAACGTATCGAACAAAGGCCGATGGACCTACCGACTTATACCACTCATTGAGACATGGACAAGCCGGAAGCATGGCGAAGTGGACTTCTACGTAACGCAGCTACTAAGTGGACATGGATGCTTCCGATCCTATCTATACAGATTTAAGCATGTCAACTCTCCGTATTGTCCGTATTGCATCGAAACCCAGGAGGATGTGGAGCATGTGTTCTTCCACTGTCCACGATTTGAAACCGAGAGACAAACGTTGAGGAATGAAATTGGAGAAATACTAACCCCCGAAAACTTAGTACGATGTATGACCCAATCACAGGAGAAATGGATCGCTGTAAGCAACTGTGCAAAACAGATAATGACACAGCTAAGACACCTCGAACGAGAAAGGCGACAAAGTGAAGAAGCCCCAACATGACTGTGAGCACGTGGCGCTATTCGCCCCCCCACGATGAAATGCCAAGACGGCGGTACCGTGGGGAGAAAGGGCACAGAAGGGGAGGTGGGTTTAGTGGGTGGAAATTCCACACTGTTACTGGGTACGGGCCCAGTTTCGTCTTTAAAAGATTCCCACCTCCTACGCAAAAAAAAAAAAAAATCGCCGTACAAATATATAACTCGCAAGTGGAACAGCAACGTAAGCAGACTACTACGGAGAGAAGTTCAGTCGATGCACGCATATCAATTTGATAGAGAAGAATACGTCAAAACCTTAGGGCTACATTGGCATCCAGCAAAGGACCACTTCTCGTTTGAAGTAAAACCAAACGAGCCAAGGGGAAACTGCACGAAAAGAAACGTACTATCAGAGATTGCACGCATATTCGACCCACTAGGATGGCTCACACCAGTCGTTTTAAGGGCAAAATTGCTATTGCAAGATATTTGGATGGAAGAACACTTAGACTGGGATAGCCCATTGCCCTCCCAATTAGGAAAAAAATGGGAAGAATTTCGAAGGGAGCTCAATTGTATACAACAAATAACTATAGAGAGGTGGACGAAATACTCTTGTAATGCAACGGTGGTAGAGATCCATGGGTTCTGCGATGCATCTGAGCGTGCATACGGAGCTGCCATATATATGCGCATAATAGATGTAAATAACAATGTGACAACTACATTACTCACGTCAAAATCTAAGGTCACACCAAAACAGAAAAAAAAGGGGATGCAAGGGAACCTGACAATACCTAAACTCGAACTTTGCGGAGCTGAACTATTGGCAAACCTATTATGGAAGGTGAAAAGAGATTTGGAGATTGAATCTGTAAAAACATTTGCTTGGTGCGACTCAACCGTAGCCCTAGCCTGGATAAGCAGCCAACAAAACAAATGGAGAGCTTTCGTTGAAAGAAGAGTCCAAGAAATCCAAAAACTAAATACAGGATACTCATGGAACCATGTAAGATTAGAGGAAAACCCCGCCGATTTAGCATCTAGAGGCACTTCCCCAAGTTCCCTAGGGGAACTTTCGTTGTGGTGGAAGGGTCCAGCCTGGCTACAAGGGGTGCAATCGTTCAAGTCTCAACCTGGTCCAAGCGTTGAATGGACAACGGAACTAGAGCTCAAGATATCGTCACACCATATCGCAAAACAAGAACTCCAAAAACCTGATGACTTAACCTTAAGGTTCTCATCGCTTACACGATTGGTTAGAGTTTTAGCATACTGCCATCGCCTTGCTAGAAATGCAAGGATAAAGTCAAAACCAAGGAGGAGTGTGAGCTCTCTAAGTACAGCTGAGTTAACCTTTTCCACAAAAGCGCAATAAGGATCGCACAGAGGGAGTTCGAAGACGATTTTCAAGCACTTCAGCGAAACAACTCAGTATTGGCAAAATCCAGTTTGGCTTGTTTAAATCCATTTATTCAAGACGGAATATTAAGAGTTGGTAGAAGGCTACAAAATTCAGCACTGCCTACACAAGCAAAACATCCCATTATTGTACCACACAAAAGTCACATAGCAAAATTAATTATCGACTGGGCGCACAAGACAACGTTGCATGGAGGCAATGATTTAACAATGGCATGTATCTTAACAAAATATTGGATAATAAAGGGAAGAAGTGAGGTAAAGGAGTTCATTAGAAGATGTATCAAGTGCCAACGATTCAACACAAAACAAAATTTCCAATTAATGGGGAATCTTCCGTCACCTAGGGTCAATATGGCAAGGCCGTTTGCACATACAGGAGTGGACTATGCAGGACCATTTATGATGAAAACCAGTAAAATACGACACGCTAAACTAACAAAGGGATATACATATAGCTGTCTTCGTATGTCTTGCGACGAAGGCATTTCATCTGGAAGCAGTATCGGATCTATCCACAGAAACATTCCAAGCTGCATTCGACAGATTTACCTCTCGACGAGGTCTCACAAGCCATCTATATAGTGACAATGCAACAAACTTTGTGGGCGCATGTGCTAAGCTAAAACAACAATACATCAACGATAACTCGAAACTAAATGATGCAATGTCAACCCAAGGAGTAACCTGGCACTTCATACCACCAGCGTCACCTCACTTTGGTGGACTTTGGGAAGCCGGTGTCAAGTCGGTAAAGCTTCACCAAAAGAAGACAATTGGCGACACACATCTAACATACGAAGAATTCTCAACATTGTTGGCTAAAATCGAGTCTTGTCTCAATTCACGGCCATTATATCCAATGGGTGGGACAACCGACGATTTGGAAGTACTGACTCCAGTACATTTTCTCATCGGATCCAGCCTCTCCAGGGACAGAGAGAATATGTTAGATATTAAGGAAAACCGACTGGATCGATGGCAGTTTCTCAATAAGCTCCACCAACAGTTTTGGAAGAAGTCGTCATCGGAATACATTACCAGACTACAACAACGACCAAAGTGGACACAACACACGAATAATATTATGCAAGGAGACATGGTTCTAATGCGAGAAGACAATGTTGCTTCAACAAATTGGTGTATGGGGAGGGTCCAAGGGACACATCCGGGAAACGACGGAAAGGTGAGAGTTACGACTGTTAAAACTTCAGCCGGATGCTTCACACGACCCATAACAAAACTCTCAAGACTGGTGACAGATGGCCCAGTAGGCATTGACCACATAACACGTGATAAAGGTGAGAAGATAGAAGAGAAGGGTGAGAAAATAGAAGAAAAGGAACGTAACAAACAGATCAAATGCCACCACCATCAAGTTGAAGTTTCAAAACCACGCTTCCTCTCGGAACCCAGAGGTCCACGACCTAGAGGCAGGCAACTGAAGATTCGGCCAACTAACATTTCCCCAAGGCCTCCAATTGAGGAACTAATTGAACGACATACCAACAGAAAACGGCTTAACGAAACATCAGTACAATCCAGTGAAGTAAAAAGGGCACGCTCAACGTTACCGTCTTTGGTTGTTTCTATTGCATTGGCATCAATTGTATGGCCATTACCGGCACATACCCAATTTACCAACCAACCATTTAATATGCATCCTGGACTTTATTTTGAAGATACGGGTAATATTAACCTTATTTCCTCAAAATGGCGCATGGTCACATACTATAACCTGAATACCTACAAGAATCAACTATGGGGACTACATACCATGATCAATCAAATAGAAGAAGGATGCCAAGCTCTACAATCACCCCCGGAATGCACCAAAATCCTAACAATGTTATCAGCGCAAGTATGTACCATAGAAGAAAGGAATAACATTTTGTACAAAAGAGGAGGTAGAGTCAAAAGATAACCATTTGACATTATTGGAAAATTATCCAATCAACTGTTCGGAGTTCTCGACCAAGACTATGCCCATGACATTGAGGAACAAATAACCAAAATTAGACAAGATGACGAGTATAGCCGAAGCCTTCTAAGAAATCAAACATCAATTGTTGAAACGACTCTCAACATAATGAAGGCGACTGCACAGCAAACTACAACTCAATTAACGTTGCTACAAGATAAGGTTACCAAGATAACATCAGCATTACAAAACGCATACGATCAGGTAGAACAAGCTCAACTTTTGACTGTATTAGGACTCACCACCCACATGTATGTCACCAGCATCGAAAGAATTCAAGACTCCTTGCTAGATGTCGTGCTCAATACACAACATGGAACAACCCATCATCTTATCATTACGCCGCAGCAATTAAGACAACATCTGATAGATATTCAACAACATATACCTTCGAATTTGATGCTACCAGCTAGTGAGCGTCCTGACCAACTTTTACAGATCTACAAGCTGATGACTATAAGTGGGAGGATAACTACAAGGTTTGTGATCTTTGAATATAAGATACCGTTGTTAGATGCTGAGACGTATCAAGTATTTCGAGTAATACCAGTCCCGGCACCATATGGAACCAATTTCGCTTTCATCGCACCAACATCAAGGTACATACTGACTAACTTGGCACGGGAAAAATATTACCCAATGAAGAAAAATGAATTCGAAAAATGTATTTCCGCAGAAGAAGGTCTACACTATTGCTCAAAATGACATCCAATGTACAATCTCCAGTCCAACACTTCTCAGTGCGAAATCAACCTGTTAAACCACAATAAGGAGATAGAAGGAAAATGTGAGATCATTCAAATCCCACCTAGGCAAGTTTGGATCCAACTGAGAAATCCTTATAGCTGGCTATACGTGATGGACAAGGAAACAACGTTTAATATGGTGTGCAAGGGACAAGCATTTGTTACTACCTTAAGCAACGATGGTATTCTTACCTTAGGAGAAGGGTGTCAGGTTAACCTCGGTACTATGGTCATTACCGCCCACAACCTATGTACGACCACATTAAACGCTTCGTTTACGCCACAGATAAATTTGAGTCTAATTATGCACAACAACACCAAGGAACCATCCCCTCTTCAATCAAACGCGGTACGACTATTTCACTATCCGGACGAGCAAGTAAAAAACCTAGAACAATCCATACGAAGACTTAAAAAGGCTGAAGACTCCAACTTCCAACCCTACAGCAACACACACCACATTTTACACTACTCCAGCTCCATGATCATAATTGTTATAATACTAATTATATACGTACGAATACGAATATACCAGGGAAAGCATAAGCAGCATATTCCGATTCCAGCACTACGAACGAAGGCGGACTCTCGCAGCTCAACAGATAGGCGGGAGATGTGCAAGACACAGAAAATGCCATGCATTGCCACTGCACACGTGCTGACATAAATATTGGCATGCGCTGCTAATATGCACGGTCATCAAGTTCATAGGTTCAACGCATGGTCGACAAGTTCATCGGACGACCAATTGTTATTATTGATTTATGTTAATTCGTAATTTTACCTAGTTAAGCAAATTAATTGTATAAATAGAGTTAATTATTTATGAATTAATGAGAATTAAGTTAACACTCACAGTGTGTGCAATTAGCCTTTTTCTCAACTAAATAACTAGCTATCCCCCCACCAGTGGTAAGGTGGTAAGTTATCGAACACCGATGGTACCCTGGTTGGATCCCGCGGTCGATTTGTCCCTCTGTGTTCGTTTGTCCCTAAGTCAGAGTTCGCCGCCGATACCCCCCAGACCGGTTTTCACCAATCAGGATAGTGGGTGACAACGCCCTCGTTGCCTCAGAGGCTTTCTCCCCCTTCACCTGACCCGTACGAGCAGTAGGCTTGATGCAACATCTGGATTGATAGTTCCCTGGTGGGTTCAGTGTTCGAGGCGGTTGGTGGGGTCGACCCTTCCCCGGAAGGATCTTTGCCAGTCAGGGGGGCAGGGGGGCAGGTGGCCTCATCAACATCCTATCGCTGGTGTTACCTGCAGAAGCAGCGTCAATCGGTGTACGAGCGGAAGGCTTGTTCTCCAAGAGGCGCTGTTCCTGCAGATAGGCACGTGCGTTGTGAAGTCGTTTCCGGTCCGTTTCTGTTAGTTCGTCCCAGCCCTTCGTACCTAGTCTCTTTATCGTTTTCTTCTTCCTCAGTCAAAAGGTCTGTTTGATGATTGGCTTTTATGGAGGTTGGAGCGCCCGATCCTTGTACGCTCGTCTCCTTTGTTGTGTTTGTGTTTATGTTATTGTTGTGTTTGTTCATATTGGTCCCACGAGTAAGGGGGAAGAAAGGTCCATCTGCACTCACTCCCTGTAGGCAGATAGGGGAAATTAGGGTTTAAACTGGCGGCACCCAGGTATCCAATGTTTGCGCTAGCGAATGAGCCTTGGGTGATCACCTTTTGATTTCTAGAAAACCTCCCTGTCAGTCAAGCCGAAACGTGGGAAAGCATCAAGCTGGACGCAGAGTAGATTTAGTTTTCTCCCTCAGTTTGTCATCTAGTTCAAGGGCACTAGGTTAAGCAACTCCATCACGGCAAGGGATCGGTCAACTAACACTTGTGTTAGGCCAAACTGCCACTTGTCAAAACACTTTGTAAAATCACTAGTATAGCGCACTTATAATAGTTTTCTTCCAGCCGAAACACTTCCTTACTCCGCGATGGTCTATAAACGACTGTGATAGGGTGGATGCGTCATGTAGTGCGATCACTACACAGATACCATACGATGGCATTATTGAATCGGCGCATATGCGTCGCTGGGCGGTGCATCTGGGTGCTAATCTATGGGATGGTGACGATGTTAATAGGCAACACTTGCTATATGATGATGATGACACTGATTTAAACTTTGATGTGTAATGAATAGAGTAACGAAAATAAATGTGGCGATCTGATAAGATTTTGAGTTATATTCCGTTATTCCGTTTATGATCATGTTTATCAAATTGGTCAAGAACATAGAACAAAAAATTTCTTATATCGATTCTTGCTCATATGAGCTTTAATCTACAAGTTTCCGCAAAAAACAAAAGTCGACCTGTGAAACCCTGTTTCACGCATTGCGTGGTGGTACCATTAGCCGTGTTTTTTCAGAGCTGTATACCCAGCCCAGTAAGATTTTACACACAAAGCAATAACAACACACCAAGTGGCGATAACTTTCCCAGTAGCAGAAAGTGAGGATAGAACTACATAAGTTGACCACCAGAGCTCGAAAAATCTCATAAATGAGCTTTTAGCCAATTGTATTTGTTCCTTTTGTTTGCTTTTGACATTTAAAAGTTTTTAAAGTTTTTTTATTAATTCATTTAATCACAATTTTATTTTACGCTTTTTATTGGTTAATTTAATCACAATTGTATTCTACGATTTACTGTTCCAAAAAATTAATGTTAAGATGAGGCACCCTCGCGCTCCGCACACCAGAATCAGAATGATCCTGTCAACTTAAATTTCCCTTTTTAAACGAATGCAATTTGTTCTTTCGCTACGTAGAGCGAGATAGATATATATACATGTACCACTATCGGTGTGTTCACGCGAGAATTGAGTTTGTGATTTATCTTGGATTTCCTTTCGTTTGGGTGCGTTCAACGCGGGTGTTTGAGTTTGTGTTCATACGTGTAGTTTTTGTGTCCTCTACCTACATCACCCTCCCCCAATCGAATCTCTCAGTTTAAATTTTATTTTCGGTCTTTGGTTTTGTGTGCGGTCTAGAATGCTATGAGCTGGTTTCAGTCTGTCAATGGAAATGGAGACATTTTCATTCTTGATCTCGATGATGTAATACTTTCTCATTCGACGAATGACCCTGTAGGGTCCTTCATAAGGTGGCGTAAGACCAGTTCTTATTTTATCAACTCTGATAAAAACATATTCGCAGTTATCAAGGTTTTTGGGGATGTATATATCCTGTTTGTCCTGTTGTCGTGTATCTGTCGATATGAGATTTCTCATAGTACTACGCAGCTTTTCTATAAGTATATCCGGGGAAGAAGTCTGGGTTGTGTTGCTAACGAAAATGTCTCCTGGTAGCCTAAGATTCTGCCCGTAAACCATTTCTGCCGCTAAGCAGTTTAGATCTTCCTCAACTGCGCAACGAATGCCCAGAAGAATAATTGGGAGTTCTGAGCTCCAATTTACGGTATTACATCTGGCCTTAAGTGAGCATTTAAGCTGCCGATGAATGCGCTCTACAAGGCCGATGGCCTGTGGGTGGTAGGACCTCCTAGGACTTTCGAAAGTTGAGTGAATAACTTGGATTCGAACTGCCTACCCTGATCCGTTGTAATTCTCAAAGGTGTACCGAATCGCGAAATGAAGTTTTGGACGAATGCATTTGCTACTGAAATAGCCGTGATGTCCTTTAGAGGATAGGGCTCTGGCCAGCGGGTGAACCTGTCAATGGCTGTGAGTATGTACGAGAATCCGTCAGATGGAGGCAGCGGCCCAACTAGGTCGAGGTGTATATGGTCGAACCGCCCCGTTGGTACTTCAAATCTGCCGTGCGGTGTCTTTGTGTGCCGATGAACTTTAGATTTTTGGCATGCTGAGCACGATCTAGCCCAGTTGGTAATATCTTTCATACCTGGCCAGAAGTATCTATCGGAAATCAATTTGCGAGTAGCTCGGATGCTTGGGTGCGAGATGCTGTGTTATATGCAAAGACTCTTTGGCGAAGGGGTGCGGTAATGTAAGGCCTGTTTTTGTGAGTAGAGGTTTCACAGAAAATGCTTAAGTTAGGAAAATTAAACTCTTTTAATATGATTTTTGTAGTTTTATACGTATTTTCCTCTTTTAGTACCTTTTGCAATTCCTCATCTGTTGCCTGTTGCTCAGCTACCGTCTCCAAGTCAAGTTTATTGTTTTCTAAGTAGACTTCGTCGTGCTCCACCCGTGAGAGGGCGTCCGCGACGACGTTGTCTTTGCCCTTTATGTGTTGAATGTCTGACGTGAACTGTGACACGAAGTCCAAATGACGCACCTGGCGTGGACTTCGCTCAGTTTTCATTGTTAGCGCATAGGTAAGTGGTTTATGATCGGTAAGGATCGTTACCTCTCGTCCCTCAACGAAATACCTGAAATGTTTGATCGCTAAATAGATCGCTAACAGTTCCCGGTCAGATGTTGAATATTTTCTCTCGGCGCTTGACAATTTCCTTGAGAAGAATGACAAAGGCTCCCAAACTTGCTTGCTCTTTTGTTGTGGAACTGCCCCAACCGCAGTGTCGGAAGCATCTGTGGCGATGCTGTATTCGCCATTGGGTTTGGGGTGTGCTAAAAGAGTTACTTGGGAAAGAGATTTCTTGGCGTTATGAAATACTGTGTTGAGATGTTCGGGCCATGAGAATGCTTTTTACCCGCTTTGGTTCTTATCAGAGTTGCTAAAGGCTCATGAAGCGGTGCTAGGATTTCGGCGAGCTTTGGTATGAAACGATGATAATAGTTTAACATTCCTATTGAGGCGCCGATATTTTCGGCGCTGGTAGAAAACAAAAGAAAATGAAATGAATGAATGAAATATTCTTTAGTTGTCCTCAGACACGTCCCTTTTCCATGGTAGCCAAAACCGAAGAGAGCGAAGTATGAACGTCAAACACTTGACATCCCCTTTTAGACCTTTGTTGAAGCTGGCACCCTCTAGCCGGCAGACGTTGTATTGTAATCAGTGATGCCATGACACATGTTGGTGTCTCAATCCCCCGACGCTAAGAGTTTTTCGGTACGTGGCCGAAAACTCTGCGATTGTGATGAATGGGCTGAAGATGTGTGAGTGATTTGGTTGCCCATGATGAATCCAATGCGGAATGTTTCGGGTCCAAGTGAGCGGAGTATGACGTATGGTCCGGTGTTGGTTGGCGACAGCTTGTGTCGTGACGGGTGGTTGTCGGCAATCTTTCGCACAACAAGATCGCCGATCCTCAGGCCCGATGACTGGTGGATAAGGTCATGTTGCTCCTTACGTATCGCCTTGGTTGAATCAGAGCGCCTTATGGCTTCTGAACGGACTTCGGTCGGAGAGGTGTTATCCTTAACGGCATCTGAATATATCCCGAACTGAAGAAATTGTGGTGAGAATCCAGTTGCGCTGTGTGGTGTCCGGTTGTAATTCGAGACCACTTGGGGTAGTAGTTCCGTCCATCGTCTCCTTGGTGAATTGATGATTGCTAAGCGTAATCCGCGAACAATGGTGTCGTTAGCTTTTTCACACAAACCATTCGCCTGTGGATGATAAGGTGACGTAGTCTTGTGTTTGACCGATGATGCACGAAGAAATTGTCGAAATCTCTTTGAGGTTAGATTTGGTCCCCTGTCGCTGATCAGAACTTTTGGTGCTGCTACATTGGCGCAGATATCGCTGATGACTTGAATTAAGATGATACTCTTATTACGCTTAGTTGCTGCAGCCCAAATGAACCTTGAGTGATGGTCGATAACGAGTTGGATGTACTTTTCTTCGGTGTCAGAAGACGACGTACCCATAACTATGGTGTCAATCGCCTAGACCTTGTTAGGTGCTTCTGGAGTTGGTATCGGTTGAAGCGAACCGAGAGCTGGACGGTTGTTTGGTTTAACCAACTGGCAGGTTGCACAGCTTTGCACATAGTTACGCACATCATTAGTGACCGATTTCCACCAGTAATATCCACAAACAAGTTGTTTAGTTGTCGCTATTCTCGGGTGACCATATTCATCGTGATAGTGTTGCAGAACCTTGAGCTGAAGTGAACGTGGAACTACATACTGTGTTATACCTCGATGTCGATTAACTTCAAATCCGCGAGTGTCCAGAGTGACAGCAGGGTCATTCGAAGGATTTTGTTCCTGAGCACGTTTGAGTTCAGCCGTTTGAATGAGCAATGAAATTGGTTGTCAGGATAAGGCATCTGCAGCTGCATTTAGTTTTCCAGGTCTATGGTGTATGGTGTACGTGTAGACAGAAAGGCGAACTGACCATCTGAAGAGCCGATTTGATGGATTCTTTATTTGGAAAAGCCACTGTAGTGCAGAGTGATCGGTATAGATGTCGACATGTCGGCCATGAACGTACACATGAAAGCGTTCCATCGCGTCTACAACTGCAAGGCATTCTAACTCCGTGGCATGGTATCGCTGTTCGTGGGTGTTAAGACGTCGTGAATGGTATACTACTACTCGCTTCTGCCCATCATCTCCAGGTTGCATGAGAATTGCACCAAGACCTATGGTACTGGCATCTGTGAAAAGGAAGACGGGTCGATCGCTTCTATAGATGGCGATAACTGGTGTTGTTATGAGCGCTTCTTTGATTGCATCAAATGATTGCTGCTGCTGTAAGTTCCAGTCGAATTTTATACCCTTCCTTGTCAGCCTTGTGCTAAAGTTCTTGATGCGTCGTCGGTAATAATTTGCTAGGCCAAGGAACCGCTGGAGTGATTTGACATCAGTAGGAGCTTTGTATTCTTTGACTGCTGTGAGTTTTGTCGGTGATGGACGAACTGTTCCGTTGAAGATGACGTGTCCCAGGAATTCTACTTCAGCCTGGGGGAAGCAGCATTTTTCACGCCTAAGTCTCACGTTCGCTGTAGTGAGGCGCTTGAAGATTTCTCGTAGAAGGTTGGCATGTTCGTTGATATCGTTGCTGATGACGACGATATCGTCTAAGTATGGTATGACGCCGTTGTTGATTAAGTCTCCGAGAACCTGGCGAACGATTCGCTGGAAAGTGCGAGAGACGTTTTTGAGGCCAAATGGTAATACGAGCTATTCGTACTGCCCGTCTGATGTAACGAAAGACGTCTTTTCGATGGAATCGTTATCCAGGGCGATATGCCAGTAGCCCCTGCTATATCCAGGGTTGAAAAGACGAGTGAAGTTGATAATGACATCTCGAATGCGGGGGATAGGTTCCCTTTTATCTACGGTAACTGCATTGATTCGACGGTAGTCAATACACAGTCGAAGAGTGCCGTCTTTCTTAGGAGCGAGCGTGACTGGGGAAGCCCACGGCGAGGTGGACCTTCGGATGAATCCTTTCTGAAGGAGAGTTGTGACTTGTTGTCTTGCAAAGATTTTGGTCCACTTGCCGAAGGTTCGTTCCGTGGTTCTCACAGAAAAGGGGGGGGGGGGGCGACGGCAGGTAGTAGCCTTCTGTCCTAGGACTCAAAACGTTGGCTATTGCGCCGTCGTTTACCTCTATAAGCGTTGAGCGCTATATTACAGAGCGAGCCTTCTGATTCTAAAAGTGGAGTGCCAAATTGAGCGAGTTGCTCGTAAAAATTAAAACTCTCTACCGTTTAGTGTCAGAAGAAGAACTACAAATTTTATTTAAAAATTGATCAGTCTTTATACAAATTTTTAGATTCAACTACATTCAATTTTTGTTTCAATCCGTCTCAATTTTCCGGCCTTCGATAATTAAACCCTAATCACCTCACACCTCGCTTGCGCATATCAGCATATCAGCATATTTTCTTATGCACTTGACATAGTACCGATCCATGCATTCGTAACCCATCATAATATTTCCATGTCGCCGCTCGCTATCGTTTAGTGGCGAGGCTATGTACGAGCCAGATGTGTACACACAAACGATTGGTTATCTTCGACCATGAACTCGGCATTGTTTATGGGCGAAGGAAATGCATTTAATGTATACCATGTGTATTTCGGTATGGTATCGGATAGGGTATTGTGGGAAAATGTATCAGAATTACGCTAGTGCATTTCAGGTAGGTCAGATACGTGTCGTGTGCGATGGATATGTGATATGGCGCTCGGTATATGTCGGGTGGACAATTATCGAAACTCGGAATGAGACGATTAGAATGATCACTGATGCCCTTCACAGTCTAATTTCTTTGGCTTCTTCACCTGAATGACGGTATGGACGCTGAGCAATGGGCTGTTGCTGTGGCAGTAGTCGAATGTTATGCGAAACATCTGGGATTCGCCCGACGTCGTTGCTCTCTGTGGCGAAGAGCTGCCGGAAATCATGCAATATCTCTTGGATCTGACAATCAATAGGAGCAATCGGCGATGCTGTGAGACATATGTGTGGGCGCTTGTCGATGGGATCTGTGCGATAGACTAAATTGCGCGAGAAATCAAGTTGAAGACCAAACAGCTTACCTGTGCTGAGGCCGATGATGAAGTCGTGAGGTGAGTTCTCTAAAACGTGAGCTGTGACTCTGCGATTGTAACATGGAGTGTGAGGCGGCCGTCGCTTTTTGTGTTGCCGTTTACGTGCGTTATGGCGATGGTTGAGTGCGGATCTGGCTTTAGGTTCAGGTGTTCGGCAAGTGATGAGCCGATGACATCAATGGTACTGCCGGAGTCGATAATTGCACGTGTTGGTGAGCTATTGATCCGCACCGCTATATCTATTAACGGCGACCGCCTAGGAAGTTTTCCTGGGCCGAGATGTTGTCGGTATTTGACATCTCCGTGTTGAGAGTAATTGCAGGTTGAACACTATCCGTTGTTTGCTGTCGATCTGTTGGCTGTTTTTGTCGTGGACACTCCCGATTCCAGTGCCATTGTGTTTCTCCTAATTGCGCACAGTGACGACATGGTGTTGGAGGTTTCTGTTGATGTCGTTGTCTAGGACTACTTTGGGTGTTTAGAACAATTTCTCGGTGCTTCTGTGTGATCGGTTGTGGCTTCAGTTGAGATGCTGACTGCCGTCCGACTGTTGCTTCCAGTTGAAGTGCAATCGCAAGCCAATCGACTGCTGTGTTTGGCTTCGCACACAACAGGAACCCACGATAGCGTTAGGGCATACCTTCTGTTAACTGAGCGATGACATAATCCTCTGATAGTTGCACGTGTCGCACAAGGCGCATTTTGTCTTCATAGTAGGTTGTGACCGTCTCCGAAGTTTTGAGAAATCGAGGTTGAGCTTCGACAAGAGGATTAGCAACCGCTGGCGCTGGTCCGAATCGTGAGATAAGCGATATTCGTACTGCTTGCCAAGTACGATTTGACATGTGTGGGGCTACGTCTGACGCAAACCAGTAAAGTGCGTCGTCCACAAGGTAAGCCATTAGTTCAAAAATGCGTTCTTCATCGGATTTGCCGCGTGTTATTACCTCAAAAAGATTACACCAAAGATCAGCTCTGATGAAGGTTTTATGTCCGGAAAATTTCGCTAATTGTTGTCGTCCATTGCAGCCATTTGTCGATCCTGAAGCGGCGGTGTTCTGGCCTCCGTAGTTATTCCTAACCCCTGATGTTGCGTTCATAAGGATGTTGCGTTCAGAAGCCGTATCCTCCGGTTCCGTCATACCACCTTCCGTGTCGCTTTCTGATTGCTGGTATTGCTTGCCGGAGCATAGTATTTTGAAAATCTTACTGAGAGTCCGCTGGATGAAAGCTTTGACCCGGCAACGAACAATTCTGCTTGTTGGTCAAAAGTAATCCCCTTTTTCCGAAGCAATCCGTATTTTAGGAGACAATTTACGATTGTTAGAGGTGATCCTGTCCGCAGCGCTAAATGAGGCGCCGATATTTTCGGCGCTGGTAGAAAATAAAAGAAAACGAATTAAAACTTTTAAAATATTCTTTATTTGTCCTCAGACACGTCCCTTTTCCATGGTAGCCAAAAACGAAGAGAGCGAAGTATGAACGTCAAACACTTGACATCCCCTTTTAGACCTTTGTTGAAGCTGGCACTCTCTAGCCGGCAGACGTTGTATTGTAATCAGTGATGCCATGACACATGTTGGTGTCTCACTATAAACCGCTGTAGTTGTTTGACTGGGGTTGGTGCGGGATAGTTGCGAATCACTTCGACATGGTCTTTTGAAGGGGCAATGCCGTGTGCGTTGATTGTGTGACTTAGAAAATCTAGACTTGGAACACCAAAAAGGCATTTGGAGAGATTTATGTTTACTCCATATTCTTCGAGTCTTTTGAAAATAAGTGTAAGGTGTTTTTTATGTTCTTTTCCATTTTTGCTAGCTATTAATAGATCATCAATGTATGCGAATACAAAATCTAGCCCGAAACAGACTTCGTTCATGAATCTCTGAAAAGTCTGTGCCGCATTTCGGAGACCGAAAGGCATTCGAAGAAATTCGAATAACCCTAAAGGTGTTGTTAAGGCCGTCTTGTGGACGTCCTCCGGTGCTACTGGGATTAGATGGTATGCTCTAACAATGTCGATTTTTGAAAATACTGAACAGCCGTTGACGTTCTTAGAAAAATCTTGTATGTGGTGAATCGGGTGACAGTAGGGTATGGTAATAGCATTCAGCCTGCGATAGTCTCCGCAAGGTATACAAACTTGATTGGTTTTCTTTTTGGTTATGTGGAGGGGAGAGCAGGTGTAAGATGCTGATGGCTGACAGATGCCTAGTTGGTTCATGTGTTCGAATTCAGTTTTGGCCGCTTTGAGGCGAGTTGCATCTAGTCGTCTTGCGCGTGAGATGGGAAGTGGGCCGTGCGTTATAATGTGGTGGACAATTGTGTGTTTGATTGGGGCGAAATAGTTTGGTTCTTGAGTAAGCGAAGGAAATTCTTTTAGAATTTTGCTGTATTCGTTGCTGATTTGAAATTGCTTCGGAGTGGGATCGTCTGTTCGAATTGTTGTCGCATTGGTTTGTAGCCGTGTTAAAGGATCCGTTATTTTTCTATTTTTTAAATCGACGAGAAGACTGAATTTGGCCAGAAAATCGGCACCGATTATTGGTCGACTCACGGATGCCAGGATAAACGGATGGACCAGATTACGCCTCAAACCAATGTCGATATTGAGTAATTTAGAACCGAATGTTGGGATTGTGGTCCCATTTGCTGCTGACAGTAGGACACTGGGATCATGATGTGGATCTGGTTGAGTAGTTTTGTTGCGTTTGAAAGGGATCACTGATAGATCAGCCCCAGTATCTATCAGGAACAGCAAGTTATTGTTTCTATCTTTTATAAATAAGGGGCAACTGGATGGACACTGCGCGTTTGCCGCTGCAACCGCAGATTTATCTAGTTTGGGTTAGCCCTATCTTGAAACTTGGCCTTGTTAAAGTGGCAAGGCTGGTCACACTTTCTGGCGTTATTTTTGAAACGTCTGTGATACCAGCAGATGTCGGTGCTTGGTCTAGAATTTCCGCGGCTGCGCGAGGGTCATATACCCCATTGCCCCGAACAATTATATATAACAGAAAATCGGTATTATATTATTTTAGCTTCCTATTAATTCGAATTCGAATCTATAGGATTTGGCTTTCACTTGCTGCACATCAGCATTTACTTCGTACTCCCAAAGCGATCTATAGGAATATTGAATATTTGCTGATCTGCGAAAATTTCAGAATTCATGCGAATATAAATTTTCTAAATTTCTCACGGTTAAAATGCTTTTTGACTAATCAGCACAATATTGGTTCGACCTCGCAATTCAACCTGTGTTACGATATTTTTAAGCTTAGTCTTTTAGAACTCGTCAATAAACGTCCACAACTTTTGCAAACTTAAATTTCTTTTGGTTTTTTTTTTTCGTTCGATTTTTTTTTTTTCAAATAAAAAAACTTGTATGGCGCAGTCGGTAGGATACGGCTAAGTGTTGTGCGAATACTTATCGTGTTACTTATTATACTTATTCCTCTTAAGGATTAAGCCGAATTAAAGAACAGTTATTTGTGAAAGTGAACGTGAATAGAGAAACAAAGGACTCAAGACAAAAAAATAAAAAAATAAAACAAAGAATAAATAATTATATCTTAAGAGGCCATATTCTTTTAATCGTCAAAGTGAAAATAATTCGGAAAACTCCTACTTAAGTGAGCTTGAACGAATTCAAGGAAATTTTGCAACAACAATGGCCAATGCTATTTCTTTGAGAGACTAATTGTTGAAGCTCGCTCGGTGCCAGCGTTCAAAGGAGATGGTACGAACTTTGTTCTTTTTTATCTGAAGTTGAAACCATTGTGAACATGGCACCAGACCAATTCCAATTCTGCAAACTACTTATATCATATTCTCAGCGCCAAATTACAATGAGCAGCGGCAACTTCAGTACGAAGACTTTCACCCAACCGTACTTGGGACCAAATTAAGGAGCAGTTAATCAAATCGTTCGGAGTACAGGAAAGTTACCTCAAGTTAAAGGATAAAGCGGATGGAGTAAAATTTGTTAATGTAAGTCAGTTTTACAATGATCTAAGCGAAATTTTAGATAAACTTAATCTTAAGTATAGATTAGATGAAAGTAAACCGCTAGAATTTTCTCCAGATAATAATGAAAAAAGTATTCTTGATAAATTTTTAAACAAAATTAATAGATCTGATAGCATGTACTTAAGAACAAAAAAAAGACCTTCCGGCACCAGCCGCAAGAGATAGGTGGATTTCCTTTGTATGCAACTTTTAAGTAATATTAAAGTAATCCAAAATGGCGAAATTATAACAAGTACCCATAAACGAGTATACATTTTCAATTTCAACGAAATCGGAGCAATTTTAAAGAATTTCAAGATGGCGGATTCAAAATGACAGGAACTTTTTTGCAAAAATATGCTTATACTATTACCATTTCTATACTATTAAAAATGAAAATGCAACAATTATTAATGCGGAATTTGAAAAATTTAAAGGGGTGTGACATGCCCCCTCTCAACCAATCTCGCACATCTATGAACTCGTCCAAGCTATTCACCATGTCAACATGTGTACAAAGTTTCAATCAATTCGGTTAAGAACTGCGGCTCCTATCGTGCGGACAAGATTTCATTGTATTGCATAAATGGGCGTGACACGCCCCCCTCTCAACCGATCTTGCCCATCTACGAACTTGTCCGTGCCATTCACCATATCAACATGTGTATAAAATTTCAATAAATTAGGTTAAAAACTGTGGCCCCTATGGTGCGGACAAGATTTCGTTGTATTGCATAAATGGGCGTGGCACGCCCCCCTCTCAACCGATCGCGCCCATCTACGAACTCGTCCGTGCCATTCACCATATCAACATGTGTACAAAGTTTCATTCAATTCGATTAAGAATTGCGGCCCCTATCGTGCGGACAACATTTCGTTATATTGCATATATATGTCGGAGAGTCAAATAATGTTAAGATAGTTTTAAGGATTGTTACTGTAAAGTTAAGTAATAAAGTAAGATAATGGAAAAAGAATAAGGATCTTTTGTTGTGCTCGTCAAAAGCACTATTAGGATATTGTAATAGAGTTCGTAGAATTAAGTGTTACTTGACGAACACAGAACGTAGTTACACTCACACGATGTTGAGATAAAGATGGCGTTGATAGCGATAAATAGGGATGGATAGAAAAAGATAGAAAAAGGGATGTGAAAAAGGGCATTCTGTTTTTGGAAGTGAGACAAAGAACATCGGTGGCTGTAAATTCGCTTTAATTCTGCGTACTTAGTGCAATAAAGATGAGAAACAATAGAAATCTGCAAAAACTTCCGACATCAGAAGTGGGATCGGGTTCCAACGCTGGAATTTCGCAAGATCAATTGCGCGTTCTGTTGGAGTCGCAAAATCGAAATATGGTGGAATTGATTCAAGCACTAAGGACTCCACAATCTACGTCACAGAATGTTTCGCTGCCGAAATTCAATCCAGAAGGTTTGGCTGCTGATCCGTCATCTTGGTGCTCAACAGTCGACATGTGTATGTAAAAAAACCTTTGTCAGGCAGCACGCTAATTATTGCCTTGAGTAAGGCCTTAGAAGGAAGCGCATCACCGTGGTTGTCGCAGGTATGTTTTCCGGGCATCACATGGCCACAATTTCGAGATCTTTTTATTGCTCGTTTCGATGGCGTAGAAACCCCAGCAGCAACTCTAATAAACATGTACAATAGCCGTCCGAAAGAAGGCGAATGTCTATCTTCTTATGGGAGTCGGTTGATAACATCTTTGATGTCAAGGTGGAAAGAAATGACCATCGAAGAAGTAGCAGTGTCGATTGTGTTGGCTCATACAGCCCAGTTTGATAATCGTTTGCAGCGATTAGCCTTTACTACAAACATCTAAAGTAGGACGCAGCTTCAAAATAAACTAAAAGCCTTTTCATATACGAAGAGGAAGGCTTCATCTTTGTATGAGGATTCTTCGATGACAGACATCAAACGGTCAAAGCTTTCATCCTCTACAATTAAATGTCACTATTGTGGAAAATTGGGCCATAAAATGATGGACTGTCGGTCGAGAAGAGACAAAGGGAAGGTAACATCTGGCATTTATCAACATCATGATAAGACGTCGACTACACAAAAGAAGCCTTTGACCTGCTTCAAGTGCGGAACTATTGGCCACATTGCATCGAAATGTTCTTCATCCAGCGGCAGCAGCTCATCCTTTTCCGGCATCAAGGGAGGCAACAACAGCAATGAAAAGTGAGTTGACTTGTGTACGGTTGCGACACCGTCAGGCGTATTGACACAATCTGGTGAGTCGTTTTCGTTCTGTTTCGATTCTGGCGCCGAGTGTTCTCTCGTGAAAGAGATAATAGCAGCTAAATTCTCGGGTAAAAGAATAAATAATGTTGTTGTTTTGAAAGGTATCGGTAATTTTTCTGTACATAGTACGTTACAAATACTGTCCGAAATTACAATAAGCGATTATACCTTGGAAATTTTATTTTATGTAATACCAAATGATTATTTAAAGCATGATGTGATGATTGGCCGTGAGATTCTTAGCCAAGGTTTTGATGTAAACATAACGTTGAACAGTTTCAATATTGTAAGAACTAAAATAGTAAATGTCTGCTCTGAATCTGATGATGTAGATTTAAATAATATCGATACTGTTATCGTTGGTAATGAAAAGCTACGATTATTGTCAATTTTAGCAAAATTTTCAAAGTCATTTATCAGGGGTATACCGCGTACCCATGTCACAACTGGACAACTTGAGATACGATTAATCGATGCAAATAAAACCGTTCAAGGGCGACCTTATCGGGTTGGCCCTGATGAAAGACAAATTGTAAGAAATAGAATCAATGAATTAATTGAATCTAACATTATTCGTCCTAGCTGTTCTCCTTTTGCTAGTCCTATTTTGCTTGTTAAAAAGAAAGATGGTTCTGATCGGCTGTGTGTGGATTATCGAGAGTTGAACTCCAATACAGTTCCAGACAGGTATCCGTTGCCTCTTATTTCCGATCAGATAGCTAGACTTGGCGGGTCAAAATACTTTTCTAGTTTAGATATGGCTAGCGGGTTTCATCAAATCCCAGTCCATTCAGAGTCTATT
Organism: Criorhina ranunculi; assembly: GCA_951813785.1. Taxonomy (NCBI): domain Eukaryota; kingdom Metazoa; phylum Arthropoda; class Insecta; order Diptera; family Syrphidae; genus Criorhina; species Criorhina ranunculi. The sequence goes on along the minus strand of OX638381.1, from coordinate 56,115,474 downwards.
GAGCGTACAGCATTAATCACTCCGGATGGTCAGTATGAATACTTGATAATGCCGTTTGGGTTGAGAAATGCACCATCCGTTTTTCAACGGGCAGTCATGAACGCCTTAGGAGATCTGGCCTATTCTTATGTTGTTGTCTACATGGATGATATTATGATAATTGCTCGCACAGTCGATGAAGCGTTAGAAAGACTGCAAATTGTTTTGGACACTCTTACAAAAGCTGGATTTTCCTTTAATATTTCTCAATGTTCTTTTCTTAAAACTGCGGTTCAATATCTAGGATATGAGGTTTCTGCTGGCGAGGTTCGGCCTAACACCCGTAAAATTCAAGCACTGACCGCTTTACCGCCTCCATTAACTGTCACAGAATTAAGACAATTTAATTTATTGGCCTCGCTTCATATTTCCGGAAATTTGTGCCAAACTTTTCACAAGTAATGAAACCTCTCTATCTTTTGACTTCTGGTACAAAGAATTAAGAATGGAAAGCAGAACATGAAAACATTCGTCAGAAAATAATTTCCGTATTAACAAATGAGCCAGTATTAATGATTTTTGATCCGGAACACCCGATAGAGTTGCATACTGATGCTAGCTCCATAGGTTATGGTGCAATTTTGTTGCAAAAAGTTGATAATAAACCTCGTGTAGTTGAATATTATAGTCAAAGAACTTCTCCAGCTGAATCGAAATATCATTCTTATGAACTGGAAACATTGGCAGTGGTTAATGCAATTAAACATTTCCGTCATTATTTACAAGGCCGAGAGTTTCTTGTCCTTACAGATTGTAATTCTTTAAAAGCTTCTCGTAACAAAGTTAATTTGACTCCTAATGCAAAACGTTGGTGGTCCTTTTTACAGTCCTTTTCTTTTAATGTTCAACACAGAGAAGGAAAACGAATGGCTCATCTAGATTTCTTTTCGCGAAATCCTCTAGCGTTGGAATCTCTTACGCCAAAAGTTAAAGTACAAGAAAACCATGTTAACCTTGCTGAAATATCAGATAATTGGCTTCTAGCTGAACAGCAACGAGATCAGGAAATTTCTTCAGTAGTTTCAAAATTTTCAAATGAAGAACTAACAGATGACTTAGCAAAAACATACGAATTAAGAAAGGGAACACTTTATCGCAAGATACAGAGAAGAGGTAAGACACGATTTCTACCTATTGTTCCTCGTTCTTTTAGATGGTCGGTGATAAATCATGTTCATGAGTCAATTATGCACTTAGGATGAGAGAAAACACTTGATAAAGCTTACGAGTGTTACTGGTTTCAAGGAATGACAAAATACGTTCGTAAATTTGTTGATAATTGTATAACTTGTAAATTGTCAAAGTCAAGTTCCGGTAAAGTTCAAACCGAACTTCATCCCATTCCTAAGACCAGTATACCTTTACACACTGTTCATATTGATATTACTGGTAAGCTAAGTGGTAAAAGCGATTTAAAAGAGTATGTCATTGTGATGATTGATGCTTTCACTAAATATGTCCTTTTGTATCATACTCTTAACATTGATACAAATAGTTGCTTTAAAGCCCTGAAAACTGCTATAGCTTTATTTGGTGCACCGACTCGTATTATTGCTGATCAAGGTAGATGTTTTACTAGGAAAGATTTTCGCGAGTTCTGTTCCTCACAAAAAATAAACCTACATCTCATAGCTACAGGTTCTAGTCGAGCTAATGGTCAGATAGAACGTGTAATGAGTACACTCAAAAATATGTTGACCGCGGTTGAAACTAGTCAACGTTCTTGGCAGGATGCTCTAGGTGACGTGCAATTGGCAATGAATGGCACGATCAATCGGGTTCCTCAGGCTAGTCCGTTAGAATTATTGATTGGTAAGGTAGCTAGACCATTAGGACTAATGCTAGCTGATGACAATGAAATTGAAATTGATGTTTCTGAGTTGAGGGATCGTGCTTCACAAAATATACAAACTAATGCTTCTTTTGATAAACTTAGATTTGATAAAAATAAAGCTAAAATAATTAAATTCAAGCTCGGTGATCATGTTTTGCTTGAAAATGAAGAACGAAATCAAACCAAGCTTGATCCTAAGTTTAAGGGTCCATTTATGATAGCAGAGGTACTTGAAGGTGACAGATATACATTGAAATCTTTGGTGAATAAAAGAACCTACAAATACTCGCATGAACATTTGAAAAAAATGCCTGAAAGTTACATTCCCAGCGAGTTGGATGTTTGTGATGAAGATTGTACTGAAAGAGGTACTGATGACTGAGCACTAATGACTAAAGGGTCGCACCACAGGCATCGAGTTGTAATCGCAAGTGCAAACCTATGGTGGTTTGATCATGGTGCGACGGGCCTCTGGTGTTGTGGCGGGGGCTTGAGTCTTAATGAAGACTATGATGTAGTATGTACATAGTACCAGAGGGTAGCTATGGTGCATGGTATCGTTGCATATGGCAGCAAGAGTCATGTAGTGCGGTAGTCATGAGGTTGCAATCAATTTCAGTTGATTTAGAAAATAATGTTGGGAATCGTAAACTGATAGCAATTATGGAAATTAAATGTAATAATTAAACGATAATACTAACAAGACCTCTGTTGTTTGATTGGATCTTTGAATCTTATGAATACACCAAGCGATTGAACTAATTGTTGTGGATATTAAATTTAAGAAAATTTAGAAGTCTGATAAATCAATGTACCTATGTATTACAATCATGACACTCAATGTTTTCTAGATACACCCGAGGACGTGTGATCGTCAGAATGGCCGTGTCGGAGAGTCAAATAATGTTAAGATAGTTTTAAGGATTGTTACTGTAAAGTTAAGTAATAAAGTAAGATAATGGAAAAAGAATAAGGATCTTTTGTTATGCTCGTCAAAAGCACTATTAGGATATTGTAATAGAGTTCGTAGAATTAAGTGTTACTTGACGAACACAGAACGTAGTTACAGTCACACGATGTTGAGATAAAGATGGCGTTGATAGCGATAAATAGGGATGGATAGAAAAAGATAGAAAAAGGGCATTCTGTTTTTGGAAGTGAGACAAAGAACATCGGTGGCTGTAAATTCGTTTTAATTCTGCGTACTTAGTGCAATAAAGATGAGAAACAATAGAAATCTGCAAAAACTTCCGACGTATATATGTATATATATATATATATGTATATATATATATATATATATATGTATATATATATATATATGTATATATATATGAACGGACCATGGTTTTGGTGTTTACTATGGAGGTCTTGAAAAGTTACATTCAAATTTTTTGAAAGTTGCGTCATGAGGACCTCTGCAATAGGTAGTATTTCTTCGAAATCCACCTAAAACTAAAACGCTAGAAGATGCATATCATGACTTGGTTCAAACTGGTATTAACGACAGTGCTAAAAACTACAGTAATAAAAATAAGAATAATGTAAATCAAAACCGTGAATATAGTGCAAACCATACAAATAATAAACCTAGTGTTAGTAGACAGTATAGTACAGGTCCAAACCGTTATAACGAAAATCGAAACTATAGTTACCAAGATAGAAATTCGCAACATTTTAACCCTGATCAGAACCGTAGCTATAGAAGTAGGCAACAAAATCAAAATTTTACTAATCGTAGCATTCAAAACCCATTTAATAGAAATCCCTCTAACTTTCGAAATAATTATGAAAGTATAGAGCCAATGGAGATGGGTCATAATAACGTTAGATCTATGAAAAGACAGGAAAATTTTCGTTCACCGCCTCGGGCAACTCATTACCGATAGTTTCATTGACAATAGAAGGTAAAAAAAATTAATTGTTTAATTGATACAGGTTCTGCAACATCTATTATAAATTCCCATTTATTCCCCGAAAAAATACGTAGAAATTTAGAAAAACCTATTCAGTTGTGTACTCTTGCTGGATATGATACAATTAGGCATGAAATCATTACCAGACTCCCAGAAGAATTTAACGAAAAGGCAACTATGAGCTGGAAGGTATTAAAAATAAGCAATAGAAATTTCGATGCTATAATAGGGCAAAACCTAATGAGTCCACTTAAAGCTATTATTAATTTAAAAAATAACTCTATTACTATAAATGGTGCAATTATACAGTTTATCTCCTCATGTCCCTATGAAAATATAATTCAACCAGAAATTTTAGAAATAAACCATTCAGAACTGTTAGCACAGCTAGATTCATCATTAAATAACGAAGAGAGGCAGCATTTAAGTAAAATTATTAAACAAAATTAGGATCTCTTCTTTCAAGAAAGACAAAATCTAACAAGCGTCAAGGCAATCAAGCATCAAATTGTAACTAAACATAGTTTACCGGTTTCTTCAAAAACGTATAGATTCCCAAATTATAGTCGATGAGAAAGATAGGGAAAAAACAGCATTCTCTACACCCCAAGGCCACTACGAATACATACGAATGCCCTTCGGTCTAAAAATTGCCCCCGCCACTTTTCAAAGAATGATGAATCACGTTCTAAGGGAATATATTAATAAGATATGTGTTGTGTACTTAGATGATATCCTTATCTTTAGTACTTCCCTCCAAGAACACATACATAGATTCCATCAATACAATTCTTAAGAAGCTACGAGAAGCCAATTTAAAGATACAAATAGATAAATGTATTTTTTTTTCCAAAGAAACTGAGGACTTTGGTCACATTTTGACTAGTGAAGTGAAGAGTGACTTGCTGCGGAGACTTTATGACGAAGAGAACCTTGATGAATTGCTGCGGAGACTTTATAAAGAAAAGAACCTTGCTCGTCTGATTTCTCAATTGAACTATATTTCTTTATTTTCTGATTTTCCCTAAATACTAATTACAAATAATAATTTTTGCATGGTAAGCATGCCGCACGAGCAATCGACAATTGATACCTCGATTGCTCGAGCGGATGTCTACCAGACATATACAATGCTTACTCAACAAATAATCATCCGCTCGTGCGGACGTTTACCGTGAGAAAGTGCATGACAAGACGAAATACAAAATATACTCTAATACCTGTGTACTGCTTGCGTAGACAGAATTAAACAAAAATGCAAATATTCAAACATATGTAACAGAGTAAAAAAAATGCAAGAGGGCAAAATATTTAGACTTTTTGTGCCTAATCATTCTCCCCGCCTTGAACTATTGTTCAATATGAACTGTAAAGATTTCTCCAGGGTCAGACCGAGGAGCTGGCGTGGGGGTGCTGACTACCCTTTGTTGTCGTCGGTACTGTTTGCCTCCCCATATCTTGTAGCCGATGATGATCAGGCAGCAGAAGGCTGCGATGTAACCGATAGCAAATTGGTGGGCATCATGGGTCCGAGTTTGCTACAGGTACTCATTTAGTTGTTGCTGTGTTATCAGTTCTTGGATGTTAGATATTTCGTCTGACTGCCTCGAATATTCTACCGAATGATGCTCTCGTTTTTCGCGTCATGCTTTACTGTGCAGCCAGCAGGAACCGTCAGGTAGCCCAACCCTTGCAAGCTTATTTGGGAGGCGTTCCTCTGACAAACGACGTTCATCAGTATTTTGTCCCGCACGGCGAATATCCACTGGTTTGACTGTCGTAACTGGACCCAATATTGGCTATTTGCGAAATTATTGAACTGACACGAAGAATGATCGGGGATTTGGTTCAAAAGATTGATTTCGCACTTATTGACATTGGAACCCTTTTGATGAATTGGATGTTTGGATTGGCACAGGGTGTCGCCTTCCATAATTGCGATGCACGACATCAATTCGATTTCTGTTAGCGGGTAATACCGGTCTCGATGTAGACTTACAATTATGTAATCCGTGGAGGGTGTGATTGCTACGAATGAACTGTTGACGAGTACGGGCACGGGAATGATACGGTACAGCTCGTATTCGTCTCATGATAGCAGTGGCATTTTTAACCGGAAGATAATGGTGTCTTCAATGATTCTGGCTTCCACGGACATTAGCTTGTAGAGTTGTGTTTCCTTATCATATGGGAGTGGAAGATGGAGAGATGCTGGTAGGTGGGCCTTGATTGTGGTTAGTTCCTGATGTAGTTGACGCACTGGGATTAATGTGGGGCTTACCCTTCCATGGTGGAGTTCTGTTAGCACGTCCAAAACTGACGATTGAATTCTTTGAAGCTCTGTGATGGTGAGAAAAACTTGAAAGCACTGAGACAGTATAAGCTGAGATAATTGTTGTTGGTAGATTTGGTTTGATGAGTTGTTTACTTGAGTTATTATTCTGTTGATTTCAATGTCCAGGCTTCGGAATTGTTTTTCGATTCTGTCTTGGTCGGTCCTTATTACATTGGCTGTTGCATTGATTATTGACGTTTGATTTTTCATGAGCCGTAATAAGTAGTCTTCTCCAGACCGTATTTCGGTGATGATGTATGACATGCGCTTGGCGTATTCGGAGTCCAGAATACCAAATAATGAACTTGCCACGTTTCCCACAATAGGTGCGTTTTTTTGCAAGCGTATATACGCTTAAATTATAAGTGCACAAAAAAACGATCATCGGCGCTTAATAATTCATCTTAAAAAACTTGGCAGCACAGATGACATTTGTGACAGTCAGCTGTTAAAAAATTGAAAATAATTGGAATTGAACATAATTTGGATAAAATACAAATAAGAATGGAAAATACAGAGAATACGCACACCTAATAAGTGTGTATTTTTGTTTTTCTTCAACCTATGTGTATATGTTCATACAAAAATTAAAATTTTCCATTTTTTGTTCTCAGCCGTTTAATTTTTTGCCAGGCTCATATAAAAGTTTTGACAATTTTCAATTTGTTGTTTTTTTTTTGTTTCAATTGTCAAATAAAATGAATTTATGGAAGAATTTTATGACGTTTCTTAGCAAATCATCGATAACACATAGAAAATAAGGGTTGGAAGCATTGTTTTTATCCGCGCCTATTTCACAAGCGGCGATAATTATCCCCGTCTAATTAGACGAATATAGGTTTTGTTGTTAGTGTATTTTACATGCAAATTGAAAATTAAGCGTATATACGCTTGCAAAAAACCGCACCTAATGTTGACAGCTCCCCTTTTTGTGCGCGACGGTCCATGTCGCAGCAGATCGTCATTCTCTTCCAATTCCCCGTAGAGGTGTAGAAAATGTTGTATTGTGGTTGGGCAGAAATCTCCCTGAGTCGTGGCTCGGCACAGTGTTTTGAGATTATTTCTGCCTTCTCTTGCTAGGTTCAAATTACTTCGGTACGGCTGCAGGTCGTAATAGACCACTATGCTCCATTCGTCGGAGATGATGTGCGCCTTCCCCAGATTTTCAAAGTGTATTCCTGGAGTTGAATTGAAGCGTGATATTGTTACTTCCTGGCATAGGAACATTGGCATCAGAAGAACTATTAGTAAAAGGGTCGTCAATGTAGTAAAAGGACTATGTCGCGTTTTCTTCCTTGGTGGTGTTTCTGCTTGAGATACTCCTTCATGTTTCTTATGACTGTCGTGCGTAGAGTTTGGTTTTGATTGTCCACTGGATGATGAGTCTTTGTTTGTTGCTATTTTCTTCGAGTCAGCGTGAGATCCCATGTCCTGGATATCAACAGGGAGAGGTGATAATCTGCGTATTGGTCTGCGGAAAAGGCTGGATGATGTTTGAACCTCTGCTACGCGTACTATCCCATCTGGGCCTGGGAATGTCTGAATAACTCTTCCAAGTGGCCATTTCATGACTGGACAGTTGTCTTCCTTAATAATCACCATCGTACTGGGGAGTATGTTGTCGCATTTGTGCTGCCATTTGTGTCGTTGTTGAAGCTCATTTAAGTATTCCTTCTGCCATCTTTTCCAGAAGTCTTCCTTGATGTTTGATATTACTTTCCACCTTGTTGCGAGATTAGCCCTAAATGGTTCTGCCTCTGGATCAGTGGGGTTTGTAAGTGAGGAAGTGTCCTGGTGTTAGAGCCGTAAGATCGTTCGGATCAGTAGACATCGGAGTGAATGGTCTTGAGTTCATGATGGCTCCAATTTCAACTACTAGTGTCTCTAGCTCTTCATATGTCGGTGATGCTGGCTCCATGCAGCGTTGTTAAAGATGCTTCGCTGTTTTTACGGCTGCCTCCCAAAGACCACCGAAGTGGGGTGCTCTAGGAGGTATAAAATGGAATTCTATCCCTTTTGTTGTAAAAGCGTTGTATATTTTTTCCCTTGCCTGGTTGGTATGGAAAATGTTGGCTAATTCTTGTAATTGATTGTTAGCGCCGACGAATTTGGTTGCGTTGTCGCAATACAGGTGGCGACAGCTGCCTCGCCTTCCTATGAATCGTTTCATAGCTGCGATGAATCCATTGGTCGAAAGGTCTGTCACTCATTCTAGATGGGCTGCCTTTGTTGCGAAGCAACAAAAAACAGCGATATACGTTTTCTGAGGATGCTTTCCTCTTACCTTAAAGTGGGTCTTAAAGGGTCCACAAAAATCTACTCCAGAATTAATGAACGGTCGAGCTGGTTGTACCCTATGTGCCGGCAGATTTCCCATAATTTGCGTGAGTAACCTTGGTTTTGCTCTTGCACATCTTACACACCGCTGAATTATTGACCGTACCAGGGTTTTGCCCTTGATGGGCCAAAATTTCTGCCTTGTGGTAGCTAGTAAGGCTTGCGGACCGCAATGTAAATTCTCATGATGGATGGCTGTCATCAGTAACTTTGTATATGGATGTGAATATGGGAGTAATAGTGGATGTTTAGCTTCATATGGTAAGGACGAGGCTTCTAGCCGACCTCCTACTCGCATGGCGCCTTCTTCATCAATGAACGGAGCTAGGCTTGCGATTGGGCTATCTCTTGTCGTTTCTGAAGTTTGCTTCAGGCTGCTTAGGTCTTTCTCGAATTCTTCCTTCTGCATGATCTTGACGATGTATATCAATGCCTTATGTAGTTCGGTTGGCCTTAAGGTACCCGATTTTCTTATAAGCTCCTTGTGTACCGCGGTCTTTAGGTTGTGAGCGAAGCGAAGTGTATAAGCGAAGACACGTTGAAGTCATCTGAAGTCGTTTTGATGACCAATGCTGTATATGATGTCAGAAGATCCTTCCATAATTGAGAGCACCTGTTTTATAGTCTTTTTTTCGATGTCGCATTCCCCTTTACGCGAATATGGGTGGGGCCATGATGATTCCGCACCATGCAGAAACAGCGGTCCGTAAACCCACAGATTGCATGATGCTAACTTATCTGCGGGGATTCCTCGTGATAATATGTCGGCAGGGTTGTCCCTCGATCGTACGTGTCGCCATTGCTGGGCTGATGTTAGTTGCTGGATTGTTGATACCCGATTAGCGACGAATGTGTGGAATGATGATGATGACGAATTGATCCATGCCAGTACTATTTCGGAGTCTGTCCACATGAATGTTGTATAGTCTGTTAGATGGAGATCTTTAAGGACGCGATCAACAAGTTTCGCGGCGAGTGTTGCGGCACATAATTCAAGTCGTGGTGTTGATAATTTTTTAATGGGAGCTACCTTAGACTTGGCACATAGCAATCGAACTGTGATGATGTTATCCTTGTTAGTAGATCGAATATAAATCGCTGCACCGTATGCATTCTCAGATGCATCAACGAATGCGTGAACTTGCACAGAGTTGGCGATTCGGTACGAGAAGATGTGCCGGTCGATCTTAACGTCCTTTAGATGCCTCAGACCCTCACGAAATCGTATCCACTCGAACTGTAGCTCCTTGGGAAGAGAAGCATCCCAATCGACACCTTCCTTCCAGAGTTTTTGTAGGAATATTTTTGCTGTTATTATGATTGGGCTTAAGAACCCCAGTGGATCGAATAGGTGGGCGATGTTCGACAACACTGCTCGTTTATTGATCCTCTCATTAGGGCTTGGTTGGATGCTTACAATGAACGTGTCCGACTTGGGTCGCCATGCTTGACCAAGAGTCTTTATGTGGCTTGAATCATCCATGTCCAGATCTAGTTGAAGCGCGACGTCACTTGCCGGAATATTCTCGCGCAGGCCTTGATGATTAGCACACCATTTTCGTAGCGTGAATCCAGCTGTATGCAGTAGCCTGTTTACTTATTCTTGCATCTGCAGTGCTGTGCTAAGACTATCGGATCCTGTCATTAGATCATCCACGTAGAAGTCTCTCTTGAGGATTTCTGCACCTAGAGGATAAGTCCTTGTTTCGTCATAAGCTAATCGTTGTAAACATTTTGTGGCTAGGTAGGGCTCTGAGGTTGTTCCGTAAGTCACGGTATTTAGCCGGTAGATCTGAATTTCTCCTTTCGGGTCGTCTCTCCACAGGATAAGTTGGAATTGCCTGTCCGCTTCGTGAACCATCACTTGTCGATACATCTTCTCAATGTCCGCCGTGAAGACATATCTGGGTAGTCGAAAACGAAGTAAGATGGATAGTAACTCATCTTGAATGGACCCGTCGATAATATGTCATTAAGTGATACGTTGGTTGCTGTTTTTAATGATGCATCGAAAACAACCCGTAGTTTCGCAGTGGTGCTGCTTGGTTTTAGCACACTGTGGTGAGGGAGAAAGAAGTGTGGTCCCTTAATCTCGCTTGGGTCGATTCGTTCCATGTGTCCGAGATGTTTGTATTCGTTTATGAACGTAACGTACTGCTGCTTGATGTCTTCATGTTTCGCCAATTTTCGTTCCAGAGTCAGATACCGCTGCAAGGCAATACCCCTAGACTCTCCTAGTCCGCCTGGATCGCCCTTCAATGGAAGCCTAACGACGAATCGGCCCTTAGAAGTTCTTTTAGTGTTTTCAGCGAAATGCTCTTCAATTCTCCTTTCTTCAGCTGTGTGATTGCTGTTATGTATTTCTTGAGCTTCTTCGACCTTCCAAAACCTTTCCATTTCTTGCTTCAACTGATCTTCACTACAGATTCCACATAATGCCCAGGATTGAGGACTGCTTCCAGCTCTCCCAGCGACTATCCAACCAAGGCGTGTATTCTGCATTATTGGCAGGTTCTCTCCCAGGCTAATCTGTCCGGCATCAAGTAGATGGTAATAAACTTCAGCTCCAATTAGCATGTCTATGTTATCCGGGCAGTCAAAATGTGAGTCCGCTAGTTGAACATTGTTCGGCATAGTCCAATTCGATGTGTTGATCTTTCGTGTCGGTTGCGGTGGGGTTATTTTTGGTAGGACGAAGGCTTCGAGTCTCACAGAAAATTTGGTTGTTCAAGATTTCAGGAGGATGTTCATTCTTTTGTGTGAGTGCCTTGTGCCTTCGCCTATTCCCAGGATGCCCATTGTTTACACCATTTCTGGGAGCTTAAGCTTCTTTGCCAGCTTCTGCGTGATGAAATTAAGCTGAGACCCGGAATCCAATAGTGCTCTGCATTCCACAACTGCACCTTCGTTGTCTTCCAGATCAACGACAACTGTACTAAGGAAGACGTAGCCCTTCTCGTTCCGTGCCACTGCAGTTGCAAAGACACTTGCATCTTCCTGTGTTGTGAGCTTCATTTAATGACTTTCTTGCCTGTGGCTCCCAATTGGTGTGTTAGTCGCTGATGGTCTGTCCAAATGTAACAGCGTGTTGTGCTTCCTTACGCACCTTGTGCAACCACGTAATGGACAGGTTGAAACGGTATGGCCGATTTTCAAGCAATTGCCCTTTTCACGATGTCTAAGCGGTTGGCTGGGGTTAATCGTAGGAACATCTGGCAGACATACAGTTTGTGTCCAGTACCGGAGCATAGTGGGCAATTTGCACTCTCTGTTGCTACTGACATGAAAGAGCGTGCAGTAGGTTTCCTTAGGAGCTCTTCAGAGGCCTTGCCCTTGTTTCCCAAAGCCTCTAACGATTGGAAACGAACTTCAAGGAAACTTAGAAATTCCGACAATGATGGTAAGGCTCTCGGTTGCTTCAATGACTGCTCGTACAATGTATGGGTGTTACGGTCTAGCTTCTTGATGAGCAGATGAACCAGCAATGGATCCCAGTTCTGTGTGTCTACTCCGAGATTATTGAGCCCGTGTAGGCATTCTTAGGTCGTGTCATGTAAAGCTTTTATACCCGTAGCAGATTCCGTTGACAGCGAGACTTGTTGTAGAAGCCGATTTACAAATGATGTTGTTAGGAGCCTCAGGTTGTTGTACCGCTCCTGTAGCATTTTCCAGGCTGAAGCATAGTTTTCGTCGGAGATGCTTAGATGTCGAATCAGTCTTTCTGCTTCTCCCGATAAGTTGGTCTTCAGGTACCACATCTTTTGACACTCGGACATTGATTGTTGATCGACCATTTGGGTGAATAAGTTGTGGAATTGTTTCCATTTGAGGTAGTCTCCGTCGAATTTTGGAAGCTCTCTCCGGGGTAGATTCAACCTGGCATTGTCTATTGCTGTGGATTGTTGCGGTACAGAATGACTGTCGCATTCTACCGCGCACCGTATTAGTGTCTCCTGCACCGCAGCTTCAATTTCGACGTAACCGGCCATGTCATGGCCAGCCGCTGATGGGTTGCCTGACGCCTCCCAAATGTTATTTTGCACATCTTCGATTTGCTTCCAGTAATTCTTGATGATGTCTGCCTTGAGCTCCCAGAAGTGCCTTGATGTGGATTTAGCGCGCGTTGTAGTGCATTCAACAACGTTTGCTGCCGTCTTACCATCCTGGTGACTTCATTGGTTATTGCCTGCGATGAAGTGGATGTATCGTCGTGCAACTGAGGTTTTGCGGGTGGTTTTGATAGTTCACTCCCTAAGACCCGTTGACGTGCCTTCATGTTTTCCTGGAACTCCTGCTGGTAGCGATTATAAATCGCCTTTACAGCGTCATAGTATCCCTTGTTGAAGTACGGATGCGTGAGTTCATCCGCATGAGAAGTCCTGATGTCGCTGTCTGTAGCGTCGAACTCCTCCCAGTGCTCCTCGAGCTTTTGGAGGCGCGCCTTGTAGTAGGCCACGGTTTTCCTCTCTGCCGAGTCTTTTTTGTAGTTGGTGATGATCTTCTCGATCTCTTCACCTGTTGCCCGTTGGGCTTCTGCCTTTTTATCCATTTGGAACTGCTTCTCTCTAGCAAGCACAAAAAACGTTGCCAACGATCACGTCGGGGTCATCAAAAAATGTACGCTTGTAGTGTCGACCAAGGTGCATGTACCTTGACAACGATTGGTAATGCTGGTGCTTGGACCAGAATACCAAAGAACAATTGTACCGAAGTTGACGTGAAGGGGTGGCCAACGTTGAAGAGTGACTTGCTGCGGAGACTTTATGACGAAAAGAACCTTGATGAATTGCTGCGGAGACTTTATGAAGAAAAGAACCTTGCTCGTCTGATTTCTCAATTGAACTATATTTCTTTATTTTCTGATTTTCCTTAAATACTAATTACAAATAATAATTTTTGCATGGTAAGCATGCGGCACGAGCAATCGACAATTGATACCTCGATTGCTCGAGCGGATGTCTACCAGACATACACAATGCTTACTCAACAAATAATCATCCGCTCGTGCGGACGTTTACCGTGAGAAAGTGCATGACAAGACGTAGACAGAATTAAACAAAAATGCAAATATTCAAACAAATGTAACAGAGTAAAAAAAATGCAAGAGGGCAAAATATTTAGACTTTCTGTGCCTAAACACGTTCGTTGATAAAACTAGTTTGGGGTTTCAAACACATATCTAGTTCTGTGTGCATAAAACTAGTTTTATCGCTTTTTGATAGATTTTGTGATATAAACTTAGCGAATAGTGTCAAAACACGTGATTTGACAGCAATTTGTTTACAATTTTTTGCCGCTTAATAAATAGAGACAGCTTGTAGGGAGATTTGATTAAAACAGACGAAATTGGGGCGACCATCAAAACGACGCACCAAAGATGAATGTTCGTCACAGCCCTTAACCCGAGTTAGAGGCGAGAAATGGACACAAGAGGAGATGGAAACTTTGGCGTCGCTATGTGTCGCACACGGACGAAGCGGAATTTTGTCTAAAGAGACTAATAAAGCCACGACCGCGAAGAAGGACAGCCAGTGGATCACAATTCAACACTTTTTTAATTCGGTACGTATGCAGTTCATATAGACCTTTTTGTTGTTGCAGCATCGACAGCATGATAATATCTTTTTTATCTCTTTCGACTAATTGCAGATACATCCACCACGTGACAAAAATGCGTTGCTGGCAAGATATAAATATATATTGATGTATTTGCGGAAGGACAACGCGCAAGAACGCCAAAATTACGTGGCAACGGGTGGCGGTCCGCACGCCGCCAACAATGAAAAGTTGCCTTTTGAAGTTACCGGTCCCATGCAGCAATTGTCGAATTTGTTGGGAGATTCACTATCTGGACTTGATGGATTTGGGTCAGATTTGTTGCTGACTGAGAACTCTTCGCCGAAGGCCACTAGTCCGCCGATTCTCGAGAATATGACCGTACAATGGGACAATTTGGTACATGGTGACAACGATGACGACGAGGCGACATTGACTGACTGACATTTGTCAGTCAACCGAGACAGGCGCTCGTGGACGTATCACAGGCAGAATCAACAAATAATGAGACACCGGCAACGTGTCCGAACGATGCGGATATACCCACGACGTCGTATCCCGTGAGGTCGCAGTTCTTTGCCACATCATCCCAACGACGCTCAGCAAAAAAAGTGGCTGCATCAAATGCTGCGGGTGCGTCGTCCAAAGAATGTGCCACCGATATGATGGAATCGCGCAATATATTAATAGCCGAACGGCAGCGCCGCGCGAGTGAAAAGCACGCGGCGGAAATGTACTACGAAAGAGCTGTGATGGAAGCAAAATTAGAAGAAATGCGCGAGAACTCTATGGACAGGCAAGCCGAGCGTGAACGTCGCGCCGAATCCCATGCGATGACGATGCGCCACAAGGAAGGCATTTTTGTGAGGCAAAGCGAATTGCTAAACGCTGCACGCGGTGCATTGGCACACTCATCGAGCGACGTAGCGCTGGGCTCCATAATTTCGATGGCAATAAAGCACGCCGGCGTCTCATTGTTGGAGGCAGCGGTGGAAGAAGTGGAGATCGCGTCTGCTCCTATATAATACAAAGTTTGAATCCTAGAAGACGCTGACACGAAAAGCGGTCTTTAAAAAAAAAATTCTTTAAAATATCATCCTTACTATGTGTTTAAGGCGAGAATAAAACGATCTTTAAAATAAAACACGTTATATTTTTTTGTGTTGGGAAAAAGAGTCTTGCTTACCAAAAAACCCAACCGTTTATTGTCCAATTTTACTCTGAATGCTGTGCGCGCATACACTCGCTTTTGCGGCTTCAATGCGGAAGTGCTGCACCACTTCATCTCGTGCTGATTTCCTGTAGCGCGGTGTATGTTCTTCGCCTTCAGTGCTTCCTTCACATGCATGGCCTTCTTCCTTTGCGTCGATTGGTAGGCCCAACTCTGCATCCACGTCGACCTCACCTTGTTCTATACATATATTATGTAAAATAGCAGGGGCAACTATCAATTTTTGAGCTGTGGGAAGTGCCACGTTTAAACCGTGTCGAAGAACTGGGAAGCGACGTTTCAGTACACCGTATTGGCGTTCCACCACATTGCGTGTACGTATTAGAGCTGCTTGATACCGACGCTTGATGGGTCCCGCCAATCCGGGATGATTTGTTGTATATGGCGTGGCCAGGTATGAGGTGTTTGCGTAGCCAGAATTCTGTTGCAGCAAATTGTCGTTCCGCTCCTGTCTGTGGCATACGGACAAATGTTGCAACGTATTTAAGCAACGCATCACACACTTTTGGCAAATAGACACTGACGGTTGGCTGAGATACTCGCATTGCATCACCAACATCCTGCTCAAAGCTTCCAGACGCCAGAAATCGAAGCAGAATCATCACTTTCTGCTGAGTGCTGAGATAACGAGAACTGTTGGAAGACGGGTTCATTCTACCTTCATAATCTCATTATACAAATTCGATGTTCTTACCGTTTATGCGAAACTGCCAAGTGCAGTTCCACCAAGTCCACAACGCGCTGAAAAGTGCGCTTAGTCATCCTGAAGCGCTGATGAAATGCCACATCATCCCATTCTTCAAGTTGTGCATGCGTGCGCAACGTGTATGAGCTCCGAATGTGTGGTCGCTCATACAAATCTTCTTCATCACTGCCAGATGTACCATCATCGAAAAGACAAATATCTTCGTCCTTATATAACAAATTATCAATCCCCAATTCACGCAGTACTGCTTTGCGTGCCATTGTCGAATTATTTGCGTGTTTAATATTCAGATGAATAATACGAAATAGCTTTAAAACTAGTTTTGACGCTCTCAAAACCAGCTATTTCTAGTTTTATGAATTTCGAGTTTTAAGCAAAACTAGTTTTAAAATTGCGAGTTTTATGAATCAAAATTCGGGTGAATAATACCGATTTGTTCAAAACTTGAAACTCGAAATGCCTTTAAAACTAGTTTTGTCGAAAGACTAGTTTTCAAATTTGTCAATAATACGGGCGTTACAATTCCAAAAACCAAAAAACAAATCAAAAGTTTTATTGGCATGACCGGTTACTATCGGAAGTTTATAAAAGATTACGCAAAAGTAGCACAACCTCTCACCAACTGTTTGAAGAAAGACAAAAAAATTGATATCAATGACTGTAAATATAGAGAAGCCTTAATAAACTTATATCCCTTTTAACAGAATAACCTATTTTAAGATATCCGAACTTTAATAAAAAAATTCACAATGACTACCGATGCCAGTCAATATGCATTAGGAGCAGTTTTATCCCAAGATGGACATCCCATTTGTTATGCAAGTCGGACTTTAACATGAAGTTCGCTATAGTACTATAGAAAAGGAATTGCTAGCTATCGTTTGGGGTTGTAAATATTTCCGACTATACATATTTGGAGTAAAATTCACGATCCAAACCGATCATTGACCGCTAAAGTGGTTAGATTCTCTTAAAGAACCAAATTCAAAGCTACAGCGGTGGCGGATAAAGCTAAATGAATATGAATACGAGATAGAGTATGTGAAAGGTAAGGACAACAATATAGCCGATTTTTTGAGTAGGTAAGAAGTTCACAATAATACAACTGACACCGATTTAGCCACAATACATAGTGGACTAGAAGATGTAGGCGCCCATATACCAATTTCCGATAAAATCGTTAACGTTTATAGAACACAAATACATTTAGTAGAAAACAAAGTTCAGGAAATTGTTATAAAATATAGGAACGTTAGGCAAATTTTTATTTCGAAGGAAGATATTCTTCGAGATACCTATTTAAATGACATATTTAGAAGATTTATTAAGAAAGGAGTAACAGCAATTTACTGTGAACTTGAAGATTCAGATTATAAAAAAATGCAGCCCAAACTCGTCGAATTATTTGGCAATGACAGAACAATAAAATTTGTTAAATGTACTAAGAAAGCCATTGATTTAGAATCAGAAGAAAGTGCCATAGAAATAATAGAAAAATTGCATATAGAAGGCAACCATAGAGGAATTTTAGAAAATTATCAGCAACTTCGTACCAAATATTTTTATCCCAAAATTAAAGAACTGATACACAAATATATAAATAATTGCGATGTCTGTTATCTAGGAAAATTTGATAGGCATCCCTTAAAACCTAAATTCGAAATTTCAGAGACACCAGAAAGGCCAAATGAAATTGTTCATGGAGATTTATTTATCTCACATATAGAAGCATACCTTACTACAATAGATAAATTTTGTAAACATCTGATAGCAGTTAAATTAAATGATAGAAACTATATGACAATTATCACGGCATTCCGGCAAAGATTTTCCATACTAGGCAAACCACAAAAAATTATCTTAGATAAAGAATTGAATTCTCTGAATATACGAAATTTTTTTAGAGAAGAAGGTATACTTGTCCATTTTACATCCCCTACAGCTCATACAGGTAATTCGGATGTTGAAAGAGTTCACGGTACTCTTAATGAACACATACGATTAATGAAAGTACAAAACAAAAATTTAAATCCCGAAGAAAGTGTTATGAGATCCGTCGAAATATATAATTCTACAGTACATTCAACAACTCAACTAAAACCAATTGATTTTATTACAAATAATTTGACTTCTAGTGAATTTAGGGACATTTTCGAAAAAGTCAAGAAATCAAAAGAAAAGACTATAAATAAACTTAACAAGAATCGCGATGACATTAACCTTCTTCAAAGAAATGAAATCTTAGTCGATAACCCAGATATTGTTAGGCATAAGGAACAACCAAAATATAAGAAAATTAAGACAACATTTCGTAATGGAAAACTGTTAGACCAAAGAAAAAGAAACGTTCATCCTACCAGAATAAAAAGAAGCTATAAATTTTTTTCAGATACTTATGGCAATCGTCATGTTCCTCACGCTAATCAACATAACAGCAGGAGCAATGTGGATAGAGAAACTTGATGCGAAGGCAGGCTACACTAAAATTAAACAGGAACAAGAGTTTGTAATCGAAAGTTATCATAAAATAATACATTTTATTATTAATAATAATACGTATTACATACGTCTAGCAGCGCCAAAAATGCGCTAAAAGAAAAAAATTATTTTAGTAGGGATCACAATAGAAATTAATCAAAATAAATAGTACACATTGTTAATTAGTATTTAAACTTTATAAAAAAATTATTTCGATATATTTTTCCAAAAATTACTATATAAAAAATCACGTGACCCACAACACTAAGAAAAAAAAGTTGCTCCACGGTCGACATCATATCTCCCGTAAATGTTGATCGATTTACAAAATTAAAAAAAATTCTTGTAAAATAAAGTTGTTGTTATAGTCTGTCGAGCCGGAATTTTGAATTTCGAAAAATTAAGCAATTTATGGCAGTTTGAAAAAAGGAATGCGTTTTACGTCATCAATTATACACTTTAATTATTTTTATAATATTTTTAAATCAAAATATCAATATCGACAGACTATAGAGAAAACGATTTCAAATATTTAAAAAAAAATCGCATCAAAAAATATTAAAAACTGTAGGAGTTATCATGCCGACCGTGTCGGAAAAACTAGTTTCGAGAAAAACGCGTTTAAACTTTTAAGTGCGTTTTGTTCGAAGTCGCGCGCAGCTAAAGCAAGAACTTTATGATTTTTTTTTATTTGTTTTGAAAAACTTAATTTAATCTCCCATTCTGGCTTCGTATTGTATTCCTTCCTTGTCGGTAATTAATTGTTTTTGTTGCTCCGATAGTAACGGTCAGCAGTCTCAAACAAATGACAAACTTTCGTCGGGCAGTCACATTTTCTACCATAACTTTGGAACTATGGGGAATTTTTGCAATCGACTTTCACAGAAATAAGCTTAAAACTATAGAGAACAACAATCTGTTAAAAAAAAATCGATTTTTTGAAAATGCTGGACGTATGTAAGGCCTTAATTTGTTAACATTAGAAGACACTATTGAAAAAATAGAAACAAACGTAGAACAAAATTTTAATGGAAGCAACGATATTGAGTATTTTAATCAGTTACAAGTAACCATCAGCAGAATAAAACACGAAATTCAAACAATAATACCAAATAGATCTAAAAGAGGCTTACTAAACTTTGGCGGCAAGGTAATGAATTGGTTATACGGAGTTATGGACAATGACGACAGGGAGAAAATCGAGGAACATTTAAAAGTAATAGATAATAACAACCACAGTGCTATCTCCAACCTCAACGCTCAAGTTAAAATCAATTCGAACTTGCAGGAAAATCTGAAGACCCTCACAGATACAATAAACACAAATCAAGAATTAATTTCTAAACTTTATAATAGCGTAACTAGAATAGAAAAATCAATATTAAAACAAATACAATTCATTCAAATTTTAACTGACTTAAAACTATTAGAGGATGAAATTGAGAAAATCCAGGACAATATAATGTTTGCAAAACATGGTATGATGAGCAGATCGATCCTTACAAATGAAGAAATAGATTTATATAGAATAAGCTTTTTCAAACTCCAGCAAATTAAATGTAGCGTAGGAAATATTAACCCTAGAATGTTAACCATAGAATATTCAAACTGTTATATTTTTGAAAATAAAAGTCGTTAGTTTTGAGAAGTGCCATGACTTTTATTTATTTCGTTATTATTTTATATTTGAAAGATATTTAGTGCATTTCCTCCCTTCGGACTGAAGATATCGTGGTGACTAGGGTGTGCTGGACCCCATATGTGTTAACGTAATATTTTTTTTTAAAGTGAAATAAATAAAAAATTATAAATTTTGGAGCTTTAAAAAGGTTAGTTTATAAATAATTTCAGAGTTACATAACAAAAAGGTTCCTTAATTGCAGAAGTGCAAAAGTAATCCATTATCTGCACAGGACGTCTCGAAATAAGGCTAACTACAATGAGGATGAGATAAGGCAACTTCTTTTAGATATCCGTAGCGATATGGAAGATGACGCTTGCTTAGATGACGTAGAGATGGATTCTGAAGAGAAGGATGAAATTTCCCCCAGTGACTATAAAGATGATGACATTCCAGCAGAGCGATATCACTTTGGAGTTCTGTTATGCTGTGCTTGATCAGGCCAGCATCAATTCAATGATCCTGTATTCGCTCGGTAATAATTATAAAAAAAATATAAGGGCAACATCTTTTTGCATAATTTGGATTTGTCTTTGGCAAAACCATACATGCAAAAGCGATTGGGATAACAAATCAACAGTCATTTGATAGGTAACATCGAAAAAGAGCTTAGAGATTTAGTGGAAGGCGATCCAGAGTATTGCAAGGATATTTCCTTAAGAGAACCTCAAAAAAAGATTTCAAACAAAGCAGTGAAGATGCTTCTTATGTCCTAGGACACGAGATTAAAATTCAAAACGGCATGCGTTACTTGCATAAGGCACATTTGCCCCGACCACCGCGGAGAAGTATGCAACAGCTGCCTTTATATGTGTAAGAAACAAGACTTAAAATATACCGGTAAGATTTGCAAAATCAAAACTTTTTATATATACTTATGTTGCCATATATGTCTCCTTTCAGAATCAAGAAAAAAATTTAAACTTTTGAGCTTGAAAAGCTATATTTACTTGGATTTTTTGAAACACCATATGGTCACACCAATTAAGTTAACTCTTTATTTAATTTTTTTTAATTACTAAGGCTGTGAATGAAATGCCTTTTATTTGCTTATTAAGTAAGTAAAAATATTATTTTTAAATAAAATAAATAAATTTTATAAGATTGTGTTAAAAGTTGCTGGTATTTGCAACCCAAAGTACTGGGGTGCTCAGGAACCCCATATGTGTTAACGTTATTCAAATATCCTCATGCATTCTAGGGTTAATAACTCTCTATTTTTCATTATTCTGATTCCTGAATTTAGTAAAGATCATTTCACACATTTCAAGTTAATACCAGTACCAAATACCAAACCTGAAGAAATAATTTTAGAGCAAACTGATATTGTTATGTCAAAAAATTCTGTATTTGTCAAAGATGAAGAAAATTATATAAAAAATATGAAAGTACCCAATGATTGTATACTTAGCCTTTTAAATCAAAGTTATACGAATTGTAAAAGTAAAGTTAATATAGCATTTGAATCGGTTGAGATAGAGTCTGGAATGATATTAATAAAAAACGCAAATAATGTAACACTTTCAAATACCTGCAACAATATGAACTACCAGTTGCACGGAAATATATTAATAACATTTAATAATTGTACAATTCATATTTCAAACACTAAATATGTAAACAACGCAAAAACAATTGTTCAGACCATTATTGTTCCAAATTACAGTAATCCTTGGATACGAACTCCCTCGCTTAGCTTCATAACCCCCATTGCTAACCAAACATTTCAGGCTTCAAACATTTTCATTCAAATTGCCAACAAATCCACCCGTTTAGGTACCTAACGCTTATCTACCCATGTGGGAGTTTTATTCCTCACGTTATTTATTTCTTTCTTTGTCCACTTAGCTACAACTACGATTTTAAGAACTAAAACGAACTCAACTGGTTCTGTGTCAGTTTGAAATGCGAATGACGCTTTATTTATAATTGCGTAAAAACTCAAGAACAAAGGGGGTTGAACAACTACTGGAATCTAATAGCTGTCAGTTTGACGTACATAGAATTCCCATAATACTCCCCCCTAAGTGAAGGAAATATGTACATTTCATTTCGTTTAAAAATTTGAATAACAATACAAAAAATTATTTCAATTAGTTGCAAAATGCACTTTCTTTTTCGGACCCATGTAGGTTCGCAACGGTGTGGACTGTGTGACTTGTGGCTGACTGTGTGGAATCGAATCTGTGGCTGATGAAGATGTAGATGCTGGAACTGGTAAATTTGATTCTTGTCGATCAGATAGTGTTAAATGTGCTGGTTTCAGACGTTCTACGTTGACATTGGAGATTCTTCCATTTATATCTATGGTGAATAGTTTATCATTAATTCGCTTGAGGATTTTGTGTGGGCCTGAATATGGTTGGTCGAGTCCTTGCTTCTGGGCATCCTGTCGTAAAAAAATATGAGTACAGCTGTTAAGGTCTTTGTGGTAAAATGTTTTGTTTTTGCAGTGATGAATTGCTGGTGATGGTCGCAAGCTGCGCATGTATTGTCGGAATTCTTCCAGAAATATGTTTGGGTCTGAAGGTGGATCTTCTTGAGTGACAAACTCTCCGGGAATTCGAAGTGTTGCGCCGTATAAGTATTCTGCAGTCGAAGCTTTCAAGTCATCTTTATAACAAGTCCGCAGACCGAGAAGTACGACTGGTAGAATCTCTGTCCAATTGGAACTTTGATGACAACGGATCGCGGCTTTCAATGTACGATGCCATCTCTCTACGAGACAGTTTGCTGCCGGGTGATATGCTGCTGTTCGAATACGCTTGCTTCCAACCAGTTTTGTCATAGCCGTGAATAACGTCGACTCGAACTGCGACCCTTGGGCGGTCGTGATTGTTTTCGGACATCCATACCGTGCAATCCAGCGTGTAAAGAATAATTTGGCGACTGTGCCTGCGGTTATGTTCTTGGTGGGGATTGCCTCGGGCCATCTCGAAAATCTATCAACCATTGTTAGACAGTACCGATATCCGTCGGGTGATTCTGGCAGTGGTCCAACAATGTCGATGTGAATATGGTCGAAACGATGATCCGGTTCCGCAAACGTTGTAAGCTGCGCGTGAACGTGACGTCCTACTTTTGACCGCTGACACGGAATACAATTTCGGGTCCATGCTGTGATGTCCCTGTTCATTGACGGCCAGACGTAGCGTTGGCAGATTAATCTGCATGATGCCTTTGCCCCTGGATGCGACAAGTTGTGGAATACGTCGAATATGGTTTTCCTAAAACTTTTGGGCACGAACGGCCGAATGTCGTGTTGGGAGACATCACAAAAAATTTCTTGCAGTTCCGGGCCAAAGGTAAGCTTCTGCAGACTCAAAGATGTTGTGTTTTTCTGCCTCAGGTTCTGTAACTCCTCGTCCGTGTTTTGGGCTTTGGCGAGCGCTGTGAGATCGACTGCTGTGGCGAGTGCGGCTGGTTGCAAAGAAGTGGCTGCATCGATTCTCGACAGTGTATCCGCAACAATGTTGTCCGTTCCTTTTACCGCTTCGATGTTTGTCGAATATTGACTAATAAAGCTGAGCTGGCGGACTTGTCGTGGTGATGCTCTATCGGATCGTTGGTTGAATGCATACACAAGCGGTTTGTGATCCGTTTGTATAACAAACTGGTATCCCTCAATCCACGGTCGAAAAAACTTGACAGCGTTGTAAATGGCAGTGAGTTCCAAGTCATAGACGCTGTATTTGGTTTCTGCTGGTGATAGCTTCCTAGAAAAGAAACCTAATGGCTTCCAGCTGTTGCTGTCGCACTGCTCCAGGACTGCTCCAATTGCTTTGGTAGAGGCATCGGTTCTGAGACGGATTTTCGTATCGTGTGCTGGATGTGACAAGAGAGCGGCGTTTGCTAAATCCTGTTTGCATTTTTCGAAGGCTTGTTGCGTTTGCTCTGTCCATGGCACTGGTCTCAGATCCTTCTTACGTGAGTCCTTCAGAAGTTCGTGGAGTGGTGCTTGAGTTTCAGCGGCGTTGCTCAGATGTCGTCTATAAAAATTGATCATGCCTAGGAACTGGCGTAACTGCGAAAGTGATTCGGGTTGTTTGAAATTCTTTAAAGCTTGGATTTTTTCGGGAAGCGGTTGTGAGCCTGCAGCTGAAATGAGGTATCCTAGGTGTTCGACGCTTTTTGTACCGAACTGGCATTTCTCTCTGTTGATAGTAAGTCCAAAATCTCGTAAGCGTTCGAAGATTATTGTAAGGTGTTCGCTGTGTTCTTCTACACTGGATGATGACACGAGGAAGTCGTCCAAGTAGGCGTACACGAAGTCTAGACCTTCCAGAACCTGGCGAACAAACCTTTGGAAAGTTTGTGCTGCATTTCGAAGTCCGAACGGCATAACCACGAACTCGAATAACCCAAACGGTGTAATGACGGCTGTTTTCGGTATGTCATCTGGGTTAACTGGGATCTGGTGATATGCACGTGCTAGGTCTATTTTTGAAAAAATGGTTTTGCCATGAAGGTTTGCTGCGTAGTCGCAAATGTGGGCTATTGGGTATCAGTCGGGAATTGTTTGGGGGTTTAGACGACGGTAATCTCCGCATGGTCTCCAGTCTCCTGTTTTCTTTTTGACCATGTGGAGAGGACTTGCCCATGGACTGCTGGATGGTCGACAAAATCCTTGGTCGGTCATGAACTGAAATTCCTCTTTGGCTTTTGTAAGTAGTTCTGGTGATAGTCGTCGTGCTCGCTCGTATACTGGTTGTCCTGTGGTTTCGATGAAGTGGTGGACGTTGTGTTTTACTACAGACTGTTGCTTTGGGTTTGCCAGGATTTGGGGAAATTTTTTGAGTAGGACCGCATATTCGTCGTCTTTGCTTAATTGGGAAATACCGACAAATAATGTAGGGCTTAACGTACCTTTTATTTTGATTCCAGTCTCCCCATCTGATATGCAGCGTCTTTTGACATCGACGATTAACCGAAAGTGATGAAGTAAGTCGACTCCGATTATTCCGTATGGGACCTCAGCCACACGAAAGATCCAGCGAATAGGTCTTCTTAAGCCGAGGTTGAGGTGTAGAGCTCTTTCGCCAAAAGCCTGGATACGACTACCGTTGGCGGCGTATAGTTTGGTGGCTGATGTGACACTTCTGTCGCTTCGTCTGGCTGGAACAATCGAAATGTCGGCTCCGGTATCGATGAGGAAACGTTGGCCTGTTGTCTCGTCGTAGAGAAAAAGTCGGCGAGGACCATCTGAGCCACCAGTGATTGCCGTTTGCACTGGTGGGTGTTTTAGTTTTCCTGTTTTTGTTGGAAATTGCATGGTGCTTTACATTTTTTGGCGTTTGCTCCGAATCTACGATGATAATAGCACAGTTGGTTCTCGTCGACGTTGCTGTTATTTTTATTTTCGTTGTTGTTGTTTTTGTAATTGTTGTTGAAAGGGCGAGGACGGGAATGTGAACGCGAACGTGGTCGAGAGTTCCTTAATTCCTTGCGGAGCTGTTCCAACTGGAAGGATAACTTGTCCACTCTATCTTCCAACGTTGCATTTCGAGACGATGTTTGAATTGGCATTAAAATATTGTCCGGAGCACGACAGATATCCCATATTCGGTCAGCTAGTTGGGCTATAGCAGTATTATCCAGTGTGTTACCTGCGGCTAATGCGACTTGCAGTTGCTGAGGTAAGTGGTCGAGCCATAGCGTGCGAACAGCGCGGGTATCTAATGCTCCTTGGTTGAGGGAATCCATTTCTGCGAGTAAAAACGATGGCTTTTTGTCACCCAGTTGCAAGCCGGATACTAACTTTCGGAATTTCTGCTCTTGTGAGATGGAGAAACGATTTAGTAAAACCTGTTTTAGCGAGTCATACCTGTTTTTGGTTGGTGGATTCAGCACAACGTCTTTGACTAACGTTAACACGTCTTGGTCCAGTCTAAATATAACTGCGTTGAATTAAGATATGTCGGCGGTGATGCGATTCAGTTGAAACTGCACTTCTAGAGCTGCGAACCACAGTTCGGGTTCTTTGGTCCAGAATGCTGGAGCTGTTAGGCGTTCAATACTGCCGACATTTGAATCTACGCATTTGTCTGCGGCTGCAGTAACGGTGGCGTTCTTTGCTGGAGTTTGTGGTCTATTGTTACATCCTGGTTTCTCGTCAGATTGCTGCGATGGTTCCATCATTTTTGTTTATCAGTTGCGTATTCCTCAAATTTGGGTAGTTGTGTAGTAACAAAAAAACTCGGGGTCACCAATTGTGGGAGTTTTATTCCTCACGTTATTTATTTCTTTCTTTGTCCACTTAGCTACAACTACGATTTTAAGAACTAAAACGAACTCGACTGGTTCTGTGTCAGTTTGAAATGCGAATGACGCTTTATTTATAATTGCGTAAAAACTCAAGAACAAAGGTGGTGGAACAACTACTGGAATCTAATAGCTGTCAGTTTGGCGTACATAGAATTCCCATACCCAACCCGCTCAAGTGCCCTCTATTAGCGAGCATAAAAGTCTAAATCTCAAACTATTTGTCTCGGATAGCTGCCTTGGGCAAAAACCACTTCTTCCCACTTACACCTAATTTCAGTAAGCTTACCGTGTACCTTAAATATTTCTGCCTGTCAAAAAGAATTTCCATTGCAAATCAAGAAGTCGTTAAATATGGGTAGGAAAAAAGTAACGGGAATAAGCATAAAGGAAAAGCTGGAAATACTGAATCACATTAAAAACAAATCTAAAACCAAGAAAGAATTGGTAATTAAATATAAATGTGACATTTCAACCATTAATAGGATTGCACGAAATGAAAAAAGTGTTCGTGAATGTGCTGCTGCTCAAAAAAACTTTAAACGGAGAAGAATTCGCACTAGTGTACATAAGCGCGTCGAAACTGCCTTAACCAAATGGTTTGACCAAGCAAGAGAGCAAAATGCCGTTATATCAAGTGCAGTCGTCTTAAATAAAGCTAAAGAATTTGCATTGAAATTGAACTCCGATTTCGAACCAAACAATGGGTGGCTGTGGCGCTGGCAAAAGAGGGAAAACATTCAATTTAAAAAAATTCACGGTGAAAGTGCTGCCGCAGATGTTTCAGGATCTGATGATTTTATTACACATGTGTTACCTTCTTTGTTGGAAAATTATTCTTCCGAAAATATTTTGAATGCCGATGAAAGTGGACTGTACTTTAAAGCACTACCGAGAGGCACTTTATCGCGTACAGGCAGCAATGTAAGGGGTGGAAAGAACGAGAAATCCCGAATAACTTTATTATTTATCTGTAATGGCACTGGAACGTACAAAAAAGTGTTTGTAATAGGAAAGGCACAAAGGCCTCGATCCTCTTCCATATTTTGCTAATAGAAATGCTTGGATGACGTCAATTCTATGGAACACTATTTTTAAAATATTGGATGATGAAATGATTAAAGATAATAGAAAAGTTATTCTACTTGTCGATAACGCTGTATGCCACAAAGTGTCGGCCGATTTGCAAAACATAAATGTTAAATTTTTGCCACCGAATACTACTGCACTTATTCAGCCACTGGATTAAGGAATAATACACAGCTTTAAAGCGCATTATCGTCAAATTTTAGTGCGGAAACAGGTGCTTGCTTTGGAAAAGAAACTGACTTTGAAAGAGTTCGTAAAAGAAATTACCCTGATAGATGCACTCTACTATGTTAAGCGAGCTTGGTGGCTTGTCTCCAAAGAGACAATTCAGAATTGCTTTCGAAAGGTAAATTATTATTATTATGATTGCAGGATGCATGTATGATTATCCCATATTTTTTCCATAGGCTAAAGTATTGACTGGACATGCAAATCATGAAACAGAAGCATTGGAAGATGATGGCATTTTAGATGAACTAGTGCTTATGGATAGACAAATTTTCAATGAATATGTGCTATGTGATGCAGATCTAGCATGTTATGGACAGCTATCGGACGCAGAAATTTTAATGGAAGATGTAGAGAATAATGCAGAAAATGAAGGGAATAATGAAGACGAAATTACAGAAACCGAAACTCCAACCTTTGGCGATGTAATTAATGCCTTGGGTATTCTTCGAAAGTTCGCTTTAAGGAAAGATGTTGGTCGAGAAGAGCTTGAACTCTTCGAGGAAAAAATATTTAAAATCGAAGCAAACAACATTCGCCAAACAAAAATAACTGATTTCTTTTTATGCTAGCGAATTCCTTCGCAAATATTTTATAAAGGTGCAATACCTAATATGTAATATTTATTTATTCATAGATAAAGATTTGCATACAATTTACTCATCTGTAAATATGACTCGTATGAATTTGTTTTTAGCTGTACAGCTCATTTAATTTATTTTTGTGTTATTTTTTTCTCCCTAATTTAAAATTTTTATTTTTAATGGAATTAAATACATGCATTAGATGTTTGAAGAAGTTGAGTTTGGATTCATTTAGTTGCCTCGAATTAGGCTCATAACCGGGTTCGCTTAGTAACCTTAAAAAGGCACGTAAACGGGTACGGATAAGTAACTTCCCCACTTAAGAGGCCCAAATAAATCAGAAAAGCACTCAAGGCAGCTATCCGGGGCGCACTGTATATGGAAATTCATATCGTAACAAAATAAATAGAATGAAATCAAGTACATACGAAGCAAATTAAAAATACGAAGGAAATAAAAGAAATTAAATTTGTTAGTACTAGAACTATAACAATTTTCTCATCATTTGGCGTTGTTATAATTTTAATATTAGTAATTTTAATTGTAATTTATGTAAAGCGAAGTCGAACTAATATTCAAATAACGAATAAAATGGTAGAACCTCATGCCGTTCGGGAGAACGTCAAACTTAATGAAGGGGGGGGTCATATACCCCATTGCCCCGAACAATTATATATAACAGAAAATCGGTATTATATTATTTTAGCTTCCTATTAATTCGAATTCGAATCTATAGGATTTGGCTTTCACTTTCTGCACATCAGCATTTACTTCGTACTCCCATAGCGATCTATAGGAATATTGAATATTTGCTGATCTGCGAAAATTTCAGAATTCATGCGAATATAAATTTTCTAAATTTCTCACGGTTAAAATGCTTTTTGACTGCAGCACAATATTGGTTCGACCTCGCAATTCAACTTGTGTTTCGATATTTTTAAGCTTAGTCTTTTAGAACTCGTCAATAAACGTCCACAACTTTTGCAAACTTAAATTTCTTTTGGTTTTTTTTTTCTTTCGATTTTTTTTTTTCAAATAAAAAAACTTGTTTCGAGCGGCTGGTGTTCCTAAACTTAGGTCGATGTTTGCTGTTTGAGCGCGATCGAAAGGAAAATGCTTCAATCTTCGACTCAATCCTAGCCAACCTATTTTCAAAATCAACGGTGGTAGTTTTATTACATGGAAAGTTCGTGCCTGGAGCGATGGAGCTCGAAACGCTATAGACACTGGCGCCCTGTGACGCTTCGAAAATCCTATCTGCCTGATTCGCGGGTTCGTCGACTGTTTTATTGTCCACAGAAAACAAAGCTATGTTAATGTGCTGCGGCAGTCGGCGCATCCATAGGTTTTTTACGATTTCGTCGCCGAAGGAGCTGCCCGCGAGCATCTTCATCGAACGGAATACTTCCGATGGTTTACGATCACCTATGTCCGCTTTGTCCACCAATGTCTCTAAACGTTTAGTTTCTGAGACCGAATGTCTTTGTATCAATGCTTCTTTTAATGCCGCATCTTTGTTGCTTGCCGGCGGGTTAGAGAGAATATCAATAACCGAATCACACGTATCCGGTGGAAGGGAAGCAACCGTCAAACAATATTTTGTTTCCGTGCTGGAAAATCTGTGAACTGTGAATTGAGCCTCGGCTTGGCAATCACGTGATAGGATTCGTGTTCCAAAAAGTGGGCAGACGAACTCTAATCGATTCCACGGCAGGTGTTTCGGAGAGACCGGGTGGGGTGGAGTGATTCGAGACACGATTGGCTTCATTGGAAGCGGTACTATCGCTTTTGTTCATGTCGACTTTGACCTGTGGTTCTACCCTGCGGTTAATTGTAATTCAAAACCGTTTTTATAACCGCAATTAAACCGAAAACCGTTTGTATAAACACGACGAGAAAACCAAGAGAAAACCCAAAATTTTGTATATGTTCGTTCAAAGTCTAAATCAGTTATCAATTTTCTAATGTATTGTAATATCGACTGCATTAGCGACATTTAGTGGAATTGTTATATCGACTGTATTAGCGACATTTAGAACATCGATCAGTGACATCTATTGGGGGATTAGTGCTAAATTTAAGTGCATTCATTAATTATAAGAACCTTCAGGAATTTTCTAGTACTTACCTCAGGCACGTTCCAGAACTATCGATATCTCACTAGATGGGCAAATCGTCGCCAGGAAGGAAAATTCTGGATTCGTATCTCGGGTATAAATACTACGAGCATTGAGAGCATGGACACAGTTGACTTGAGATTTAGTAGAGATACAGTTGAAAAGTGATTTGGATAGAGATTTTAATAGTGAATTAAAATTACAGAAGAATTTGTTTGAAATTAATTGTTTAAGTTGTTTGGAATAAAAGAGTTGTGAATAATTGGATTTAAAGAGTTGAATATTGTTGGAATAAATAAAAGATCATCAGTAGTTTGTGAAAAGATTAAATAAAGACAAATAGAATAGAAAGGAGGAAAAAGTTTATCATTGCGAACCGGCAAACACGTTACAGTATGTATAACTAACTGTTGTGAACGCCCGAGTTGTAAAATTCAATTCTTATGTGTACTTGTGCACGTGTTTATATAATTTTAATTTTTTTTTTTAATTTTGGTGAGGGCGAAAGCCCCCATTTATTTGGCTCAATACAAGCTATACAATCTTAAAACTAACTTAAAAATTAGACTTAAACTTAAACTTAAAACTAAGATTAGTTGGGGCGGTGAAGGAGATCGGATTTAAGGCAAGGAGTGGTGCGGTTGAAGTCAAAAAAGGTAAGGATCGAGTTTATCTTTCGTAGCATACAGGAGATTGGTTCATTCGAGCCATGGTGGGTTGGTAGATAGAAGAGACGAGAGGTTCGTAGGTTACGAGGGTTAGTGTTAAGGAAAACAGATTTGTGGAGTGACGCACATTCAATGTGACCTGCAAGTAGTCGATGAATGAAGATAATGTCGGCTGCATCTCTGCGTTCCTCAAGGGTGTTTAATTTAATGAGGTTGAGGCGGTTTTGATAGGGAGGGAGAATAAAAGGGTCATTCCAGGGCAGACCTCGGAGAGCAAATCGAAGAAAACGACGCTGGATGCTTTCGATTCTCGAGATATGCACGCGATGGTACGGGGACCACACTTGACTGGCATACTCTAGGAGGGGGCGAACAAAGGTAATGTAGAGAGACCTGGTTACGTATGGATTGGTGAATTATTTGGACCACCGTTTTACAAAGCCTAATACAGAATTGGCCTTAAGGATTATTTCATCCATATGTGTACGGAAATTGAGCTCCCTGTCACACAAAATGCCGAGGTCGCGCAGAGATTGAACGGAAGAGACATGTTGATTGTGCAGAAGGTAGAGTCGGGGAGGAGATCGGTGCCGCTTATGAGAAAAGGTGATGGACTGGCATTTGGGTATATTCAATTCCATACAATTTTTGAGGCACCAGATCGAAAAACTATCGAGGTCTTGTTGAAGGAGCATAGAGTCTTGGGATGAGGAAATGGTTTAGAAAAATTTTGTATCGTCGGCGTAAAGGGAGATGGACGAGTGTTTGATGATCCTATCGAGATCGTAAATAGTGAGTATGAAAAGAAGGGGACCTAGATGGCTGCCTTGCGGAACACCGGAGGTGGCTAAAAAAGGAACAGAGTGGGTGGACCTAAAACGAACACTGTAAAAACGGTTTTCCAGGTATGAAGATATCCATTTCAACAGTATGAGTTCGAAGCCGATGGCAGACAGTTTGAAAAGTATTAATTGATGGGAGATTTTATCAAAAGCCTTGCTAAAATCGGTAGCTATAACGTCGACTTCGTTACCATTGGGCTGAGAGGGTAAAGGATATAAATTCGACTACGAAACCACGTTGTCTAGAGGAAATGAAAGATTTGCACTGATAGCTTAGGGTTTCATACAAGAGACTTTCAAGGAGTTTGGGTATATGGGAGAGTTTAGCAATGGGACGATAGTTAGTTATTTCATTCTTCGGTCGTTTTTTGTGGATCGGGGTTATAAAGGATGTTTTCGAAACCTGAGGAAATTCTCCTTGTGAAAGGGATAGATGAAATAGATTAGAAAGGGCGACGGAAAGAATGGAAGAACACTTTTTGAAAAAAATGGCTGGGAGGCCATCTGGGCCGGGTATGAACTCGTCGTTTAGTTGTTGAAACTTATGTTCGATAATAGACGGGTCGAAACTGTGAGAGAGGAGCGGGCCAGTGGAGAAGTTCAGCAGGTAGTTGAAATAAGAGGGATCCGGTACGAAGGAATTGTTGGTGAAAGATTGTTTAAAGAAGGTGGCAAAAAAGTTAGCGATGGTGACTGGATCAGTTGATGACTTGTTTCGTAAGGAACGAAGTCTGCGGTTATACCAAGGAGGGGCTGTAGATGATGTTTTAAGGCGGGATAATGGAACATAAAGAGAAAAAGAATTAAAAATGTTGCTGTAAAACTTGGATAGGGCATCATTTATAGTAAGATTGTGAAAGTTAAAGGAAGATCTACTGAGTTAATCACTGATTTTCTGAAAGTAAGCTTTGTGAAAGTCAAAGGAAAAGAGAGTTGTGGGAGGAGTGGGCTGGACAAAAGAGTTATGAAAAAACGAGAGAAGAAGGGGAGGGTGGAAGTTATCAATTTTTGAAAGAGATAGGGGACAAATCGAGACGGAGGAGTTGATTGAGTCTGTGGTGAAAATTAGATCCAGTTGCCTACCCATGTAGTTGGAGATACCGCTGACTTGACATAGACTTGAGTCTGTTAAGCGATCTAGGAAGAGTCATTCCTTAGCTGAGCTAGCATTTGAAGCAATGAAAAAAGATTCATCATCTGATGGAGTCCACTGTAGCTGAGGAAGGTTAAAGTCGCCAAGGATAAGAATATCGTCAATGGGATCAGACAAGTCAATTAGGTGGTCGATCGCATCAATAGTATGTTGATAAGAATCGATAGGTTGAGCTGGAAGAATGTAGCAGCACATAACGTAAAGGGACCTGATGGGGAGTGTTATCTTTATCGCCACAAAGTCGGCTTTGGAGGAAGACGAAAAGGTAATGTGAGAAGAGTCAAGGCTGTCGTGGATAGCTAGTAGGACGCCTCGACAAGGAGAATCATCATTAGGGCGGGTATGATCATCATCGCGAAAAATATTGAAAGTAGGAGGGAATAATTCCTGGTTCTTAATGTCGGGGATCAGATTGGCTTCAGTCAGGGCATAGATATCAAAGGGTAGAGCATGGGATTGGCGTAGAACAGATTGGGTTTTTGAGCGGAGTCCTCTTACATTTTTATAGTAAAAAGTAAGTGGGATGTTGAGGCGAGGAGGTGTGAGGTGGGGTTGTTTAAGTGTTGACGCGGGAGACAAGTTATGGACGAAAAAGTTTATCATGATCGGCACGGCTCTGCTGGAAGTGAGAGACTCGCTTAAAATGTACGTTGTGGCCGAATGCAGCGAGGACGTCAGCCACTTTTTGAGGGGACATGCTAAAAATCTCGTGGTACCTGATGTATAGGTTTCTAAGACTGGTGGGGTCGGTAGGGAGGCCTTTCTGCTGGATGGAAACTATGACGCTGGTTTTAGTCTTCCCTTCGTAGCAAACCGAGTCAGATTTGTCGTGTAGATATGCGAGAAAGAGCCGAATGTTTTCATATACCTTTCTTTCTCTAAGTCTAGAGAGTGCATAACGACTTTCTGTTGTGTCATTGGTTTGCTGTGTTAATTTAACTGTGGGAGGAAAAAGGGGATCAAGAATAGGGTTAGTAGAAGAACAGACTGGAGGTGAGGGATTAGATGTGGGGTTCAGTGTGTGTGAATTAATAAAATTAGGGTATTTAGCTCCTGTTTTAAGGTCGAAATTAGGAAAGGAATTGCTGAAATGGGTTGATGCCGTAGAAGGTAGAGAGGGGACACTATGAGAGGTTGGGGCTAAGTTGAAAGAGACGCGTTGGCGTGGAGGCTTGGGTGGAACGGAAGGAATCAGTGCGTTAGAGGATTGAGGCGTGAGAGGATTGTGTCGGGTAAGTGAGGAGGGAGGGCTAAAATTGGGGAAGATGTTCGTTTTGAAGCTCCAGTTGGGGTCGGGTGCAGAGCTGCGCTTAGTGACAACTTGTTTTTTCGTTTTTTTGGGAAGGGTGTTGGAGAGGAGTTGTGGAAGTTTGTTTTGGTTAGGCTTATAATTACGTTTCTTTTTAGAGCTGCGACTATTATTGAGATGTTGATCCTCTAGTTTCTCAGACCATTTGAGGATGCTCAACTGTCCAACTTTTTTTGGCAGGGGAAGTCGGGAACAGCCACGAATACTTTGATGGTATTGTAATTTTGAAGCTGCTACGCTTGTTTGGGTCAGCGGAGAAGATCAACGAATTAATTTATAAAGGAAATATTAAAATTTAAATTTGTGAAGAAAAAAATTCGGATGTGCTGGAGACAAAGGAGACTCACCTGATTACAATGATATAATGTTCACAAATAATTTTTATTTTTTTTTGATGTCGTGGTCCTCTTGTTGGTTGGTTTTTTTTCTTGGAGCTGCTGTTCTTGTTGGGACGTAAAATTTTGACACTGGTCTTCTGGTTGGGCGCTGATGTTTGGACGGGATTGTTTGCGCTGATGGCGTTGATAGGTCCTAGGTGTCGAAAAATGCTGCACACCTTGATGTGTGATCTTTATTGCCTTTCGAGGCGTGACGGTCTTGATTGGAAGTTATAAAGTTGTACGAATGCGTGACGTCTGGGCGGGTGGGATAACGGAGGGTGCTTGCGGTATATTCGTGCGACAATGCCGTTTATACGTAAGTAGCGGTATTGTATTTTCCGCTGAGGAAATTTCTACGCGTGCTTAGATTTTATAATTTTTATTTTATTTTTTATTTTGTGGCGCTATGTGCTGATGTCCAATTTTCGGGGTCACCAGTTGTGATGTTTTTTTATTAATTCATTTAATCACAATTTTATTTTACGCTTTTTATTAATTAATCTAATCACAATTTTATTTTACGCTTTACTTTCCTTTGAAATTTATCACACTTGTCGATTTCCACTACCTCTATACCTTTATGGCCGGATACCCAGCAGTGTTTTACATGCGCTACGAGCCTAGCACCTTAAACTCATCACAGCAGCAACGGACAAGCTTTGATTTTATCTCTGCGGCAGAAATAGATTGTATTGCAGCCTGGCTGTCAATAAAAAGGTAATAACATCACATAATGATTCCTTCATTGCGATTTCCCGGGCGGCAGTTGCCCCTGCCAAAACCTCCACCTGGAGGAAACCATATATTACGATCCGGAAGCATCCATCGATTGCATTCTTTCGCGATAATTTTCCTTGTTGAAGCGTCAACGCCTCTTAACAGCAGTTCAGCTAGGAAGAAACTGAGGTACACAAAATGGAGGTTTATTATTATTATTAGATAATTATTATTTGCTCTGCGGCAAAATGCTTATGGCACTGGGACCTGACATATTGTGCCTGGAGCCAGTTAGACAAGGAGGTACTCTATCTTCCCGATGAACTTGAGGATGCCCCCAGTGGAGGCATTACGAATGTCCTCCGGTGTTAGGAATTCTTTTTCCTCGCACAATTTGCAATTTCCGATCTCTTGTATCCAACGCAACAAAATCTAGTATCACAATGGACTTGCTTTTGGTATCAGTGTACATCTTCTCAGAGGACCATTTTAGACTTGCTAACTAGTTTAGGTTACTGCTTCCCACTAGTACGGAGAAATATAAGTTTCAACCCCAAGAAATACAAATCCGCAATCGTACCTAAACGTACTTTTACGTATTACCCACCCGGACCGGCAGCATGCCTATCTACCGAAGTTCTGAAGGTGCAAAACTGGTGTTAAATCCAACAATTGAATCAAATTTCACATGAAAAAACATGATTTCGAAAAAATGTAAAGTGCCAGATAATAAATCATTATGAACCGAAGAATAAGGGAGTACTTCAAAAAAAAAATTATAACAAAAACATCCCTTATTCTACTCCATTTGAAACAAAACATACAAACCTACCCACATATCACTCTTTCCTAAGGGTAAGATTAGACTGCTTGCCAAGTTGGGAATTGAATGAGCATTTCTAACAGTTCTCCTGGCAAAATAAGTGTAATGGGCATTTCCCGAATGACCAAATGAGCATTTGACCATAAATTGCCACTCTCGTTTTGACAGATAAAATTACCCAAATGGCAAGTAGTGTAATCGGACAATTAGTACGAATACCAGCGTAATGACCAAATAACCATTTGCCATTCATTGAAATTTGGTGATGGCATTTCTAACATTCAATAATTCAATTGCCATCGGTATTCGTTGTTGCAGTTTTTGTGTTTTTGTTCGTGTTTCTTGTTTTTTTTTAGTTATTTGTTTATTATTTGATTGTTCAGTTCAGTGAAAATTAGTGGTTTGTCTTTTTGTTATCTGCTTTGTTTTATTTCTGTTGTGCCTTTTGACACATACAGCATTACCACAATTCACTTTTAAAAATATAACAAAATACCTTGAATGACCAGTGGCAAATTTGGTCATTTTGGTCACGTAGTGTAATATAGAACATTGACAACATTGGCATTTTGTTCATTTGACAGATAATTTTGCCATTCACCTGTGGTCATTCAATTGTCAACTTGGCAAGCAGTCTAATCTTACCTTAACACCGCGTCTCCACGTGCAATATTTCATAAGGGGGGTTCACATGATCCGGTATACCGGACCGCCTTGCAGTATGGTTGCCGGACAGACCAATGTCATTAGCGTTCGAATGGTCCGGCCGTGCCATCAGACTTCACTTTTCAAATAAATTTCAGAGATGGTGGACGTACTCGTAACAGCGCTTCGGATAGATGCAATTTCAGAAAACGAAAGAAATCGAAGAAAGAAAAGAAAGAAAAAGGAAGCGAATTTGGGTGGATTATCCAGCGGATTACAGAATTTTCCCAAGATGGATGCGGAAACTTATATTAAATAGTTGGCGAAAGTTAAACAATATATTAAACGATAAAATATGAAAACATGAATATGAGAGATTCTATCACACCCAAAGAACGACTTACCGCCACATTGCGTTAGTTAACATAACTTTATAATTGCAATTGGTGCAGTGATCTCAATTGATGAAAATTTCTTTACAAAACCATCTAATAAATTCAAAAGATTCCTTTTTTCTTTCCTTCTAATTAAATTAAAACGATCCACCCAATATACATCATTAAAAAAAAATACCCACATAAATACTCAAATACCCATTTTGGTAAATACCCTCAGTATTTACCCTCAAAGGATATTTATCAGGTATATGCTCATCACCCGGTCAGACACGAGTTCGCACGGCCAGCCCTTTTAATTATCCGCGCACAACCGCACGCATTGAATAATTTTCGAAAATGAAATTTCCTCCAGGCCGGACCGACACGCGTTCGAATGGTCCGTATGTCGATCCAACCACCAAAATATCAAAAAATTTTGAAAACCATCCGGTAAACCGGACCGGCCGTCGTTTGTTGCGTTCACATTGAAAAAATTCCGTCGTTCCGGTATGACCGTCCGGTATACCGGATCATGTGAACCCCTCTATAGCTTGCCATCTGTCACTTTTCATAGAAAAAAAGATAGATGGAATGCCATGAAATTTGGGGTGGGCATATCATAGCTTACTACTTCATTCAGCGCCTCCTATAAGTGAAACAGGCCGTAATGCTGCAAAAAACAGCTGGACGAGATGGCTTACGAATTGGCTGTCAAACCGTGAAATTTGTATGAGAATGGACGGGAAATTTGTCGTTCGCGGAATAAAATAAATATTTTCGAAGTGTTGCGAGTTGAATAGAGGCTTTAAGTGTTAAACAAATTATTCTAAGTTAAATGCTCGTTCAAACAAATGCACGGGCATTATGTTATATCGCTTTTAATAATAGAAAAACGGTTTTCACATTGCCATGTATCAATACGAATAGTATTATCGTGTTTCGAATTTGATCTTTTTGCTTGATTTTCAATATCAGTACTCATGTGCATTTTCCTAATTCGTTGTTTAGATTGTTTTTTGAAAATAATTTGTTTTGTGTAAAAGCCGTTCATTTGCGCTGCGTAAAAGTGGAATAATTACAAAGCATGCTGAACTGACGGTGCCTCCGTATGCAGACCTGAGCAAGACCTTTGGGATAATCGCAGTCAAATCATCTTTAATATGGAATGATAATAGCCAAGAACATACTCATACATATTGTAGCATGTTTGCCGGTTCGCAATGATAAAACTTTTTCCTCTTTTCTCTTCTATTTATCTTTATTTACTCTGTTCATAAATCACCGTTTATTCCAACAATTCTTACACTTTAAATTCAACTATTCACAAATATCTTTTAATTCAAACAACTCAAACAATTCATTCTCTGATAACATCAATCTTTCCAAGTATCACTTTTCTCAAATCTCTATTCAATTGTCTCACTATTAAAATCTCTATCCAAATCACTATCCAAATCGCTTTCCAATTGTATCTCTTCTTAAATTTCAATTCGAACTTTACTTCACTGACATCTCAATCGGAGTGTGTCTCTGCCGTCGAAGCTCGTCGTATTTATACCCGAGATACGAATCTAGAATCTTCCTTCCTGGCGACGATTTGCCCATCTAGTGAGATATCGATAGTTCTGGAACGTGCCTGAGGTAAGTACTAGAAAATTCCTGAAGGTTCTTATAATTGCGGAATGCACTTAAATTTAGCACTACTCCCCACTAGATGTCGCTGATTGATGTTCCTAATTTCCACCAATTGACCAAGTGTCGCTAATACAGTCGATATTGCAATTCCATTAAATGTCGCTAATGCAGTCGATATTACAATATTTATTTTGTTCATCTGTGGTGTTTGAAACATGAAAAACAATTCCAAAATGAATATAACTTTGATTTGGGATATAATAGAAAAATGGTCAACGCATACTTGGAATTATTTTTCTTACTCAAACACCACAGATTTTTATGTTTGTAGTATCTTAGGAAGTGAACTCATTATTTTGTGCAAAATAAAAACTAAAGTGTGTGTAGAATTATTGCATGTTACAAAATGTGTTATAGGTTACATATCCCATACGGAACACGAGCCATTCCATTTTTTCACTCCAATAGTTGAATTCATTTATCTGTTCCCACACTCATCAAGGTCAATGTGCATCGGTGCACGCGCAGCATAATAACACTGAACCGGTGAATTGTGTAACGGGACCCGGTATCCCATAATGAGTCGCCACGCGCAAATCAAATTTAGCTGAGTTAGCAAGGTAGAGTAAAAATAGTGAAGTAGAGAATTGTCATTAAGTTAGTTAATAAGCGGACATACAATAAAGCGGTCGATATCCAAGAAAATAAATAATTGTTTTTTTTCGAATAAATCGGAATCAAATAGTTAATTGGCGCAGTCGGTAGGATTCCACTATATTTGAGGGATCCAAAAGAGAACGAACCAAGTCATCGTGACCGGTTTTTTTTTAAATAGTGTCAAGTAATCAGTGGCAAAATACGCAACAATAAAGTGTAAAATATATTAAAATCACTAAGAACCAGTGATAGAATACGTATCAATAAAGTGTCGAAAAAGTCACTAAAAATCAGTGATTAAGATACGAAATAACTACGTATCACCGCAAGTCCGAACAGTGTCGGGAGAAACCACTAAAAATCAGTGAACAGAACTCGCGCTAGTGAAAAGAACTAATCTTATTAACTTAAAAATTCCACGTAAAGATAAAACCGACAAGTTTTGGAAACTTGTAATTGAACAAGAAAATATGGAACGCGAAGTTATGGAACGCATGTCAGCAGCACTGGAGGCACTCGTCGCACTCCACACGAACAACCAAAATAACCAAATTCGACCAAGTAGAGCGGTGACTCTAATGAAAGAGATCGCCTATATAAAAGAATTTGATGGAGACAAAAACCAGCTTACACAATTCATCAACGTCGTGGGAACCCATCTTAGCGCAGTGGACGCCTCACGTCAAGCAGAACTATGGCAAGCCATCTATAATTCGAAGATCACAGGAAGAGCAAAGGAACTCCTACTTAACAACCATCCGCAAAGCTGGGACGAAGCAAAGAACCTGTTCAAGCAGCACTTCAGACCGGCGTGCAACTACAAAGATATCTCTCGAAGAATATCTAATTTAAGAGTAAGTTCGATTGATGATTTAAATTGTAAACTAGAAGTTATTATCCAAGAAATTAACACATTTTCCACATATGAAACAAACCCTGTAGAGTCAAAAAAAACATTTTATACACTTTTGATAAATAGAATAAAGCAATTAACTTCAGGTAACTTATCTAGAGAAATAAAAGATAAATTTGATTTGCATGAGATAAAAGAAATTTTATACACATACATCGGGTATGATCACCACAACTTAGATAAAGATTTTATGACTCACGATCGAAAACCTACACAAAATACAAAACCTAACAGATCAGATAATAATGTTTCTTCTCGTAATCACCAAAATAATGTCCCACACAATAACTACTATCCTAATCAGAATCAACGTCATTATAACAATAATTATCGCTATAGAGGAGATTCAGAACAGTATAGGCATAATTATTATTCCCAACCAGGTAGATCAGGTCAACACCGAAATTCAGGAAATTTTAGACAACCAGTTTTTAATCCATCCGGTCAACTCAGGAATGCACAACGTCAGCCAGAATCTATGGGGATAGGACAATTGGCATACAATAACCTAACAGGTAGGGAGCAGGCTGGTAGTCGAACAGAGGAGGTACATAATATCGAACCCGAGTTTTTTCTCAACTAAGCCTCGGAAATAAAATATTTATGGACGTGACTATTGACGGACGGAAACATAGAGGACTAATCGATACGGGCTCAACTATGAGCATAATAAATTCAAGTAGGGTAGATTGTAGTAATTTCAAAATTTACGAAAGAATTAATTTAAAACTCCAAACAATCAATAAAACGACGACAGAAATGGTAGATAGGATTATAACTAAAATACCAACAGAATTTAACTGCGATCAAAAGGGAGCTACCAGATGGTACAAGAGAGATCTAGGTGATAAGCCTTATGACATACTAATAGGAATGGACTTGTTAAGCAAAATTGCGAAAACACTTGACTTTAACAATAAATGTCTCGTATTACAAAACGGTACCAAGATACCTCTCTATTCAGTAGACAACGAAACAACTTTGGATTGCTTCGAACTTTCAACTGGAAAAGAAGTGGACCTTACTCATTTGAACGGAGAAGAAAAGAAAGAAATGGCAACCTTATTACGCCAATTCAAGAATTTAATATACCAGGACGGCGATCTATTAACTAATACGGACACAATAACGCACGAAATTCGAACAACGACAGATCAGCAGATCAATGCCAAGCTATATAGGCTTCCTCCACAGCATGAAGAGGAAGTACGGCGACAGATAAAAGAAATGGAGGAACAAGGTATTATTCGAAAGTCTAACAGCAGATATGCCTCGCCAGTTGTGGTCGTGAAGAAAAAAATGGATAATTCGGGAAAGCAGAAGTTCCGACTTTGCGTAGATTATCGAAAACTTAACGAGATAACGATCGACGACAAACACCCATTACCGAACATTGAGGGCATACTAGATAAACTGGGCAAAGCGCAGTACTTCTCGTACTTGGATCTTGCGAAAGGGTACCATCAAATTAAGGTAAACCCAAATGATATCCCAAAAACAGCGTTTATCACGCCTTGTGGACTGTATGAATACCTTCGAATGCCGTTCGGGCTCAAAAATGCACCGGCAACATTCCAACGGTTGATGAACAACATACTCAGAGACTATATAAATAAAATATGTGTCGTTTACCTTGACGACATCTTTATATTCTCAACAAGTCTACGAGAACACATTAACTCTCTAAAAATAATATTCAGTATATTGGCCGAACATAGTCTTAAAGTACAGTTCGACAAATGTTCCTTTATGAAGAAAAAT
This sequence comes from Criorhina ranunculi, assembly GCA_951813785.1. Taxonomy (NCBI): domain Eukaryota; kingdom Metazoa; phylum Arthropoda; class Insecta; order Diptera; family Syrphidae; genus Criorhina; species Criorhina ranunculi. Next base: position 56,073,202 of record OX638381.1, on the reverse strand, counting down.
ACCGAGTTCTTAGGTCATATCTTGACAGCCGAAGGAATGAAACCTAACCCGATCAAGATCAAATGCATCGAGGAATACCCTCTGCCTAAAACCGAGAAACAGCTAAAAGGGTTTTTAGGAGCTACAGGTTACTACAGGAAATTCGTGAAGGATTATGCAAAAATCGCTAATCCAATGATAAAATATTTAAAAAAAGATAAGAAAATAAACATAAATGACCCAGAATACATTCAGGCTTTTGAGACATTGAAATTAAACATAATAAAACACCCCATTTTAAAATTCCCCGATTTCACTAAAAGTTTCACACTATTTACCGATGCAAGCAATTATGCAATCGGAGCGGTATTAACGCAAGAGGGACAACCCGTGTGTTACGCATCGAGATCCCTCAACGATCACGAAAAGAACTACTCTGTAACAGACAAAGAGTTCTTGGCGATCGTATGGGCAGTAACGTACTTTAGGCCGTACTTATGGGGGAAGCGATTTCAAATTATTACAGACCATTTACCGATAAAATATTTAAACAAAAAATATTCAGGAAAAGAATTTAGCCAGCGAACGCAGAGATGGCTACTCAAGTTACAGGAATACCAATTCGACATAGAATACCTGAAAGGCAAGGAGAACAAGGTAGCAGATTTCCTAAGCAGGATTCCTGAAAATAACCAAGAAAGAGAAGTTAGCGACACTCAGTCAATTAACAATTTGTCAGACAATGCAACAACACATTCGCAAGAGGAGCAGCAACTGGACCACATTCAAATAAAAGAAACAATCGTAAATAAGTACAAAACACAAATTATACTAACTAATGACGCTGATAAGGAAATAGAAATACTACACAATAGACACATAATATTCGTCGACATGACAAAAGAAAAAGATTATTGGACAGACGTACTGAGAAGGTTTATAAAACCAGGCCTCATCGGGATCTATACTGAACTCTCCTATCATGAGTTTAACAAAATACAACAATTATTGATAGAACTTTTCGGACATAACAACCAAATTAAATTTATAAAAACCACGTTAAGAGCAAGAGAAATAAAGACATTGGAAGAAGCGCATAAACAAATTTCTTTATACCACACCCGAGAAAGTGCCCATAGCGGGATAATTGAAACTTACCACAGCTTGAAGAATGAAATATACTATCCCCATCTAATTAAAGAAATTACCAGAATAATAAATAATTGCAAAACATGCCTAGAGACCAAATACGAACGTAAACCGATAAAACTTAAATACGAACTTAGTCAAACGCCAAGTAGGCCCAATGAAATTATTCATATGGATATCTATTACTTTAGAAAACACCCATTCTTAACTCTTATTGATAAGCTCACAAAGAAAGCATATGCTTACTTTTTGCCAAACAGGAATTGGACAAAAAAGATAGAAACGCTAGAGGAGCATTTCTCCAAATTCGGTAAACCATCAAAAATCATAACAGACAATGAATTTAAGTCAGAGCATTTGAAAGAATTTCTAAGAGAACAGGAAGTCGAACTCCACCTAACCAAACCCAACACCCACACAGGCAATAGTGACATAGAGAGGTTCCACTCTACATTACAAGAAATACTAGTAGCTATGAGGAATGTAGACTTAACACTTATCCAAAGAGTACATAGAGCAGTAAAGAAATATAACAATAGATATCATTGTACTATTAAGATGACGCCTGAAGAAGCTATGTTCGCAGATCTTGCAAGTTTAGCTAAGAACATACAGACACAGAAAGAAAAACGAATTAAAAAACTAAATCAGAATAGGGAAAGTTATCAGGAAAAAAGAAAAGTGGCTCCAGTTAAGAACTATAAAAGAAACTATTATAAAAATGAACCTAGGTATAGATTAAAACAAATAGATAGGGAACATCCAATGAATATTAAGAGACCTCGTATGTTTGCAGGTGACGACATCAGCGGTTCTCATACTGACGATACTAGCGACGGGACAAGCAACAGCAATGCTAACGATTGATAGGATTACAACAGACAACGGATACGTCGAAATTAACATGGGACAAACAGAGATAGTACAGGACACGAAAACGATAGTACACATTATAAATACGAACGAATTAAGACAAACCATTAACTCCATCGAAGACAACATACAAAGACTACATGTAGGCAATGACCCAACAATAAGAAAGCAGCTAGAAACGATATATGCGAAAATAACAGCAATAGAACCAGGGAAAACCGTTAGACAGAAAAGAGGGCTAGTGAATTTTATAGGAACAGCAGAAAAATGGTTATTCGGAACCATGGACGACGACGACCGACTAGAAATAACAGATCATATGAAAGTAGTCGAAGAAAATAATGATAACGCCATCAATAACCTAAATAAGCAAATTGAAATTAACTCTCATTTTAGTGAAACAATAACTAGTCTAAAAAATATCATAGAAACTGACAGGAAGCAATTAAGCCAAGCATACGGAGAATTAACAGCTAATGAAAAACGAATTATACTACAACAGCTAAAAACAGATCAAATATTGAAGTTAAAAATATTAGAAGAAAAACTCGATCAAATTCTAGATAGCATAGCATTAGTAAAGCAGGGATTAGTACACCCGAGCCTGTTAACAGCAGTAGAAATTAGAGAGACAGAACTAGATGTCTACAAATTGAAAAATGTAAAGATAGGACTATTGAAATATGATAAAGATAGATTGATCCTAGCATTAAAAATACCACACTCGTATAAACTTGTAGACTATAAGCTAATTACAGCAATACCTACAAAAAATATGATGGAAATAATAATAAACGATCAATATATGGTAGAAATTAATGGAATAAAATATAAGTACGATAATAAAATCCAATACAAAGATGAATTAGAACTAATAAATAATTGTATTACAAAAAATAATTGTAAGATAAAAGAAAATAAAGTAACAGAAATCAAGAAATTAGATGATAGTACTATAATTTGTAAGAATATGCAAAACGTAAAAATAATAAACCAATGTGACGATAGAAAAATAAAATTAAATGGAAATTATTTGGTCACTATTAACAATTGTGCAATTGAAATATTAAACGAAACATTTAGTAACAATAATTTAGAATTCACAGACAGATTTTTCTATACTGAAGATGTAACCTATAATTTTACAAAACAATTAAATAACGAAGATATTGTTGTTAAAAATTTTGTAAGCCTGGAACACATTAAATTACTTAAATTTCATAAGAATATTCAATACATTGCTAACTCAACTATGCTTATAATTATAATCGTAATAATTGTCTCAATAATAATCCTAACGAAGAAAAATAAAAAGCTAAAACTGTCAATAAAAAATTGCGATAGCGAAATTCCGAAACGAAATAAAATTCAGGAGAATTTTCAATTTAACGGGGGAGAGGTTACATATCCCATACGGAACACGAGCCATTCCATTTTTTCACTCCAATAGTTGAATTCATTTATCTGTTCCCACACTCATCAAGGTCAATGTGCATCGGTGCACGCGCAGCATAATAACACTGAACCGGTGAATTGTGTAACGGGACCCGGTATCCCATAATGAGTCGCCACGCGCAAATCAAATTTAGCTGAGTTAGCAAGGTAGAGTAAAAATAGTGAAGTAGAGAATTGTCATTAAGTTATTTAATAAGCGGACATACAATAAAGCGGTCGATATCCAAGAAAATAAATAATTGTTTTTTTTCGAATAAATCGGAATCAAATAGTACAAGTCACAATAAAATTATTTACAAAATGATATGCAAAACATGGCTTTTCATTTTTCAATTTGTTTGGTCTTGTTGATTTTCAGTTTCAGTTTCAGACGATTTTGGTTTCATAGATTTTAAGGACCAACGCTCTAGAAAGTTGTTTACCTTAATCACCTATTAAATTTGCACCAGGCGGCTGTAGACTTTGCCAGCAGTCCGTCGAATATTATAGTAATCTGAACTTGAGGGAGGGGAAGTTAATAGTACTCTAATTATCTAGATTTATAAGCTAAGAGTTGGGTGTAATGTTCTTGGCTTTATATGTAGTTATTTGTTTGTAGTCCACAGAATAAGTAGCACCATAATAAGAACATTATTTAGCAGATTCCCCAAACAGACTTCATCAGCACAAAACAAAGCTGTTCTTTAAATATTTCACGGGAAATATATAAACTAAGATAAACTAGTGAATTATTTAACATTACATTCTAATTGCAATATAAAAAGGTAACTTTTCATTCATAAAACTTGAAATTAATAAATCCGAAAATCGTCTTGGCTTCCGCTACCGGTTTGTTTACATTTTCTGTAAGCCATCTCGTGCACGTGGCATTTGAATTTTTGCCGAGCATTACGGCCTGTTTCACTTATAGGAGGCGCTGCTTCATTCAGGGAAATGTCGCGGAGGCAAGCACTTCGATGTATTCTAGCATTAGCGGCAGTAAAAGAATTGAAGAAATTGGAAAAAGAAACTCAGAAATGAAAACATAAGCCGTGTTTTATTATTCCCGGATCTGGATCTGGATCTCGTCAGGATAATAAAACAATTTAGATCATTTTGCGCCTTAACTATGGAGGGTTTCAGCCTTTGCTTAGCAAAAGTTGAGGTCAGCTGTCAATTATCAGTTTTTTAACAGAGAAACAAAAGAGATGGTTGCTACACCTCTCTATTGTTCAAACGAGAGATTTGTCGTTACTAATCAGTGCTTCCCAAATTTGTAGGAACTCTTTTCCTAACTTTTCTTTGTCTCAAAGGAAAATGCACTTTTACTATTTTAATGGAAGTCTTTATTCGCTTTATTTTATGTTTACTAACTACAATACACGTCTTTGCTATTTGAGATAAAGGATACGAATGCGACGCCAAATCTAACTCCTTTGTTGTCTGCTTTTCAATGCTGGTAAGGTAGTTTTGTCTTATTCCACCGCTGTCAACTAGGTGGCTAGTGTGTGTCCACACCACTCCCCCCCGAATGAGATCAAGTTTGCTTATTTTTCTCTGTCAGTTTCAAATTCAAACGTTTGATTTCGACGAAGATTAATATTTACTTTTTTTTTGTTTTGATATGTTCGTAATTCGGTGGTTGTTTGTTGCATTTGGTTTGCATCTGTATTCTTTGCGGAAGTGGATTGTTGGAATGTATCTGGAATATTGGTGGAACTGGGCTGCTGGGAAGGATCGGCGTGTTTTACTGTAGGAACATCTAAGTCGTCGGCTGCCAAGTGAGCTGGTTTGAGACGTTCGACATTCACGTTGACTTGTTTTCCATTTAAATCAATGGTGAAAATCCGGTCATCTATTCTTCTCAATATCTGGTGCGGTCCTGAGTAAGGTTGTTGAAGTGGGCGCTTAACCAAATCCAGTCTAAGGAATACGTGCGTGCAGGAGTACAAGTCCTTGTAGCAAAATGTTTTGCGACGATATTTGTGTGATGCTGGGATTGGTTTCACTTTTCTCATGTGGATACGGAAATCATTAAGGAAGAATTGTGTATCATCAGGAGGATCTTCGTGTGTTAAAAACTCACCCGGAATCCTGAGAGTTGTTCCGTAGAGGAATTCTGCAGGTGATGCTTTCAGCTCCTCTTTATAACACGTCCTGAGTCCTAGCAGTACCGTTGGCAATACTTGCGTCCACAGCGGATTTTGATGACACATTATAGATGCCTTCAGTGTTCGGTGCCATCGTTCCACCATGCCATTTGCTTGTGGGTGGTATGCTGTGGTGCGTATGCGCTTGCCACCTACTAAGCGCGACAGTGAAGTGAAAAGTGCGCTTTCAAACTGCGATCCCTGGTCCGTGGTGATTATTTTGGGGCTTACAAATCGTGCAATCCAACAGGAGTAAAATGTGTTGGCAACCGTTTCTGCCGTTATGTCCTTAATGGGGATGGCTTCTGGCCATCTTGTGAAGCGATCAACCATCGTCATACAATACTTAAAACCTTGGGACTCCGGCATGGGTCCCACTAGGTCTAAGTGTATGTGGTCGAATCTCTGGTCGGGACTGGGAAATGCGGCTGGTGATGTTTGTATATGGCGTCCTACTTTCGAGCGTTGGCAAGGGATGCAGTTACGGGCCCATTGCGTGATGTCTTTGTTCATGGACGGCCAGATATATCGTTGTGCAATAATTTTTGTGGTAGCTCGTCCGCTGGGATGCGCCATGTTGTGAAATGTTTCATAGACCTTGCGACGCAAGAGTTGCGGCACAAAAGGTCTAATATCGTTGCTTGACACATCGCAGTAGACAGCTTGTTGATTTTGACCATATGTCATTTTCTGTAGTTTCAGAGAGGTGTTGTTTTTCTTCAGCAGTTCTTGTAGCTCCTCGTCGGTTGTTTGCATGGTGGATAACTCTTGAAAATCGATGACTGGTGGAGCTGTGAAAGCGTCGATCCGAGATAGAGCGTCTGCTATATTGTTTTCCGTACCAGTTATGTACCGAAGGTCAGTGGTGAACTGGCTGATCCAATTTAATTGTCTGGCTTGCCGAGGTGACGCTTTATCCGATCGCTGCTGAAACGCAAATATTAGCGGTTTGTAGTCGGTCCTGATGTGGAATTCTCTGCATTCGATCCACGGTTGAAAATACCTGACAGCTTCGTAGAGGACTGTAAGCTCCCTGTCATACGTGCTGTAATTCCTTTGTGCGGGCGAAAGTTTCTTAGAGAAGAATCCCAGGGGCTCCCAATTATTTTTTGTTCTCTGTTCCAGGACTGCTCCAAATGCTGTGCTAGATGCGTCTGTGGTAAGACGGAGTTAAGCATCAGTTGTTGGATGGGATAAAAGTGTGGCCTCTGCTACTTGTTTGCGGATTTGGTCAAAAGCTGCGTCTGTTGCTGTGTTCCAGGGTACTGGCCTCTTATCGTTCTTCTTGGAATCCTTCAGGAGTTCGTTCAGTGGTGCCTGTGTTGAAGCTGCGTTTTTTATGTTTCTCCTGTAAAAATTTACTGTACCAATAAATCTTATTGACTTCAGTATCGTTTGAGGTTTGGGAAAGTCGAGGATTGCTTGTACACGGTCTGGAAGTGGCGATGATCCGTGCTCTGAGATCCGATAGCCCAAGAAGTCCACACTTGTTACTCCAAGGATGCACTTGTCGGCGTTGATGCAGAGTCCAAAACGGCTAAGTCGTTCGAAAACTAAACGAAGATGTTCTTCGTATTGCTCAGGTGAGTTGGAGGCTATTAAAAGGTCGTCGATATATGCGAAAACGAAATCGAGTCCAGTTAGCACCTCGTTGATGAATCGCTGGAACGATTGCGCTGCGTTTCGTAAACCGAATGGCATGCTGACGAATTCAAATAGGCCGAATGGGGTTATCACTGCGGTCTTCGGAATATCCTCTTGGGCGACAGGAATGTGGTGAAATGCTCTACGGAGGTCTAAAGTTGAAAAGATGGTCTTACCGGCTGCTATCGTAACGTAGTCCTGCAGTATGGATATCGGGTACCTGTCCGGCACTGTCTGCGCGTTGAGCCTGCGGTAGTCGCCAGTCTCCGTTTTTCTTTTTTGCCATGTGTAACGGACTGGCCCACGGGCTGTTGGATGGTCTTATATGTCCCGCTTCCATCATCAGCTGAAATTCCTCTTTTGCAATTTTAAGACGTTCGGGGCATAGTTGCCTGACACGTTGTGCGCACGGTGGTCCTGTGGTGAGGATATGATGCCGTACTGAGTGTTTTGTCCCCGAGCGGTTGGATGGGTTTTCGAGTATTTCCGGAAATTCCCTTACTATTGACGCATGTTTACTGTTGTGGTTCATGGCGGTCACGGAAACTATTGGAGCTGGAGCGAGAGAACCTTTTACCTTGAACACAGTGGTTGGATCCAAAAGATGCTTGCTCTTGAGGTCGACTAGGAGGCCGTGCTTATGCAAAAGATCAGCACCTATTATTGGGTAGGGCACGTCTGCTATGCAAAAGATCCAGCGGATGGGCCGACGGAGTCGAATGTTGAGGGTGAAGGCTCGTTCTTCATAAGTTCGGATCTTGGTACTATTGGCTGCGTAGAGTTGAAGTTTTGCTGTTTTTGTTTTGTCGGCACGAGGAGATGGGAAAAGTAAAATATCCGCGCCTGTATCGACGAGGAATTTTATGTTCGAATTTCGATCGAATATGAAAAGTCGACGAAGGTTTGTGTCACCACCAGCAGCCGCCGATTCAATTAGTGGTGGTTGGAGTTTCCCTGATTTGGTGGTATCCATGCACATGGCTTAGTGCATTTGTTGGCTTTGTCGGCGAATCTGCGGTGGTAGTAGCAGATTGTAGGGTCATCAGGAACTGGTTTATTTTGCGTGCTATTGTTGCGATAGGTTGATGAAGATGATGATAAACTGCGGTGACGGGAGTATTTGGTGGATGTGAATCGATCTAGCCTTTGGGACAGTTTCTCCACTTTTTTGGTCAGTTCCTGAACTTGCTTTTCCAGTTCACTGGAGTCAGGAACACGAGTGACAGGCATAACTTGTCCGATGCTTGTGTAGCGTTGTATGTCCATAATTCTATCGGCGAGCTCAGCGAGGTTTGTATTGTCGAGACCATCAGCTGTGGCGAGTACAACCTGGACGTGTGGTGGCAGGCGGTCGAGCCAAAGAGTCCGGATGAATGTAGCGTCTAGCAGATTGCCCCCAAGTCGGTGCATTTCTGCCAGCAGCTCTGATGGGCGTTTATCTCCCAGTTCCAGGCCTGAAGCTAACGTCTTGAACTGTCGTTCCTGTGATATTGAGTAGTGGTTAAGCAACGCCGTTTTTATCGCTTTATACTTATCTTGAGCGGGCGGTTTGGCAACAATGTGCTCAATTACCGATAAGGTGTCCTGATCCAAACTGGCGACGACAGCGTGGTACTTGGTTGCATCAGATGTTACTCTCCTGCTCTGGAACTGCGATTCAATTGCTGTGAACCAAAGCTGTACTTTCTGGGTCCAGAAGGGTGGCAGCTCAATGCGATCGATTCTATCGACATGACGTCCATCTTCTCTGGAATGATGTGCGCGAGTTTCTTCTTCTTTGCCACCGATGTCCTGTTGATCGGTTGTTTGCGCTCTGGTTGGCGAGTGCGTGAGAGGCATGTTTTATGGTGCACAGAAAAAAAAAACAGATAATAATGCGCAGTGCGATGTCGACTTATGTAGTAAAAATTTGCGCAGTGTGTTCTTATATTTCCTTTAAAAATCGGGGTCACCAATTGTAGGAACTCTTTTCCTAACTTTTCTTTGTCTCAAAGGAAAATGCACTTTTACTTTTTTAATGGAAGTCTTTATTCGCTTTATTTTATGTTTACTAACTACAATACACGTCTTTGCTATTTGAGATAAAGGATACGAATGCGACGCCAAATCTAACTCCTTTGTTGTCTGCTTTTCAATGCTGGTAAGGTAGTTTTGTCTTATTCCACCGCTGTCAACTAGGTGGCTAGTGTGTGTCCACACCACTCCCCCCCGAATGAGATCAAGTTTGCTTATTTTTCTCTGTCAGTTTCAAATTCAAACGTTTGATTTCGACGAAGATTAATATTTACTTTTTTTTTGTTTTGATATGTTCGTAATTCGGTGGTTGTTTGTTGCATTTGGTTTGCATCTGTATTCTTTGCGGAAGTGGATTGTTGGAATGTATCTGGAATATTGGTGGAACTGGGCTGCTGGGAAGGATCGGCGTGTTTTACTGTAGGAACATCTAAGTCGTCGGCTGCCAAGTGAGCTGGTTTGAGACGTTCGACATTCACGTTGACTTGTTTTCCATTTAAATCAATGGTGAAAATCCGGTCATCTATTCTTCTCAATATCTGGTGCGGTCCTGAGTAAGGTTGTTGAAGTGGGCGCTTAACCAAATCCAGTCTAAGGAATACGTGCGTGCAGGAGTACAAGTCCTTGTAGCAAAATGTTTTGCGACGATATTTGTGTGATGCTGGGATTGGTTTCACTTTTCTCATGTGGATACGGAAATCATTAAGGAAGAATTGTGTATCATCAGGAGGATCTTCGTGTGTTAAAAACTCACCCGGAATCCTGAGAGTTGTTCCGTAGAGGAATTCTGCAGGTGATGCTTTCAGCTCCTCTTTATAACACGTCCTGAGTCCTAGCAGTACCGTTGGCAATACTTGCGTCCACAGCGGATTTTGATGACACATTATAGATGCCTTCAGTGTTCGGTGCCATCGTTCCACCATGCCATTTGCTTGTGGGTGGTATGCTGTGGTGCGTATGCGCTTGCCACCTACTAAGCGCGACAGTGAAGTGAAAAGTGCGCTTTCAAACTGCGATCCCTGGTCCGTGGTGATTATTTTGGGGCTTCCAAATCGTGCAATCCAACAGGAGTAAAATGTGTTGGCAACCGTTTCTGCCGTTATGTCCTTAATGGGGATGGCTTCTGGCCATCTTGTGAAGCGATCAACCATCGTCATACAATACTTAAAACCTTGGGACTCCGGCATGGGTCCCACTAGGTCTAAGTGTATGTGGTCGAATCTCTGGTCGGGACTGGGAAATGCGGCTGGTGATGTTTGTATATGGCGTCCTACTTTCGAGCGTTGGCAAGGGATGCAGTTACGGGCCCATTGCGTGATGTCTTTGTTCATGGACGGCCAGATATATCGTTGTGCAATAATTTTTGTGGTAGCTCGTCCGCTGGGATGCACCATGTTGTGAAATGTTTCATAGACCTTGCGACGCAAGAGTTGCGGCACAAAAGGTCTAATATCGTTGCTTGACACATCGCAGTAGACAGCTTGTTGATTTTGACCATATGTCATTTTCTGTAGTTTCAGAGAGGTGTTGTTTTTCTTCAGCAGTTCTTGTAGCTCCTCGTCGGTTGTTTGCATGGTGGATAACTCTTGAAAATCGATGACTGGTGGAGCTGTGAAAGCGTCTGTTCGGTAACTAACCACCTTACCACTGGTGGGGGGATAGCTAGTTATCTATTGAGAATTACACACACCTTGAATGTTAACTTAATTCTGATTTATTCATAAACACTTAACTCTATTTATACAATAAATTTGCTTAACTAGGTGAAATTAACATAAATCAATAACAATTGGTCGTCCGATGAACTTGTCGACCATGCGTTGAACCTATGAACTTGCTGACCATGCATATTGGCAGCGCATGCCAATATTTATGTCAGCACGCGTGCAGTGGCAATGCATTGCGCTGGTCAGGCACCTTCTGTGTCTTGCACATTCTCCCGCCTATCTGTTGAACTGCGAGAGTCCGCCTTCGTTCGCAGTGCTGGAATCGGAATATGCTGCTTATGCCTTCCCTGGTATATTCGTATTCGTACGTATATAATTAGTAGTATAACAATTATGATCATGGAACTGGAGTAGTGTAGAATATGGTGTGTGTTGCTGTAGGGTTGGACGTTGGAGTCTTCAGCCTTTTTAAGTCTTCGTATGGATTGTTCTAGGTTTTTTACTTGCTCGTCCGGATAATGAAATAGTCGCACCGAGTTTGATTGAAGAGGGGATGGTTCCTTGGTGTTGTTGTGCATAATTAGACTCAAATTTATCTGTGGCGTAAACGAAGCGTTTAATGTGGTCGTATATAGGTTGTGGGCGGTAATGACCATAGTACCGAGGTTAAGCTGACACCCTTCTCCTAAAGTTATAATACCATCGTTGCTTAAGGTGGTAACAAATGCTTGTCCCTTGCACACCATATTAAACGTTGTTTCCTTGTCCATCACGTATAGCCAGTTATTAGGATTTCTCAGCATGATCCAAACTTGCCTAGGTGGGATTTGAATGATCTCACATTTTCCTTCTATTTCCTTATTATGGTTTAACAGGTTGATTTCGCACTGAGAAGTGTTGGACTGGAGATTGTACATTGGATGTCGTTTTGAGCAATAGTGTAGACCTTCCTCTGCGGAAATGCATTTTTCGAATTCATTTTTCTTCATTGGGTAATATTTTTCCCGTGCCAAGTTAGTCAGTATGTACTCTGATGTTGGTGCGATGAAAGCGAAATTGTTTCCATATGGTGTCGGGACTGGTATTACTCGAAATACTTGATACCTCTCAGCATCTAACAACGGTATCTTACATTCAAAGATCACAAACCTTGTAGTTATCCTCCCACTTATAGTCATCAGCTTGTAGATCTGTAATAGTTGGTCAGGACGCTCACTAGCTGGTAGCATCATATTCGAAGGTATATGTTGTTGAATATCTATCAGATGTTGTCTTAATTGCTGCGGCGTAATGATAAGATGATGGGTTGTTCCATGTTGTGTATTGAGCACGACATCTAGCAAGGAGTCTTGAATTCTTTCGATGCTGGTGACATACATGTGGGTGGTGAGTCCTAATACAGTCAAAAGTTGAGCTTGTTCCACCTGATCGTATGCGTTTTGTAATGCTGATGTTATCTTGCTAACCTTATCTTGTAGCAACGTAAGTTGAGTTATAGTTTGCTGTGCAGTCGCCTTCATTATGTTGAGAGTCGTTTCAACAATTGATGTTTGATTTCTTAGAAGGCTTCGGCTATACTCGTCATCTTGTCTAATTTTGGTTATCTGTTCCTCAATGTCATGGGCATAGTCTTGGTCGAGAACTCCGAATAGTTGATTGGATAGTTTTCCAATAATGTCAAATGGTGATCTTTTGACTCTACCTCCTCTTTCGTACAAAATGTTATTTCTTTCTTCTATGGTACATACTTGCGCTGATAATATTGTTAGGATATTGGTGCATTCCGGGGGTGATTGTAGAGCTTGGCATCCTCCTTCTATTTGATTGATCATGGTATGTAGTCCCTTTAATTGATCCTTGTAGGTATTTAAGTTATAGTATGTGACCATGCGCCATTTTGAGGAAATAAGGTTAATATTCCCCGTATCTTCAAAATAAAGTCCAGGATGCGTATTAAATGGTTGGTTGGTAAATTGGGTATGTGCCGGTAATGGCCATACAATTGATGCCAATGCAATAGAAACAACCAAAGACGGTAACGTTGAGCGTGCCTTTTTTACTTCACTGGATTGTACTGATGTTTCGTTAAGCCGTTTTCTGTTGGTATGTCGTTCAATTAGTTCCTCAATTGGAGGCCTTGGGGGAATGTTAGTTGGCCGTATCTTCAGTTGCCTGCTTCTAGGTCGTGGACCTCTGGGTTCCGAGAGGAAGCGTGGTTTTGAAACTTCAACTTGATGATGGTGGCATTTGATCTGTTTGTTACGTTCTATCTTCTCACCCTTCTCTTCTATCTTCTCACCTTTATCACGTGTTATGTGGTCAATGCTGACTGGGTCATCTGTCACCAATCTTGAGAGTTTTGTTATGGGTCGTGTGAAGCATCCGGCTGAAGTTTTAACAGTCGCAACTCTCACCTGTCCGTCGTTTCCCGGATGTGTCCCTTGGACCCTCCCCATACACCAATTTGTTGGAGCAACATTGTCTTCTCGCATTAGAACCAGGTCTCCTTGCATAATATTATTCGTGTGTTGTGTCCACTTTGGTCGTTGTTGTAGTCTGGTAATGTATTCCGATGACCACTTCTTCCAAAACTGTTGGTGGAGCTTATTGAGAAACTGCCATCGATCCAGTCGGTTTTCCTTAATATCTAACATATTCTCTGTGTCCCTGGAGAGCAGGCTGGATCCGATGAGAAAATGTGCTGGAGTTAGTACTTCCAAATCGTCGGTTGTCCCACCCATTGGACATAATGGCCGTGAATTGATACACGACTCGATTTTAGCCAATAATGTTGAGAATTCTTCGTATGTTAGATGTGTATCGCCAATCGTCTTCTTTAGGTGAAGCTTTACCGATTTGACACCGGCTTCCCAAAGTCCACCAAAGTGAGGTGACGCTGGTGGTATGAAGTGCCAGGTTACTCCTTGGGTTGACATTGCATCATTTAGTTTCGAGTTATCGTTGATGTATTGTTGTTTTAGCTTAGCACATGCGCCCACAAAGTTTGTGGCATTGTCACTATATAGATGGCTTGTGAGACCTCGTCGAGAGGTAAATCTGTCGAATGCAGCTAGGAATGTTTCTGTGGATAGATCCGATACTGCTTCCAGGTGAAATGCCTTCGTCGCAAGACATACGAAGACAGCTATATATCCCTTTGTTAGTTTAGCGTGTCGTATTTTACTGGTTTTCATCATAAATGGTCCTGCATAATCCACTCCTGTATGTGTAAACGGCCTTGCCATATTTACCCTAGGTGACGGAAGGTTCCCCATTAATTGGAAATTTTGTTTTGTGTTGAATCGTTGGCACTTGATGCATCTTCTAATGAACTCCTTTACCTCACTTCTTCCCTTTATTATCCAATATTTTGTTAAGATACATGCCATTGTTAAGTCATTGCCTCCATGCAACGTTGTCTTGTGTGCCCAGTCGATAATTAATTTTGCTATGTGACTTTTGTGTGGTATGATAATGGGATGTTTTGCTTGTGTAGGTAGTGCTGAATTTTGTAGTCTTCCACCAACTCTTAGTATTCCGTCTTGAATAAATGGATTTAAACAAGCCAAACTGGATTTTGCCAATACTGAATTGTTTCGCTGAAGTGCTTGAAAATCGTCTTCGAACTCCCTCTGTGCTATCCTTATTGCGCTTTTGTGAGCAGAGGTTACCTCAGCTGTACTTAGAGAGCTCACACTCCTCCTTGGTTTTGGCCTTATCCTTGCATTTCTAGCAAAGCGATGGCAGTATGCTAAAACTCTAACCAATCGTGTAAGCGATGAGAACCTTAAGGTTAAGTCATCAGGTTTTTGGAGTTCTTGTTTTGCGATATGGTGTGACGATATCTTGAGCTCTAGTTCCGTTGTCCATTCAGCGCTTGGACCAGGTTGAGACTTGAACGATTGTACCCCTTGTAGCCAGGCTGGACCCTTCCACCACAACGAAAGTTCCCTTAGAGAACTTGGGGAAGTGCCTCTGGATGCTAAATCGGCGGGGTTTTCCTCTGATCTTACATGGTTCCATGAGTATCCTGTATTTAGTTTTTGGATTTCTTGGACTCTTCTTTCAACGAATGCTCTCCATTTGTTTTGTTGGCTGTTTATCCAGGCTAGGGCTACGGTTGAGTCGCACCAAGCAAATGTTTTTGCAGATTCAATCTCCAAATCTCTCTTCACCTTCCATAATAGATTTGCCAATAGTACAGCTCCGCATAGTTCGAGTTTAGGTATTGTCAGGTTCCCTTGCATCCCCTTTTTTTTCTGTTTTGGTGTGACCTTAGATTTTGACGTGAGTAATGTAGTTGTCACATTGTTATTTGCGTCTATTATGCGCATATATATGGCAGCTCCGTATGCTCGCTCAGATGCATCGCAGAACCCATGGATCTCTACCACCGTTGCATTACGGGAGTATTTTGTCCACCTCTCTATAGTTATTTGTTGTATACAATTGAGTTCCTTTCGAAATTCTTCCCATTTTTTTTCTAATTGGGAGGGCAATGGGCTATCCCAGTCTAAGTGTTCTTCCATCCAAATATCTTGCAATAGCAATTTTGCCCTTAAGACGACTGGTGTGAGCCATCCTAGTGGGTCAAATATGCGTGCAATCTCTGATAGTACGTTTCTTTTCGTGCAGTTTTCCCTTGCCTCGTATGGTTTTACTTCAAACGAGAAGTGGTCCTTTGCTGGATGCCAATGTAGCCCTAAGGTTTTGACGTATTCTTCTTTATTAAATTGAAATGCGTGCATCGATTGTACTTCTCTCCCTAGTAGTCTGCTTACGTTGCTGTTCCACTTGCGTAGATTAAATCCACCAGTTTTGAGGAGATTTTGTAGTTGTTTTTTGTATTCCCGGACTTCTTCTAAGGTTTCGCCTCCAGACATAACGTCATCCACATAGAAGTCGGATCGTAGTATTTTTTCTGCCCTTGGATAATTCCTTCCTTCATCTTCTGCTAATTTTTGGAGTGTTCTGATGGCCAAAAATGGAGCTGATGCTGTTCCATATGTTACAGTATTCAGTTCATATTCTGATATGTCTTCACTAGCTGAGTTCCTCCAGAGAATACGTTGGTATTTTCGATCTTCTGGATGAATTAGTATTTGTCGGTACATCTTTTCTACGTCAGCAGTAAACACAATTTTGTGTTTGCGCCAGCGGATGAGAATAGATGTCAAGTCTTGTTGAATTTTGTGTCCTGTGTGCATAAGTTGATTGAGACTGTTCTCGCTTGATGATTTCGCAGATGCGTCGAATACTACTCTTAGTTTTGTGGTAGTGCTATCTGGTTTGCTTACGGCATGGTGTGGTAGATAGTACGTATTTTGATCATGTATGGTGTTTTCGCATTTACTCATATGGTTCAGCTCGATATATTCTGTCATAAACTTGCGATACTCCTCCGCTAACTTGGGGTTTCTTGTAAAAACCCTTTCCATGTGTAGAAGCCTTGCTATTGCCCTCTTCCTTGAGTTGTTGGTTTGAAGTCCTTGCTCGGGTGGTGTTTCGAATGGTATTCGCACTATGTACCTGCCTTTATTGTTACGAGTTGTCGTGTTCTCAAAGAACTCTTCACATGTCGAATTATCTGACTGCGGTTCAGTGTCCTTGAAGTCTTCGGTTTCCCAAAACTTACGAACCTGGTTGTCTAAGTCTGCCAGTGTGACATGACACGTAAGCGATAGTCTTTCTGAATTTTTTGCAGATGTATTTCCGGATATAATCCATCCAAAGATGGTTTGCTGCGCTACGGGTGATCCTGGTCTTCCCTTTATGACTCCCTGCAGTAGTATTTCAGAAATAACTTCTGCGCCTATGATCATGTCAATCTTATTCGGAGTATGGTATGTGGGATCAGCAAGTACTAAATTCTGGAGATGCTCCCATGTGGTTGGTATGACACGGGTTGATGGGAGTAGTTTGGTTACATTTTTGAGAACATATGCTGTTGTTGAGATACTTGGATTTTGGCTTAAGGTTATGTTCACCTTGTATTTAATTGTCGATATTTCATGCGACCCAAGTCCGGATACAGTCGCATCTACTTTGGTTTTATGTAATTGAAGTTTATTCACCATGTCTTCTGTTATAAATGATGCCTGGGACCCTTGATCTATCAAGGCCCTAATTTGTTGGTTGTTATTAGATCCAATGACATTAATCAATGCAGTTGCAAGAAGTACATTGTTGTCTGTCGTGCAATTGTGGGATTGTATTCCACCGACTGCGTTTGCTGAAGCAGATTGTTTTGATGGTTGAGTTCTATATATACGTAATGTTGGAGTTTCGGCGGTTGGTTCACGATGAATGGACGTATGATGTCTTCCCTGACATTTTAGACATCGTCCCCTTGAAGAACATTTTGACTGCATGTGTCCTGGTCTTAGGCAGTTCATGCAGAGTTTTTGTTCTCTCACAAATTCGTTTCGTTGCTGTATTCCCTTTTCCAGATATTGTTTGCATATCTGCAGATGATGATCTCCCTTGCAGAGTTCACATTTGGATGTTTGGAATGTTGAATGATATGCCCTTGGTTGATATGACTTGGGCTTGCTGTCCTTTCGATAAGAATTTTCCGCAATTGATTCCATCGACTGGAACCTTTTCTCAATGAACTGTAGTAGTGGTTCGAGCTGTTGAATCTCACGAGGTTCCTTTAGAGATTGCTCATATAGACGCTGTGATTCCTTATCCATTTTTTGCTGTACGATGTAAACAATGAACGTTCCCCAGGCTGAGGTGTTTACTCCAAGGTTATTTATGGCTGACAAGCATTCTTGTGTAGTGTCTAGTAGTTGTTTTAGTGCCGCTGCTGATTCTGTTTGCTGGTTTGGCTGCTTTAGTAGTTTTTGTATATATGTCGTAAAGATGATCCGCTTGTTATTGTACCGCTGCTCTATTAAATTCCAAGCGGTTTCGTAGTTTTCGCCAGTGACTTGTAGGTGCTTAATAATGTTGCCTGGGTTTTCAGTTAGATGGGTCTTTAGATACTGCATTTTTTGAACTGAATTTAGTGCGTTGTTATTATGCACTAGTGTTTTGAAGAGATCGTGGAATGATGGCCACGCATCGTATCGTCCGTCATACGTTGGAATATTTATCCTCTCTAGCTTCAAGTCGTTGTTGGTTGCCTTCTGGCTCTTTCCGTTGGTTATCTCCCTTGTTTTTATTGCTATCTCCTGATACATGGTTTCTATCTCCTGATAGTGGTCTTCCTTCAGGTACTCTGACTCGTCTGTACTTGTGGCGTTTGCAATGATTTCATCGTGAGTACGTACAATATCCCTCCAGTATTGGTCCAGAGTAGTCAGATATTGTTCATACAGCATATTTGACAGCGATAGGTTCAAACAGTCCTTGAGTTTGTCATGCAGGCGCATGAAAACGTTAATTTTATTTGTCTGACATTTGTATCGCTGTTGCTGTGGGCTCGTTGGCGCATGTTCCCTTTCTGCTGCTTCTACCTGTTCCCCATTGTTCCTGTCGGTATCTGTGTTCTGCTCGTCGGTTATCTCCAGTGATTCTCGAGCTTCCTCTATGAGTTTCTTCATTGTTTCGTAGACAGTGTTTATTTTATCGAAGTAGTTGTCATCCAAGTAAGGATGGGATGTTTCCTTAAAGAATTCGTTGATTATTGAGTCGTTTAGCACGAAACCTTCCCAATGCTCTTTCAGCGCTTGTCGTTGCTTGCTGAGATAATCGGAGGTTCTGCGAATTTTTCCGGTCTTTTTGAAATTGGTTAAAAGCGTCTCGATGGCCTCTCCAATCTTCTTCTGTTTTCCTACTAGGTTTTCCATTTTCCTTGTTCTTAGAGTTGTTTTTCCGTTTAGTGTTTCAGCCCTAAACACGCTGTCTAAGTGTTAGCCCTAAGAACGCTATTTATTTATTTTTCTTCGGTTGAGCCCCCAAATGTTCGGTAACTAACCACCTTACCACTGGTGGGGGGATAGCTAGTTATCTATTGAGAATTACACACACCTTGAATGTTAACTTAATTCTGATTTATTCATAAACACTTAACTCTATTTATACAATAAATTTGCTTAACTAGGTGAAATTAACATAAATCAATAACAATTGGTCGTCCGATGAACTTGTCGACCATGCGTTGAACCTATGAACTTGCTGACCATGCATATTGGCAGCGCATGCCAATATTTATGTCAGCACGCGTGCAGTGGCAATGCATTGCGCTGGTCAGGCACCTTCTGTGTCTTGCACAGCGTCGATCCGAGATAGAGCGTCTGCTTTATTGTTTTCCGTACCAGTTATGTACCGAAGGTCAGTGGTGAACTGGCTGATCCAATTTAATTGTCTGGCTTGCCGAGGTGACGCTTTATCCGATCGCTGCTGAAACGCAAATATTAGCGGTTTGTAGTCGGTCCTGATGTGGAATTCTCTGCATTCGATCCACGGTTGAAAATACCTGACAGCTTCGTAGAGGACTGTAAGCTCCCTGTCATACGTGCTGTAATTCCTTTGTGCGGGCGAAAGTTTCTTAGAGAAGAATCCCAGGGGCTCCCAATTATTTTTTGTTCTCTGTTCCAGGACTGCTCCAAATGCTGTGCTAGATGCGTCTGTGGTAAGACGGAGTTAAGCATCAGTTGTTGGATGGGATAAAAGTGTGGCCTCTGCTACTTGTTTGCGGATTTGGTCAAAAGCTGCGTCTGTTGCTGTGTTCCAGGGTACTGGCCTCTTATCGTTCTTCTTGGAATCCTTCAGGAGTTCGTTCAGTGGTGCCTGTGTTGAAGCTGCGTTTTTTATGTGTCTCCTGTAAAAATTTACTGTACCAATAAATCTTATTGACTTCAGTATCGTTTGAGGTTTGGGAAAGTCGAGGATTGCTTGTACACGGTCTGGAAGTGGCGATGATCCGTGCTCTGAGATCCGATAGCCCAAGAAGTCCACACTTGTTACTCCAAGGATGCACTTGTCGGCGTTGATGCAGAGTCCAAAACGGCTAAGTCGTTCAAAACTAAACGAAGATGTTCTTCGTATTGCTCAGGTGAGTTGGAGGCTATTAAAAGGTCGTCGATATATGCGAAAACGAAATCGAGTCCAGTTAGCACCTCGTTGATGAATCGCTGGAACGATTGCGCTGCGTTTCGTAAACCGAATGGCATGCTGACGAATTCAAATAGGCCGAATGGGGTTATCACTGCGGTCTTCGGAATATCCTCTTGGGCGACAGGAATGTGGTGAAATGCTCTACGGAGGTCTAAAGTTGAAAAGATGGTCTTACCGGCTGCTATCGTAACGTAGTCCTGCAGTATGGATATCGGGTACCTGTCCGGCACTGTCTGCGCGTTGAGCCTGCGGTAGTCGCCAGTCTCCGTTTTTCTTTTTTGCCATGTGTAACGGACTGGCCCACGGGCTGTTGGATGGTCTTATATGTCCCGCTTCTATCATCAGCTGAAATTCCTCTTTTGCAATTTTAAGACGTTCGGGGCATAGTTGCCTGACACGTTGTGCGCACGGTGGTCCTGTGGTGAGGATATGATGCCGTACTGAGTGTTTTGTCCCCGAGCGGTTGGATGGGTTTTCGAGTATTTCCGGAAATTCCCTTACTATTGACGCATGTTTACTGTTGTGGTTCATGGCGGTCACGGAAACTATTGGAGCTGGAGCGAGAGAACCTTTTACCTTGAACACAGTGGTTGGATCCAAAAGATGCTTGCTCTTGAGGTCGACTAGGAGGCCGTGCTTATGCAAAAGATCAGCACCTATTATTGGGTAGGGCACGTCTGCTATGCAAAAGATCCAGCGGATGGGCCGACGGAGTCGAATGTTGAGGGTGAAGGCTCGTTCTTCATAAGTTCGGATCTTGGTACTATTGGCTGCGTAGAGTTGAAGTTTTGCTGTTTTTGTTTTGTCGGCACGAGGAGATGAGAAAAGTAAAATATCCGCGCCTGTATCGACGAGGAATTTTATGTTCGAATTTCGATCGAATATGAAAAGTCGACGAAGGTTTGTGTCACCACCAGCAGCCGCCGATTCAATTAGTGGTGGTTGGAGTTTCCCTGATTTGGTGGTATCCATGCACATGGCTTAGTGCATTTGTTGGCTTTGTCGGCGAATCTGCGGTGGTAGTAGCAGATTGTAGGGTCATCAGGAACTGGTTTATTTTGCGTGCTATTGTTGCGATAGGTTGATGAAGATGATGATAAACTGCGGTGACGGGAGTATTTGGTGGATGTGAATCGATCTAGCCTTTGGGACAGTTTCTCCACTTTTTTGGTCAGTTCCTGAACTTGCTTTTCCAGTTCACTGGAGTCAGGAACACGAGTGACAGGCATAACTTGTCCGATGCTTGTGTAGCGTTGTATGTCCATAATTCTATCGGCGAGCTCAGCGAGGTTTGTATTGTCGAGACCATCAGCTGTGGCGAGTACAACCTGGACGTGTGGTGGCAGGCGGTCGAGCCAAAGAGTCCGGATGAATGTAGCGTCTAGCAGATTGCCCCCAAGTCGGTGCATTTCTGCCAGCAGCTCTGATGGGCGTTTATCTCCCAGTTCCAGGCCTGAAGCTAACGTCTTGAACTGTCGTTCCTGTGATATTGAGTAGTGGTTAAGCAACGCCGTTTTTATCGCTTTATACTTATCTTGAGCGGGCGGTTTGGCAACAATGTGCTCAATTACCGATAAGGTGTCCTGATCCAAACTGGCGACGACAGCGTGGTACTTGGTTGCATCAGATGTTACTCTCCTGCTCTGGAACTGCGATTCAATTGCTGTGAACCAAAGCTGTACTTTCTGGGTCCAGAAGGGTGGCAGCTCAATGCGATCGATTCTATCGACATGACGTCCATCTTCTCTGGAATGATGTGCGCGAGTTTCTTCTTCTTTGCCACCGATGTCCTGTTGATCGGTTGTTTGCGCTCTGGTTGGCGAGTGCGTGAGAGGCATGTTTTATGGTGCACAGAAAAAAAAAAACAGATAATAATGCGCAGTGCGATGTCGACTTATGTAGTAAAAATTTGCGCAGTGTGTTCTTATATTTCCTTTAAAAATCGGGGTCACCAATTGTAGGAACTCTTTTCCTAACTTTTCTTTGTCTCAAAGGAAAATGCACTTTTACTTTTTTAATGGAAGTCTTTATTCGCTTTATTTTATGTTTACTAACTACAATACACGTCTTTGCTATTTGAGATAAAGGATACGAATGCGACGCCAAATCTAACTCCTTTGTTGTCTGCTTTTCAATGCTGGTAAGGTAGTTTTGTCTTATTCCACCGCTGTCAACTAGGTGGCTAGTGTGTGTCCACACCACTCCCCCCCGAATGAGATCAAGTTTGCTTATTTTTCTCTGTCAGTTTCAAATTCAAACGTTTGATTTCGACGAAGATTAATATTTACTTTTTTTTTTGTTTTGATATTGTAACGTGTTTGCCGGTTCGCAATGATAAAACTTTTTCCTCCTTTCTATTCTATTTGTCTTTATTCAATCTTTTCACAAACAACTGATTATCTTTTATTTATTCCAACAATATTCAACTCTTTAAATCCAATTATTCACAACTCTTTTATTCCAAACAACTTAAACAATTAATCTCAATCAAATTCTTCTGTAATTTTAATTCACTATTAAAATCTCTATCCACTTTTCAACTGTATCTCTACTAAATCTCAAGTCAACTGTGTCCATGCTCTCAATGCTCGTAGTATTTATACCCGAGATACGAATCCAGAATCTTCCTTCCTGGCGACGATTTGCCCATCTAGTGAGATATCGATAGTTCTGGAACGTGCCTGAGGTAAGTACTAGAAAATTCCTGAAGGTTCTTATAATTGCTGAATGCTCTTAAATTTAGCACTAATCCCCCCAATAGATGTCGCTGATCGATATCTAAAATGTCTAAATGTCGCTAATACAGTCGATATAACAATTCCACTAAATGTCGCTAATGCAGTCGATATTACACTGCCCCCCTCCTAAACTTGTTCGTCCCGAACAAGAGCATCGGCGTTGTTTCCATGGTAACGATGTATTCGATCCACATGTATGATTTTCAACTTGCCTCTTAGTCCCCGTTGAATTCTGTAGACAACATTGTTGATTCGTGTAACCACTGTATAGGGACCCTCCCAGTCCTGCTGCAACTTCGGAGACCTCCCTTTTTGTCGATGTGGGTTGTACAGCCATACCAGATCTCCTTCCCGAAATCCTGACGTCGTTGTCTTCGCGTCGTACCTGGTCTTCATGCGGTCACTGGCTATCTTAATCTTCGTCCTAGTTCTTTGGTGTATGTCGGCGATCCTTTCCCTTAGGTCTGCCACATATTCTTCTTCCGATTTCGGCTCAGCCATGGGAGAACCAAATTTCACCTCACTAGGTAGCCGGACAGGTTGACCAAAAAGGATTTCGGACGGAGTGTGTCCCGTTGAACTGTGAACTGCATTACGATAAGCCATCAGGAACAAGGGAATATGTCGATCCCAGTCACGTTGGTAATCACTCACGACTTTGGAGAGATGTTCATTCAATGTCCTGTTGAACCGTTCTACCATCCCGTCGGACTGTGGGTGAAGTGGAGTCGTTCTGGTCTTTTTGATTCCGAGTAGTTGACACGTTTCCTGGAATAGCTTGGACTCGAAGTTCCGTCCTTGATCCGAGTGCAGTTCCATGGGTACACCAAACCTGCTCACCCAGTTGTTGACAATCTTTTCTACGACGGTCTTAGCCTCCTGGTTGGGAATCGCGAACGCTTCAGGCCACTTGCTGAAGTAGTCCATAACAACTAAGATGTATCGGTTGCCCTGGTCGGTTTCCGGGAACGGTCCTGCGATGTCGACAGCGATTCGTTCAAACGGTGCACTCACGTTGTACTGATGCATCTTGCCCCGGGTTTTCACGCTTGGTCCCTTGCTCGCTGCACACGTGACGCACTTTCGGCACCAGCTCTCGATGTCGTCTCTCGCACTGAGCCAGTAGAATCGTTCCCGTACTTTATCCAGCGTTTTGTTTACACCCAGGTGTCCTCCGGATACACCATCGTGCATTTCCTGCAGCACTTCATGCACTTTTGAACGTGGCACCACGAGCTGCATCCTACACGTCTTTCCATCGGGCATCTCCCATTTCCGCCTCAAGATGCCGTCTTGAACATGTAGAGAGTCCCATTGTGCCCAGTATGCTTTGAGGGTAGGGCTTCTATCGGAGATATCTCGACCATCAGGTTTCTCCATGTTTTCCTTCCAAGCTAGTATCGGCTCGATATCCGGGTCTTCCTTTTGAGCGTTCCGGATCTCTTCTGTACTCCAGCCGGTGATGGGTTCAGCTCTAACTACTTGGACGGGAACGATCTCTTTCTCCTCCTTTCGTACACAATGCTTACAGTCGGCTTTACAAGGTCGTCGCGACAATGCATCCGCGTTTGAGTGGAGTTTTCCCTTGCGATGCTGTATTTCGAACTCGTACATCTGCAATCGCTCTGTCCACCTCGCGATCTGACCCTCCGGGTTTTTGAACTGCAACAACCATTTTAGAGCTGCATGATCTGTACGTAGGAGGAACTTTTGACCGTAGAGGTACTTGTGGAAATGTTTCGTCGCCATAATCAAAGCAAGAAGTTCCCGTCTTGTTACACAGTAGTTCCGTTCTGGTTTGGAGAGTACCTTACTGAAATAGGCCACTACCTTCTCCTGGCCATCATGCACCTGCGAAAGGACAGCTCCGATCCCAACATTACTGGCATCTGCATCTACGATAAACATCTTGTCCGGGATGGGGTAGGCCAGTATTGGAGCCTCACATAGTTGTTGTTTAAGTTGCCGAAAACTCTGCTCGCATTCGCCTGACCACTTAAATTGTTTTCCCTTTTCCGTCAACTGGTGCAGGCTGTTCGCAATTTTGGCAAAATCCTTTACGAACCGTCGGTAGTATGTGGCGAGGCCAAGGAAGCTCCTCAATTGGTGTTTGTCCTTAGGAACTGGCCAATTTTTAACGGCTTCAGTTTTGTCCGGATCCGTTCTCACTCCCTCTGATGAAATAATGTGACACTTCTCGTTTAAAGAGCGCACATTTCTTCGAGTTGAGTTTCAAGTGGGCATTGCGTAAGCGTTTGAAGACTTCCCTTAGGTTGTCTCGATGTTCCGCAAACGTTTTTCCCACCACAATGACATCGTCCAGATACACCAAGCAGGTTTTCCAGGTTAGTCCATGCAGGACGCGTTCCATCAGACGCTCGAAAGTTGCCGGAGCGTTGCACAATCCAAATGGCATTACTGTAAACTCCCACAGTCCATTTCCGGCAGTGAATGCGGTTTTCTCGCGGTCTTCTGGGTGAATCTGCACTTGCCAATAGCCGCTCTTTAGATCGAGAGTGGAGAACCATTGGGCTCCAGAGAGGGTGTCCAGTGTGTCATCGATCCGGGGCAAAGGGTAACTATCCTTTTTGGTAGCATCATTCAGCCTGCGGTAGTCCACGCAGAATCGGGTGCTGCCGTCCTTCTTCTTGACTAGTACAATAGGTGATGCCCACGGGCTCTGGGAACTTTCAATTAGCCCTTCTTTCTCCATCGACGAAACCATCTCCGCAACCTCTGTCTGCTTTGCTAATGGTAGTCGCCTGGCAGGCTGTCTAATCGGTCTAGCATCCCCGGTGTCTATGCGGTGCTGTACTAAGTGTGTTCGGCCGTGGTCCCCATCTTGTAACGCAAATATGTCAGCAAACTCACCGAGTAGATTCGCTGCCGTGCTTCGCTGCTCCTGATTAAGTTCACAATGTTGAAAGATAGTCTTCCGTAGTTCCGCCAATCTGTAGGACGGAACCGGCTTCACAGGCTCCTCTTCAGTTGCTGCTGAGATCGCGGAAATCGGTACGCATTCTCCAATCACTTCCCCTCGCTTTAATTTGACGCTGTAGTTTTTCGGGTTCATGAGCCTTACTGGTACCATGTTGTTCTTTGGTTCCACTAGAATTCTTCCCACGATGTAGTTCTGGGAGTCTTTTTGGTTATCTGGCTCAATGAGGAAGAATCGATGGTTCCCAGGATCACCCTCCAAATTTGTCCAAATAACTGTCTCTGCAGAGGGTGGCAAAATGTCGTCCTTGCTGATTACCGACCTGAGATTTACTGTGCCTTTGTTTCCGTACACCATAGGAATCTCCACATGTCGATACCTCAGCACCTGCATTCCGATGTCCAGGATGATCTTATGTGCTTCCATAAAGTCCACCCCGATGATGCAGTCGTCGCATATGTCAGCCACCAGGAACACGTGTGAGAATGTTAAGCCTGCCATTTGTATTCTCAGGCGAACTTCTCCGTAGACTTTTGCTGATTCTCCTGTCGCAGTCCTCAGGCAGTAGCAACTGGTGTTGTGTAGCCATGAATTCCGGACGAGATCCCTCCTTACGATGGAAGCCGTGGCACCGGTGTCTATGGTAGCCACGCACTTGTTGTTGCCCATAATTGCTTCCACGGTCAAGCTTTTGTTGCATCGCTTGGTTTGGGAGACTTGGATGGTGGTTCTGGGGCCATCGATTCCAGAAACCAACTTCTGCCCCGCGAAGTTGGCTCTTAAGCATTTCCCGAATGAGAAGCTTGACCAGCAGGACGGATGTTATCCCCGCTGGATGCTTCTTCGTCGCGTCTCCGGCTAGCACAATGCGGACAGCTTCCGTTTCTTCGTGGTGCTCTGCACTGCCGTTGTAGATGTCCAATCTTGTTGCAATTCCAGCAACGAATCTGCCGTTCTGCGGCGTTATTTTGGCGCTCGACGTCCACTCTCTGGCAGGAGCATTCCTCGGTGATTATTTCCCTGACACGATGGATTCTCTGGGAGGCCTGATCTGCTGCCTCCATTGTCAGGGCAAAAGCCAAAGCCTCAGCAAGTGTTTTCTTCCCAGCCATTCGAACAGCCATTTGTAGTTTTTCGTCGTTAATGGCTTGGATAAACGCTTCGGTTGCCATTTCGTTGATGATCTCCTTTCCAGTATTGGGGTAGGACAGATGTGCCAGACGTTCCACATCTGCCTGCAGCTGCTGCAGTGTCTCTCCCTTCATTTGAGCCCTTCGGCGCAACTGGACCCTGTATACTTGTTGCATATGGTCATCGCCGAATCGCATCTCAATGGCCTTCAGTAGCGAGCCGTAGTCACGATGTTTGTCATCCGCGAGGGTTTGGAGTAGTTCGGCGGCTGAGCCTCGGAGTGCAAGTGTGAGTGCAATCGATTTTTCTTCCTCGTCCCAATTGTTGGCCAATGCGGCGGCTTCAAATTGTTTCTTGTATATAGGCCATGATGTTTGACCATCGAATACCGGGGGCTGCATTTCCTTTCTTCTCGGACCTTCGATTGAACTCACGCGAAGTTTTTGCCTCTTCACACCGTCGAGTTCATTGGTCAGATGTTTGAATTGTTTTTCCATTTCTTCGTACTGACCTACGAATTTCACTTCCAATCTCTTTTCGACATCTTCTATTTGCTGGTCGAATTTGACCTCTAGACTCTCGAGAACATGCTTCTGCTCTTCGAGCTTGGTATCGAGAGAGTTCCTGGCCTCATCGAATCTGGCATCGAGCTTGGCGTCCAGAGAGTTCTCGAAATGTTTGCTCTGCTCATCGAGTTTGGCGTCCAGAGCGTTCTTCTGTTCGTCGAACTTGGCGTCTATTGAGTTCTTCTGTTCGTCGGCCTTTTTATCCTGCCCATCGAACCTTTCGGTGAGCAATTTCATTAGAGAGGCCATGTCCGTCGTTGTAATTGGATTCTCCTCCTCTTCGACGTCGAATAGCTCAGTTTCAGGGTCTCCGCCGTCTTCTAGCACAGCATTCTGCAACCGGAGCACTAATTCTCTTTTAAGTCCACTGGTCTGAAGATTTCTCCTACCCAGCTCCGCTTTTAACTGGACCAGGGACAAGTTTTCCAATTTGCGACCCATTTCTGTTCAAATTTCAAACACTGTTTAAATTTCACCACTATTCCTTTTGTCCAGAAACTGTTTCTTGAACGTTTTTATCACTCTGAAAAAGTTTTATCCCACTTCTGACACCAAATGTAACGTGTTTGCCGGTTCGCAATGATAAAACTTTTCCTCCTTTCTATTCTATTTGTCTTTATTCAATCTTTTCACAAACAACTGATTATCTTTTATTTATTCCAACAATATTCAACTCTTTAAATCCAATTATTCACAACTCTTTTATTCCAAACAACTTAAACAATTAATCTCAATCAAATTCTTCTGTAATTTTAATTCACTATTAAAATCTCTATCCACTTTTCAACTGTATCTCTACTAAATCTCAAGTCAACTGTGTCCATGCTCTCAATGCTCGTAGTATTTATACCCGAGATACGAATCCAGAATCTTCCTTCCTGGCGACGATTTGCCCATCTAGTGAGATATCGATAGTTCTGGAACGTGCCTGAGGTAAGTACTAGAAAATTCCTGAAGGTTCTTATAATTGCTGAATGCTCTTAAATTTAGCACTAATCCCCCCAATAGATGTCGCTGATCGATATCTAAAATGTCTAAATGTCGCTAATACAGTTGATATAACAATTCCACTAAATGTCGCTAATGCAGTCGATATTACAATATGTTCGTAATTCGGTGGTTGTTTGTTGCATTTGGTTTGCATCTGTATTCTTTGCGGAAGTGGATTGTTGGAATGTATCTGGAATATTGGTGGAACTGGGCTGCTGGGAAGGATCGGCGTGTTTTACTGTAGGAACATCTAAGTCGTCGGCTGCCAAGTGAGCTGGTTTGAGACGTTCGACATTCACGTTGACTTGTTTTCCATTTAAATCAATGGTGAAAATCCGGTCATCTATTCTTCTCAATATCTGGTGCGGTCCTGAGTAAGGTTGTTGAAGTGGGCGCTTAACCAAATCCAGTCTAAGGAATACGTGCGTGCAGGAGTACAAGTCCTTGTAGCAAAATGTTTTGCGACGATATTTGTGTGATGCTGGGATTGGTTTCACTTTTCTCATGTGGATACGGAAATCATTAAGGAAGAATTGTGTATCATCAGGAGGATCTTCGTGTGTTAAAAACTCACCCGGAATCCTGAGAGTTGTTCCGTAGAGGAATTCTGCAGGTGATGCTTTCAGCTCCTCTTTATAACACGTCCTGAGTCCTAGCAGTACCGTTGGCAATACTTGCGTCCACAGCGGATTTTGATGACACATTATAGATGCCTTCAGTGTTCGGTGCCATCGTTCCACCATGCCATTTGCTTGTGGGTGGTATGCTGTGGTGCGTATGCGCTTGCCACCTACTAAGCGCGACAGTGAAGTGAAAAGTGCGCTTTCAAACTGCGATCCCTGGTCCGTGGTGATTATTTTGGGGCTTCCAAATCGTGCAATCCAACAGGAGTAAAATGTGTTGGCAACCGTTTCTGCCGTTATGTCCTTAATGGGGATGGCTTCTGGCCATCTTGTGAAGCGATCAACCATCGTCATACAATACTTAAAACCTTGGGACTCCGGCATGGGTCCCACTAGGTCTAAGTGTATGTGGTCGAATCTCTGGTCGGGACTGGGAAATGCGGCTGGTGATGTTTGTATATGGCGTCCTACTTTCGAGCGTTGGCAAGGGATGCAGTTACGGGCCCATTGCGTGATGTCTTTGTTCATGGACGGCCAGATATATCGTTGTGCAATAATTTTTGTGGTAGCTCGTCCGCTGGGATGCGCCATGTTGTGAAATGTTTCATAGACCTTGCGACGCAAGAGTTGCGGCACAAAAGGTCTAATATCGTTGCTTGACACATCGCAGTAGACAGCTTGTTGATTTTGACCATATGTCATTTTCTGTAGTTTCAGAGAGGTGTTGTTTTTCTTCAGCAGTTCTTGTAGCTCCTCGTCGGTTGTTTGCATGGTGGATTACTCTTGAAAATCGATGACTGGTGGAGCTGTGATAGCGTCGATCCGAGATAGAGCGTCTGCTATATTGTTTTCCGTACCAGTTATGTACCGAAGGTCAGTGGTGAACTGGCTGATCCAATTTAATTGTCTGGCTTGCCGAGGTGACGCTTTATCCGATCGCTGCTGAAACGCAAATATTAGCGGTTTGTAGTCGGTCCTGATGTGGAATTCTCTGCATTCGATCCACGGTTGAAAATACCTGACAGCTTCGTAGAGGACTGTAAGCTCCCTGTCATACGTGCTGTAATTCCTTTGTGCGGGCGAAAGTTTCTTAGAGAAGAATCCCAGGGGCTCCCAATTATTTTTTGTTCTCTGTTCCAGGACTGCTCCAAATGCTGTGCTAGATGCGTCTGTGGTAAGACGGAGTTAAGCATCAGTTGTTGGATGGGATAAAAGTGTGGCCTCTGCTACTTGTTTGCGGATTTGGTCAAAAGCTGCGTCTGTTGCTGTGTTCCAGGGTACTGGCCTCTTATCGTTCTTCTTGGAATCCTTCAGGAGTTCGTTCAGTGGTGCCTGTGTTGAAGCTGCGTTTTTTATGTTTCTCCTGTAAAAATTTACTGTACCAATAAATCTTATTGACTTCAGTATCGTTTGAGGTTTGGGAAAGTCGAGGATTGCTTGTACACGGTCTGGAAGTGGCGATGATCCGTGCTCTGAGATCCGATAGCCCAAGAAGTCCACACTTGTTACTCCAAGGATGCACTTGTCGGCGTTGATGCAGAGTCCAAAACGGCTAAGTCGTTCGAAAACTAAACGAAGATGTTCTTCGTATTGCTCAGGTGAGTTGGAGGCTATTAAAAGGTCGTCGATATATGCGAAAACGAAATCGAGTCCAGTTAGCACCTCGTTGATGAATCGCTGGAACGATTGCGCTGCGTTTCGTAAACCGAATGGCATGCTGACGAATTCAAATAGGCCGAATGGGGTTATCACTGCGGTCTTCGGAATATCCTCTTGGGCGACAGGAATGTGGTGAAATGCTCTACGGAGGTCTAAAGTTGAAAAGATGGTCTTACCGGCTGCTATCGTAACGTAGTCCTGCAGTATGGATATCGGGTACCTGTCCGGCACTGTCTGCGCGTTGAGCCTGCGGTAGTCGCCAGTCTCCGTTTTTCTTTTTTGCCATGTGTAACGGACTGGCCCACGGGCTGTTGGATGGTCTTATATGTCCCGCTTCCATCATCAGCTGAAATTCCTCTTTTGCAATTTTAAGACGTTCGGGGCATAGTTGCCTGACACGTTGTGCGCACGGTGGTCCTGTGGTGAGGATATGATGCCGTACTGAGTGTTTTGTCCCCGAGCGGTTGGATGGGTTTTCGAGTATTTCCGGAAATTCCCTTACTATTGACGCATGTTTACTGTTGTGGTTGATGGCGGTCACGGAAACTATTGGAGCTGGAGCGAGAGAACCTTTTACCTTGAACACAGTGGTTGGATCCAAAAGATGCTTGCTCTTGAGGTCGACTAGGAGGCCGTGCTTATGCAAAAGATCAGCACCTATTATTGGGTAGGGCACGTCTGCTATGCAAAAGATCCAGCGGATGGGCCGACGGAGTCGAATGTTGAGGGTGAAGGCTCGTTCTTCATAAGTTCGGATCTTGGTACTATTGGCTGCGTAGAGTTGAAGTTTTGCTGTTTTTGTTTTGTCGGCACGAGGAGATGGGAAAAGTAAAATATCCGCGCCTGTATCGACGAGGAATTTTATGTTCGAATTTCGATCGAATATGAAAAGTCGACGAAGGTTTGTGTCACCACCAGCAGCCGCCGATTCAATTAGTGGTGGTTGGAGTTTCCCTGATTTGGTGGTATCCATGCACATGGCTTAGTGCATTTGTTGGCTTTGTCGGCGAATCTGCGGTGGTAGTAGCAGATTGTAGGGTCATCAGGAACTGGTTTATTTTGCGTGCTATTGTTGCGATAGGTTGATGAAGATGATGATAAACTGCGGTGACGGGAGTATTTGGTGGATGTGAATCGATCTAGCCTTTGGGACAGTTTCTCCACTTTTTTGGTCAGTTCCTGAACTTGCTTTTCCAGTTCACTGGAGTCAGGAACACGAGTGACAGGCATAACTTGTCCGATGCTTGTGTAGCGTTGTATGTCCATAATTCTATCGGCGAGCTCAGCGAGGTTTGTATTGTCGAGACCATCAGCTGTGGCGAGTACAACCTGGACGTGTGGTGGCAGGCGGTCGAGCCAAAGAGTCCGGATGAATGTAGCGTCTAGCAGATTGCCCCCAAGTCGGTGCATTTCTGCCAGCAGCTCTGATGGGCGTTTATCTCCCAGTTCCAGGCCTGAAGCTAACGTCTTGAACTGCCGTTCCTGTGATATTGAGTAGTGGTTAAGCAACGCCGTTTTTATCGCTTTATACTTATCTTGAGCGGGCGGTTTGGCAACAATGTGCTCAATTACCGATAAGGTGTCCTGATCCAAACTGGCGACGACAGCGTGGTACTTGGTTGCATCAGATGTTACTCTCCTGCTCTGGAACTGCGATTCAATTGCTGTGAACCAAAGCTGTACTTTCTGGGTCCAGAAGGGTGGCAGCTCAATGCGATCGATTCTATCGACATGACGTCCATCTTCTCTGGAATGATGTGCGCGAGTTTCTTCTTCTTTGCCACCGATGTCCTGTTGATCGGTTGTTTGCGCTCTGGTTGGCGAGTGCGTGAGAGGCATGTTTTATGGTGCACAGAAAAAAAAAAACAGATAATAATGCGCAGTGCGATGTCGACTTATGTAGTAAAAATTTGCGCAGTGTGTTCTTATATTTCCTTTAAAAATCGGGGTCACCAATTGTAGGAACTCTTTTCCTAACTTTTCTTTGTCTCAAAGGAAAATGCACTTTTACTTTTTTAATGGAAGTCTTTATTCGCTTTATTTTATGTTTACTAACTACAATACACGTCTTTGCTATTTGAGATAAAGGATACGAATGCGACGCCAAATCTAACTCCTTTGTTGTCTGCTTTTCAATGCTGGTAAGGTAGTTTTGTCTTATTCCACCGCTGTCAACTAGGTGGCTAGTGTGTGTCCACACCACTCCCCCCCGAATGAGATCAAGTTTGCTTATTTTTCTCTGTCAGTTTCAAATTCAAACGTTTGATTTCGACGAAGATTAATATTTACTTTTTTTTTGTTTTGATATGTTCGTAATTCGGTGGTTGTTTGTTGCATTTGGTTTGCATCTGTATTCTTTGCGGAAGTGGATTGTTGGAATGTATCTGGAATATTGGTGGAACTGGGCTGCTGGGAAGGATCGGCGTGTTTTACTGTAGGAACATCTAAGTCGTCGGCTGCCAAGTGAGCTGGTTTGAGACGTTCGACATTCACGTTGACTTGTTTTCCATTTAAATCAATGGTGAAAATCCGGTCATCTATTCTTCTCAATATCTGGTGCGGTCCTGAGTAAGGTTGTTGAAGTGGGCGCTTAACCAAATCCAGTCTAAGGAATACGTGCGTGCAGGAGTACAAGTCCTTGTAGCAAAATGTTTTGCGACGATATTTGTGTGATGCTGGGATTGGTTTCACTTTTCTCATGTGGATACGGAAATCATTAAGGAAGAATTGTGTATCATCAGGAGGATCTTCGTGTGTTAAAAACTCACCCGGAATCCTGAGAGTTGTTCCGTAGAGGAATTCTGCAGGTGATGCTTTCAGCTCCTCTTTATAACACGTCCTGAGTCCTAGCAGTACCGTTGGCAATACTTGCGTCCACAGCGGATTTTGATGACACATTATAGATGCCTTCAGTGTTCGGTGCCATCGTTCCACCATGCCATTTGCTTGTGGGTGGTATGCTGTGGTGCGTATGCGCTTGCCACCTACTAAGCGCGACAGTGAAGTGAAAAGTGCGCTTTCAAACTGCGATCCCTGGTCCGTGGTGATTATTTTGGGGCTTCCAAATCGTGCAATCCAACAGGAGTAAAATGTGTTGGCAACCGTTTCTGCCGTTATGTCCTTAATGGGGATGGCTTCTGGCCATCTTGTGAAGCGATCAACCATCGTCATACAATACTTAAAACCTTGGGACTCCGGCATGGGTCCCACTAGGTCTAAGTGTATGTGGTCGAATCTCTGGTCGGGACTGGGAAATGCGGCTGGTGATGTTTGTATATGGCGTCCTACTTTCGAGCGTTGGCAAGGGATGCAGTTACGGGCCCATTGCGTGATGTCTTTGTTCATGGACGGCCAGATATATCGTTGTGCAATAATTTTTGTGGTAGCTCGTCCGCTGGGATGCGCCATGTTGTGAAATGTTTCATAGACCTTGCGACGCAAGAGTTGCGGCACAAAAGGTCTAATATCGTTGCTTGACACATCGCAGTAGACAGCTTGTTGATTTTGACCATATGTCATTTTCTGTAGTTTCAGAGAGGTGTTGTTTTTCTTCAGCAGTTCTTGTAGCTCCTCGTCGGTTGTTTGCATGGTGGATAACTCTTGAAAATCGATGACTGGTGGAGCTGTGATAGCGTCGATCCGAGATAGAGCGTCTGCTATATTGTTTTCCGTACCAGTTATGTACCGAAGGTCAGTGGTGAACTGGCTGATCCAATTTAATTGTCTGGCTTGCCGAGGTGACGCTTTATCCGATCGCTGCTGAAACGCAAATATTAGCGGTTTGTAGTCGGTCCTGATGTGGAATTCTCTGCATTCGATCCACGGTTGAAAATACCTGACAGCTTCGTAGAGGACTGTAAGCTCCCTGTCATACGTGCTGTAATTCCTTTGTGCGGGCGAAAGTTTCTTAGAGAAGAATCCCAGGGGTTCCCAATTATTTTTTGTTCTCTGTTCCAGGACTGCTCCAAGTGCTGTGCTAGATGCGTCTGTGGTAAGACGGAGTTAAGCATCAGTTGTTGGATGGGATAAAAGTGTGGCCTCTGCTACTTGTTTGCGGATTTGGTCAAAAGCTGCGTCTGTTGCTGTGTTCCAGGGTACTGGCCTCTTATCGTTCTTCTTGGAATCCTTCAGGAGTTCGTTCAGTGGTGCCTGTGTTGAAGCTGCGTTTTTTATGTTTCTCCTGTAAAAATTTACTGTACCAATAAATCTTATTGACTTCAGTATCGTTTGAGGTTTGGGAAAGTCGAGGATTGCTTGTACACGGTCTGGAAGTGGCGATGATCCGTGCTCTGAGATCCGATAGCCCAAGAAGTCCACACTTGTTACTCCAAGGATGCACTTGTCGGCGTTGATGCAGAGTCCAAAACGGCTAAGTCGTTCGAAAACTAAACGAAGATGTTCTTCGTATTGCTCAGGTGAGTTGGAGGCTATTAAAAGGTCGTCGATATATGCGAAAACGAAATCGAGTCCAGTTAGCACCTCGTTGATGAATCGCTGGAACGATTGCGCTGCGTTTCGTAAACCGAATGGCATGCTGACGAATTCAAATAGGCCGAATGGGGTTATCACTGCGGTCTTCGGAATATCCTCTTGGGCGACAGGAATGTGGTGAAATGCTCTACGGAGGTCTAAAGTTGAAAAGATGGTCTTACCGGCTGCTATCGTAACGTAGTCCTGCAGTATGGATATCGGGTACCTGTCCGGCACTGTCTGCGCGTTGAGCCTGCGGTAGTCGCCAGTCTCCGTTTTTCTTTTTTGCCATGTGTAACGGACTGGCCCACGGGCTGTTGGATGGTCTTATATGTCCCGCTTCCATCATCAGCTGAAATTCCTCTTTTGCAATTTTAAGACGTTCGGGGCATAGTTGCCTGACACGTTGTGCGCACGGTGGTCCTGTGGTGAGGATATGATGCCGTACTGAGTGTTTTGTCCCCGAGCGGTTGGATGGGTTTTCGAGTATTTCCGGAAATTCCCTTACTATTGACGCATGTTTACTGTTGTGGTTGATGGCGGTCACGGAAACTATTGGAGCTGGAGCGAGAGAACCTTTTACCTTGAACACAGTGGTTGGATCCAAAAGATGCTTGCTCTTGAGGTCGACTAGGAGGCCGTGCTTATGCAAAAGATCGGCACCTATTATTGGGTAGGGCACGTCTGCTATGCAAAAGATCCAGCGGATGGGCCGACGGAGTCGAATGTTGAGGGTGAAGGCTCGTTCTTCATAAGTTCGGATCTTGGTACTATTGGCTGCGTAGAGTTGAAGTTTTGCTGTTTTTGTTTGGCGGCACGAGGAGATGGGAAAAGTAAAATATCCGCGCCTGTATCGACGAGGAATTTTATGTTCGAATTTCGATCGAATATGAAAAGTCGACGAAGGTTTGTGTCACCACCAGCAGCCGCCGATTCAATTAGTGGTGGTTGGAGTTTCCCTGATTTGGTGGTATCCATGCACATGGCTTAGTGCATTTGTTGGCTTTGTCGGCGAATCTGCGGTGGTAGTAGCAGATTGTAGGGTCATCAGGAACTGGTTTATTTTGCGTGCTATTGTTGCGATAGGTTGATGAAGATGATGATAAACTGCGGTGACGGGAGTGTTTGGTGGATGTGAATCGATCTAGCCTTTGGGACAGTTTCTCCACTTTTTTGGTCAGTTCCTGAACTTGCTTTTCCAGTTCACTGGAGTCAGGAACACGAGTGACAGGCATAACTTGTCCGATGCTTGTGTAGCGTTGTATGTCCATAATTCTATCGGCGAGCTCAGCGAGGTTTGTATTGTCGAGACCATCAGCTGTGGCGAGTACAACCTGGACGTGTGGTGGCAGGCGGTCGAGCCAAAGAGTCCGGATGAATGTAGCGTCTAGCAGATTGCCCCCAAGTCGGTGCATTTCTGCCAGCAGCTCTGATGGGCGTTTATCTCCCAGTTCCAGGCCTGAAGCTAACGTCTTGAACTGTCGTTCCTGTGATATTGAGTAGTGGTTAAGCAACGCCGTTTTTATCGCTTTATACTTATCTTGAGCGGGCGGTTTGGCAACAATGTGCTCAATTACCGATAAGGTGTCCTGATCCAAACTGGCGACGACAGCGTGGTACTTGGTTGCATCAGATGTTACTCTCCTGCTCTGGAACTGCGATTCAATTGCTGTGAACCAAAGCTGTACTTTCTGGGTCCAGAAGGGTGGCAGCTCAATGCGATCGATTCTATCGACATGACGTCCATCTTCTCTGGAATGATGTGCGCGAGTTTCTTCTTCTTTGCCACCGATGTCCTGTTGATCGGTTGTTTGCGCTCTGGTTGGCGAGTGCGTGAGAGGCATGTTTTATGGTGCACAGAAAAAAAAAAACAGATAATAATGCGCAGTGCGATGTCGACTTATGTAGTAAAAATTTGCGCAGTGTGTTCTTATATTTCCTTTAAAAATCGGGGTCAGCGATTGTAGGAACTCTTTTCCTAACTTTTCTTTGTCTCAAAGGAAAATGCACTTTTACTTTTTTAATGGAAGTCTTTATTCGCTTTATTTTATGTTTACTAACTACAATACACGTCTTTGCTATTTGAGATAAAGGATACGAATGCGACGCCAAATCTTACTCCTTTGTTGTCTGCTTTTCAATGCTGGTAAGGTAGTTTTGTCTTATTCCACCGCTGTCAACTAGGTGGTTAGTGTGTGCCCACAAATTTAGGTTAGTAAATGCCATCTACTTGTTAGAACTAAAACTAACTTTTAGATCAGGAAAATTGAACTTGATCAATATCAGGATCTTGTGTTGTTGTTGTACATAATGCACCAAACCAATGATCTATATGGATCATCGGCGATAATAAAATACGGCTATAGGTTTTAGGTGAATCCGTTTCTAGAAAAAAGGGAATTACACAATTCGGAGCATCATTTAAAAAAAAAAGTATTTTGTGGGAAAATGTCAAAGAGTATCTAAACTTTTGCAGAATGACAATTTATAGTTAATTATAAATTTAATTATCTCATCCATTCGCCACTCAGTCATTGGAAAGTAAAAAAAAAAACACAAATATCATACAAAAATGACAGCCCATAGAATACTATCCATAGCAAGCTATGAACTGAGCAATTCGTGGCACGCCATTTTTCATAGAATACTATTTGCAGTCTCCACGAGCAATTTTCATAGTATCCTATCAACTGACAGATGGTAAGCTACGAAAAATTGCTCGTGGAGATGCCGTGTGTAAGAGCTGAAAGTTTAAAAAAAAATTTTTAATTCCTCTCAATTGAGGCAAAAAATAACTCGCTACCTTATGAATAAAACTAAAAATTTATAGCACATTTACACCGCAGCTTAACTCATCGTTTCGGCTAAATTCAACATTTCGGCCAAATGTTCCAAATTCCAGCGAAATGTTGAATTTCTTCGCTGCATTTGTAAGTTTGTCAAATCGAACAAACCCCTTTACAAACTCCGCACGTCATTTTATGACTTTTCAGCCCGCTGACAAAAAAAAACAGCTGTCAACAAATCAATCAATCATTTCTTTCATTTATATTGAGTCAACAATATATTTAATATGCCTGGATTAGCACTTAAATTCATGTTTAAATTAATATAGCTAAGAAAATAAATTCCTTAGGTGCAACCACTTCTGATTTCTAAACAGAAAAAAAGATCAGTAATCAATTCTAACACTTGCTGTCATTTGAAATGTTGAAGTTTCAGTGGGAACGCAAAAATGGATTTCGAAATTTTTTCCCCGAAATGTTGAATTTAGGTGCGGTGTAAATGTACTATAAAAAAGCAACGTCGAGAGATTTCACACTTAGCGATATAATATAAGCCGTGTTTTTTTTGAGAGCTGTATACCCAGCCCAGTTAAATTGTACACTCATAGCAATAACAACACACCAAGTGGCGATCACTTTCCCAGTAGGAGCAAGTGAGGATACAACTGCATAAGTTGACCACCTGAGCGCGGAAAATCTGATATATGAGTTTTTAGCCGATCGTATTTGTTGCTCTTCCCGGTTTTGACATTTAAAAACTGTCAAATAAGGAAACAAAATTGGAGCCGCAAACCAATTGGTTGGTGCGGCTGCTACTGAGTATGAATCGTTTTTTTGACTGAAGTGAGTGTAGTTCTCAAAAAAACACGGCTATATTCATTCCTGTTGAAGTAGTTTTCAGTAAATTGACAACAGCCAAAAACAAAAAAACATTAAAAGAACAAACCACAGATCATTGCCACGGCCACCGCCATCTGAACCTACCCCATTATGTAACCTGGATACATATCCATACATTCATATGCATGCACCTATTCCTTTAGTATAAAAAGTGTCATAATCACACAAAACTTCAACGCAATTTTTTTTACGAAAAAGAGGAGATAGAAGGAATACACAAACGAAAGAAAATTGTCTTTAACATTTTTTTTCTGTTTCGCCGAACAGCGCCCCACCGAGAAGTGGTGCTATCTTCAATCAGTGAATGCGACTGACAAATATTCTGTTTTTTCTTGCAAGTTCTAAACAGTACCCAAGCATTAGCTACCGCCGAATCAAGCAGATGAAAAAAAAACAGTTCTTTGACTTTAGTTGGATTTTCGACCGCCCGATAAAGCTGTCCATAAGGTCAACTCCCCCATGTGCCTATTTTATTGTTTTATAACTTCTGGACATTCAATGGCAATTCTTTTTTCTGGGGCTTGTCGAATCTGCTTCTAAGGCTTTTTCGGAGAACACAGTAATAGTTTGATAAAAACACCACTGTTTTATTGTCTTTCCAAGCTACCGACGAAATTTCAACCTCATTTACCGCGAGCCGCGTTTACTTGACTGAAATATATTATCTGTCGGAAGCCTACAGTTTGGTAGGCGGTTGCGTCTTATTGTGCCTAGGCTATGAATTGTGCGATGTGCAAGATGTACCACAAGGTCGACATATTCCGGTATAAGCTCCTCGGCAATGTTGACGTTTTCGGGAAAGTCTTCTATGTCAAAATCTGCATCAGGATCTTCAAAATCATCCTCACTAGCTGATTGGTAGTTCGATTTCAGCATCAGTAGTTGCATTTCCTCTGTCCATACTTAAGGGTCAATGCATCAAAAATGAGACAAACCGTGTTTTTGGTATAAGTACAGATGAATTTATTTTATTCGATTGAAATAAGCGTTTATTATTCAAAAAACACTCTCATTTGTAAGAGCGATTTGAAATGAAAACCAAGACTTTCGTAGATTGAATTTTTATTTGTTAGAATATAAACTGTGTGTCAACACCGCAACGGTCGACAAAGGAATGAATTCAGGAGACAAACAACAGTAAAAAAATGAAATGGTAAACGTCCGAATTCAATTTAAAGGCGATGCCAGGCCAACGCTGAGCATTGACATGGAAGGCTGCGTTTACACTAAATTTACGATTCGGCCGCTCCTGCATCCTGATCGTCCTCGATTACGGTGGTCTCATCACCAAACACCTCGCTGTCGTCGCTGTCAGTGTCGGAGAAGCCTTCCAGTTCCAACGGTACTCCGCACTAAGGTTTCATTTTATCCGAAGCGTGGACTGATGTGAACTTACGATTCGCACTGGTCATGCCCTCGATATTCTCGACAAGATACCGGTCGCTGCCGAGAACCTTCGTCACCATAAACGGTCCCCGGTACTTTGGCTCCAGCTTTCGTGATGTACCAGTTGCGCCTGGTTCGTGCTCCAAGACTACCAAGTCACCCTCAGAGTACTTCTTTGTCTCAGCGTGCCGTTTGTCATAACTTCTCCTCCTCTTCACGAGTTCCTCGTTCAATCTGTCTAAGGCTGCCTGATGTTTGTCGATGGCGATTGGATCGTCGTCGTCATCCACGTTGCTTTCGTTGTCCTCGTTACAAACAGTATCCAATTGCAGGGCATGAACTAGCTGATTCTTAGTGACGTCCTTCAGTCGGAAACTGAAAACGAGTTCATTTGGGCTGAATCCGGTTGTTTTGTTTTTCTGAGAGTTGATAGGCCATTGAATGTTTCTGGCGTTGTCGCCCCAATTCCGTTCGTTGCCCCCAGTTGCTCGCAGACTCGCCAATAAGGTGCGGTTGACCCGCTCGGCTTGGCCGTTTGCCCTTGGAGTGCGCACTGCTGTCTTCACATGCTGGATATTATAACTATTGCAAAACTCCTCGAACATTTTTGAGGTGAAGGCAGTTCCTCTATCTGTTATCACACGAAGTGGCAACCCAAAAAAGCTGTCATTTCGCTTAGTGTCCGCAGCACGGGAGCCGTTTTGGTATTTTGGACTGTCTTAATGATAACATATTAACTGAACGAGTCAGCAATGACCAGGATGAACTGATTTCCCTATCTGCTTTTGATGAATGGTCCGAGATGGTCCATGTGCAGGGGGTGGAAAGGAATCGTTGTAATTTCACCCAGATGCATTCGTCCTTCAGTTTTTCCACCAGCGCATTTATTATAACAGCACGAGACACATGATGATATATAGTCTTTTACATATTTGCGCATTTTCGGGAACCAAAACATCTTTCGTACTCTCTCCAGCGTCTATTCCATTCCAAAATAACCCAACTCGTCGTGATAAGCTCGCACAATTCGCCAGCGAACTGTCTTTAGAACAACATATTTCGGTCTGCGTTCAGTTTTGCGATACAAACGATGGTTCGTTAGCGTGTAGACTTGTCGATATTGCCCTTCGTGCTCCGATTTTCGAAGTCCTTTCAGAACAGCATGAACTTCTTTTGAAGTCGGATCCTGTTACTCGATTGTTAGTAAATAGTCCGCTTCAGCTCCGTTGACGTTGAAGATAAATCCAGCTGGCTCAGTTGGGCTTGCGTCCTCCACTGGTGAGCGACTAAGAGCGTCGACATGCTTCATTCGTTTCCCTGCCCGATGGTAAAATTCGCAGTTATACTCGCCTAGCTTGAGCCACCAGTAGTAGTCGTTATTGCGTGACAGTCTGTTGCAACTCTAAACGCCTTCCCCAGTAGATACACGCGGAAACGTTCCAGTGACTCCACCACTGCTAGTACCTCCAGTTCGAAACTGTGGTACTTTCGCCCAGCCTCTGTACACACGCGGCTTAAGTAAAATACGGGCCGCCAAGATTTGCAATCCGTAGACTGCAGCAAGATACCAGCAAGACTAACGTGGCTAGCATCAGTGTAGACTTCGTGCCGGGCTTCGTACTCGTACAACGTCAGAGTCGGCTCGCTGATCAGCTTGTTCTTGAGTTCCCCAAAAACATGTTGTTGACCCTCGTTCCATTCAAACGGTTGGTCTTTCCGTAGCAGTGTCGTCAGGGGCTCCGCAACTAATGAGTACTTGGGAATGTTCTTGCGGAAGAAACCGGTAAGTCCCAGAAATCTTCTCTCCTCCGTTACGTTACGTGGAACCACAAAATCGCTGATGGCATTAACCTTTCGTCGCCCTGGTGTAATTTCGCCAGCTTTAACGTGATGCCCCAAGAAATCAAACTAAGTCGCCAGAAATACGTCCAAGCGCAAGGTCAGTCCATGAGATGCTAGAACTTCGAGAAAACGGTGTAGGTGATCCAGTCCCTCTTCGATGGTCTTAGTCGGGATGACCACGTCGTCCAAGTAACATACGATATCCGTGTTGTTGGCCTCAGATAATATACGGTTCATTGTCTTTTGGAAAACTGCCGGCGCGTTGACAAGACCAAAAGGCATGCGGTTG
This sequence comes from Criorhina ranunculi, assembly GCA_951813785.1. Lineage (NCBI taxonomy): Eukaryota > Metazoa > Arthropoda > Insecta > Diptera > Syrphidae > Criorhina > Criorhina ranunculi. The sequence continues at coordinate 56,030,909 of OX638381.1, read as the reverse complement.
TACTCGAAGTGCCCCTCAGTGGTTATGAACGCAGTATACTTCTTGGAACTCTCTTCTAGCTCGATCTGGTGGTAACCCATCCTTAAGTCTGGTCTGGTGAAAAACATCTTACCAGACAATCGTGCGAGAAGCTCATCCACAAGTGGCATTGGGAACAGCTCCTTGACAGTCATGAGTAAGCGAAAATCAACACAGAGACGTGTTTCGCCGTTCGACTTCCCCACCAGCACTATTGGTGATGCGTATTCCGAGGAAGATGGGCGGACAATGTCATTCTCCAGCAACTCGGTAATGATGCGCCTCACTTCTTCACGTTTGGGAAATGGAATTCTATATGGCTTTTGATTCACCAGGACATCCGTCGTTGTTTTTATATTCATCGTCACCGTAGAGCACTTTCCCAGTTCCTGAACGCTTTTAGAACGGATGTTCAGGGAGGACGTCCGTTAATCGTTGCTTTTGGACAGCTGACAGCACTGGCAGAGGAAATCGCGTCCCAAAAGAAGGTTATTTGGGACGAACTCTGCTGTTATTTTGTGGACGTTTGTTTGTGTTTTCGTTTTCGTAGACTGAGCTTGGTTTCTTCGAAGGCACTCGCCAGCTGAATGACAAGTGCGCTGACACTTTCCACACCGGTCCCGTCGCTGTGGCTCTGGACAACGTCTTGAAATGTGCCCCTCCCTAGAACAATTAAAACACACAATTTTTTTGACAGCGTTCGTGCTTGTATTATGTGAATTGAACTCACCCGATTTCCTAGAGACGTTAACGCTCGTCTCTCGGTTCCCTTTCTGGAAGCACTTTGAGTCCTTGCTGCCCAAATACCTCAACACAGTATTGAGCACCTCGTTGCAGGTAGTGAACGACATCAGCTAGAGGTTGGCTCTCACTACTTCGTTGTTGATACCTCGTATCAAATACTTGATCATGGTGGCTTCCGAGAATTCACCTTTCCGACAAATTGAAAGCATTTTGTAGAAATATCCTTCAAAAGAATCGTTGCTTTCCCATCTCAACGCAGTGGCTTCCGCATGAATGTCCATGATGTCTAACTCACTTGGGAAATCCCTCAAAAATGCGTCGGCGAACGCACTCCAGGTCAAAAAAATTTATAACTGACCCTCTGCCCAAATTTTTGCTGGACCTCGTAATTTTGTCAACACACCGAATATTGTCGATTTATCAATCCACTTGTAAGCAAACTTCAACATCTCAACACGACTAATGTACTGCGGTGACGGCAGAGAAGACGAAGATGTAGGATCGAACTCGGGTATAATGTCGATTGCTTCTCTTATGATGTTTTCGTTATTCCGCACTATATGTGGGAATAATGGCGTTTGTATCTGCATCTGCTCTCCTTGTACGTTATTATTTGCTGTTGACGACGTAGTCATAAACGGTGTGGCGACGGGGTGACTATGCAAGTGTGTCTGATACAGAGGAGTGTGAGTGGTTATCGGCCATAGATTTGGGCCGATGTATTGACTTGTTGTTGAAGGGAAAATATTTTCAACGACTGGCGCCGACGCAACAAAATAAATGCGTGCACATACAGACAAAGGATTTTGCTTGCATACCGTGTTGTGCGTAGATACAGGATCGTTTATATTGCGTTGTGGTGAAAACATCGATGCCTGCGTCGTAGGAGTACATACCGACGTGAGTGGAGGCGAGGTGGAACGACGATCCTCAACGCGGTCGTTCAGCCGACGTATTTCCTCATTCAGCGCTCGCATACGTTCTTACTTACACCTCCTTGTGATGATGATGATACTCTGCTAGCGACTCAATCAATTCTGCCTTCTTCCCATGCAGAGGAAGACCTCTTTCTTTGCACCGTCGTTTGAGTTGCTCCATGTTCAGGTCTTTACAGTCCATTTTTCTCTTTTAGTGGCGACTTTATGGGCCACAATCCCACTTCTGAATATTGTAAGAGCGATTTGAAACGGTCGACAAAGGAATGAATTCAGGAGACAAACAACAGTAAAAAAAGGAAATGGTAAACGTCAGAATTCAATTTAAAGGCGTTGCTGGACCAACGCTGAGCATTGACTTGGAAGGCTGCGTTTACACTACGTTTACACATTGTACTACTTTTTTTTTTTGATATTGGAAAAGTCGTGGAACACCGTTGAAGAATTTACTAAAATCTTCGTATTCTTCACTGAACCACTCTAAACGACCAACTGACAAATTTCTTGTATTATTTGAATTTCTTCACAAAATGGCCTACTTTAAGATTAGTATTGTAAAATTAGTAAAGCACCACTTTTGATTTGAAAATATTCAAACGATTAGTTTATTTTTTCTTGTTTATATCTCGGGTGAGAGCACTACCTTTTTCGCTGGCCGGAATCAGAATGATATCCTGCTCGCCGCCGATCTCCTTCTTGAAGTTGGTTGCTCTTTCCCTTTTATTTCTACTTAAAAGTAGATGGCGCACCATCCAATACACATTATCTTATACCTACTTCACATTCGAGAGAAGGATTTCCAATACATTCCAATACTCGGTCAACCTGACTTCATGATCGACCACGATCATGGTATGGACTAACAATTTATATAACTTATTACTAGAAATACATCGAATCAAACACTATTCTACATCTGCATATCTTAACTAGATTCGTGTTGTCTATTACCGTTAGCGATCGTAGGGTTGACCTGCCTCTTACCCAAGGTAAGCGTTAATGAATTACAGTCGGTGATAATCTTAAACGGTATACCCTCTAGGTATACTCTAAAACGTCGCAATGAGCATATGATGGCTAATGTTTCCAACTCAAAACTATGGTATTTTGCCTCAGCCGCCGTAGCAGTTTAAGAAAAATACGCGACTGGGTGAAACCTTCCGTCATCCTGATGCTGCATTAAAGCCGAGCCAAATCCATGGCTACTGGCATCGCAGTGTAACTCCGTTTACCTATCTGGGCTGTAAACAGCTAATACCGGCGCTGACACTAAGCAATCACGGAGTTTTCTGAATGCTTTAACGCATTCGTCTGTGAAGTCATACCTAACTTCCTTGCGAAGTAACTCTAACAGCGGCTTAGCAATTCTTGAAAATGAGGGCACAAAACGGCGGAAGTATGAAAATAACCCTAAACACCTTTGTAACTCATTTTGATTCCTTGGCATAGGATATTGCTTTATACTCTGTATGTGGGCATTTGTTGGTTGTATTCCAGATGCATTAACTAAATAACCTAAGTACTCGAACTGTTCATAGCCGAATCTACACTTATTCATCCTAAGTTCAAGCCCCTTCTCGTAAATGCGGCGCAATACTTCAACAAGGATCCTCAAATGAGATTCGAAATCAGAAGTAGCGATCAAGATATCATCCAAATAAATGATTAACTTTCCCGCTTCGATCAAATTTCGAAATATTTCGTGAAGAAATCGCTGGAAGACTGCTGGTGCATTTTTCAGACCGAAGGGCATCCTTAAGTACTCGTACTGCCCGTCTGGTGTTACGAAAGAAGTAAGGGGCACTGAATCCTCATGCATTATTACCTGGTTAAAACCATCTCTCATGTCCAGCAACGTAAACCAACGCTTACCGCCTAAAAATTCGATACAATACTCTATTAACTGCAAAGGAAAATTATCCCGAACCGTTTTCTTATTTAGCGCGCGATAGTCAATGCATAAACGCAACCCGCCGGTTTTTTTCTTGACCAACACCACTTGTGACGCATACGGGGACTTACTACGTCGGATTATGTTTCTGTCTAACATATCATTTATTTTTGTCCGTATTTCCCTTCTTTCAAACTCCGATAACCGTCTCGAGGGACAATGAAAAGGTGTAGTTCGTGGGGCTTACGCTTAATACCGACTGGATCCTGATAGTTACTCTTTACAAATCTACTAAGGGCTTCTCTTTGACACTCGTCCAATCGTGGACAGATATCAACCTCGGACTGCGGTTCACTAACGTCGATTGCGAGAATCCCAACTGAAAAATCATCATCACAATGCACCTGCTGTGGAACAACAATCGGCGAAATTGGGACATCAGTTTGATTCACTATAACACTACCCGGCGGAGTTGGCATACTATTCCTGTCAGCAATGTCATTTATAATCGAATGTTCGCCATGAATCGGTCTACTACAACCGCTAATGATATCTAATTTAATCAAGTCAAACGCACCATGCTTATCAAACTTTTTATATTGTCCTTTATTCTCAATTTTATTTTTGTTAATTTTACTTAATGTATATCGAATGCTTGCAAAAAACTACGTCCAAGAATTAATGGTAGTGTCATCGCATTATCTGGAGGCACCCAAAGGGATATAACTTTTATTTGATCTAGAAATTTTATGAAACACTGTATTTTACCGTATGAATGAAGCTTGGTTCGACCAATCCCGAAGTACTTCGTAGGTTTTAAAACTGCGGACACTTTGATGTTAAAAGGTATTATAGAACGTCTGATGAAATTAATCGCGCTACCGGTATCGAAAAGAGAAAAACAATTTGTAAATCTAATGCGTTTGACCTGGTCACTGATAAAGGCAACATTTACTGTTTGCATGGCGCTGATGGCACCAGCTAATTCTTCTTCGCTGTCGGACCCCTCTTCGGCTAACGCCCTGGTAACTGCAGCAACAATTTTCTGATGTCTTCGTTGGGCCTTCGGGCAGCTGTGATGGAAATGACCGACTTCATTGCATATGAAGCAGGCGTTAACTGGCCTTTAAGGCTTTGTGCAGCTACTTTTGTAGTGGCCAAACTTCGAGCAGTTGAAGCAGCGGACTTCGGACAATTCTTTTCCTTTGGGAACAACGGGGATGACGGCGGACTTCGGTTTGTCTGCGGCAGTATAACTAACACCTGGCTTGACTGCGGATTTGCGTAATAGCTGACGTGTGCGTTTCTCCTCGTATCGGTCGAGGCGACCCAGAAGTTCTGCGATAGTTCTGGCATCATTGATCAGTGTTATGTTGGCACTGTCGTCGTTGAATCCATCGTGATGAACGTGACCAACTCTTCTTCTGGAATAGATATTTTCCCTGCAAGGGCTTTCATGGAGATAACGAACTCCAAGCAAGATTCATTCGGGGCGATTCGTCTGCGCTCTAGCTGTCGATAAATGTTGCGGTAAGTGACCTGCCGTCCGAAGGTCTCGATGGGGGCTCGCTTCAGCTGATCATAACCTACGACGCCCAATGTGTTCGAGAGTTCCTTGGCGGTCTCCTTCAGCAGCCGACGTACACCCATACACTTTTCGTCAGGTGTGAAACCACGCGTCTCGGTGTACTGCTCGAACTCCTCGAACCATTTGCGGATGTCGTAGTAGTCTCTTCCACTAAACGTGTTGAGTGTAGCTTCGAGATGATCGAAATTGGCGTCACGTTGGGCGTGGCTTGCAGAGGTTGGCGAGACGCCTTCCATGCTTCTGATCTCCTGCTGGAGCTTCAACACCTCCCGTCTCATGCGCAGAACTTTTAAATCTGCCTCCAGCTTGGCTGCTTCATCTTCTGGGACACTTTCGGCGGAATTTTGTGCTGCTGACTGCGGAGTTGTCTGATGTTCGGCGGACTGTCTGGCTGCGGATGATTTTTCTTGTACTGCGTGTGTTATTGGTTGCACTGCGGGTTCCCCTATCTCATCTCCAATAGCATTGTCAAATACGTCATTTACTGGCGTCTCCTGTGTTTCTTTATCGGCGGTTAGACGTGTCCGTCTCGTCCCACGTTTTGGCATCGTTTTTAGGTTAAGGAAATTTTACTGGTTTATATTTCAAAAAATGTTTTTTTACTCCCGATTGTATATGTTGTACCCCACACCTGAGGTGTAAAATTAGTAAATAACCACTTTTGATTTGAAAATATTCAAACGATTAGTTTACTTTTTCTTGTTTATATCTCGGGTGAGAGCACCACCTTTTTCGCTGGCCGGAATCAGAATGATATCCTGCTCGCCGCCGATCTCCTTCTTGAAGTTGGTTGCTCTTTCCCTTTTATTTCTACTTAAAAGTAGATGGCGCACCATCCAATACACATTATCTTATACCTACTTCACATTCGAGAGAAGGATTTCCAATACATTACAGTATATTGAAGATGTTTGTATTTAATTTGATACTACCGCCAGATACGACAAATTAAGAAGTTTTTCGAATGTAGCGGTTTTTTATTGGTATGTATCAAATTTGATACGTTGGCCGCTTAAAAGCCCAACCACAATGTGCATAACCTTGCATATGCAAAACGTCTGCAAAGTACGAACACACTAGATTCCCTTTAATAAACCGCAATAGGAATACTCATACGTTCGTTAACTTGTTTCTGTTTCGTTAAGCTTATGCAAAGTACGCTAGCAACCGTACATTGCATACGGAAATTTGACATTGGAAAATTTAAAATTCAAAATAATCATTTTGAAATTTTAATAAACTCATTTAACATGCCAAATAATTTCTAAGTTTTTCTTTAAATTATTCTTGTTTTTTCCACAACACAATAATTTGCACAAAAAAGAAAAACAATATTCTCAACTTAATTTTGGTAGATTATAGAATTGTCAGTTTGCATATGCTATTGTGGGTTGACTATGCATTGACAATGCATAGCCGTGCACAGCCAGGCATTCGTTGTTTTTTTTGACAATTTTGCATATGCAAGGTTATGCACATTGTGGTTGGACTTAAAGGAGTACCGAAAAGCGCTTAACTCTTAAAGCCCAACCACAATGTGCATAACCTTGCATATGCAAAATTGTCAAAAAAAAACAACGAATGCCTGGCTGTGCACGGCCCTTAAAGCCCAACCACAATGTGCATAACCTTGCATATGCAAAATTGTCAAAAAACAACGAATGCCTGGCTGTGCACGGTTATGCATTGTCAATGCATAGTCAACCCACAATGGCATATGCAAACTGACAATTCTATAATCTGCCAAACATGAATAATTTAATTTTAAAACTGAGAAGACTTGTTGAAATTAAAAGACTTATTTAGCATGTTAAATGAACTTAGCAAATTTCCTCCATACTCATCATTCTGATTTTATTTTCAAATGATTATTATGAATTTTAAACTTTCCAATGTCAAATTTCCGTATGCAATGTACGGTTGCTAGCGTACTTTGCATAAGCTTAACGAAACAGAAACAAGTTAACGAACGTATGAGTATTCCTATTGCGGTTTATTAAAGGGAATCTAGTGTGTTCGTACTTTGCAGACGTTTTGCATATGCAAGGTTATGTACATTGTGGTTGGGCTTTTAGTTGTCATTTTGGTACATTGTGCTAGCGCTTTCATGTTACGCTAACGAGCGGTTTGAGGGAGTATCTGCATGTACGGCACTGCACGTGGCCACAGCTGGTGTAATTGCCGATAAAGCCATACGTCAACTTCCGTCATTTAATAGGTCCCACCACATAGTTATTTTTCGGTATAATATATTTCCAATTTTGCAATTGAAGTCTAGTGATTATTCTCATATTCTGGAATTTTTACTTGTATTTGTTGTTAACTGCCCTTTTTAAAATTTGTTCTTACGAAGTGTTAAATAAGAAGTGTGATTATCACTGCTTAGGATGAAATATATGTTTACATACTTAACGTAAAACGAAGATTGTGCGATTACATACTTTTGAAGACCAGTGCTATTCCTTGCAAATTTATATTTAAATTCATGATTTCCTCGCATGTAAAAAAAAAAATGCATTGGAAAACTATTTCCTGACTATAAATTGATTGTATAACGTTTATCGTTAAAATTGGCGCAATTATTATTATTTTTTGTTTCAAAGATTATTACTACAAAACGAACGTGAAAGCTGAGTGAAGCTAAGAAAATATATGTACATACATAAATATTTCTGTATAAGCGTACCTAACTTGTATAACAAAAATAAGTAAAATGTTTACTGGAAGGCTGCAAATTAAAGTTTGTGAAGCCTCTGGTCTAAGACCAACAGATTTTCAAAAACGTCATAATTTAACATTTGGAAAACCGGACGATCAACTAATAGATCCTTATGTCTCAATAGATGTTGATGAAAGTCATTTTGGTAAGTGGTATTGTGTGTCGTGAGAAATTAAAAGTAAGATATCTTTCTATCTTTCTAACAGATCGTTCAACGACTAGGACGAAAACTTTTGACCCTGTTTGGAATGAACAATTTTCTCACGATGTTAAGGACGCTAAGAATATAAATTTGACTGTCTTTCATGATGCAGCTTTGCCACCGGATGATTTCGTTGCGAATTGCATAATTCCTTTTGAAGATATACTTCATAATGAATCTAGTGCACCAGATTTATGGGTAAATATATGAAGTGAACTTTGAAGAATGCTACCTCCGTCCTTATGTGTTCATGTTGAATATACAACAATAAGTAACAAATCAAGAATAGAAAATATATGACACAAAATGAAACTGCAATTTTCAATTAAAAAATAAATTACTAATAATTCATTTTTTTTTTGTACACTCCAAAAACCAAAACGAAAAAAAAAAAAAAATCTTTATAGTCTAGGTAGGCATGTATATAGTTTTTTTTCTTCATTAATTACATATTTATTTGAATAAATGCACAAATACGTTCACTTTTTTTTAGGTCATTATTTGTATTCCATGAAAACACCAACTTGGAACCATCCATAAATGCACAGCAAAGTTTCCAACCCTCTTTTACTTTTCTAAAAGATCTCTTGCTTCTTATTTCTAATGTTCAGATCAGACTATATGTTAAGAGGGCAAATATATGCCCTCATTATCGGTCGTAATACCTTTATTATGGTATGTTCTACATATATAATGTTATTCAATTGACTAAATATGCACATAGCTTTGTTGGTCATATGGGTAATGACACAATTTGACATCTTCAAATTTCTATAAATGGTATATGGTCCAATATCAGACATATGTAGGGTGATGGAGCCAGTAGTCGGCCCCTTAACTTTTTTTTTACGTTTAATTTGCTATTAAAAATCCGTTATTATAATAAAGAATAGAATATTCAGCATTTCTGATTAATTGGAATGTGTTAATTTTGAAATTCAAGGCATTTTTAGTGTATTTACTACCTAAAACAAATTGTTGGCCCCAGTTTTTATACCAGACTTTTATTATTTTCACTATTTCACATGGCGGCCGACCTTAGAAGAATCACGTAATAAAATGTCTTCTTAGGTCGGCCTCCCCTCTATTTATTTAAAATAACATTTTTTCTAGATTTGTGTTCAATAATCACTTCCACTATTTTTTTACTACTAAAATCCAGACTTTTCACTTCAGACAAGAAGTTGAATCAAAGTGACAATTTTAACGAAGAAACTAGCAGCTGCATTGCAACAACCTTTTGCTCACAGACAGGAAAACCGTGAACCTTTTGGAAAAAAAAAAATTTGCATGTGTGTTTTACAAACGCATTAACTTTAACGCATCAATTTTTGGGGCGGCGGCCGACTACTAGAGGGGGCCGACCTTACATGCCATCACCCTATATCGTTTTTATATTTTTATTTCTTATTAATTAACATACATAATTGAGTAAATGCACAAAATATGTTCTATCTTCTTTATGTCATTTCGGGAGCCGAAATTCGACCGCATTATAGTTAATTAGGTTAGCTTAGGCAAAAGGGTTGACAGGAAAGGAAGTCCTACCTCCGCCACACCTAGGTCAATGTAGACCCATTGTGGTATACCAGGGGATTTAACCCCCCTTACTAGGAACTATAAGCCTATGTTCTATCGAGCTAGTTTGAGGCGCGGATAAATCTGTGTATGTCGACCACAGAGTTGTCGGACAGTTCTTTAAGATCCTGAAAGAAGTGTCTTCCTAGGGTTTTGAATCTTATTTGGCAGAGCGCTGGGCAGTGGCAAAGAAAGTGGAGTGTCCTCATCTACTTCTTCATCGCCATATCTCCTGCATAGGTCATCCGTGTTCAATCCCAGGCTTCTTGCATGGTAGATAAGCATATTATGCCCGGTGATGATACCTAACATCAATGCAGAAAGTGATGCATTCCCAAAGGCCATATTTATTGCAGCCCAAGGAGGCCATACAACAATTGTTGAATTTTTTCTCAAAAACGGCTCTAATATTAATGATGTTGGAGCATCTAAACAGACATTACTACGCTACGCAGCAAAGGCGGGTCAATTAGTAGGCGGGTAATGTAAAGATCTTAATATCATCACAAAATGCAGATGTTAATATGAAAGATGAACACAAGTTTACTCTTTTGCATTGGGCAGCGAATGGCGGTAACATAGAGATGGTAGAACACCTCGTGAGTGAGGGATCTGATATCAATCTTTATACAGTGGTAATAAATGAATATTTGGTTATGTCAATTTAAACAAAGTTTATCGGTATTTTTGATAGCCAATTGATGTTTTACATCACGGTTTTTAATTTTTTTTTATATAATTGTCTACTCACATTAAATACACTTGACAAATTTTACACATTTTAATTTATAAAATATAAAAGCAACCACGGTTGTGGCAATAAGAAGTCAAAAAGTCGTGAGAATGAGCTCTATTTCACCAACTACTTTTCACTTTACACTTGCAACTTTTCAAAAAAATAATTTGCTGCATAAAAAGTGAAATGAAAAGTTTACACTGCTTTGTACTTTGCAATTTTTCGGACTTTTTTTTAAAGTGAAAAGTGTGAGTGTTTCACCAATTAAAAAGAGAACTTTGCATTTGTAATCGTATTTTGCAAAGTGAAACATATGTCTATTTTTCTTTCGCATCGGTTTGTTTTAGGCTTCGCTCCGTTTGTACTCTGTACGAGAATGCATGAAACAAGTAAACATCTCATGCCATAACTATTTTAAATCATTCGCCCAGTCCTTTAATGAACCCGGTTAAATTTCTGTTCCAATGGTTTGTCTGGATCTATCCTTGATATTATTAACCATTCACTTAAAGAATAAGCATTGAGGCATTAAATTACTGCATTTGGAAATGGTCGATATCCTGCATTGTAATTTGCTGCCAAACGAGAATTCCTCAATACTTGCATCATGTACACTATCTGCTCAGCTAACGTTAATAGCATAGGTTAGGTTAGGTTGAAGTGACTACCAGCACTCTAAGAGCGGTAAAAGATCCATCGTAAAACCACATGGATCTGGAGAGATCTCCTTAGTAGGTTTCTGATATCTCTATTTATCCGATCGCCTAAGTCGTTAAAGTGGAATTCCCCTAAATGGAGTCTTCTTTTGCGGGAGAGAGCTGGACAGTTACAAAGAAGGTGGGAAATAGTTTCTCTCTCCTCATTGTACATGCAGCTTCTGCAAAAATCGTTTGAATGAACGTCAAGCCTTGTTGCATGTTGCATGCTTGCCTATTAGACAGTGCCCCGTGATGACATCTATTAGGGATCTGATATGCGATCTGTTGAGCTGTGGCCAAATCTGCTCTGTCGCTAGACACATTATACCACTTGTCCACGAAGAATTAGTTTTTGCGATAGCACCTAGCTTGAGTTGTTTATGTAGCGATGGGTATACCCAGGTTACCATTTTTCTGGAAGTACGGGTACGGTTGTTCCATATTTGGCGAGTTCATCTGGTTTACAGTTCCCTGGAATATCTCTATGCCTCGGCAGCGTATATTGAAATGCTAATTCAATACGTCTCCTCAGGCGGGAACGAACTTAATGACGTATTGAAGTAGGATTTCAATGGCTATAGCAGACATAAAGGAGAGGTTATCCTAGTTCTACACATCAACGTGGTACTGCCCATATTTTTTTCGAAGCTTTTACGTTGACTATCTTATAAAGCATTTAAATAACAACCACGGTATTATATTGAACTTGGAAATTAGTACATGACAAAAAAAAAAGGAAAACAATTCTATAAGTAAGGAAAAGAATTCTGATAAAGTAGAAAATCAAATTTATCATAACATAATCTAGGGTAATTTTTCGAGATCTTGAATTAACAAAATACAGCAACCGTTTTCTGTGATATGTCTCAAATGTTTTAAGCACAAAATCTGCCAAAGCGCACATATTTAAGGCTTTACATCTCTGACGGACAATATCTTTCAATATTTTAAGGAGGCCTCACAATAACTAATGCTGTTGTGTCCTCTGTGCAATATGGATCGACGAAAAGCTATAGCCCATTCACGTCTCTCCCACAAGTCTTTGAAATGCTTCATAAGTTTTACGTTGGTATGTACTGCATGGACAAAGTATTTGTAAAACAGTCATTGACTTGCTCTTCAGTCTTAGAAAACATAATGTCTCGAAACATATTCATACTGAATTTGGGATCTTACTTACTTACTTACTTAAGGTGGCGCTACAGTCCGGGGTGGACCTGGGCCTCAACCAACAAACGTCTCCAGCCAGCTCGATCTTTAGCTAGCTGCCTCCAGTTTCGCACGCTAAGTTGGTTGAGGTCCCCTTCAACTTGCGTGCGCCACCTGAGTCGCGGTCTTCCTCTACTGCGCTGTCCCTCGGGGGCGGATTCGAAGATTTTTCGGGCCAGAGCATTGGTGTCCATCCGCTCTACATGACCCAGCCACCTCAGTCGTTTCACCTTCAATCTTCTGGCTAAGTCGATGTCGCTGTACAGCCCGTACAGTTCGTCGTTGTATCTCCTCCTCCACTCACCGTCTATGCAGAAGGGACCGAAAATCACCCGAAGAATTTTTCTCTCGAAACAGCCAAGAGCACCCTCATCCACTTTTGATAAAGTCCATGCCTCTGCGCCGTAGAGGAGGACTGGGATAATTAAGGTCTTATATAGGGTCACTTTTGTTGTTCCAGAGAGGGCTTTGCTAGTCAATTGCCTTCTTAGCCCAAAGAAGCAGCGATTGGCAAGGGTTATTCTTCGTCTGATCTCAGCGCTGGTGTCATTGTCTGAATTGATAGCGGATCCTAGATAGACAAAGCCCTTAACTACCTCAAAGTTATATCTGTCGAGGGAGACGTTCTGTCCGAGACGTCGGTGTTGAGTGTCCTTTCTTGTTGACAGCATATACTTGGTCTTGCCCTCATTTACCGTTAAACCCATCTTTGCCGCCTCCGTCTCAATACTCGCGAAAGCGCCACTGACATCACGGTGCTTTCTTCCGATTACGTCAATATCATCGGTGTATGCGAGTAATTGGAAGGACTTTTGAAAGATTGTGCCTCTTGTGTTGGCGCGCGAGTTTTGCACAATTCTTTCAAGAATTATGTTAAAAAAGTCGCATGACAGCGCATCGCCTTGTCAAAATCCTTTTTTGACATCAAAGGTCTCGGTGAGTTCTTTACCGACCTTGATGAAGCAGCGTGCATTCTCCATCGCCATCCTGCACAAACGGACGAGTTTTGCAGGGATGCCAAAACTAGACATAGCTCTGTTTAGCTCGTCTCTATAAATGCTGTCATACGCAGCCTTAAAATCGATGAATAGATGGTGTGTATCGATTTGGAGCTCCTGGGTTTATTCCAAGATCTGCCGTAGTGTGAATATATGGTCGATGGTGGACTTTCCTGGCCTTAAGCCACACTGATATGCACCAATCAGGTTGCTGATGAACGGCTTCAGACTAGAGCTCTCGATTACACGGATAACTAAGTACACGGATATCCGTGTTTTTAATTTATCCGGATTTCGATCCGTGTAATTATAAATACACGTGTATTTTTTACTACACTGATAGTTAAATACACGGGTATCCGTATACTTATTTAATTATCCGTGTATTTAATTATCCGTGTATTTAATTGTCCGGGTAATTAAAATAAATGTGTTTTAGTTCATTAATAAAAATAAATACGTGAAGAACAAAATAAGTTATTAATAAATTGTTGTAAAAAACGTTTTATTCAATTAGTTGCCTATTTCGATACAAAAAACCAAAATTTTAACGTTTTTCGGCAAAAGACAAATTTCTTTTCATATTGTAATTAATTTTTTTTTGTTTATGACACTTGTCATAAACTTCATCGAAAAATTATTTTTAATTTCGCACGGAAGCATGTAATAAAGTCAATTAATTGCATTGGTATGCAGTTAAGGCTAATTGTTTTCTGCAGGAATTAAGGCTAAAAAGGGTGTTAACGCAACAAAACAATTAGTTTCAAAAAAAAATATGCACATTTATTCAACACTTTGGTTTGAAAAAATGTCATTTACATTTCTCATAAAACAAAAAGTCATTAATGGCAAATGCACTAATTTCCAAAATGTGTAAGAAATCGCCACGATTTTCCAAACAAACTACACACACACATACCCACACACACACAAACTACGCAAATGACAAAAATAAAAATCCGTGTATTTAGAATCCGTGTACCTACTTAGAATCCGTGTATTTGAAATCCGTGTACACGGATAATAAAGTAGAATTACACGGAGAACACGGATTTTTATTTGGCATATTCTAATTACACGGAGTCCGGGTATCCGTGTTTTTCAAGTACACGCTCAAAATCGTAGGCTCTACTTCAGACGTTCACACAATACGGCAGATAAGATCTTGTAGGCGATGTTAATTAGACTAAAACCTCTGTAGTTGGCGCAGTTTAGAGGGTCTCCTTTCTTGAGGATCGGACAAACAATTCCTGAGGTTCCATTCATCGGGCATACTTTCTTCCGACCATATTTTACAGATGAGTTGGTGTATGCTCCTTACCAAGTCATCGCCTGCTCGGCAGTCAGGCCATCTACTCCAGCAGCTTTGTTGGATTTCAGCTTAGATATGGCTATCTTCACTTCATCCAGGTCGGGTGGACGGAATTGTTGGTCTCCATCGTCCAGGTTGAAAGGTTCATTCTGCCTGACAGCGGTATTTGGTTCGTCGTCGCCGTTATACAGTCTACAGAAATACTCCTTTCAAATCCTCAGCATCGACTGCGATTCTACTACTATGTTCCCTTGCTCGTCTCTACAGGCCTCGGTTCGGGGTTTTTGTCGTTGGCATGTATTTTTTACCTTTTGGTAAAACTTCCGAATCTCATTCCTGGAGTAGCATCTGTTTGTGAATCTTCCTTGTGAATATTGTTGCGAGTAACATGAAAAATGCAGAATAACAATTTGCTGTTCGGAAATACCAATTGAAGAGCGTTTCGCATTGCAGCTGAATGATCAGTCATAACAACTGAAGGCAAAAATGATACTTCGGTATTTTTTTCCAATGTAGGGGCAAAGAAAAAGATTACGCATGTATTGCTCTGGTCACACGATAAGCTGGAGCCTAGGAAAATAATTTCATTAGCCAATCCACCAAAAAAAAACTCTCATTGTTAAACTCGCAGTTTAATTGTAGTATATATGCACACTCAGCACAATAATATTCCAATAAAGTTCATTCAAGTTTCAATTACATTAAACCAATATGTTGCAGTTTTCACCTTTTTTTGTTATCTTTCATTCTCACCTTCGTTTCATATTCGATCATAATGTGCATATTTAGCAATTTTTTGTTATTAAGAATTATGTGTTGACTAAGCATTCATTGATTGTAAATTAGTATAAATAGGGCAAATTAAGGAAAATAAATATAGTCACGTTAAGACAGTTACTGAAGACTTTGAATTGCTCCAAGTGAGTCTGCCTGGGGGAGTGTTAGTGATTACAATTGTCAGTATAATCGATACAAGAATCGAGTTGTACTTCTACGCACTAAGTCATAGGTTAATGTACCTACGGCTTCCCGCAACAGTTTGGATAAAGGAATCCAACCTTAACATTTGGCGACCGTGACAGGACATTTGGTCCGAAATTGAAGTTCAGGAACGTTTCGTACGTTTCTCGAAACACTACATTGTTGGGCGTGAACTGGGCCAACACAGTTCAGTCAGTATACAATTTTATCGTTCAGGCGTGAACTGGGCCAACACAGTTCCATCGCGATACACTTTTTACGTTCAGGCGTGGATCGGGTCAACACCGTTCAAGCAACCTCATCAGAGTCAGAATGACGTCTATGGATTTAGATGGCTACGCTACCCAGCAGGAGGAGCTAGGGGCCGCCATCCAACAGATGCGGCGGAATTATGGCAAGGACTCAAAGGACCGAAAAACAAGCAGCTACCTGCAAGCTCGCTTGGCGCAGTTGGAGAGTCTTTGGGAAAAGTTTGACAAGATCGACAGCCTCATAAGGGAGACCTTTCCCACTGAGATGGATCATTCGTACTTCCAGATGGACTACTACGACCAAATCAGCAAGATTGTAGATCGCTTCCGGGAAGAGATGACCACAAGGCAAGCATGCCTTGACGAAGCAGGGCCAGTTGAGGCCGAACCTGAAGCGCTGGCACAACCGCAGTCAAGCAATGGTGCTGGTCCAAAGGCTAGACTGGAACAGCCACTGTCCCGAACACCGCAGAAACCACTTCACGCGAGAGGGTCAGTGACCAACCTCAAGCAGAGGTATGACTGGGTCATGGAGATCCTCAGGAAATCATTGAATAGCATTGTAGTGGATCAGGCCGGATCGGAACCATTCTACCGAATTAATATTCGTACGACGGAACAGAATTGGGAGGAGGTCTCGTCAATGTACCGAAGATTGGAAGAGGAGTTAGGACACGAAGACGTCAAACACTACTTCGAAATGCAAGAACGTGTGTCAACCTTTCTCCTAGAGCTTCATGGACTTTTGGACGGGCTAACCCCGAAAATGGAAACACAGCCGGCAACAATGAAATTGCCGAAGGTGGGCAATGGCAACAATTTATGGACTTGTACACGGAAATGATCCATAATCAACAAATGTCAGATGGACAGAAAATGTGGTTTTTGAAATCAAGCCTGACAGGAGATGCGGAGAAGCTGGTTCATCATCTGTCAGTATCAGGTGCAAATTACGCAGCAGCATGGAAAATAATAACCGAACGTTACAACAACCATCGATTATTGGTCTCATCATGGCTATCGAAGCTTCTGTCTCATCAGAATACACAACCTGGGAATTCCAGATCCATCCGCAGCCTACACGATACTATACAAGAAAGTTTACTGGGACTGCAAGGTTTGAAGGTGGATACGAGCACCTGGGATCCCATATTGCTTCATCTTTTCCTCAAGAAATTGGACAAGGATACCCATACTCTCTATGAGCAGTCTCTCGACCACCCTCGTCAACTACCATCATTCGCGAAGTTTCTAGGATTTCTGGAGAATCGGTTCCAGGCCCTTGAAGCACTAGGGACCAAGGACAGACTAGGAGATCATCGGTACAGCAAGCCAACATTCAAGACGCTTTCAGCAGTAGCAGCTCAACAGGCGGGTTGCTTCGTATGCAAGGGCAATCATCCACTCTACAAGTGCTCTCGATTTCTAGACCTAACACCGTCAAAACGATTGAACCTGGTTAAGCAAGGTAACCTTTGTGTCAATTGCTTAAGAACCGGCCACTTTGCAACCAATTGTACCTCTGGGAACTGTGCGAAATGCCAGAGAAGACATAACACATTGTTACATCTAGACACAGATGCTAATCGTCCATCGAAGGATGCGCAGGGGGCTACGGGTAAAGTACTTACAACCATTCGAGCGGGCGTCATATCTACGGATACCAGCACAGTGGGGAGCGCGGTATCAATGCTCAATCAACAGCGTGCTGTCGTCATACTAGGAACCGCACGAGTGAAAATTATCGGGCCTAATCAACAAACCTTGGATTGTCGAACCCTACTGGATTCTGGGCCTCAGATAAATCTCATAAGCCACCGAGTTGTCAGAGCCCTAAATCTAAGGCCAGAACCAGACTCTCTGGTCATCGAAGGCATTGGCCATGGGAAGAACAAAACCCAGCGAGTGAATGTGAAACTTCAGTTAAACACAAGTAACTATTCCTCAAGGGTGGAAGTGTTCGTGCTCAGCGAGATTGTTTCTCCTCAACCCTCGCAACCACTGGAAATCTCATCCTGGAAAATACTATCGAATATAAGGCTAGCGGATCCCGGATTCAATCGATCAGACAAAATAGACCTGCTACTAGGTGCCGAGTTCTATCATGAACTACTTGCGGTTGGACAAATTAAGCTCGCCCAGGAATTACCAACGCTACAAAACACAGTGCTCGGATGGATCATAGCTGGCAAGGTCAATCAGCGTGTCAACACCACAGCCACGTGTGGAATTTGCACCGAAGAAAAGCCATTAGATCAACTCATCGAAAAATTTTGGCGATTGGAAGATATCGGAGAGGATGCAAGCAACAACACGCCGGCGGAAGAGAAATGTGCAAGGCACTTCGAAAGGACATTTCAGCGGGACAAGAGTAATGGACGATTCGTAGTCAGCTTACCTTTTGCACGCCAGCCTTCCGAATTAGGTGAATCTAGGGAGATAGCCATCCGAAGATTCCTGGCCATGGAAAAAAGATTAAGCAAGGATCAGCAGCTGAAAAATCTGTATGTTAACTTTATGCAGGAATACATAGACCTGGGACATATGAGCGAAGTGGACATCGATGAGGTAGCGAAATCACCACACTACTTTCTCCCTCATCATGGGGTGCTGAAACCAGATAGCAGCACGACCAAGCTAAGAGTCGTTTTTGACGCATCGATGAAAACATCCTCGAACAATTCTCTGAATGATTTGCTGCTATCCGGTCCCACAATACAAGACGATCTCCTCCATACTCTTACGCTTCAGAACTCCACGCTTTGTGTTCACGGCAGATGTCGAAAAAATGTATCGACAAATCATTGTCAAAAGGGAAGATCGAAATTACCAGCTAATATTTTGGCGGAATGGACCGGATGAAAAGTTAAAATGCTATTGGCTTAATACGGTAACTTACGGTACCACATCGGCTCCCTATCTAGCCACACGCTGCCTTAAACAACTCTCTATCGACAACGCACATAAGTTCCCATTGGGAGCCAAAATCTTGGCAGAGGACTTTTACGTGGACGACGTCATGTCCGGCTCTAATAACCTATCAGAAGCCATCGAGATGCAAAAGCAATTAGTTAACATTTTGCAATCAGCTAAGTTCAACCTTCGAAAATGGTGCAGCAATACACCGCAGCTGCTAAGGGGCATTCCAGCGAACGATCAAGCTATACAGTCTGACGTCCAAGACAAGGAAGCACAAACCCTAAAAACCTTGGGTCTCATATGGAATCCACAAACAGATGAATTCCTGGTGAACTCAGCGCTACGAGTCAACAAACGCATCACGAAAAGAACAGCCTTGTCGGAAATCGCGCATATCTTTGATCCATTAGGCATCGTGAACCCAATTACAATAACGGCCAAGATATTTATTCAACAACTATGGAAGCTGAAACTGGATTGGGATGCTGCGCTACCAATGGAGCTCCACACAACTTGGGAGAATTTCCGAAAGGACTTAGTGGAAATAAAGGATATAAAGATCCCCAGACATCTATTCTCAAAACAAATCCCAAGAAAAATCCAGATACATGCATTCGCAGATGCCTCAGGAAGGGCCTTCGGAACTGCGATATACGTTAGAGCGACTAAAAATGACGGCACGGTTTCAGTCCAGCTGATTTGCTCAAAATCCAGAGTGGCACTAATTAAAAGGGGCACTGACGAACAACAGATGATGGCAATAACGATACCACGATTAGAGCTTTGCGCAGCCAAACTTGCCACGGAGCTCATGCATCGGGTAGCAAGGGACTTAAAGCTCGGAGAATTGGAATCATATTTCTGGACCAACTCGGAGATCGTGCTGGCTTGGATAAATTCCGAAGCATCTAGTTACCACAGTTTAATAGCAAATCGAGTAAGGGCTATCAGAAGCAAAACCTCTCCTCGGCAGTGGCGTCATGTACCTACAAAACAGAATCCAGCAGACATAGTTTCCAGAAGAATATCGAGTTCAAAGCTGAAAAACTGTACCATGTGGCTTTATGGCCCCTTGCATATGTATGGTCCAGAAAACACTTGGCCAGGAAAATTCAAAGGGAAGGAGACAGACAGCGAGAAAAAGAAATCTAAGATTGCTCTCGCAGCAACGCTCGAACCATCATCGAGCATCATCGACAAAATTGAGCATCATAGCTCGTTCGGCCGTTTGCAGCGAGTTGTCGCGTACATCAAGCGATTTATCACCAAATGCAAGAAGGACGACAGAAATCAACGATGTAAGGAGCATCTTTCTGTGCACGAGCTGGAAGTCGCCAGTCATATGATAATAAAGGAGGTGCAACGTCAGGATTTCAAGAATGAACTACCGCAATTGTTAAGTGGAAAATACGTCAGCAGCCAAAGTCCGTTGAGTAGTTTGTCTCCATTTGTGGATGGTGAAGGAATTCTTCGCGTAGGAGGCCGCCTAGAAGCTGCCGAGCTGAGCTACGATGCGAAGCATCCAATTGTGTTACCATATAACCATACATTCAGCAAACTACTGATTCAAGAGATTCATATAAAATATCCACACGTTGGGCCACAGGGATTGCTAGCAGCTGTACGCCAAAAATACTGGCCCATAAAGGGAAAAACTATGGCACCCCCAGTAGTCCAAAAATGCATTCGGTGCGCCAGAGCAAAACCCAAACTGATGTCACAGATAATGGGAAATTTGCCAGTGGCACGTGTCCAGCCTGCGAGACCCTTCGTCAACTCGGGAGTGGACTTCTTCGGACCAGTGTGGATTCACTTCAAAGTAAGAGGGAAACAAACCCGAAAGGCATACGTGGCGGTATTCTGTTGCTTTGCAAATAAGGCAGTACACTTTGAAGTGGTGGGAGATCTTACAAAAGAAGCATTCATAGGGGCGCTCAAGCGTTTCACAGGAAGAAGAGGACATTGTCGAAACCTCTATTGCGACAATGCGACGAATTTCGTAGGAGCAAGGAACCAGCTGAGTGAAGTTGAACCTTTAATACATGCCCCATCATCGAAAGAAAAAATTGCCTCGTTTTGCACTACCAGAAGTATGGAATTCCATTTTATTCCACCTCGAGCACTCCACTTTGGCGGACTATGGGAGTCAGCCGTGAAATCAGCTAAGCATTTTTTGAAGCGTACCCCGCCTGCAGCTAACTTGACATATGAGGAACTGGAAACCTTGATGATAGAAATAGAAGCCATACTGAACTCCAGACCCTTGGTTCCTTTGTCATCTGACCCCAATGTTCTCACGGCTCTAACGCCGGGCCATTTTTTGATTGGAGAAGCAATAACATCAACGATCGTTGGACGAGCAGAACATACAATTGGCAGGTTAGGCAGCAGGTGGAAGACAATCACCGCAATTAAGACGCAGTTTTGGCAACGCTGGTCCCACGAGTACCTCAGTGAGCTACAGCACCGTTACAAGTGGAAACAACAACAGAACGCTATTAGTCCGGGTATGTTGGTAAGCATAAAGGACGACAATCTACCGCCTATGCAGTGGCAGCTAGGGAGGATTGTAAATTGCATTCGAGGAAGCGACGACTTAGTACGAGTGGCGGAAGTAAGAACTAGCAGCGGTGTCATCAAGAGACCTATACACAAACTGGCACCATTGCCAGTAGATGATAATCCACATCAATCAGGCGATCTGGAACAATCTCCCGCGATCCACGAGTCAAATAATGCACGGATTAACAAGGAAGAGTTACCAAGAAAAAGAGTAAGGCGATCCTTGGGGTCCACCATCACGACAATTCTTTTGGCTCTGCTCCCGCTTCCGTTAAGTGATGGGCTCCCTGTTGAGCTGGTGCCATTTGACTCACAACCAGGGATTTACTTCGAAAATATGGGAGCAGCCAGTATATGGTCCAGCGACTGGAAGATTATTGCCTACTATGATATGCAACGCTATTCAAGGGAACTACAGCTATTAACAAATGTAAGCACTTCATTGAATCACCTATGTCATCTTATAAAACCGGGAAACCAGTGTGGTAAAATGATCACCCAAATACAGCACCTGGAGGAAGAACTTGTGAGGACGAACGAGCTCTTGCTCCCTCCGACTACAACCAACAGGATGAAACGAGGTGCCTTGAATGTCGTAGGCAACATGGCTAACGCATTATTTGGAGTACTGGATTCAGAATACGCGGACAAGGTCTCAAGGACCATTGAAGACATCGAAAATAATGAAGGTTTACTACTTACTCACATAAGAAATCAGACATCATTTCTCGCGGCCACCGTGAACATCATGAACCGCGATGAAGAAACAATATCGACTCAATTCAAGGCCATGTCGTTCCACATTAATGAGATAACCCGCAAAACGAACAACATCTCCCGGGAACTATATCAAGAGGACTTAGCACAATCATTCATATCATTGGCAATACAAACACTTACTACTATTTCAAACTTCCAACGGATTCAAGGCTCCCTGTTAGACGTTGTAACACACAGCCAACACGGAAACATAAGTCCACTGTTGATCCCACCAACACAGTTACGACAAGAGCTGCGCTATATAAAGGAACATTTGCCATCATCACTAAACCTTCCCGCATCTTATTTGGACCTGACAACTCTTTACAACTTGATGACCATTGAAGGGAGAATTTTGCCGAAACATGCTATTTTTGAGATAAAAATACCGCTAATATCATCAGAGGACTTCGAGATTTTGCACGCTATACCAGTACCAGTGCTAGTAAATGAGACATTCACCTCCATCGATCCATCATCGCCATACCTACTGATAAACCTACATCGAGACCAATACTATTCATTTTCCGAAGGAGATATGAAGAATTGTTTGTCAATTAACCACGATATACATTTGTGCAAGCAAAGTGGTCCTCTACATCATAAGGGCTCGCTCGCCAGTGCCTGTGAGATTTCATTTTTCAATCATCTACCTGAACTAGATAAAAGTCGAACACGAAAATCGAGCAATGGTCCTCATTGGATTCAACTCCGCAGCCCGAATGAATGGATATACGCCTCACTACAAGAATCTACGCTAAACGTGTTATGCGGTCAAAACACAACGTCATTAACCATCAGAAGATCAGGCATTGCTAAACTACAGAGGGACTGTGTGATGAAACAGCAGTTCGTAACTATTCGTGGGCATAACATATATCCGTCAACCACCAGACTCATACAGCCCTCAGAACAACCTAACTGATGCTATCGTCCCAAGTCAAGAGGCCACCTTAATTCCTCCAAGAGAAATCTACCAACACCAGCTCGCCGAAATCAAGGAACTGAAGCAGAATGTAGAGAAATTCATCAACGCTGCACCAACCGGACTACAAGCTCATGACGTCCATCACACCATAGGACACGCCGGGGCAATAATAGCTATTCTAATTGTCATCGTTTTGGCCATTAAATATTACATCAAGGCCAAGAGGAGCAAGCAGATTCCCCAACCAATTCCAAAACCAAGGGCACGAGAAGGTACCAGCAATACGGCAAGAACACGGCACCAACGACCAGTGCATGATGAAAGATTTAGTATACGTATTGATAATTAGTCTTAGGCTCTATTCAATTATTGAACCTTCTGTTCAACGCGGGCAGAATGTTAAACTCGCAGTTTAATTGTAGTATATATGCACACTCAGCACAATAATATTCCAATACATTAAACCAATATGTTGCATTTTTCACCTTTTTTTGTTATCTTTCATTCTCACCTTCGTTTTATATTCGATCATAATGTGCATATTTAGCAATTTTTTGTTATTAAGAATTATGTGTTGACTAAGCATTCATTGATTGTAAATTAGTATAAATAGGGCAAATAAAGGAAAATAAATATAGTCACGTTAAGACAGTTACTGAAGACTTTGAATTGCTTCAAGTGAGTCTGCTTGGGGGACTGTTAGTGATTACAATTGTCAGTATAATCGATACAAAAATCGAGTTGTACTTCTACGCACTAAGTCATAGGTTAATGTACCTACGGCTTCCCGCAACAGTTTGGATAAAGGAATCCAACCTTAACACTCATCATAATAGGCGTAATACTAACGACAATAATTGGATTGTCTTTAACATACATGTGTTCTTCCGAAAGCTCCGCTTGCCTTTTCTTCAGTATTTCTATGGCGCTTTTCACACTCTTTCAGCATACTGTTCCTTTCGTCATTTTGTATATAAAAAGTTGACCTGTGTGTTGGGTTTTTCTGAGCATTCGATTGAAACAAAGTCTTGACATAATCATTGCAATGTAAGAGGTTGTAAGCCTAAGCAACGCCTAATCTGTGAAAATGTAAGTAAATGAATTCCAAATGAATTAACGAAATTACAAATTTATTAACATCGACGAAGTACAATTTATTTTAACACTAAGTAAATGAATTATAAGAGAATCAACGAACACGAAGTACAATTTATGTAAGCACTATGTGCTATTGTAAATGAATTCCAAATGAATTAACGAAATTACAAATTTATTAACATCGACGAAGTACAATTTATTTTAACACTAAGTAAATGAATTATAAAAGAATCAACGAACACGAAGTACAATTTATGTAAGCACTATGTGCTATTGTTTCTGAGGGTGATAAAAAACTGACTCTAAGAAAATTTGGACAAAATGCAAAAACTACCTTTGCCGAGATAATTCCGAGAAATGCATCTGTTATTTGACGCTGCAGAAGTGCAGACACTTACAGTGCAGTTCTCCGAATCATCTGTGCAATCACAATTTATGTGGGAAAGATATCATAATTTAATTTAAGAAACATGATAGTGGTCTTTGAAAGATTCTGGGCTGGGTTGGATAGCCGCGATTGAATGTGGAATATGCGCGTTCGTTGATAGTGAGATACGTTGCTATAACTTGTACATAATCTATTTCTATTAGAATATGTAGCCCTTCTCTAAGCATCATAGAGCAGAACAGAAATATCAGACAATACAGTGCGCGACAGTGAAAGCAATGTCTATATCAGGGGTGGCCAAACTTGCAGGCTATGCGGTCGACTTTTCGCTTAAATTGGTTACCCATTGTTCTGACTTGGAAAAAAATATAAATATATACCAACAATTCAAGTGTAATTTTTGTTGTACTTTGTTTGCTTGTACATTTGCGTGTTGATTTCACTTTTGTTTCTGAACAATATTCATGTATGGCGTATTTGTATGTATTAAATTGTGGCACATGGGTCGACTGTGAATGCCGGTCTACGGTTTGGCCATAGATGATCTATATCTAAGTCTACGTACGAGAGAACAACGGAGTCGTATCGCGTTAGCTTTTCTAGGAAAATATTAGCCGTGTTTTATTATTCCCGGATCTGGATCTGGATCTTCACAGGATAATAAAACAACTTAGATCATTTTGCGCCTTAACTATGAAGGGTTTCAGCATTTGCTTGACAAAAATTTAAGTCAGCTGTCAATTGTCAGTTTTTTAACAGAGGAACAAAAGAGATGGTTGCTATACCTCTCTTTTGTTCAAACGAGAGCTTTTGTCGTTAATAAATCAGTGCTTCCCAAATTTAGGATAGGAAATGCCATCTTCTTGTTCGAACTAAAACTAATTTTTAGATCAGGAAAATTGATCTTGATCAATAGCAGGATCCTGTGTTGTTGTTGTAATGCATACAAATCAATGATCTATATGGATCATCGGCGATAATAAAATAAATCCTACTTCAATTCATCATTCGAGGTTGACGAATATTGAATATTGAAGTAGCATTTCTGCTTGTTTTTCGCCTGTAAATGCTAACTGAATTCGTCACCATCTGAGGGGTCGTATTGAATTATCATTTCAATATACGCGCCCCGGCACCCAACAAAGGTGAACACCGAATCAATCAAAAAGCTAATAACGAATTTGGAGAGAATGATTCTAAGGACCTAATCCGTGGAAGATATCACCTCGTTTATAACGACCACTTGCCTTTCATTTGGTTGGTTTGTTTATATAACACACTATTCTATGGCCGGATTAACGTCGTCTATATACCGACGTGTCGGATATAACGACCAATCAAAAAAAAAGAAGAAAAACCGTTGTCGCTTATAACGACGGGATAGGAGCAAATGAAAGACAATACAAATTATGTACATACACATTTACATATTTCACGTGTTTATTGTTCTTATAATTTTACATTGGATAGCAAAAAATAACGGTTTGTTACATCGCCGATGGTCATTGTAAACACCGAATATTTTTCTGTTTATTTGATGTGTCGTGCCGGGTAGCTGCTTTTAGTTTTTGTATTGTTTATTAACCCTTTGATGCCCACAGTTGTATCATGGCAACATGACTTTCTGCAAGCTGTCTTTCAGCAATAAATACATTAATACCGTTATTTATATTTACATTCCCTTCTCTCAACCTTTTTCTTTGTAAAAAAGTTATGTTGCTGCATTCGGATTAACAGGGTGACATATTTTTTTGATACCAGTTGTAAGTTGACATTTGCTATACATTCTTTTTCAAAAGTGAGTTTAGGAAAAAGGTTGTAATACGTACTAAAAAGTTGCAGTGACATAAAAAAAATTGTACTACAGTAAACCTCCGATTATCCGTCAACCGATTAACCGTCACACACACAATTCAAATCACAAGCCACTATAAAACAAACCAAAATTATCGACTTCTTATCCCAATCATGATTTGGTATTCATATTTTTTATAAATATACATACAAATGTGTTCAATTCATTATAATCTATCTTTCTATATTATTTTATATACATAAAAATGAATCCGTGTCGTGTTCGTTCGCACATAACTCGGCTGAACATCATCCGATTTGCATGGGAATTTTTTTGTTGGATTTGTATTGAACCACGTAAACACAACGGAGCCGAAAATTGGAGAATTCGACCGGAAAAGTCGGAAAATCTTGTAATCGTGAAATTCATAATTTCATTGGATATGCAATTTTCAGATATCGTCGGAAAATCGTGAAAATCCAAAATTGCATACTTTCAGGGGTGACCATCCACCCCTGAAAAATCGTCAAAACGCGAAATTTTATATTTTCAGGGGTGGATGGTGGCTATATCTGAAAATTCTATTTTGTATGGGAAGGAGAAAATATTGTTCTATGGAATGACAAATACTGCGGAATTGACAATCGGCTAATTTTGTCCCTCACGAAAATGCGATCGCCAACAGATGGCATTACGTTCTCAGACTCACATTTGACAGCTTAGTGGTATATTCGTTATTTCCACATTGACGATTGATACGAAGCGGAAATACGAGACAGGTGGCTTATCTACGTGCGAATTAATCGGAAGAACAGCGAGTACATCACAATGAACAAGCCCGTTTACGAATGGCTTACATGCGTGGCGCGTTTTCGCAAGAAGAAAGAGCCGATCGTATGGAAGCAGATTGTGTAGTAATAGCCACCCGTCGTGGAAACAATGTTTAATATCAATTTATAGTGGATAATCATTACAAAATCATCATCAGCGCAGACAAAAGACCAGGTGGTGCCCATGTACGAAAATTCAATGCTCCACAATTGACGAATTAGCAGTGGTGATTGTTGGCGGAAATATGGAATCACGCGACATAGTCCTCAAGCGACGTGATAACGGACAGTTTCAACGCGTCATGGAGACACACCGGTCTTACGACGCCGGTTAGTTGCTGAGTTTTCTGAAATATCTTTATTACCAACCAACAATACGATTATCTTTCAGGCTATGAAACAAATAAAAAGGTCAGCAGCATGCACTTCTATGCATATCGCTTGATGATTCGCCAGATATCGCCGATTGTTTCAACAGTATTGCGTCGACATGTATGTCAAGATAGAAACAGAACGCCTCAATTTCATTCGATTAAATCAAAGTAAATTGCGTTCGGAAGAGTACATCCACTTGAGAGATGCCATCAATTTGGATGGAGATACAGCAGCAGCAAACATCGGCCGGTTGACAATTCTCCGAGCGACATATGTTGGAAGCCCGAGGCATATGATCGAATATGCGTAGGACGCAATGACATATGTGCGGCATTACGGACGGCCCGACTTATTCCTCAGGCTTACCTGTAATCCGAAATGACCAGAAATTACCCAGCTCTTTCTTCCCGGGCAAAGTTCGAGCGACCGCCACGACATCACCGCACGAGTTTTCAAACAAAAACTCAAAACGATCATAGACTTCATCGTTAAGCACAATATCTTTGGACAACCGCATTGCAGGATGTACTCGGTCGAATGGCAGAAGCGAGGATTGCCGCATGCCCACATTCTGCTTTGGTTGATTGAGAAAATCCGACCGGACCAAATCAATTCAACAACTAGCGCCGAAATACCCGATCAAGAAGCCGACCCGGAATTGTATGAACTCGTAACCACACAGATGATTCATGGCCCCTGCGGAAATCACAATCCAGATTCGCCATGCATGGTCGGAACTAAATGTTCTAAGCGATATCCACATTCACTCTTGGCAGAGACAATCACTGGCAACGACGAATACCCATTGTATCGGCGGCGATCACCAGATGACAATGGCAGAACAGTCGCAATGAAAGTGAAAGGGGAAGGCAACACTTGGATTGTTCCATATTGTCCAATTCTCATCAAAGTATTCAAAGCGCACATCAATGTTGAATATTGCAATTCGGTGAAGTCCATCAAATACGTTTGCAAGTACGTCAACAAAGGAACATGGCTGTTTTTTTGCATTGAACGTCCAGATAAGAATGACGAAGTGTCGTGCTATCAATTGGGCCGTTATCAGTTGCAATGAAGCGATTTCAAAAATCTTTTCCTTTTCGATACACGAACGTCATCCGACTATTCTAGATTTGGCTGTTCACTTGGAGAATGGTCAACGCGTATATTTCACGGAACGGCCACCAGCAACAACGTTAACGAGTTTCTTCTCTACCTGCGCAAGTGAACCGTTCGCCAGAACGCTGCTCTATTCGGAAATGGCTCGCTATTACACTTGGAATGCGTCGTCCAAAAAATTCCAACGCCGAAAACAAGGGCAAACTGTTGCCGGATACGCGGATGCGTATTCAACTGATGCGCTTGGTCGCATCTATACTGTTCATCCGAAAAATGACGACTGCTTCTATCTGCGATTGCTTTTGGTCAATGTACGTGGTCCAACTTCGTTCAAGATCCTGCGGGCTGTTGATGGTGTGCTGTGCGCCACATTTCGAGAAGCCTGTCAGCGGATGAATTTGCTGCCAACGACAATAATTCGGACGCAACACTCGCCGATGTTACAATTTCTGCGCCCGCGACTCAAATTCGTACATTGTTCGCTATCATCATCTTGACATGTTTTCCATCGAACGCACTCAATTTATGGGACAAATACAAGGACTGGCTGACGATATTTTGCATAGAGTTAAAAAAACGACATCGAATTCGGAGCTTTACATGAACTATGAGATCCGCAACGAGGCACTGATATTGATCGATGACATGTGTCAGCTCATGTGCGTAAATTGGGAATGCTAGCCCCCAATCGCTCGATGCACGATGCATGTAATCGAGAATTGCGGCGCGAGCGAGATTTCGATCCAGACGCTTTGACAGAAACAGTTCGCACAAATGTCCCACTGTTGAATCCCCAGCAAAAGAACGTGTACGACACATTGATGAATGCGGTTGACGACGGAAACGGCGGCATATTCTTCCTCGATGCATCTGGTGGAATTGACAAAACATTCCTCATTTCGTTGATTTTGGCTTCAATTCGGTCAAGAGCCGACATCGCGCTTGTGGTCGCCTCTTCTGGAGGCGTCTTCAGATGAATGACGAACCAACATGCAACATTTCAAGAAACTCTGCGATGGCAAAGGTGTTTACATGCAAAATGATAACTGGGATGAATGCACAATGGCACATAAGCGAGCATTGGAGGCAATGAAAGATTTGCGGAACAATGCGAGACGCTTTCGAGGCGCAATAATACTGCTGGTCGGCGATTTCCGTCAAACTTTACCGGTCATCCCGCGATCAACGCCGGCAAATGAACTCAACGCTTGCCTGAAATTATCGTATTTGTGGCGATACATAAAGAAGACCCATCAGCCGATGATTTCTCAAATCAACTGTTGCCAATTGGAAATGGCCGAGTTCTGGTTAATGTTGCAACTGGCTTGATTTCGTTTCCGCCGAATTTTTGTGAATTAACATCATCGAAGGAAGAACTCATCAGCAAAGTGTTCCCGAACATCGGTCGCAATTATTTGAACAACGATTGGCTGAGTGAACGTGCGATATTAGCTGCGAAGAATAAGGATGTCGACGATTTGAATTTCATTATTCAAAATCAAATCGCAGGCACACTGTTTTCGTTCAAATGGGTTGATCGCGTAACAAATGATGACGAAGCAACAAACTATCCAATTGAACTTTTGAATTCATTGGATGTGTCCGGTCTACCACCGCATAATTTGCAACTCAAAGTCGGCTCTGTCATAATAATACTGCGCAATCTCAACCAACCGAAACTGTGCAACGGAACCAGGTTGGCAGTGAAGAAACTCACGAACAATGTCATCCAAGCCACCATAATCAAAGGCAAGTTCAAAGGCGAGGAAGTTCTCATTCCAACAATTCCAATGATATCGACCGATTTGCCGTTCGAGTTTAAGCGCATTCAGTTTCCCGTTCGACTCGCATTCGCTATGACAATTAACAAATCGCAAGGCCAATCGTTGCAAGTGTGTGGCCTGAATCTAGAATTTCTTTGCTTTTCGCATGGACAATTGTACGTGGCGTGTTCGCGTGTCGGAAAGCCGTCTACATTGTTTGTTTACGCACCGGACAACAAAACAAACAACGTTGTTTATCACAAAGGGTTGCCGTGACCTGATATGTGTGAAATCCATTTTCCATGTAAATAAAATGCATTGAATTCAATTTAATTCCAAAAGAGTTTTATTCTTTCAAACAATAGGGAAGCTCGACTTTCGAAATATACATTAATGCTTTAATCAATTTTAGGCGGAACGAAGTTCGCCGGGTCAGCGAACAAATAGCGCGCGAAATATACCTTTACCGTCGCAATTGATTTGAGGTCAACAGTTGAACTAGCAGCCATTTGTCTGCCCAGGATGTCGAGGGGTGTTCGTTGAAACAAAATGTCAAATGCTGCGGAGAGTGTTGTACGAAGGGTATCGCTTATACACAAACAAGCTGACTGTTGGATTTTGGTTATATGATCTTGGTTTATGGCCTTATGACCGAGATGTAGAGTCAATGAGTAGTACGAGATTGTAAGCCCCATGTTAAATATTAACTAAAGCCACCTTATCGCTGGTGGGGGGATAGCTTAGGTTAGACGCTTAACAGAAATTACTGATAAACACGTTTGTTCTGGAGTCGTCGTAATCAACTCTGGGCTTTGCTTTATTTTATTCCTATTTATATACAAATATTTACATGGATAATGCTGACGCAAATACAAAAATACATAAATGCGCTGACCGAAATGAGGTCATATTATATGATACTGATGGTGTCTGGTTGTCGTCTGTGTGTTATTTGCTGACGTTGTGTCTGGCTGCAATCCAGGTGTATCACTCGCTGCCCGTGGGAACTGTTGGTTTCCTGTATCTGTACAAGAATTTGTACACCCCATTTATTCCCAATAGCATTTTTGCAATAGAAAAGTGCTACTGAAGCTTTCCTTACTCTTTCTTGGATGTTAGGTACAGCTTAATTTCTTATCCAAAATAAGACCCAGATATTTTGCTTCTCTAGAGAAAGTTAAGCTTATACCGTTAAGGGAAGGAGGGCCAATGACTGGAATTTTATATTTCCTGGAAAACCAATTGGGTTTTATGGGGGTGTACACCCAAACCAAACCGAGCTGTCCATCTTACTAGCTAATTTAAAGCTCTTTGGAGGTGTTCTTTAAGTGTGCATAGTCAGCATAGAAAGATCGAACTAGCATTAAATGCAATGATAGTTTCATTCGAGTGAAAGTTAGCATGGAGTAGAAGTGTTCTTCTGAGCGATGTACTTTTTTAATTTTTAAATGCTAAAATCTTCACCCTAAATAATCTCAACCACATTTTTTCGACACATCAACGTACGCATTGTCAACTGTGCTTAATACATTTAATTCGCAAGACGAAGTGCAGTGTATTTTTCATTCAAAACATTAGCAATTTTGTAATATAAAATTCGTGAATGATTGTTTTAATATCACTCAATGGCAGACCAACCAACACATGAAATAAACACTCGTCAGCGGAAAAATTGTATTCAACAATTGTCCTCACACGCACCATATCATCAACTTCAAAACAATGGTCATTCTCAGCTAAAGTCCATTCCCCTGTAATAGGGCTTATGACGTCCGACAATAATGTTGACAGTTTTACATGTCTGGCAAAAGAAATCGGAGTTCAGAGAGACGTGATTATGAGCCTCCTTGTAGCCATAATGGTTAATTTTTCAACGAGAATCTATACAATATAAGCTCATATCAGCGAGAAATTGGGCGTTATTGACAGTGAAATTAATGTATTAAATGACCGGGTCTCTTCAGGTAGTTTCAGTTGCTTGCAAATCGATGTTGACAATCTTAAGCAGCAACTAAAACAAGGCTGGAGCAACTGAAGAACCCAGAACGCGATGGTGCCGATGAAGTCTGACTACTGAGAACTCAGGTCGAAGAACTGCACATAAAGAATATTGCCACTGATGCCGTTTTTGTTGGAATATCATTTTTTCCCGGTAAAAACCTTAAATGCATCCTTAACCGGCGTTGTGTCACATTAAACTGTCAACAACCTCCATCCATGAGCAGAATATTTCGGGCAAAGCAGAGGGATGATCATAATTAAATTACTTTCATAAAACGACAAATACTCAACACTCTAAAGGCTTTTGTCAACTTTAGAAGGGAACACACTCGAACTTATCAAGTTCAATCAGTTCAGGTTGCTAAAATTGTTCATGCATCAAATGCGGTTGGCGAAGATAACATTCTTCCATACCTACTGAGCTCACTAAAACATTTCAACAACTGCATTACATCTTCGACTTTTCCGCTCTTATGGAAAAAGGCCAAAATCACTCGTGTGGCAAAAATACTCATCCGTTACTACCTAGTGATTATCGACCGATTAGTATCCTACTGTGCCTATCAAAAATCTTAGAGAAGATACTCGCGGGGCAGATTGTCTGTCATCTTGAATCAGAAAGTGGCCTCCTTATCAATCGGGCTACAGAAGAAACAACAGTTGCTCATTCGCTGCTGCAAAGATACTTGATGACACGATAATTCAGTACGATAGAGGTTATGTAATAGTTTTATGTTTGCTTGACTTGTCTAAGGCTTTTGACAGAGTTTATCAAGATATTTCATGTTAAAAGCTTGTGTTGTACATTGGGTTTAGTCAATTTTTTCTCTTTTTTCCCTCTACATTAACGAGCTGCCTTCATGTACGCTAAATTCCTCCCTGCACATGTATGCTGATGATGTTCAGCTGTACAAAAGCTGTCCGCGGGGTCTTTTTGAAAATGCTGCTTGTGAGATAAATGAAGATCTTGATAAGATTCTTTGTTGGTCACGATCCAACGGACTTTGCCTAAACCCGAAGAAATCTAAATGTTTAGTCATTTCCAGAAAACCTATTGATACCTCCTGTCTGCCTAAAATATACCTTCATAATGTACCTATTGAGTTTGTAGATTCAGCAAGGAACCTTGGTATAACCTTCAACAATACGCTCACCTGGAACAACCATATCCGATTAACTCTAGGTAAAATATATGGAAGTCTCCGTATGCTTTGGGCCACTCAAAAAATTACTCCAGTTAAAACAAGGATGATTTTAGCTAAAACTTTGATTATCCCTATATAACTGTTCGGCTGTGAAATTTTTTGCAACTGTGACTACCAACATAAACAAAAACTTAATGTCGCGTATAATAACATAGCTCGTTATATCTATGGACTAAGGAGATATGACCATATTTCCACCTTTTCCAAATCAATTCATGGCCTCACGCTTGACAACCTGTTTAAGTTTAGAACAATAATGCTACTACAGAATGTTATGCAAACTCGTCAACCAGACTACCTATATAATTGTATATGTTTCCCACGCTCTACTAGATCTTGTGTCCTTGTGCCTACTAGTTACTCTTTTCTGGTATCTGAACGCCAATTCTTCATACATACCATTCGGCTATGGAACTCCCTTCCCCGAACTATCAGAATGACAAGTTGCACTGTTCAGTTCAAGATGAAGCTCAGGCACTACTTGGAGGCGTTTTGATGATGATGATTGATAAGGTTACTTATGATTAGGTCTCAGTTTTTAATAAACAAATTTTGCCTTATTGTTAACCTTTTTCCTATTCTTTAATTATGTACATTTTTAAATTCTCAACTCTACTCTACTTTCCTTCTTCTATATCTGTCCTTTTTTACTTTATCTTTCTATACTTTCTAATTTTAAATCTCTATGTATTTTATATTTTAAAATAATTTTTCTTAACCTTGTATTTACCTGCACTAAATTAAAAGACATTGTATCTTACTGTGTAAGGCTATTACTGTGAATTAATTATGAAATAATGTCCAGCAAATAAGCAGCTACTCTAATCAATAACTATTTATTGAACAGAACGTAAAAATTGGAGATCCATGAAAATATCTCTAAACTCAGAAATCTACTTACGGGCTAACCTCAAAGTTCCATTTTGGGGCCATCCTTTTTTGTATATTAATAAATGACTTTCCTAGGGTTTGCAGGAACGTATCTTTTCATTTCTACGCTGACGACATGCAAGTTTATCTATACGTATCACCGAGTGCAAGGAAATGTATTTCGAATTCAGGAGACTCCTGCTTGCTTAGGCTGAAATACATAATTTTGGTTTTGTTGCTGACAATTAATCTGTGCTCCGCAAACCAGATTCGTAGCAAATGAACATCATGGTTTATTATTATTATTATTATTGAAAGCTTTATTCATCCTTTTAATGTTAACAAAATAAATTGTGTAAAATTATATATACATGTTTTTTTTTTTAATATATAAAACTTGTTATGTCCGAATTCCGTAACGTACGAGGCATTGTGAAATTGATTTGAAATGCGTGTAATGCCGCTATCATTCAAGAGGTGGCGTGCAGATCCTGCGGTGCATAGTGGCATTACACGCACACATACGGACCGATGGTTATTGGATTCGTGACGTTTTGGATCCAATTCAAAAGGAGACACAAGAGTGTAAAGTCGCAATTTCAATTATTTTGTGTAAAACGATAAACTGTTGTGAAATTGTGTAAATATAGAGATACAAAAAGAAACAATATACCACTTTAACAACTCAGGTGTGGGGTACCAACGGAAATCAAAATGAGTGACTATCTGCGAATGTCCAAACTGGAATTAATTGCATTATTGACAACGGCGAAGATAGAATTTCCGCGTACGGCGTCGGTGTCGCAGATGCGCGCACTATACAGTAAAAGTGTGCCGTCTTCAATAGTCGGCGGCGGCGACGCCAATCAAGATTCAGAAAGAGCCGACGACGATGGGTGTCCTTCTGACGGGGACAAGGGAAAAATGATTTCGCTAGCAGAGACTCCGCCAGAAGCAATCTTGCCGTACGGTGATGACGAGTTGGATCGTGAATTGGCGCGAGAGGAGAAGCGCAATCGGTTGCTACTATTACGACGCGACAATGAGGCATTGGCGAGAGAAGCCGCCCGACCGCTATCGGGCAGACTGTCTGCATCATCGACATCAGGCGAATCGTTGATTGTCTCATCCGAAGTGCCATGCGCTCCGATTTTTCCGGCTCAACCTTTTCGTTTTTCGTGGATTGAAGGCGCCATTGCGAAATTCACCGGCGACGACACATATGCCGTGGAAAAGTGGTTGGACGATTTTAATCGTCAGTGTGCGCCATACGCGAACTGCGACGACAACGCACGATTGGCATCGGTGCGTAAACTTATGGGAGGAACAGCAGGGTTATGGCTGCAGACCATTGTCGCCAGTACGTGGCCCGAATCGCGCGAAGCGATGATCCTACAGTTCCATCGCGATTATTCCGTGTCGGACGTGCTGCACGAAATGGGCACCGTGAAATTCGACGACAAATTGGGCATGCTCAACTATATTGTGCGCATGCAAGTGGTGGCACAGCGGGCGCCGAATATCGATGAGCGTGAAGTGGTCAAGCACATTGTTGGTGGTGTGCGGGACTGGCACGACTTAGCGGTGATATTACTTTCCGCACAAAATCTGGAAGACTTACGACGTCTCGCTCCCGATTACGACCGATATCGGCGCGAGGCGAATGCAGCGACGATGATGGTGAATGTTACGTGGAAGGCTGCGTCATCGAATCGACCGGCACCCACTTTCACAGCCGGGCCGTTGTGCTACAATTGCTCTGAAAAGGGGCATTTATCAAGAAATTGTCCCAAGCCGCGGCGAGCAGTGGGCTCCTGTTTCCGTTGCGGGTCTACAGAGCATGTGTTGAAATATTGTCCGATTCCGGCGCCACAGAAGCAATCCGGCCGAGTGGCTGCAATTTCCGAAGACGAGCGTGCTGCACGAAACGAGATGACTATTCCGGAGATGATCGCGGACGCAACCGCTGCGGTTACCAATTCGAACTTGGTAAGTGTTGCTTTTAAGATTGGGGTGCGCACATATTCTGAACGTTTGATTTCTTTATTTGACACGGGCAGTCCAGTTAGCTTCATCTGCCGATCGGTGGCACCGCACGAGTTGAGCGAGAATCCATCATCCTACACCAACTTTAGAGGTATTGGCAATGCGAAATTATTCAGTTACGGCCGAGTGCCGATTGAGATGAAATCGATTGAAATCGAATTGAGATTATTAACGTTTTTATAATTGCAGACGACGTATTGCCGGTGCCTCTACTATTGGGACGGGATTTTCTGGACGCGTTCGGTGTACGATTAGTGCAAATTGATGGATTCATTCCGCCAAAAAATGAATTACCAAAAACTATTGTTAAACCAACAAATTTGAATAAGTATTTTCCGAATAAAATTGTTAATTGCATTCCGTTTATTGAGCCGAAGTGCTGTTATTTCTGTGCGCATGACTCGACCATTTTTCAGAATCTAACCATTTCCGCTGGGGATGTATTTGGATGCCCGCCTAGTGAGTGTTTAAGAGACCAATCAAAGACGCCAGAATGGGCGTGCGAGTTATCGGTTGAGAGGGGTGTGAGTCTGCCGAACGATGTGGTGCCTGAGATTTTTGCAATTGATTTTGATGGCGAGTCAGGTGGTATTGATATTGATGAGCGATTGGGTGACCAACAGCGAGCCGGTTGCAAATCTGATTAGCGAAAACTATTTGAATTGGGCTGACATTCCGGAGATCGAGCATAATTTTGAGATGCAAATTAAATTGACTTCCAACGTACCGTTCCATTTTGCCCCCCGCCGTTTGACGGCTTATCATAAGTCTGAGGTACAGAAAATTATTTCCGATTTGTTGTCACAGGGTGTCATCCGGCCTTGTGACTCGCAGTACGCATCGCCAATTGTTTTGGTTAAGAAAAAGGACGGAACGACACGTATGTGTGTGGATTTTCGTGCATTAAACACAATCACTACATGTGATAATTATCCATTGCCTCTAATCGAGGACTGTCTTGAGTATTTGGAGGGCAAGCGATACTTTTCTGTTCTTAATCTCAAAAATGGGTTTCACCAGGTGAAGGTGGCCCCTGGTTCGATTGTTTATACCTCATTTGTTACGCCGATGGGGCAATACGAATACGTGCGGATGCCATTTGGCCTGAATCGCCGTGTTTCAGCGATTCATTGTGAAGGTGTTGCGACCATTGATCGATGATGGTAGTGTGATCGTTTACATTGATGACATATTGATAGCGACAGCCGATATGAAATCGCATTTGGATATCTTGAAAAGGGTGCTGTGTTTGCTGAGTGCGTATCGTTTGCGATTGAATCTTAAGAAGTGTCAGTTCTGCTACGCAGAAATAGAATATCTGGGATATTTGGTAGATGCGCGAGGCATACGGCCGAGCCATCGACATGTTGAGAACATTAGGTCCTATCCGCTTCCGAGAAATGCGAAGGAGGTCCAATCGTGTTTGGGACTCTTCTCGTATTTTCGCCGTTTCGTTCCGAACTTTTCAAGAATTCCCAAACCATTAATGGATCTGGTAAAAAAGGAATGCCCGTTTCAGATGACGGAAGAGCGAGTGGCTGCCTTCAACGAGTTGCGCGGTAAATTGACTTTGGCTCCAGTATTGGCTATATATAGTTCAAAGCGAGAAATCGAATTGCATTGTGACGCAAGCTCGCATGGTTTCGGTGCTGTGCTGATGCAACGCCAAGACGATGGTAAGCTACATCCGGTAGCCTAATACTCCAGACGGAGTTCCGAGGTGGAATCGAAGTTACACAGTTTTGTGCTGGAGACATTGGCCATCATTTATTCGTTGCGACGTTTCCACGTGTATTTGCACGGACTACCTTTCCGTATAGTCACCGATTGTAATAGGTTGTACCACATGTAATGTCTGATTTTCACTTCGTTCTCAATAAGAAGGCTCTCGAGTGAACATCTGTACCACGAAGTGAAAAATTTTTTTTTATAAGATAAGATAGTATGTGCGTTTGATGTGTGGGACTTTAAGGGTTCGTTGTAGGCACAGTTATTTTTTTTCTAGGAATTGTTTATCATGCTGTCGACAGCTCAAATTCGGATTTCCTTCCTTTATTAATTTTATCTGGGACATAATGCGTGTCTGGCAGCCAAAAACATTAATGACGCATTTCAGAATGTAGCGGTAAACGAACGCAGCATTCGACGTTGGTTTGGTAAGTTCCGTTCGGGAGATATTAGCCTCGAAAATGAACCACGTGGAAACGGTACTTGACAACAATGTTTTAAAAGCAACGGTAAATGAAGACCTAACGAAAACTGTGCGGGACATTGCGCAGAACATGGGAGTATCCCCCATGACAATAAGTCGACACCTATCTCAAATAGGAAAGGTAAAAAAAACTCGACAAGTGCGTACCTTATGAACTGAACGAGTCACAAAACTAGCCGCTTCGAAATCTGTGCATCGCAGAGATTTAGGCACCAAAATGAACCGTTTTTGAACCGTATAATTACGTGTAATGAAAAGTGGATTTTGTATGACAACCGTAAAAGATCTGGACTGTGGTTGGAAGCAGACTAAAACCCAAAATACACCCCCAAACTCGGTCTTCACCCAGAAAAGGTTATGGTGACAGTCTGGTGGTAATTGAAAGGACCAATCCACTTTTCATTTCTTCAACCAGGGGAAACGATAGATGCAGTGAAATATTGTGAGGAAATCGACATAGTGCATGCGAAATTGGGTAAAAAGCAGCCTACGTTAGCAAACAGGCATGGTCAAATCCTCTTGCATGACAATGCTAGACCCCATACTTCACGCCTAACGGTGCAAAACTCCTACAGTCGGGATTTGAAATTCTTCCGCATCCACCGTACTCTCCTGATATCTCTCCAACGAATTATCACCTTTTCCGCAGTCTGGAGTCATTTTGTCGGCAGAAGGTATTCCGAAACCGAGCAGAGGTCAAAAAAGCATTTGAAGACTTTATAGCGTCCAAAAATCAAGCCTTTTATAAAAAAGAAATAATTGACCTTGAATCACAGTGGAAGAAAGTAAAAGATGCTAACAGTTCATATTTTGATTGAATAAAAATTTATAAAAAATAAATATTGGCTTTTACATTTTTACCACAAAATTGGACATTTCATGTGGTACAACCTAATAATTCGCTGGTGATGACATTGAACAAAAAGGATCCGAACCCACAAGTTGCGCGCTGGGTTATGGAGTTCCGGGGCTACAATTGCGAAATTGTGCATCGAAGTGGTGTAAATATGGGACACGTAGATGCTTTGAGCCGATTCCATCCGGTGGCATTTATCGATTGCGATAACACTGATGTCGATACGAAGTTGCAGATAACGCAAAACCGAGACCAGAACATTGTCAAGATACGGGAGAGATTGGAAAATGGGGACTGTGAGCCATTCGAATTGCATAACGGCTTGGTGTATCGCCGAAGTGATTCCGATCAATTGCTGTTGTACGTTTCGCAGGAGATGGAAGAGAACGTGATCCGATACACGCATGAGAGTATTGCTCATGGTGGCATCATAAAGTGTGTTGATCAATTGAAATTGCGATATTGGTTCCCATCGATAAAATCGAAGGTAGAACGGTTCGTAAGAAATTGCCTAAAGTGATTGCAATTTACATGGCATTCCGAAGGCACCGATTCCATTGGATACGGTTCATATTGACCATTACGGGCCATTACCGTCAGTGAATTCCAAGCGAAAGCACATACTGGCCGTCACAGACGGATTCACCAAGCATGTGAAACTATACCCAGTGGTATCTACGGGGACGAATGAGGTGTGCGCGTCGCTGCAGAAATACTTTGAGTACTACGGCCGCCCGCGGCGAATTGTTAGTGATCGAGGACGATGTTTCACATCCGAAGATTTCCGGGACTTTACGTCCACATTGAATATTCAGCACATATTGGTGGCAACTGCATCGCCACAGGCGAATGGCCAGGTAGAACGCGTCAACCGGGTGTTGACGTCGATGTTGTCGAAAACTACAGAACCGGTTCAACACGCCTATTGGGTAAAAATGTTAAGACGGGTGGAATTTGCGATAAACAATTCGGTGCATCAGACTACCAAGTGCATTCCGAGTGAGTTGCTTTTCGGTGTCCGACAACGGGGAGAAGATGTTGACTGGTTGGGCGAGTACTGCGATGAACGATCGGTGGGGCACAGTGAGCGGAATCTGGAACAGCTGCGGGCAAAGGCGGCGACCGCTATAGCGAGGTCCCAGGAACAGAGCAAAAAACGGCATTTGGCAAAACATCGGCCGGCAAAAGTGTTCAAAGAGGGTGAATTTGTCTTCATTAAAAATTTTGATACCACCATAGGCAAGAATAAAAAGTTAATTCCGAAGTTCAAGGGCCCATACGTGGTGCATAAAGCGCTTCCGAACGATCGATATGTGATACGCGATATTGACAATTATCAGGTGACACAGATGCCATACGACGGCATAATTGAATAGGCGCATATGCGTCGCTGGGCGGTGCATCTGGGTACGGGTCTATCGGTTGATGGCGATGTTAATAAGCAGCGCTTCCCATGTCATGATGATGAAATTGATTTAAACTTTGATGTGTAATCAGTAAAGTAAATGTGGCGATCTGATTAGATTTTGAATTATGTTCTGTTATTCCGTTTATGATCGAGACGATCATGTTTATCAGATTGGCCGAGCTGTTATGTCCGAATTCCGTAACGTACGAGGCATTGTGAAATTGATTTGAAATGCGTGTAATGCCGCTATCATTCAAGAGGTGGCGTGCAGATCTTGCGGTGCATAGTGGCATTACACGCACACATACGGACCGATGGTTATTGGATTCGTGACGTTTTGCATCCAATTCAAAAGGAGACACAAGAGTGTAAAGTCGCAATTTTAATTATTTTGTGTAAATCGATAAACTGTTGTGAAATTGTGTCAATATAGATATACAAAAAGAAACAATATACCACTTTAACAAATTTTTATTTGTTTTTCTTCAAAATTGGATATAGGCCTCCCCCAAGAGTTTCCACGACGCTTTATTCTTGGCTAGTCTTTTCCATGTGTTGTCGAGTTTGCAGATGTCATCTCTCCACCGTTTGGGTTGTCTTCCAAGTCTTCTTGTTCCGCTTCTAGGTATCCATTGCGTAGTCTTTAAGGTCAAACGATTATCTTTAGTTCTAGCTAGATGCCCCGCCCAGTTCCATTTTTGCTGTTTTGCTATATCTCTGCCATCTGAGAAGTTTGTTATATTTCTTAAAGCTTCGTTTCGTATTCTTTGCCTTCTTGATATTTTTAGAACGGTCCTTTCTATTGCTCTCTGCGTTACTGCCAGTTTTTGAGCCCACTTGACTGACATGCTCCAGGTTTGGGATCCATAAGTCATGACGGGTAATATTATCGCGTCAAATAAGTATTTTCTGGAGTTTGGACTAAGTTGTGAGTCGAAGATATGTTTTTGTTTCCAAAACTGCTTCCAGCTATTTGATATTCTTCGGTGTATTTCTTTTTCTTCCTTATTTGTAAGTGAAACAAGTTGACCTGGGTAGACGTAATCATCAACGTATTCTATTTTGTTGTTGTTGATAATAATATCTTTCTGCTCTCCTTTGCACATTAGTTTAGTTTTTTTCTGCGTTCATGACTAGACCTGCATCGGTACAGCTTTCCTCTAAATTATTAATCATTTTCTTCAGGTCTTCTGTGGATGTTGCGATGAGGACGATATCATCTGCGAATCTCAAGTTGTTAAGATATTCTCCATCAATTCTAAGTCCCAATGTATCCCAGTTAATAGAGCGGAAAATTTCTTCTAGCACTGCAGAAAAGAATGCAGGTGAGAGAGGGTCCCCTTGTCTTACCCCCCGGTTTAGATTAAATGGTCTCTCTTTGCTTTCTAATGAAATTGGGGACGTTCCGTTTGTGTATAGGTTTTTGAGTGTTCTAACGATTTTGTTTGGTATACCTTGAGATTTTAGTGATTTCCAGATGAATACATGTTCCACTGTATCGAATGCCTTTGTAAAGTCAATGAAAGCCAAGCTTAGGTCTTGTTGATACTCGTTACATTTCTCTATTATTTGATTGACTGTATGCAGGTGGTCTGTAGTCCTGTAGCCTTGGCGAAAACCAGCTTGTTCTCTTGGTTGTTGTTCGTCCAGGTTTCTTCGAATTCTCCGGAAAATGGTTTATATCAGCAACCAAATCAAGATTATTATTTGAACTGTAGGTAATGCCAAGATCGTCTGCAAAATCAGTAACTTTTCCTACAAATGGTTGATCGAGTGCTTATTTCTAAACCCAAACTGGTGGGTGGGAATAAGACTTCTTTGCTCTTTTATTTCCGCCTAGCCTTTTAAAAGCAGTTTCTCGAAAAGTTTTGACAATACTGGCAAAAGTTATATTGGCCTGTATGAGGTGACTTCTGATAAAGGCTTATTTTATTTAGGTATACCAATAATTTCTGCTATCTTCCAGTGATGTGGAACATATTTTTGTATAAAACAGGCATTCATTATAAGCTTGAGTTCTAACAGTGCTATGTAGGGTAGTTCTTTCAGGATTTGGGCAGTTAAGATCATAGCCTGGTGATTTACAAATACAAATGCTTACCATGCCTATTAACAAAATAGCTTATAACAGGAAATCCTCTTTGAGCAAATAATTGGAAAGCTATTTCCAAAGAATTTTCTGGAAAGCAAATGGTGTTAACACGTTCTCACAGTCCCATGTATTATATATGATACTAAGAGCGTGAAAATTTCTTGTTGTCCAGCGCCTGATTTAACACGTTGAGCGCCACATGAGACCAATGTGGCTTCACACATTACACACATTACATATACATCCAGAAGAGCATGTGTATGCCCGTGACCTGCGGCGGTCATTCAGCATTTACTCCACAACTGAAGAGCGCTTAAGACCAATATCTCACCGCAAAATAATAACTGTAAAATGTGGTCAAGAACGTAAAATTCAAAATTTTGAATATCGATTCCTGCTTATATAAGCTATAATTGACAAGTTCCCGCAAAAAAACAAAGTTCGGCCTGTGAGACCCAGTTTCTCCGATTGCATGGTGGCACTCAACGTGTTAAAAGGCAAATATTAAATTGAACGTATGGCACTGACTTAAGAAAATCGGCCTGAGTGTATAAATGCTTGTGATTTAACTTTTATTTTGTATTTAAAACTTTTTTTTTTCGATTTGTAGATTTTTGTTTAAAGCACAGCTGGGCGTATGGTTGAGTTTAAACACTCTTGTCTGGGGACTTTGAACGTGTTTTAACAAGAAATGGCATCTGAAACTCGGTATATCAAAATTTAAATTTTGTTCTTGATTTTACAACTCTTTGTATAATCATTTGAACTTTTTTATTAAATTTACGAATTTTATACGATTAATGCTCAACTGGAATTGAAATTTTTTCTATGCATATTATTGACAAATTTTGCATAATTTTAAATGCAAAGTGCAAAGCTTATTTGATTGGTGAAGCCAAATGAAAGAATTCTTTGTAAACTAACAAAACTTTGCACCTTTCAAAAAAAAATGTATCACTTTTCAAATTTGTGTTTGGTGAAACTGAAAATCTATAATACTTTTAAATTCTATAACCATCACTTAATGCAGCCCTACATTAGCTTAGTCAAAGTCTTGATTGCGATATAGAGACGTTTTGCAGATGCCTTTCCAATGCAAGTTCCTGTTTGTTCCGCTATTATTTTTATTACGCGGTTAATTTTGATTACGCTAAGTCAAAGGGTTTGGTCTTTTGTAGACGGCGCAATACATTTCTTTCGCCCAGAAGTTGTAGGAATATTAATAAAGTCAGTTGAATTCAATAGTGAATTCACAAAAAATCAATTGAATTCAGTGAATTCAACAGAAATAATTTGAATTCATTTGAGTTCAAGGACTTCACTTAAACATTA
Source organism: Criorhina ranunculi (assembly GCA_951813785.1). Lineage (NCBI taxonomy): Eukaryota > Metazoa > Arthropoda > Insecta > Diptera > Syrphidae > Criorhina > Criorhina ranunculi. Next base: position 55,986,491 of record OX638381.1, on the reverse strand, counting down.
TTTCCTTCTGCAGCCATTTAAATACATTAGAGGTAAAAAAAATCGCAACCGAGATTTCCGCGAATCAAATGAATTCAAATTATTTCTGTTGAATTCACTGAATTCAATTGATTTTTCGTGAATTCACTACTGAATTCAACTGACTTTATGTGAATTCATTACTGAATTCAAATTATTTCTGTTGCATTCACTGAATTCAACTAATTTTATGTGAATTCACTACTGAATTCAAATATTTTTTGTTGGATTCACTGAATTCAACTAATTTTACTACTGAATTCAACGAAATATTTGAATTCACTGCTGACTTCAACTCACTTCAAGTGAATTCAATTGAATTCAAAAATGATTTCAATTCAGGAATGCTAAAAATTGAATGCATGAATCACTGACTTCAAAAGAATGGTGATTTAAGTTCTTTTAAATCCCATTCTTTTTTGAATTTGATGGCAGCAATCAAAAGTTTGAATTCTTTTTGTTGAATTCAGTGAATGTATTCCCAAAAGAATGCATTCTTTTACAACTCTGGTAGCTGATCACACTGATCGTGTAGTCAGATTGGGATAAGGGTTGTTTACATTTTTTATGCACATCTTTTTAAAGGCGGGATGACTTGAATTGTTATTGATGTTGGATACTATGGAACGAACTCAACTATCGATAAAAAGTAACAAGATGATTTCAACTATCGAATAGTTTCATTCGTTCATTCATTTATATCAATTACAACCAAATAAACATTTTAATTTGGTGATTAAAATGTACGTTATATTTTACTCAATAACAGCAAAAGTAATAAATAACTATACGAATAAGAAAACAAACAGTTAATAACTAAAACAGCAGAAAAAAATCGTTAAAACAAGTAAAGACTGAAATTTCAAAATAATAATTTTCAATATTTTAAACAAAAATTGCTCAGCTATAGGAACTATTAAATAAAATTATTTGAATGAACGATTTATTCGAATAATTCGTTCATATGAACTATCGAATGACAATATCAAAGTCAAAGCCTATTCGAATGAACGAATAATTCGTTCATATGAACCACCGTGAACCGGGGTTACATTGCACAGATTTTTTGAGTTTTTCCAAAAATCGTTGAATTATTCATAAAAAATAGGAAAATATTTTGATTGTTTTATAGAGATCTTCTACGTAGGGCATTAAGGAACGTATCTATGTTGGAACACTTATCTTAAAACGGAACTTAAATAAACTTTTACTTTGTTGAAAAGCGGCGCAAAGTTGTCCAAAGGAGGGGGTTACTTTGCTCCGTTCGAAATTTTCTATCATTGTGCTTGTATTTTAGGAGCTAGAGCAAAGATATTCATTCGCCTTATTAACATTACATTAAATATCATTTCTGCGAAAAAATAAATTAAAAACAAATCATATTTTTTTTATAATACAAAAATCAAAACTGCTTTTATTGTTCTTCGAAAAAATACAAACTTTTAAGCATTAAAGTAAAGAAAATAAGAGTTTTTATCAGGTTATTTAGAAGTGCTAAATAACAAAACAGAACGTATTCAAATTCATAAAAAAAAAAAAAAACTTATTAAAAAAGTAGGTAACATTTAGTCAAATAAAGATTTAAGCTCTGGGACAGAGAATGTACCTCTTTTAAAATTGGTTTGCTCCGGTGCAAAGTTGCCCCAAAATGACGAAAAATTGGGTGGTTTCACAAAAAATAATTTTATAAATATACTTTAAGGTGTTGTGCCCAACACTGCACCCATTAGAGACCACACGTGAGACACATGACATAACACACAAATAGGCCACAAGTGCCATTCAAGTGTTACGTTCTCAATAACATGTGTTACGTATTCTTGTGACCGCTTGACACACAAGCGAATACAAGAATACAGGTCAAATGCAACACTGCGGCGTCAAATGACAACAGCACATGTTACGTATTCTTGCCCACTTGAGCAAAGGCAAGAATACTCATACTGCACAACCGACCCGATTAACCGAGGGCGTCCGATTACGAGGTTGACCTGGAAGAGGAAGTACGATCGGAGGTTACAAGTGCATGCATAACGAACGATCGGGCAGTCTGTTTTGAACCAAACGAAAAGCAAGTCTTTAACTCACCAACCAACCCCGATCTTTCGCGTTCCGATCTCCAATTCATAACATTGGATCTCCAAACATAACATTGGTGGCAGCGGTGGGATGTTAAGGTAAAGCATCTGCCTTAACTCCCGAATTCAATCTCTCAATCTCTATATCGAAGTATTAGTGAAAAAAAAAAAAGGAAAACATTAGTGCAAAAAAAAAAAAGGGAACGACGTAAGTGCAAAATAAAAAAAAAAGAAGAGATTTCCAGTGAAAGACACAAAAAAAATATAATAAAAAAAAAAAAAAGTGAAACAAGTGAAAATCCAAAACCCCACAGAGGACATCCAATTCCTGTGGTCGAAGGAGAGAAGGAAGGAAGAAACTGCCACGCCGAGGCAGAACACCATCAACAGCATCAGCATCAGCAGCATCAAGAGCATCAAGAGCATCAACAGCATCAGCATCAACAGCATCGGCATCAGCAGCATCAAGAGCATCAACACCATCAGCATCAGCAGTACCTTCAACAAGATCTTCAAGACCAACAACATCAATGAAACACCCGTAAGCAAAAAAAATAAAAAACTTATATTAGGATGTAGTAATAAGCAACCTTTTTTTTTATTATTTTTATTAAACATTAAATAAAAGTGTTAATCGCAATATATACTCAGTGTAACAGTTATCACCCAAAATTACCTTGTCCTCCAAAATTTTCATTGGTACATTATTGGTAACATAACATAACAAGTGCGAATTTCTGCCAAGTCACGTTCCGTTGATATACGTATGTCAGGCTTTAACGTTAATATATCATTAAGAAACGGCAAAAAGGTAAAAAGAACAATAGAGGAATCTTCTACGTCTCAGGCAACGCCCGAAACCACAACTTCAGAGCCAATGCCAGTGGGACATTCTCCAAATAAACAGCCACCCGAGCTCAGTGACAAGGATACGCTCCCGAATAAACCAAGTAAACATTCATCTAAAATCGAAAACAAGCATTCACCCGATCTCAGTCACGAACCAGACCCGCAAATCCCTTCGTGTAGCAACTACACACGCTTAAACAACACACACAATCACCACAGCCAGTCCAATATGACATTCAATTCTTCGCAAGCCATAAAACTCATTCCCGAGTTTGATGGTTCTGCCCGAAACCTGGATAGGTTTATTCAACTGATTGACCTCCAAGCACGGAAGGCCACTACTGGGTCCGATAAAGCCGAACTTGTCGACATAGTAAAGACAAAATTAACCGGCCGGGCATATAACGTTATTATAAAATATAACGACTATGATGACTGGACCGAGTTGAAAGACGCACTCATTAAAAGTTTCAGGAAAACCCGATCCGTACAAGTGATACAGACCGAAGTTTTCCAGTTTAGGCAAAATTATAACGAGACTGTGAGTTCGTTCTCAAAAAGAGCCAACGCTCTCTTTGACGAATTGAACAATGCAAACGCCATTAGTAAAGATGAGGTTGCAAACAAAGCGATACGCGCCCTTAATAGTGATATGATCCTGAGTAGTTTTTGTAACGGATTGAAACCACAGCTAAAAACTTTAGTTAAGAGCGCAAGGTGTAGGAATTTGGACGAGGCTGTCGACATAGCAATGGAAGAAGAAAAACTTCTGGACACTGCTAGGTTTAGTGCAAACAAATATTGTCACAACTGCAAGACAAAAACACACAACACCAGTGAGTGTCGCAGACAACAAGACAACAGAACAACTTCAACCCTAACGTCACGAGGTTCACAAATTTCACGAACCAAAGAACCGGCCCCAATAATAACCAACAATTTCCCAACAGGACACACATTAACATTGTACAAAGCCCCAATTCCTGCAGATACTGCAAAAAGCCAGGGCACACAATAGATGAGTGCAGGAAAAGAGCCTTTAATAAAAGCCGAAATTCGGGTAGCGAACATAATTTCAGTCAGGGAAACTCCTCGCGACCTGGCACGTCCAGCACGCGGAGTCAGGTAAAGAACGTAAATCACAGTGCGTAAAGAAACAACAAGAAAGTTACGAAAGCTCAGACAATGAGAACAGATACACAAACCCATTTAGAAATCGAAAAACTAACTCTCTGAATCAAAACTATGTAGAAAATATTGATCAGAACACAACAACATCGGTTCCAATACCTAAATCACTAAATCAAGCCAGAATCTCTCAAAATCTCAGAACCTCCCAGAATGCCAAAACATCTAAATCACTAAATCAAGCCAGAACCTGTCAAAATCTCAGAACCTCCCAGAATGCCAAAACATCTCAAAATCCCAGAACCTCTCAGAACGTCAAAACAACTCAAAATCTCAGAATTCTAAGTATGGAAGCGTCAAATCAAAAGGCAAACGAAAAACAAGCTGGAAGCTCTAACTCGACCGAGAAAAACTCTAAACAAATCCTAACACATCATAAATCTATCGCCAATTTCAGCTCTGTTAATAGAACTTCAAACTTCGAAAGCCAAATCAAAATATTTTCAAAAGGAGATCGAATAAGCGGACTCTATCAGGAGGAAACTTCTCAAAATCAGAAATCGCATTCACTGTCTCAAAATTCTAATTCTTCTAATTCAAAATGCGATTCCGAGCAAGAGAAAACTCCTAGACAAAAATTGCAATCACTGTCCCCAACTTCTAAATCTATTAGCTCGAAAATACATTGCAAATTACCAAATCGAAAGAAATTATTAAAACAAACACAGAATGATATTACAAAACAAAATATACGCTTAAACCAAATTCATACAAAAAATAGAGCAACTCCCCAAATCCAAAATCTTAATAAATTTCTAGAAAGAAGTTTAAGCCCAGAACCAAGTATCGAAACTACCAGAGTCCCAGGGCAAATCGCCAACATCGCATCGGTAGGCAGGGCGTCTACTCTCAAAAGTAAAATTAAAGTCAAATCCATGGATAATACTACCAAACATGATAATTTCAAATACCATTTCAAAGACAAACAATATTCAGTAGATTTCAACAATGTGCGAATATTAACAACACCAGCGAGGACTGAAAATTTGATAATAATGCAGCTCATGAAAGGCAACCCAAATAGAGAAACTTACGAAACCAAGCTATTCCAACCAAAACCACGAAAACTGGTTCAACCTAGTAAATAAAAATTCATGGCTTTATGTCATACCGAAAACCACAAACGTAAAAGTACTTTGCGGCATCACGTCACAAACCCTCAAACTATCCAATAGTGGGGTTTTAACCATAAATCAATACTGCAAAGCAATGACCGAAGAAGTATACTTGCAAGCCTCAAACGAAATTTATGCCAAAATCCCATCCATGTACCGTTTCGAAGATGCATTGCCAACGGAAATCCTAGAGCTCCCAACAAACCTATCCCAAATACCACCCCAAACTGTACACATAGAAGAACTAGATCTAAACAAATACAGCATCAACATACACGATGCATTAACTAGAAATAAAGCTTATTTAAAGATAGATTATAAAAATATAGTCACACCAACATATGTAACGTCTATCATCTCATTAACCATAATCATAATTGTAACAATAATAATTCGAAAATACTGTAAAATAACAATGTCAATAAATAGAGCAATAAGAACGGAACCATCAGATGATGCGAATTCGAGTGGATGATCATTATAACAAAACACTGAAAGAAACTGTATCACATCTCCAAAATCACTAATTGTTAAGAAGAATCAAAACACTCATTCGAATGTTAGCATGTATACAAGTAAAATATGTAATATAACAAAAAAAAAATCAAAATAGGTGTACAATAACACTCAAACTTGTAAAGCGACACGCTAAGAGAAAAAAAATGTTTATAAATTGTAACCCAAACAAAAAAAAAAAAAAAAAACAAAACACAATAATAAATTATACCAACAGACAACGCCCATCGTTCATATGCATTCCTCTGTGCCGAAAGATCTCACTCGTAACCTCGTGCGCCTTTCGTATTTTAAGGGGGGAGGATTGTTGTGCCCAACACTGCACCCATTAGAGACCACACGTGAGACACATGACATAACACACAGAAAGGCCACAAGTGCCATTCAAGTGTTACGTTCTCAATAACATGTGTTACGTATTCTTGTGACCGCTTGACACACAAGCGAATACAAGAATACAGGTCAAATGCAACACTGCGGCGTCAAATGACAACAGCACATGTTACGTATTCTTGCCCACTTGAGCAAAGGCAAGAATACTCATACTGCGCAACCGACCCGATTAACCGAGGGCGTCCGATTACGAGGTTGACCTGGAAGAGGAAGTACGATCGGAGGTTACAAGTGCATGCATAACGAACGATCGGGGCAGTCTGTTTTGAACCAAACGAAAAGCAAGTCTTTAACTCACCAACCAACTCCGATCTTTCGCGTTCCGATCTCCAATTCATAACATTGGATCTCCAAACATAACAAAGGCCAAGAGGGTTAACTTTATATAAAATTTAAAGACAAAATGACATCTTAACTGGTACATAAACACTTACTTTGTATACTTTGAAACACGCAGCTCGACACCTCAAATTTTCCGCTACAAAAAAAAGCACAATCTAATGATTTCTCTTCAAAACACCACGGCTCAATGAAAAATAAACTTAGACACGCAGCTGCACATGATTTTAAATACACATACATTGTGTTATTTTGCAGTTTGATCGGCGCGCAATACTCAACGTGTCTAAACATGAAACAAATATTAAACTCTTTATGACAGTGGCGCAAAGTTACACCCGCTGGCGCAAAGTAACCCCAGTTTACGATATCGAATGAAAATAGTCAAAGCTTATTCGAATGAACGAATAATTCGTTCACATCAAATATCAAGTAGGCTTTGACTTTGATATTTTCATTCGATAGTTCATATGAACAAATAATTCGAATAATTCATATGAACGAATTTATCGTTCATTCGAATAGGCTTTGACTTTGATATTTTCATTCGATAGTTCAAACTACTAAGGGTGGCTCCACACCGGATCAGTCAAAACGTTTTATTTTGACTTATCAAACAACAATACATTGATTCTTATGACCCGACACATCCCAAGGTGAACGAAACAAAAAGCAAAACCGGTGTATTTGCAGCTGGGTTAGTCAAAAAACGTGAAAAAACGTTTTGACTGATCCGGTGTGGAGCCACCTTAAGGGCCCATTTGTTCACTCGAAGTTAAGTAACTCGGGATATAACTCTAGGATTTTTTTTAACAATGACAGCGAATTGGATTTGTTCGTCGTGATATTTTTTTTTAAACCATAGCTTAGTTTTATAACTCGCGTCAATTCCAGATTTCTATAACTCCAACTATTTTCAAGAGTTATACGCTATAACTTGGGATATTTATGATAACTTGTGAATTTTGTTTTATTCACGCAATCATTATTTATCGAAAACACAGATTTCAGCGTTGGGAACAAAGTTAGCCTCGTGTTTAGGAGCGTTATGCCTGAAACAGATGTGCAGCAAAGATGCATGCAGCATCGCATGTGAAACAGACGTGCAGTAAATTGTTGACATTTCCTTGAATAGTTTGCTGTCATCATCAGATGTAACAATTGAATTCCGAAAACAATTTTTTTGCAATGGATATGGAAAGACGTGATAAATAACATAAAATAATTATTTTATTATTAGTTTTTAAATTTTATTTGAAATTTGAGAACTGTGTTTCGTATTTCTTCCTCAGTCCAATTCAAATTGAAAAATGTCTCATACACGAAACGTCAAAACAAAAAAATTGTACCAAATTGTACTATTTTGCTGTTCTACTACTGTAGATTTGCATTAAAATAAGAAATAGAGACAACTTGCGTTGATGCATGGCCGTGCAGCAAACACATGTGTCCTCTTCCATATAAAGCCATGTTCTCTAATTTTGCTGCACGTATTCTGCTGCACATCTGTTTCAGGCATTAGGGATCTAGCAACGAAGAATCGAGCGATGAAGAAAATTGGGTGGAATCTGTGGGATGCCATCAATGCAAAATGTTGCTATGCAATGAATAATAATAGTTTGAAGTGGGACTGGTCGATTTTGTGTGTCGCTTCCGATTGGAAAAGCACACAACAGTAATGGTGTTGGAATTGACCACTGATAATACTTTTGGCCAATAATTGAATGTAATCCAATTTAATCAATCGCTAAAATGGCGTGCGTTGTACAACAACGCATCACGTGCTAAAACAAGTGGCTACAGCGATAGCGGAGAGTTAAGGTCGAATTTTTCGGGATCTCCAAACTTTCTCGAACTAATGGGGTTATCGACTGCATTCATATGCTGAAAATAATCTCAACCGAAAGGAGTGGTTCTCGCAAACGTCCAAACTGTCACCGATGTACACTTGAAAGTATTGAATATTTTGTGTCGTTGGCCTTGTGTGTCACACAACCAATGTGGGGGGTGTATTTGGCCACTTCGTTATTGTCGGTGACTCGGGATACGGCCTAATAAAGCGCCCGTTTCCGCTCTTAGTGAATGGAATGAAGTGCCAACTAAACACTGTGCAAACGATTAATGAATAATAATAGTTTGAAAGACTAAAAACGACGCTTTTATGATCAACATTTCATAACTAACGACCCTGAAATCCCCAGGGTATCGATTTTAAATCCAATCTGACTATAAATATCAAATTCGTCCCCCATCTTGAAGCCGTCATTTTGAATTTTGATGGCAAAAGTGTTAAAATGAATCGTCATTTACGCATGCCAATTTTCAAGTTTATCGGATCTGTGAAAGTAGATAAAAATGGGTTTTCTAAATTTTTTAGCACACATACATACAGATGCTCACTTTAAAAAAACGACAGAAATCAGCAAACCGAAAAAATGAAAATAAAAATATAGTTATATCTTTATTAATAGAAACGCACACTTGTCTTTTCTTTTTCGATTTATTACATTATTCGGTCACTAATTAACACAACTATACATTTAATTCCTCGTGCCCGGTTGACATCCACTTCAAAGAACGACTACAACTCAACGCCTCTAACTTTCGATCTTCATCTTCGCAGAAGATGATGAGCGAGAGCGAACATTTGTGGGCCAAAATGTTGGTTACACTTGCTGTTTGATGATCAAACTGCAAGTGCGACTACTGCAAGTTCTAAACGCATATCGTGTAGGTGGGTGTATGTCATTTTATATGACACCTCCCCCGATTAGTATTTTTGGTCTCCAAAAATGGATTAAACTTAGCTTATTATCTGTTACATGTGTTGGTGAAATACCATATACCAATGTGCGGTTAGAACCATTTTGTAAACTAAATTTTTTTTATTGAACTTAAAATACATTAATAGGGAAATAGCTAGATTAGATTTTTTATAATAATTTGGTAGAAAATAAATTGCAAATTCATGAAGGAAAAAAAAAAAGATAGAGTTCACTTTCAATGATGAACGATTCATTCTTATTATTTTCTTCAGAAATATATTTTATCCTCGTTTTTTATGGTGTAAAATTGTTGTTCTTCTTATTATTTTTCTTCTAATTATAACTTTTTGCTTTATTTCAGATAGTTTTTTATTTATCATTGTTTGTTTAGTTTTAATAATATTACATTTTTGTTTTGAGGCTATCAGAATGTTTATAATTTGTACGCCTCTATTCAAAGTTTCTTTCCTGGACAGAGAATTACCTACCTACCTACCTAGCCCTGAAAGGCTTCGACGACAATCTTCTTTTCCCTAGTTACTAGTTATCTGGTTGTTGCACAACCTTTACTATTTTGATACTTATATTTACGCTTAAATTCTTTTTTGTAATACCTTGTGTTTCTTTTTGTTGATTTGTCCACTACGTAATTGCCTTCTACTGCAAATTTGCTCAATTTCCTGTACTTGGGTTTATTTTTTTACAACCGTTCTATTTTGAACTACAGGTAAAGCTCGAAAATTAGAAAATAAAAGTTTTGGCGAATTATAATTTTCAAATGTTTTCAATTTCCAAGCGCTTTTATATCCACCCATATTCTATCGTCCAAAGTGAATAAATCTCAGTAAAATCAAAAAAAGGAACGAAAAAACGTACATAACTGAGTTGGACACAATGAACTCACTTCACACCTTTACGCTTTCGAAGATACATAATGACAATAAACATATTGAAACATTACACAAATCATACCAAACAAAAACAAGGAACAAAAAAATTTACTTGGACAAAATGCATGCGTAAATGAAACTGGAGATGCTTCGGCTTGAAAATTGGAATATTTTTTTCTTATTTCCAAGCTGTCTACACAAAATAAAATTGTATTCAAATTTCCAAGCAATTCCAATTTCCACGAGTTCTAATTATCGAGCTTTACCTGTATGTCTAAACATTGATTTAGGCTTTTGTTCCTATCCCTATTTTTATAATTTGTCCTAGTTTCTTTATCGTTTTTGAATTTGTCTACTAAAGTTCCAATCTATGGGTTTAAATTTCGTTGTTGAATGTATTGTGTTGTTGTAGATATTTATTATGTAGAACAATTCCTCATCTAGATCCGAATTGTCCTTAGATACATTTCTTATCCGCAGGTGTTCGTTAAGCGTTCCATGAAGTCTTTCGACGTCGACGTTTCCAGTTTTAAGTGCTCCTGTTGTTTTATGGAAGATAATATTGTTGTCGTTCAAAAATTGTTTAACTGCTGAGTGCAATATGCAAGTATCTCCGTCGGATATAATTTGGTTTGGTTTTCCTAGGAATTGGATTCTTTGCTTTATTGCACCCAGAATAGCTATCCAATTTCTATCTTCTAAACTGTGAACTGTCGCATACTTCGAAAATTTGTCGATTGTAGTCAAATACATTTTGTTTCTCTCAGGGAACCAAATGTCCATGTGTAGTACGTCATTAAAGAACTTCGGTGTTTCCGTGATTTGCGTTTGGATTCGAAGTGGACTCCGATCGTGCTTAGCAAGGTTACAAATCTCACAGTTATTGACAAATTTTTGTATTTCAACTTGTAGATTTGGATAGAAATACAGTTTTCTTAGTTCGGCAAACATTTCGTTAATCCCCTTGTGGTTTTTGATATAGTGCTCATTTTCAATAATGATTAACATTTCGTTTTTATCTATAATATTGTGACGGGTGAACACCACCCAGGAAAGAGAGCGACTCACGCACCCGATGGCAACTGACGGCTGACAACATGTTGACAGGTTGACAGATGGGCATGCGGAAAAGAAAAAAAAGGTTAAGATTGCGGTGTGAGTTTAGCGAGGTTAGGTGTTCTCCGTAAGATCAATTTAAATTTTGTACCAGTATTAATTAAAAGAATTTAATAAAGAGATTTTGTAACATTTGGTGTCAGGTGTGGGGTGCTTTAATTCACTAACATGAGTTTTCCACACACAAGTAATAACACAGACATCGCCACTATTCTCCGTGCAGTGCGAGATTTGGGAAGCCGGCTGGAGGATATGTCCATTGCCATAAATCGACGTGTGTCCGTTCTGGAAGGGGCCACCCTCAGTGCGACAGCTTTTGTGGACCAAGTGCTAACAGACAGTGGTATTCACTCAACTGTACTACCCAGCGAAAGCTCCGCGCAACGCAGTGCAACTGCAACGAGCTCGCCGGAATATCCCCGACAACAGGTTGATGGCGATGGAGACGGTCACTCTATTGAACAGCCGCCACAGTCACCGCCCGTTATATCAAATACATCGAACCCATTGCTGAGCGCTAACAGTGCTCCACGGCGTCCAATCATTCATCTGATGGAATTTGATGGCAAATCTTCATGGGAGGATTACGAGACACATCTTTCTATGGTGGCTCGAGCAAACGATTGGACGTCGGTTGAGTCAGCCACCTTTTTAGCCGCTAGCCTCCGGGGAGCAGCCTTGGCACACATAGGAGCACTAGAGAACGATACTTTGGTCAACTATTCTACTCTGATAGGAGCACTTCGCCGACGTTTTGGTTCTGCTATGCTATCTGGAAACGCATACGGTCTTTTTCGCTCCAGAATGCAAAAACACGGCGAAAAACTGGTTGAATTTGCGAACGACGTGCAGCGATTGGCACGTTTAGCGTACCCCCGCTGGAAGAGCGATATTCTCGACAATTTATGTATCCAACAATTCCTAGACGGGATAGCTGATGCAGACGTTCAGTGCCGAGTACGGGAGCGGGAACCAGCAACTCTTAATGATGCCCTCGAGATCGCGTTGAAGATGGAATCCAGTCGGATGGCTACTAAAGCCGCAAGACGTGCTGCAAACATTTCATTGGTACAAGTGGAAGATCCAGAATTTTCGGGAAATGGAAATCCGTCAGTCTAAAAGGGCCGATGCTGACGGAAAATTCATGTTTGGCCCTTAATGTTCAAAACCGCTCGGTCGACAATAACTGTTCCCACGAACCAATTCCCTGTGCCAATCCCACTCGTTACTCTGGTACTGTCAAATGGTACCACCCAGCGAAGAAATATGGTTTTATCGACTGTCCGCAGCTGGAGAAAAAATTGTATTTCCACGCACGTAAAATTAAAACAGTCGCCTCAGGAACGCCGGATATTCAGGTGGGTGAAACACTTGAATTTGAAGTAGTCACTGCCTTTCCACATTTTCAGGCTATTAACATCAGCAACTCGAACGGCCGAAAAGTCGCTATCCAGCAGAAAAGGAAACCATCGCAAAGTTCTTCATACCACGGCAATTCTTTAAACTCGAACATGCTGGCTCGGAGGGACGTGAGCCAGCAACTAACGTAGTCCCAATTATCAATTCGGTCGGGTTGGGCCGCAACGTCTGTTATGTACGGGGAACTATAGCATCTTCAAAATGCAACCTTATTGTGGATACTGGCGCTACTCATACGGTTATCCATCCAAGGGTTCTCTCCCCTGTCCTGCGGTCTCAACTAAAACCATCATCTGCATTTATTAAAGGGGTCTCAGGTCACCTAACGCCCGTTCAAGGAACAGTCAAGATCGAGATCACCATAAAAACTTTGACCGTCACCATGACTGTGATCGTCGCCGACATACATCAGGATTGTATCCTTGGGATGGACTTCTTTGCATTCCATCAGTGCCAAATAGACTTCGAGTCTAAAGTTCTTCGAGTGCAGGACAAGGCTTTCCCTTTACACGGTGTCCCCACTAACGACAGTCACATACCTTGTGAAACACAGTGGTCTGAGCTACTTTTTACCACATTTGAACCCAGGGATTTGAGTACGTGCTGTTCACCACAATTGTCCGAAGAACAGAAAGAGAAGGCTAATAAGTTCCTCATCCAATTCCGATCCATCTTTGCCTTACATCCTAACGAGCTGGGGCGCACCAGGGTCTTGAAACACCATATCGACACGGGAAGTTCCTCTCCAATCAAGCAGCCTGCCAGACGTCTCCCCTGGTCCAAGCGAGATCTAGTAGCATCGTTGATTGCTGATATGGCCCAACAAGGGATAATTCGTCGGTCTAACAGTCCTTGGTCAACGCCAGTCGTCTTAGTCAAGAAGAAGGACGGTACGCCTCGCTTCTGTGTAGACTACCGCCGGCTCAACGAGCACACGAAAAAGGACTCCTAGCCATTACCAAGGATCGACTCGCTAATTGATGCACTGGCTGGAGCAAAATGGTTCGCCACCCTGGACCTAAAATCTGGCTATTGGCAAGTGGAATTAGACGAATCATCTAGAGAGAAAACGGCGTTCAGCACAGGACAGGGCCTCTGGGAGTTCAACGTTATGCCGTTTGGTTTATGTAATGCCCCTGCGACCTGTCAGCGGCTTATGGAGAAAGTTCTGGAGGGTCTCACATGCCTGGTATACATGGACGATTTGGTGGTCCATGGGAAAACCTTCGAGGAACTACTAGCTAACTTGGAACTGGTATGCATGCGTTTGCAGGTCGCGAGTTTAAAAGTGGCCCCGCAGAAGTGCAGTCTCTTCAGTAACGAGGCCTTGTTCTTGGGGTACGTCGTCTCAAGTCATGGCATCACTCCGGATCCTTCCAAAATTGAGGCAGTTTCTACGTGGCCGGTTCCAAAGTGCAAAAAGGAGGTGCAAATATTCTTGGGCTTTGCGGCTTATTATCGTCGGTTTGTGCGGTCCTTTTCCCAAGTAGCTAAACCATTAACGAGGCTCACCGAAAAACATCGTGTGTTTAATTGGGATTCCGCATGCGAGCAGGCCTTCAGCGACCTCAAATCCTGTTTGACGAACTCGCCCCCGTTGACTTTACCTGAGCCGAACGATGAGCTAATCTTAGATACTGACGCCAGTAAATTTGCCTGTGGTGCAGCGCTTTCAAAGAAGGTGAATGGTGAAGAACACCCTATCGAGTTCTACAGCAAGACGTTCTCCAAAGCAGAAATTAATTACTGTGTGACGAGGAAGGAATTACTAGCAGTTTTAAAAGCGGTAAAGCATTTCAAGCCATACTTACTAGGACGTCACTTTACTCTTAGGACTGATCATTCTTCATTGCAATGGCTGCTGAATTTTAAGGAGCCCGAAGGCCAGTTGGCTCGATGGTTTGAACAGCTGGCGGAATACGATTTCACCATTATCCATCGTGCAGGTAAAAGCCATGGTAATGCTGACGGTCTGTCGCGTAGGCCTTGCCTGGAACAGCAATGTGGACATTGTGAGAAAAAGGAAGAGCAAGACAGCATCCAGGTTGCCTTTATCAGCGTGTTGGACGACATGGCAAACCTTCAGGAGGCGGATGAACAACTGCGAACCGTTAAAGATTGGGTAAGACGAAACTCAAGACCCGAACTGAACTCTATTCGACAGACCGACCCTACCTTAAAGTCGTACTGGGCCATTTGGGACACGCTCTGCATTAGGAATAATGTTTTATGCCGGAAACACTTCAAACCAAGCGACGTCGTTTACCAGACCCTCGTCCCGAAGCAACTTCGTCACCAAGTGCTCTCAATGTTCCACGATAGCCCTTCGGGGGGTCATTTTGGCGCAAGTAAGACGTTGAAAAAACTTCAAAAATCCTTCTACTGGATAGGGTGTTCAGAAGATGTGCGTATATGGTGTAAGTGCTGCAAAGTATGCCAGGCTAGGAAAAGTTCGTACCCCAGACGAGTGGCCCCCTTACAACTGTATAACGTGGGCGCTCCATTCGAACGCATTGCGATCGATATCCTGGGTCCACTTCCCCGAACAGATGCGGGAAATCGATACATCCTGTGCTGCATGGACTATTTTTCCAAGTGGCCCGAATGCTTCGCAATCCCGGACCAGACTAGTGAGACTATTGCCGATCGTCTCCTTACCGACGTATTTTCTCGCCACGGTGTCCCGATGCAGATCCACAGCGACCAGGGTCGCAATTTTGAATCAGAGGTGTTTACTAAGACCATGGAGCGACTGGGTATAGAGAAGACAAGAACAACGGCAATGCATCCCCAATCCGATGGTATGGTGGAGCGGTTCAACCGCACTATCCTCGACTACTTGGCCAAATTTTGTGAACACCACCAAAGAAACTGGGACCAGCATCTACCACTGTTGATATTGGCTTACCGAACCGCACTACACGATAGCACAGGCGAAACTCCAGCGATGCTGATCTACGGGCGCGAACTACGTCTTCCGGCTGAAAACCTTCTAGCGCCGAGCAATATGGAGGAAGCTGATCGCAGCGACTTTCTGAAAAGGCTTCGGGACAGAATGACGGAAATGCACAGAGTGGTGCGGCACAGATTGGAGTATGGCAGCCGTAAGATGAAACATCGCTACGATTTGCGGTGTACTAAAGAGGTTTTAAACCCTGGGACGTTAGTTTTGTTGCATAATCCCAGAAGGAAAAAAGGCATTAGTCCCAAGCTACAGTCTGACTGGGAGGGCCCTTATGTGGTTCGGCAGAAGATATCTGATGTGGTCTACCGCATCCAAAAGGGTAGGGCGCAGAGAGTTGTGCATTTTAATCGCTTGAAGAGGTTCCATCAGCTTGACCCGGAATCTCAAGCATAAGAGGGGGGTAATGTGACGGGTGAACACCACCCAGGAAAGAGAGCGACTCACGCACCCGATGGCAACTGACGGCTGACAACATGTTGACAGGTTGACAGATGGGCATGCGGAAAAGAAAAAAAAGGTTAAGATTGCGGTGTGAGTTTGGCGAGGTTAGGTGTTCTCCGTAAGATCAATTTAAATTTTGTACCAGTATTAATTAAAAGAATTTAATAAAGAGATTTTGTAACAATATCTAGAAGTCTAATATTAGATTTAAGTAGTTTTATCTTAGTATTCATAGAAAAGTTTTGCACATAAAGGTCCTGAAACTTAAGAAACAGTGATAGCTCGTCGCAGTATATGCAGATGAGCCCTTTATCAATGAGGAATCTCTTCATAATATTCAATAGGTTGCTGTTATCTTCGCTCAATTGAACATGAATTTGTATCTTTTTGTGTATGATTTTCATAGTTACTTTTTCTTTTGTGCCATAGGACAGGTATATTTGGTTTTTATACAAATTAATAGGCTTTTCAGTAATGTAGATGTGACGTGTTTCATCTTCTAATGCGCTGTGGGCCGTAGCTCCAGTGGAGATAACATCTTTATTATTGCTCCTGGGCCTTGGAACTTCCGAAATAACTTCATCGTTATTATCGTTAGTATTACCAACTACCTCGTTATTAAAAATGTCCGCCAAACTAACTTCCTCGTTAGTGTCTGACACTTTCCTATTTCCTTCCTGTTCTACACACCTACTTAATCCATCGGCCACAAAATTCTCTTTCCCCTTAAGGTACTCGATATCAAAATCATATTCGTTTAGAATTATCTTCCACCGCTGAAGCTTCATATTCGGTTCTTTGATGCCATTTAGCCAAACTAGGGGTTTGTGGTCCGTACGGACAGTGAACCTTCTTCCATACAAATAAGTCCTATAGTATTTAACAGACCACACTATAGCGAGAAGTTCCTTCTCGATTGTTGAATAGTTTCGCTCATGGTTGTTTAAGGTGCGAGAAGCGAAACAAATGGGGTGGTTATTTTGACTTAATACAGCCCCGAGTGCATAATTTGAAGCGTCGGTGGTAAGTAAAAACGGTTTTTTGAAATTAGGACTCTTAAGAATGGGATCAGAAGTTAATAAAGTTTTTAATGTTTTAAACGCCTTAATGTATTGTGGGTCGGACAAATTTATTTTTTCAGATTTTTTTAAATATCTTATCATCGGATACGCAACTTTAGCATAGTCCCTCACAAACTTTCGGTAGTAACCGGTAATTCCTAAAAATTGCTTAATGCCTTTATTCGTTGTTGGTAACTTAATGTTCGTTATTGCTTTTATTTTATTTTGATCAGGATTTATTCCGTTTTGTATTATGATATGCCCTAAAAAGGTAGTAGATACATCTGCAAAGTGACACTTATTTACCTGAACCTTTAAGTTGCACTCTTTTATCTTTGAAAAATTTTCCTCAATGAGTCCAGGTGTTCCTCAATGCTGGTGGAAAATAGAAATCAACTAAACAATTGCTATTCCCATCGAATACAGGTAGTTTATTTATTAGGTCTAAAATTAACTTAAATTGTTCCGCTGCCGGTAAAGCTTCCATGGTGTATATTTGCTGTGTATGTAGGTACTTACTAGTGCTGAGTTCGTCTTTAATTGTTTCCCTTTTTTTTCCGATTCGCTTTGTAGTAGATGTTGTAGTACAGATGTGTTGTTTTCCAGGTACAGTTTATTGGTGTGAACTTCAGTCAGCTTGCTGTGCGGTATTTAAAGCTTAATTCGTCTTCAATTGTTTCGTTTCTAACGTTCCGCCTTGTGGTAGATGTTGTAGTACAGGGGTTTTGAGTTTCGAGGTACAGTTTGTTACGTGAAGTTTAGTCGACTCGCTTTGCGGAAGGGAGCTTTTATCAATGTAGAGCACGTGGCTTGATTTTTTCGAGATGTCGTTACGTTAATCAGCGTGCAAAGCCACGCGTTTTTTTTTTTTTTTTATGCGCGCACCTTTTTTGGAAACTGTACTAACATAAGTATGCTAAGTACGCGACACTTGTTCAGGGGCTTAAATGCACGTGTCTTTTACAAGACTATGTAATGGGGTTTTTCACTCGAATAGTATTAGTTATTTTTATTTGCACGTTTATTTTATAATTTTAAACTTTGATTTATAATAAATCCGAGTGTTTACGTAGTTTCCGACTGCGCCAGTTATATCTTTATTAATAGAAACGCACACTTGTCTTTTCTTATTCGATTTATTACATTATTCGGTCACTAATTAACACAACTATACATTTAATTCCTCGTGCCCGGTTGACATCCACTCCAAAGAACGACTACAACTCAACGCCTCTAACTTTCGATCTTCATCTTCGCAGAAGATGATGAGCGAGAGCGAACATTTGTGGGCCAAAATGTTGGTTACATTTGCTGTTTGATGATCAAACTGCAAGTGCGACTACAGCAAGTTCTAAACGCATATCGTATAGGTGGGTGTATGTCATTTTATATGACAATCTGTTACCCTTGCTACTAAAATTGAAATGACAGTGAAATTAATTAATTTCTCGAGTTATCAAATGTCAAATATCTGACATTTTGCTTAAATAACCCTGGGGTATTTCCATAACTGGAGAAATTATAACTTCCGTGTCGAAATCCGTAACTCGAGATTCGCAATAGTGAACAAACCCAATTTTTAAATTGGCAAATTATATTTCTCAAACTCCCCAGGTTCATAACTTCTATAGTCGACAAAAGTTATTAAACTCGCAAAAGTTGATAATATAACTCTGAGTGAACAAATCGGCCCTTAGTAGTTTGAACTATCGAATGAAAATATTAAAGTCAAAGCCTATTTGAATGAACGATAAATTCGTTCATATTAATTATTCGAATTATTCATTCATATGAACTATCGAATGAAAATATCAAAGTCAAAGCCTATTCGAATGAACGAATAATTCGTTCATATGAACTATCGAATGATCAACTGATTTGACGATTTCGTCCAACGTTGTGTCTCGTCTGGAAATTGCATGTATTGTCTCTGCGTGTGGTCCTGCTGGAGATGAAGCATTTGTTTGCAGCGTCGTTGCAAATGACCGGGCGAGCTGAATTTGTTTCAGCGAATGGATTGCCTCGTTTGCTTCTCGTATCTCCTTGCGTAGCTGAGTGACCAGTTAAGCATTCGTGTTGTGTCCTGAGTTGGACATAATTAGGATTCTTGCACGTCTATACTTCGTAAAATACAGTGAAGAAAATTTGAACTGTTTTTTCCGTACTTGTAAATATTTTGCATCACACTGTATATTTATGTTATTTTGATCACGTCACCAATTGTGGGGATGACAATGCCGCCGTGTGCACTGTCTCACCAACTAAATAAATTATCAACGCGTGATCTGTTTGTAGGTACAACATTTATTTATTTATATCACCACACACTACGACTGTGCCGTCTTGCAACTTGACAGGAATGAATCTTGTTGAGTCCGGTGACAATCGGTATTTATACTAGTAGTAGGTAGAAGCTGCCTGCGCTGCCGTCGAGCCCAACGTCGCTAATGATGTCATAAACGGTTTCGGCGTCATTAGGAATTTCCATATCCTGGCTGTGTTTTCCATTGTGCATCTGACTTTTGTTTTATGTAGGTACCGGATGAGTTAATTATCCTACGGGAAAACTGCTTGCAGCCGCCACAAATTTAAGGTAGCAAATGCCATCTAGTTGTTAGAACTAGAACTAGTTTCCAGATCAAGAAAATTGATCTTGATCAACAGCGAGAAATCTTGTTCTTGTTGAAAGGAGTGTAAACAAATGAACTGTATAGATCGTGGGTGACAATAAAATACGGCAATTAACTCAAAGTAAAAAATGTATTTCATTCGGTATTCAGTCTGTCAATAAAATGCGAAATAAAGTTTTTGTACACGTAGTACGTGTTGGGTAGGACACGTATTTTTAAAGATTTTGTTTGAGGTACTCATTTTGGGAAGTGAAATGGTACAATGTCCCACTTCAATTGAGGTGATTTTGTCACATCAGTATGACTCCCATACGACGACATTTGGATAGCATTGTAAGTGGTGTCACATATGTGAATGAGTGATGAAGAGCTGGGAAAATTTAAATAATTTGGAATTTTGTTAATAAACATACTTACTTCTCAGGCATTAAGCATTTGGGTTTTATTTTAAATACTCGTACATATTAGTGATGTATTTGTATGATAATATTTATAAGAATGTTTGGCGGTAAAGATAAATGTGGTGATAAATAGGGTATGTTATGTTGTAAGGTTTAATTTTCTGTGGGAAAGAGTGCGAACATATTGTAACGTGTTTGCCGGTTCGCAATGATAAAACTTTTTCCTCTTTTCTCTTCTATTTATCTTTATTTACTCTGTTCATAAATCACCGTTTATTCCAACAATTATTAATCTTTAAATTCAACAATTCACAAATCTCTTTTAATTCAAACAACTCAAACAATTAATTCTCTGATAACATCAATCTTTCCAAGTATCACTTTTCTCAAATCTCTATTCAATTGTCTCACTATTAAAATCTCTATCCAAATCACTACCCAGTTGTATCTCTTCTTAAATCCAAATTCGAACTTTACTTCACTGACATCTCAATCGGAATGTGTCTCTGCCGTCGAAGCTCGTCGTATTTATACCCGAGATACGAATCTAGAATCTTCCTTCCTGGCGACGATCTTACCATCTAGTGAGATTTCGATAGTTCTGGAACGTGCCTGAGGTTTGACTAGAAACTTCCCGAAGGTTTTGTAAATTGCTAAATTGACCTAAATTCGGCACTACTCCCCACTAGATGTCGCTGATCGAGGTTCTAAATTCCGACCCATCAACTTAATGTCGCTAATACAGTTGATATAACAATTCCACTAAATGTCGCTAATGCAGTCGATATTACACTGCCCCCCTCCTTATCTTGTTCGTCCCGAACAAGAGCATCTCTCGATCTCCGTTGACTTCTGTGGCGAACATAGTTGATTCGTGTAACCAGTCTTGCGGCAACCTCGGTGACCTCCCTTCTTGTCGATGTGGGTACAGCCTGATACAGCCACTCCAGATCTCCCTTCTGGAATCCCGGCGTTATTGTCCTCGCATCGTACCTGGTCTGCATGCAGTCACTGGCTATTTTGATCTTCACTGAATCGCCTTTGGATTTGTATTCGCTCACCAGGCTATCAAAATCGCAGTCTACGTCATCATTGGAGTCTTCTTTTTTCTAGGTTCTCTGTCTCGAACCACAGTTGCACTCGCTGTTGCTGTCTAGTGCCCTTGTTGCGGAAGTCGCCAGACTTGATGAATGGATATTCATCCCGTTTCTTCTTAAAGCTGGTCTTCTTGGCCTTGCCGGCTTCTTCTTTGTCCTTATCGCGGCTTAGACCAAGACCATGCGTATCGTTGTTGTTTTCATTTTCCGACTCAGAGACATCCCCCTTACTGTCATTCTTGTACTGGGCATCGTCATCGGTACGCCGATCCTTCTTGTCGTACTTCCGATACTTTGGCAGCTTCTGCTGTTTCACCTCTGGCCCTTTGACATTAAGGTCCGGGATGACATCCAGCATGGCATCCCATTCCTTTGCTGTTTTGATCTGCTTCAAAGCGCAGACATCTTCGAACTCTTCTCGTGGTCTCTCGTCTCCCTTGATGACCATGTTCGGATAAATTTTCTTTGACCGCCACCTCTTACTTTGTGCACTGAAATTACCGCTGACCATAATCTTCAGTGCGTTTTTCATTGCCTTCTTCAAGCGCTTGGCAGCACGACGCTTCTTTCTCGACTTAGCTTCTTCTTCATTGCGTCTTCTTTCGTCATTCTGTCCTTTGTCATCCTTCTGCCATCTCTCTTCGTGATTGCGTCCACCAGGAATTGCGTGGTCATCATCTCGTCGATCTCTACCCCATTCTCTGTCACGACCACCACCGGATCCATCTCTGCCTTGGTATCCATTGTCGCGCTTGCTACGCCAATCGTTGTTCCAGCCGCGATTACAATTGTTGCCTTCCCTTTGGTCAAACTTGTGGTTGTTCTGGTATTCACCACTCTGCCGTCCTTCTCTTCCTTGGCTGTCCCATTTTGAGCAATTACCACCATCGCTGCCACGTTCCGTGCGCTCTACAGATATTGAACTTTGGGCCTCTGGTGAACCTCGCCTGCCGTCTGTACACTTTCCTTCGATTTCGAGTTGATCCGAATCCCTTTGCTCCATTTCCTTTCGCTCTTCGCCTTCACTCTCTACTTTCATTTCCCCCTTTTTCTCAACTTGACCATCACTACTCTCATTGATGGGATTACTCGGATGGAACACTTCACTGATCACTTCTTCGGCGGCTTTTCTTTTCACAACAAAGATATCTCCCTTCTTTGCAGAGGCACTACCATTTGTAGGCAATTCATCCTCGGAAACTTCCTCTGTATCAGCTGGTAATTCTGCTCTTGGCGGGACAGGTAGTTCTTCACCGAAAACCTCTTCGGCGTCACTTACTTCTGGCTTTGTAGGCATTGGTAGCTCATCTTCCGATACCATTCCTGTGCTGACCAAAGTTGCATCGCTATTGTTATTCTGTGTTTCTTCCGCTATGGCTGGCTCTGAGGTATTGTCTTCGTCCTCGTCTAATTCGCCATCGCGCTTGGCGCCTGGAGAGTTCTCGAATATTTTGTTCTGCGCGCCAAACTTTGCTTCCAGATAGTTCTCGAACTTTTTGATCCGCTCATCCAACTTGGCGGCCACAGAATTATTCCACTCATCGATTTGTTTGCTCCGCTCGTCAAACTTGGCGTTCAGATAATTATTCCACTCATCGATCTTTTTGTTCCGCTCATCGAACTTGGCGGCCAGAGACTTATTCCATTCGGTGAGCATATCCATTAGTGTGGACATTTCGCTCCGTGTAACTTTGCAAAACATTTCTGTCCGAATTTCAAACACTTTTCAAACCACACCACTGTTCTTTTTGTTCAGAAACTGTTTCTTGAACGTTTTTATCACACCGAAAAAGTTTTATCCCGCTTCTGACACCAAATGTAACGTGTTTGCCGGTTCGCAATGATAAAACTTTTTCCTCTTTTCTCTTCTATTTATCTTTATTTACTCTGTTCATAAATCACCGTTTATTCCAACAATTATTACTCTTTAAATTCAACAATTCACAAATCTCTTAATTCAAACAACTCAAACAATTAATTCTCTGATAACATCAATCTTTCCAAGTATCACTTTTCTCAAATCTCTATTCAATTGTCTCACTATTAAAATCTCTATCCAAATCACTATCCAGTTGTATCTCTTCTTAAATCTCAATTCGAACTTTACTTCACTGACATCTCAATCGGAGTGTGTTTCTGCCGTCGAAGCTCGTCGTATCTATACCCGAGATACGAATCTAGAATCTTCCTTCCTGGCGACGATCTTACCATCTAGTGAGATTTCGATGGTTCTGGAACGTGCCTGAGGTATGTACTAGAAACTTCCTGAAGGTTTTGTAAATTGCTAAATTGACCTAAATTCGGCACTACTCCCCACTAGATGTCGCTGATCGATGTTCTAAATTCCGACCCATCAACTTAATGTCGCTTATACAGTTGATATAACAATTCCACTAAATGTCGCTAATGCAGTCGATATTACAATATGTACATAATGTAGGTACATTAAAAATTGAGAAGTAGTTATCAACATTGGTAGAAAAAAATATATTTGATAAGAAAATTTGGTAAATTATGCTTGGTGCAGAATTAAAAAAAGAAATAAAGCAAACACATATTTATATTTGTTACCTATTACAATTTAAAAATAATATTTCAGATACTTTTTTTCCACTTAGTCTGTTCCTTCTTTCAACCAAAATCTGACCAGACTTTGAAAAAATACGTTCAGATGGAACAGAAGTCGCGAATATGCACAGTCTTTTCTTTACCACTTTGTAAAGTCTGGGATAAGCATCTTTTTTTATCGTGCCACCTTTTCAATGGGTCCCTATTACGTGGCAACAAAGGCTTTTGAAGGTATTTGTCAACTTCTATTATACCGCCATAGGATTTGCATTTTTAATAATTTCGCTTACACCCTTGTCGAAATTGTCCCAAATGCTACGCGTTCTTTTCAGGGGCTATCACTACTGGCTCCTCTTCAAAATTTTGATGCAGAGACCTTATCTGACTGCTTATCAAGGCTTTCACGTTATTGCATGCTCTATCGAAAGAATGATCGTTTACAAAGCCATATCTCTTAAACCTTGGGTCTAGCAGTGTTCTCTCTGCGTAAACATTGTTGTCCTCTACGTTCAAAAATCGTTTAGCCCAGCGATTCTCAACCTGTGGTCCGCGAACCCCCAGGGGTCCTCGGAGCACTTTCAGGGGGTCCGCGACGGCCTTTCAATAAAACATAAAAAATACGTCTTTATTATCATTCCAATATGAAACACAAACAAACGTTGTTCACCAAAATGAAAATTATCTTTTTGTAATTATTTCCTCATAACTTTTCATACCATTTTCCTACCCCTCTCAATAACAAATGCATGAACCAAGTTTCAGTTACAAAAACGATCATCTACCAAACAATTCCACTACCTAAAAAAAGTTTAAAAGAAAACAAAGAAGACACGATAATCGACTGATTCTCCTATTTTTTGTTTGTATGCTGTAGGTATGAAGAGTTTTGTTGTAATGCTTGCTTATACTCTTTTCCTTAAAAAGAGTATCTGCATTTGAATCCGAAATTTGCAGTAGGCGACATTTGAACCGTTATGCGTATTTTCTTTTACAGGCAAATCTCGGAATGTCATTTGTTCTGTCTCGTTCGCATTTAGTGTTTGTTCTTTTAAATATTTAGTCGTCGTATTCCCAGTTGCTTTCCTAAAATATGGAACGCTGGCTATAAAGGAAAATTACTGAAGAAGTTGACCCCAATCCGGGAACATCGACTTCAAAATTCGCTGCTGACAGAAAAACTAAAAAACAACGAAAATATTCCTCTGAATATCTTTCGTTTGGATTCGGGTGTTTAGATGCAAATGGTGAAGAAAAGCCACAGTGTGTTTTGTGCTGCGATGTTTTAAGCAATGAATCGATGAAGCCTGCCAAATTAAAGCGACATTTTGAAACAAAGCACAAGGAATATAAAGATAAACTTCGTGAATTTTTTAACATAAAACTACAGGAGTTACAGAGGAATCAGAAATCTCTAAGGAAAGTCGCTACAGGAAGTAGCAATGAAAATGCTGTATTTGCATCCTACCAAGTGTCCCTGATGATAGGTAAATTTGGAAAATCTAAAATGATGTATTTGTCTTTTACACAGGTAGATTTTTTGTTGACAGGCAAAGCTGGAAAAGCTCATTCTTATCGGTGAGGATTTGATTTTAACGGCAGCAAAGGTATTAGTGGCAACTATGTTGGGTGAGAAAGCAGCACATAATTTAGACATAATTTCTTTATCTAATGATACTGTCAAGAGAAGAATTGTTGATTTGTCCGGCGATCTCAAAATTCAGCTTATAGAAAGAATAAAGCAGAGTTCCTATTTTGCTCTCCAATTGGATGAAACAATGCCAATCTGATGACGTATGTGCGGTACGAATTTAAAGACTGTGTTAATGACGATTTCTTGTTCTGTCTGCCTCTTCCTGACCATACTACTGGAGAAGCCATATTTAATCTCTTAAATGAGTTTATTACATCATGTGAAATATATTGGAAAAAATGTGTAGGCATTTGCACTGATGGTGCAAGAGCAATGTCTGGATGTAAAAGTGCTCTACGTGCTCTTGTTAAAAACGTTGCACTTGAAGCCACGTGGCAACACTGTTGCATACATCGAGAGGCATTGGTGGCAAAACGAATACCAGCAGAATTAAAAATAAAGGGTGGTTAAATTTTAAGGGCCGATGTTGAATGTGAACCACACCTAAACGTCAAGTTTTTTTCTGCATTTCATTTGACATTTCTCAATTTCAGACTAACTCAATTTGAACCATGGAAAGATACACAATCGAGCAACGCGTTAAAGTTATTCAGGCTTATTATGAAAATGGGCGTTCAAATCAAAATGCATATCGTGCACTTCGTGATTTTTTCGGTCAATTTAATCGTCCAAATGTGCGTACAATCGGAAAAATCGTGCAAAAATTTGAACAAACCAGGTCTGTAGGAGATGCACCCACAAGGAGTGACTGTTTGGTGCGGTTTATGGGCTGGCGGCATCATCGGGCCGTATTTTTTCCAAAATGAGGCCGGTCAGGCAGTTACTGTGAATGGTGTTCGCTATCGTGAGATGATAACGAACTTTTTATGGCCCGAATTGGAAGATATGGATGTGGACGATATGTGGTTTCAACAGGACGGTGCCACTTGCCACACAGCTAACGAAACAATGGTTCTTTTGCGGGAGAAATTCAATGGCCGTGTTATCTCACGTCGTGGCGATGTTAATTGGCCGCCACGATCATGCGATTTGACACCGTTGGACTTCTTTCTTTGGGGTTATTTGAAAGAAAAGGTGTACGTCGATAAGCCAGCAACAATTCAAGAGCTAAAGGATGAGATAATTCGGCACATTAACGGCATAGAACCTCAATTATGCCTCAGCGTCATCGAAAATTTGGACCATCGGATGGAGTTGTGCCGCCGAGGTCGCGGCTGGCATTTGGCCGATATTTTGTTCCATACATAATTGCACCATACCAATATTATCATAATAAAAAGAAATGACAATAATTTCCTAAATAATTTGTGTTTTATTCAAAATCAACATCGGCCCTTAAAACTTAACCACCCTTTAGTTCTCGATGAAGTTGTAAAGATAATCAATTTTATAAAATCAAGGCCGCTAAATCACCGAATCTTTAATAAAATATGTTATGATATGGGCAGCATCCACAGTTAGCTATTACTTCATACTGAGGTTCGTTGGCTGTCCCGAAGAAAAATTCTTAGACGCTTTTTCGAGCTATGCGAAGAAATAAGAATGTTTTTCCTTAAAGAAAGTAATTTGTCATTTGAATTGCGCGACCGTTTTAATGATTTTACGTGGTGCGCACAAGTTGCATATTTATGTGATGTTTTTGGCTATTCAAATGAGTTAAACATGGATTTACAAAACTCACAAAAGACAGTTACTGTATTTCAATTTGAAGAAAAAATCGAATCAACGTTTAAAAAAATTGATATGTGGCAAAAACGATTTGAAAAGAAGGATTTTTCAACATTTTCAACACTAACTGAATTCTTAGCAACTACCAACGATATTTTACCAGATCCAATTTTTCAAAGATTTGTCAAACATTTCACTGAACTAAAAAAGAGTTTTCGAGAATACTTTCCAATTCCTGATAACAGCAAATTATGGATTAAAAATACCTTTTCAACTGACTTTAGTGAAATAAGCAGCTTATCAGCTATAGAAGAAAACCAGCTTATTGATATTTCTTGTGATTCAGCTTTACTTGTATTTAAAAACACCGATCTTTATGAATTCTGGGTAAGTGCTAGAAAGCAATATCCTTCTATATCCGAAAGGGCTATTGAAGTGTTAATTCCCTTTTCTTCATCATATTTATGTGAAAAAGCTTTTTCAACACTTGTTTATAC
Organism: Criorhina ranunculi; assembly: GCA_951813785.1. Lineage (NCBI taxonomy): Eukaryota > Metazoa > Arthropoda > Insecta > Diptera > Syrphidae > Criorhina > Criorhina ranunculi. The sequence continues at coordinate 55,958,826 of OX638381.1, read as the reverse complement.
GAAAAATAAATATAGAAATAAATTAGACGTAGAACCAGTGTTGCCAGGTTTTTGCGGAGCAAATTCCCTTTTTTTTGTATGCAAAAACATTTTTCCCCTTTCCTATGCTTCGTTTTCCCCGTTTTTCATTTTCTTACCCTGTCATTTAAAAAGGGGCCTAAATAAAGATGCTCGAGCGGTAAGAAATTGTTAATGTTTCGCAAATTGACATCAAAAATATTTCCAAGAGTATCAATACATTCCTTTTCCATAAAACAGTCAACAATTGTTTTTAGAGTTATTTTAATTTCCTGATAAAACAGAATCTTTACATCTTCCGACTGCATTTGTAGATTTAATTCAGTGAAAAAAGGTATGAAGACATTTAACAAGTCGAGGTAAAGAATTGTAGTGGGTTTCTCAAGCAGTTTGTATATTTTTTTACACTGATTTTTGTTGGCACTGTCCTCTTAAAATGTTCCCATAAAATAAAGGAATAAAGCTTGAAATTGCTCAACAATTCTTTGAACTGCTGAATGAAGTGACAACCATCGCGTCTGAGCTGCATAAAATATCTTATGAGGTTTAAGGTTACAGACATTTTGAAACTCTCTGAAAATATTCTGAAGCTTTGCACTACAATTTGAATGTGAATAAATATCACGACATTGCATTCAGCGCTTCATGTGCTGCAAAATGTGACCGTGACAAGTTTTTTTTTAGTGCGTTTAATTTTCCCCGTTTTCGAAGCTGTTGTCCCCTTTTTCCCTTTTTGATTGAAAAATCCCGAAAAACGGGGAAAATCCCTCCACCTGACATCACTGCGTAGAACCTGATTTAAGAATTCAGTTATGTTCGTTTGATCCAAATATAAATAACTTGGTAGCTAAAAAACAACACCAGCCATCACATTAATTAATTTACTTATGCACTTTCAATAACATTTTAATAAAAGATATTTTTATAAAAACAATATTTTTTTTTTAAATATAACATTTTTACTTGTATCTGGGAATTACGTTGTTTATTTAAAGTTTATACCGAATGTTATAAGTTTTATTGTTGGGAAGCGTCCGTCGACTGATAAATTCGTTGCTGGGGGTCCGCACACGCTCAAAGGTTGAGAAACGTTGGTTTAGCCAATTCGTCTGAAAGACTGCACCATTTTACACACACATTGAGGAAGAGTGTCCCGCTTTAGGAATTCTACACATTGATATTAAAATTACCTCTGATATTGTCACATTTTTTTCAGAGCTCATTTCTTTGGTAACGTCTTTGAAAAATACCAAGGATTCGGAAGCAGTTGTTAAGACTTCTATGTCCTCGTTATTAATATTTTCCATTTCTGGGTAGTCTATAGCTATTGTGGACATCAAACTATTCTTTACCTTTAGGATTCTCTCAAACATATCAAACGTCGAGTTCCAACGTGTGGCAACATCCAGCTTAAGTTTGAGTTCGGTTTCTCCTAATTTTTTTTGCATAGACTTTAACCTCTCAACAATGGACTTCGTTGGACTTTATTTTGACTTGTGTGACCTTTATTTCCTGTAATGCAGTGTGCACAATAAGATTAAGTGTATGTGCAAAGCAGGGAATCTGTTTCCAATTATTTGCTCTTACTGCTGCCTTTATGTTGTTGGCATTATCCGTTGTTACAGCAACAATTTTGCTTGTTATAGCCCAGTCATCACACATCCTTTTTAATTCCCGGCTAAGGTTTTCAGCAGTGTGACGGTCTGAATATTGGTAACACTCTAACATACATGATTTCAGCTCTGTATTCTCATCCAGAAAATGAGCAGTAAGTGCTATATAATTGTCATTTGGTTTAGAGGTCCAAAAGTCGGTCGTAATCGACAAATGGCCGGATTGTTGCAGCAAATTTTGAACTTTTTCTTTTGTCGTACAGTAGTAGTTCGTTAAAAGCACATTTGATAGTGTTTTACGCGAAGGTATTTGATAGCCAGGGTTTAGTTCCCTAATAAATTGTTTAAACTCTTTAGTTTCAACCATATTAAAGGGCAAGTAATTTTTGGCTATTAACTCCACCAAATATTTGTTAAGGTTCTCCGCTTTCCTAGCAGATAGTGGTTTCTGCGAATAATGGAAAATTTGCGAAGCTTTCAGCTTGGAAGAAGAGAGTTGATTGGAGGCACTGACTGGTACATTTGTGGCATTAGTTGCAGAATGCTGAGGCTCAGAAGATGAAGGATGAAGGAACGCGCTGTAGCCCGGGGAGGTTTTTGATTTTCTTATATTTCGAGCAGAGACATGATCCAATATTAAAACATACGAAGGCTTAATATTCGACTTTTATGCACCGGCGCAAACTTCGTTTGATTTTCGTGCTCCGAAATTCTTAAATTTTTTATACCAAAAAGGTGCAAAATTAATTTTACATCGGCGCAAAAAGATTCGAATAGTTTAAGCCAAATAAGTAAAAATTATACGCTACTTCTTAACAACTTTCCTTATTCACTGCCGAAACAAGAACATGCAATCTAACAACAAAGAAATCACAAAAACCACCATAAATTACTACACCTACTTATGTACATATGTACATCAGTAAAACTAAGTTAGCACTCACATAAATATGTGTGTAGCGGTGTATGTGCTATGGCTAATTTGATAAATTAGTTACTTTGCATAATAAAATAATATTATGTATGGCTTATGATTTGAAGTGTGTATAATGCGTAATTCCCCTTAGTTGACTATGCATAATTACCAATTTTTTTCACATTTACCGTAACAACACCATATACCAGCATGTACCTCGACTTTACAACAGTTACACAGGTACATGCACTGCACATACGATATTTGTAACATAACTTGTAAACAAATTAATAATATGTACTCACATAATAAAATATTATACCTAGTTTGCAAATGATCAGAAATGTACATATATCAATATTAACCAACAGGAGACACGACAGATTGATAATTAAATTTTCCGTTTCTATTGATCAACACATCCCAGTCGCACACTGAACTGAATTATCTCGTCGTCGCACTGCAGTGCAAGTGTCCCAACGGAAACGAAAATGTAATAACAGAACACAAATATGACAGTGGCAGTTCATGAGCCAGCGCTCACTTCGTTTACTCGAAAAGCTAAGGTAGGAGTAGAGAACTAGAGAGTATGATAAAAATTTAAGTGGGACAAATATTTTTTTTGAGCTGTTGTGACATTTCTGTAATGATGTATGGGACAATTGTTGTGCATCTTGTATGAGTAACACAACACTAACACGTACGCATGCAAACAATATGAGGGTGTTGTTTGTGTACATCGTACGCCAACAATATGAGGGAATGGTAGCGTTTGTGTACGCTTTAGGTATATTACCTTAGTGTACGGTTTTTTTTTTTCTGATTTAATGACTCTTTCTTGATTCTATCATTAAAGGGCGTCGACACACGCCGGGCTTTTTGCTAGTATTTTATATTGAAGAAGGATTTTTTTTTATATTTCTGTAAATGCTAGTTATAATTCTCTACATTCTATTTTTTTTCAGATAAACCTTGAACCCCAAGGAAAAATTCATATAGTAATTGAATTGAAAAATAACGGTAAGTGTTTACAGGCCTTAATAATATTATTATGTTAAAGAAACGTTTTGAGAAACTCCTTAAATGTAGAATGGTCTTTATTTTGGATAGTAAAAGTTTCTATTTTAACTATCAGTCCGGTTTAAGGTCCAGTAAATCGACAGAAGATGCTATTCTTAATTTGTGTACTCAGTTGTATGCAAGACTTAACAGCAGTAAATCATCTATTTTTTGGTGAGTTCAAAAACGTCAGTTGTTCTACTTAAGTACAATCGCAGAACTCTATTATTGCGTTTCTGAACGTCATCGCTGCAGGTATGCTTTAGTACAATTTCTCGTTCAAAAACGTCAGCTTATTCAATATGTCGGAACGAAAAAAAAAAATATGATCCTTGATATTTAATTTGATTTCGGCTAAAGAAAATGAAAATTGGTTAATAAAAAGGGAAAACCAAAAAAATAAGAAATCAAGTGTTCGCCAGATTTTGATAACATCTAAAAAAGCTTATATGAGAGCCGTTCCCAAAAATGTTGGTTTTGTGAAAACTATTGATAAGTTTCCCGATGATATTTTCAAAAGCCACTTTAGGATGGACAAATCCACTTTCCACGTAAATCATACCTATATTATGTTGAAAATGTGAGCAATACAAATAAGTTTTATTTCTAGTTTGTGGAAAAGGAAATACAAGCTTTCTGGAAGAAACAAAAAACAGGAAGATCAAAAACAAGCGTAAAGTTGGCTTTATACATTACCTTGTGGAAGCTCACTAATGGCTCAAGTTTTAGACAGCTGTCCAATTTGTTTAATGTTTCAAAAGGAACGTCGTTCAGTTGCTTTATACAAGTAGTACAAGTTTTGTTCAAACTAAGGACCAAGTTTATAAAGTGGCCTTTAATTAATCAGGCGCGAAACAATGTTATGGAAGATTTCCAAAACTTGCGCACAAATCCCATTCCTTTAGTTGTAGGATGCGTGGACGGAACGCATATTCCAATCCTTCCTCCGATAATTGACAAGTCCAGCTACTATAACAGAAAAGGATTTAGCTCCAGCAATCTCCAGGTATACATATGTATAGTTGCGCAAATTGTACAAACAAGTTTTGAATTTTTAATATTTATTAGGCGATTTGTGACAGCAAGCAGAAGTTTTTCGACATTTTTTTTTGATTTCCAGGAAGCTGCCATGATGCCAATGTTTGGGAAAGCAGTCCAATAGGACAAAAATTAAGGTCGAACCCAATTGATGTTGTGGGACAAGGCCACATTTTGGGCGATTCCGCTTACCCACTGACAACTTATCTTCTCGTCCCTTACCGAGACAACGGGTTCTTAACTGCTATGGAAAAGACTTTTAATTATTATCATAGCCCGACCAGAGTCGTCATCGAACAGGCGTTTGGCAGATTAAAAGGAAAATTTCGGATTCTTAAGTACGTTGACATGAAAAATTTAAGTTTTTTGAAATACACCGTTGTGGCATGCGTGGTATTGCACAATATAATAATTGAAAATGAAGGTCTTGTAGAAATTTCAAATCAAAACCACAACTATATCAGCACAAGTGACGAGGCAAAGCAAAAAAGAAACAATATCGCCATGCTATTTAGTTCCTAACTGCTCAAATGTTCCAAAAAATCAGTCAAATGCAAACAACCAAGTATTATAATAAACTCTTTATTTAAACAAAACAAAACATTTAATTCAAGTTAATAAAATATATGAGTATGTATATACACATACATACAGCTGAAGAATATAAAGTTACATATTATCAAGGGACGCTTGCAAGCTTTGTATAAGCTCTAGTCTGTTTTTTTCGATTAACATTTTTTCTTTTTCGATGGCCATGAACTCATTGTGGCAGAAGGTTTCTCTTTCTGCTTCTGATTTTAGAAACTCAAGAAGTTCATCTTTCTTTAATACTTTCCCCTTTTTTTTTTGGTGTTTCAAAATCGTCGTCTTCCATCAGTAACTCAGGTTCTTTCTCTTTTTCAAATGATGAAGAAGAGCAAACAAATTCCGCCGGGGGAACAATACTGTGTTTACTACCATACACCTTATCGAGTTCCTCTTAGTATTCCCAAGTTGTAGCTCCTCGTCCAGATTCATTATTTCGTTTTTTTATACGCTTAAACGTTGTCATAGGGTTTTCAAACTTCTTTTTTATATGATCGGCATTGAACTTAAAAAATGGGTGCACTTTTTTTATTTCGGCAAGAACCATCCGCCACAACAAAATCTTCTTCCTTTTTCCCGCGCAAAATTCGGCCTCCATATGGAGGCGCGTGGAAGTTAATAACTTGACGTCGATTGGACGCCAAATTTCCATTTCCTCATCCATGTTCCTTAAACAACGAAAGTTAAAAACTTATTTTTTTTTAATTTCAACTTACATTACTTTTAAAATCCAACTAAGTCAACTTCAAACTTTCAACGCAATCAACTCCAACCTTCGTCTGCAGCGACTTTTTTTTCACTAACTAATCTGCGCGACAACGATGATATTTTGACGTTTATGAACACGAGGTAATACAGTTTGTCTGCGGCAGTTCTGCAGTAAAACTGCATTATTGAACGCAGGTAACGCAGTTCTTTGTTAGTATGACGTTTATGAATTCACCCTTTCTCTTCATAAATATGATTTGATGTGGTTAATCATAATTTACTACTTGAAAAACTATATAATGTTAGTTTCAGGAGAATACCGTTCGATTGGGTTCACTCGTTTCTTAAAGATAGAAAACAAAAAGTCAACATTAATGGAACTTTTAGCAGTTCTCATACTTTGAATAATGGTGTCCCCCAAAGCTCTGTACTTGGTCTGTTGTGCGCCAGGGTCGAGCCACGGAGGCAACTTTGGTGTAGGCGAAGAGGACTGTGGCACGCTTGCGGTTGCACGGCTCAACTCGTCTGACGGGTTGGATTTTATCCACTCTACCTTGCGTCACCTGCTCAGCACACAAAATTTCGTGCCAAGTAAAGCTTGCTAGAAGAAAATAGAAAGGAGTTCCCTAATACCCTTATTCAGACTGCAGACGGATGGAACGAGAAAAAAAACAGCAAAGATGAAAAGAAGAGCTCAGAGAACTTATATCGAGGAGAGAGAATGGGAAGAGTTTCGCGGCGCTAAAACTAACTAACCTAGACTAAACCTTACTAACTAGCACTTAATCGAATGACCCTATACTAGACCTACAATACCTTAAGACTATCCTAAACTAAACTTACCCCTTAACGCAATCTCCATTCCCACTGTCGCTCTCCGATAAGGTTCATCAAGAACCCAGGGCTTGCCAGATGATGATGGCAAAGGTTGGCCAGCCCGCACTTTTATGTCTTATGACACAACCAAACGCTATTTCTCATGGCCTCGAAGACCTTCCGGTCACAACCCTACATGTCGTGATATCCTTGTCAGTTGACGTTAAGTCCTACCTTCTCCATTGAAGGACGGCCTTCCCAGATTCCACACACACCAGAAGGGAAAATCTATTCGCACATTTTCGATTTCTTTTTACATTTATTATAATAAAACTACATAATACTAACTTAATCTAGGTTATAAATTCAAGTTTAAGCTAATACTAATTCTAGCCTTTAGTGGCAAAAGTGAAATTCAAACATAAAAAAAAGAGCGTACTTACGGTTTTGTGGATCCCTCGAAGTCCTGCGCGCAGCACTGTATAGAGATCCTATAATGGGGGACAAAGATGCCTTATTCGCACCGCGACCAAACACAAAATGTCGATTACAATTCTTAGTTCTAATCCCTAATCTTAACACCATGCAAATTGTCTTAAAACTAAGCTAGTTGTCTTCACTTCAATTCATTGTATTGTCTCTTTTATTTCTGGATTCCATTTTGGGAATACGTTCTCCTGAGGCTTCTTCTGCCCCACCGCACCAAGGGTCCCTACCTAAAGCAAACAATTAGCTGCGTCATGAACTCCAAGTTAACGTTGTTAACTTTGGTGGGAAGATTCCACTTTGCCCTCGTAGTGTCCACAAAATTAATTTTTTTTTTCTCCAAGCACTTGTAGTCTATTTGCCTTAATTTTTTATCTTATTTTATTTTTTCTTCTCCACTTGTTCTTTGATTCGGTTTATGACCGTTTGTTACCACGGTCTGCCTTCGAGTGGCTGGTTTACGGTCATTGCCCCTACCTCACCTAGCTACTTTCTCCTTGGGAGGGAAAATGCAAATATCTAAAACGATGAAGAGAGAAGAATACATGAGTCGAGGCCAGCTCATGACGCAGGATACCCGAGTGTGGGACGCTCATACCCCAACGCTGGCAATACCCCATCGACGAAAGAAGAGATCATCGAGGACAGACGAAGACGAAAAAGATGTCGAGGACAGTCGAAGACGAGAAGCACGTGAACGAAGACGACGGAAGACGATAACCCAATCCAATAACTTCGCTACAATCCTGAATTTAACTCTAAGCAATTAATGTCTAATAAAATCCTTTGAATTTTTTTACGTGTCTGTAGGGACTTCCGAACTTTGACAGTTGATAGCGGCCATATTGTTGAAGCTTCATCTGTCAAATTGGCTGTAATTTATTCAGTCTGTTTTGCCAAATCACCATGGACGGATATAGCGTTCAACAACACGTGCAAATAATTAAACTGGTTTATCAAAGTGGATGCTCTGTTCGGGCAACGTTCCGTTCGAAAAATCATCTTCACCGATGAGGCCCATTTCTGGATGAATGGGTACGACAACAAACAAAATTGTCGAATTTAGGACGATAACAATCCACATGAGATCCAAGAGCTTCCAATGCATCCCGAAAAAGTCACTGTTAGGTGTGGATTTTGGGCTGGCGGCGTCATCGGTCCATATTTCCATCACCATCAACGGCGAGCGCTATAGTTCGATAATTACCAACTTCTTTTGGCCTGAATTGGTTGATATGGACACCAACGAGATGTGGTTTCAACAGGACGGCGCTACGTGTAGGGTTGCCAACTTTTCTAAGAAGGAATAGAGTATATTTGATTTCAGAGAGGATAAATAAAGAGTACAGTTTAATAATAAAAAGTATCATTTATTTAACTTTTAAGAAATAAATTTTTTTGTACTTTTTGCAGTACATAACAATTTTTTGTTGTTTCCTAAAATAATTGTATGAATCTAAACATTCTTACTCTAGGCTCATATCGACCAGGAGCTCATTTTTAATCAATTTTAATGAAGCTCTGTTCCTCTCTTCTCGCCACTTCACATTCACGACCGAAGATACTCTCTCAGTGAATGCTGAAGTAGCAGGAACAGATCTGTCCCTGTGTACTTTTTCACAAATTTCATACAATCTACTCCGCTTAATTGAAACCCGCTTAAGTAAAAAACTCAGTTAATTGAAAAAAAAAATAAAAATCCTTTAAAAATGCATAAATCTTCATAGAAAAAGCTCCGCTAAAATGAAAAAATGGAAATGTATCACAAAAAATTAAGAAAAAGGGAGGATTTTATGAATTTTGTTACGTTGTTTGTTTTTTTTCTTTCTTTTATTTCATAAATAAATGCATTAATTTTCTTTCGTTAACTGATTTCATTTATTCGTGTTTCTTGAAAAAGATGAAATATTGTTCTGTTATCCAAAGTCCGTTTAAATGGAATTTTTTTTCAATTATCCGAGGTCCGCTTAAATGAAAAACCCGGTTAATTGAAATTTAAACTAGGATATTCCTCATTTCATTTAAGCGGGTTCGACTGTAGCTAACAATTTTTTTTAATAAATAAATTCATCAGAAGCGTTCAGAAACACCTGAGTTAGGCTTGGTTCACATTAGCCGGTCTTTATTATAGATAGGAGGAAGAAAACAAGGTTGTAACATTTGTGTACGCAGGTAGATGGATGGTGCGGAAATATTGTTCATGAAGTGGAGTTGAAAATACTTTCGTTATAGAAAGTATATTTGAAGGAAGAAGAGAAAAGGGAAAAAAGTTAGTTTAAGTAAAAAAAGAGTATTTTTGTGTACTCTATTAGAGTTATAGATTACAAAGTACACCTACACGAAATAGAGTACAATACTCTATTTCAGAGTACGGTTGGCAACCCTAGCTACGTGCCACACAGCTCACGCCACATAGACCTTTTAACACTTTGAAGTTTAATTCTGAACTGTCATGTCTGTGGGCCACCTGTCAAAACATTTGGCTGTCAGTTGGATAAAAATTGTGCAATTTTTTTGGAAACTTGAGATTAAAACATTAATAACTTCGGTTAAAAGAATTATTTCGGTATAAGATAAACGTGACGATACACAGAAAATAGTGCTTATTAATATTCCAAAAAAAAAAAATAGGGTCTGTGGAGCAATAAATGTGAAGAAATCGCTGTTGTGCGTTGCGGCCGTCGAATTTTAGGGGTTGAAAATTGTTGAAGAAAATCTCATGTGTGTTAAAGTGATAATGGATGGATGGATGGATGGATGGATTGAACAAATAAACTTGCCACAATTTGCTTGCACTAAAAAATTTGAGAAATGTGTTGTTGTTGTGAATTGCGGCGATGATGTTGCGGATACAAATTAATGTGAATTATTTCTTGTGGCAAGTTTATTTGTTCAATCCATCAAACTTGTGTAGAAATTTACGAAAAAAAATTATGCACACGCATTTTGCAGATATTCTTTCAATATCTGCGTATGAATATTTCACTTAATTATTAAACTTAATCACTTAATCAACTTTTATTAATGCCATTCGAGAAGCGGTGCTTGACCTAACGATCTCGAGTTCATTCATATCTAACGCTATCATGGACTGGCATGTATCTAACGAAGCCTCGTTGTCTGATCACCAGCATATCAGATTCAACGTTTTAGGTGTAGTTAAACAAGCCAGTCGATGGTAGGCGCCCAAACCAACTAACTGGGCTTCTTTTCGTATTAATATTGCAGCCAGAGAAGATTCGCTTCCCAAGTCTCTACTGTCAGAATGTGACGTAGATGAGGCTGCGTACCAACTCAATTACACACTTTTAACATCATTTAAGAGCAGTTGTGTCGTTAAACTAGACACGGTTAAACGGTGCGTACCGTGGTGGAACGAACATCTTGAAAAACTCTGGAAAAAAGGTGAGAGCACTTTTTAACAGAGCTAAACGCACTAAAATGTGGGATGAATATAGATCCGCATTGACCATTTATAACTCCGAACTCAGGAAATCCAAGAGACTGACTTGGAGCAAAAAACTGTGAGAGTCTAGAAACTCTGCCGGCTGCAGCCCGGCTCCAGAAGTCTCTATCTAAAGAGCGCTCCAACGGGTTAGGGCTGCTTCTCAAAGCAAACGGCAACTTCACTTCAAGCCGTAGGGAAACCCTGGAAACTCTGCTCCATGTGCACTTCCCAGGCTCGGTGATACAGCCAGACATCTATGATGTCACTACCACTGCTTCCGATTGTAGAATCGACAGCAGAACCAACAGTCTGTCTGGCAGACTTTTCAGCCAAGACAAGATTAGATGGGCAGTCGGCTCATTTAAACCCTTTAAGTCACCAGGGAGTGATGGAGTCTTTCCGGCTCTCATGCGGAATAGTCTGGACTACATCATTCCATCTCTCGTACATTTATTTAGGACCAGCTTTAACCTCGTCGTTTTTTCTGAAAACAATGGAAAAACTGCTAGATATTCATATTAGAGGCACCCTTGAAGATAATCCGCCTCTGCATCCCAACCAATACGCTTATCGCAAGAGTCGATCTACTGAGAGCGCCCTGCATCATCTGGTCACACAGATAGAGGCCGGCTTCTGCTCAAAGGAAATCACTCTTTGCTCTTTTCTTGACGTTGAAGGTGCATTTGACAACACCGGCTATGATTCAATCACCAACGCTCTCACCCCCAAAGGCATTGATCATCCAACTAACAGGTGGGTTAGGGCGATGCTTGAAAGCCGGCCTCTGGAGAGGTCTCAGTGACTATTCAGCAGCTAAAAGCTGTCCACAAGAAGGCGTCCTCTCGCCTCTCTTATGGTCAATCGTCATTCACGACCTGCTCACCAAACTCAGCAACCTTGGTTACAACGTCATTGGCTACGCTGATGATCTTGTGATCACTTTAACAGATAGGCATGAACGCAAATTGTGCGAGGACATGCAGGTAGCCCTTCAGTTCGTCTCTGACTGGTGTGTCAGAGAGGGCTTATCTATCAACCCCAATAAAACAGTTCTTGTACCATTTACTAGGGAAAGAAAACTGAACTTTGGTACAGTTACCCTAAAGGGTACACCCATCGGTCTTTCAGATGAAGTGAAATATCTAGGAATTGACCTAGACAAGAAGCTTAACTGGAACTCGCATGTTAACAGCAAAATTATCAAAGCGACTAATGCTATGTGGGTATGTCGCCGATTATATGGTAAAACCTGGGTTTTACAGCCCAAGGTAACATATTGAATTTACACCATGGTAGTGAGACCCATCCTTACCTACGCCTCCGTAGTCTGGTGGACTAAAGTCAAGGAAAAATCCACCATCTTAAAGCTACAGCGACTTCAAAGATTAGCATGCCTCGGCATCAGCGGGGCCATGCGAACTTGTCCTACGGCAGCCCTTGGGCCACTGATTGGACTTACCCCGCTGCACATCTTTGTCAAAAAAGTGGCAATACGCAGTGCAGTTAACCTCCAACGTTCGACAGATATCCAGCCTAGCAGACTTACGGGTCACATGGTTATCCTATCTTAATCCATCCATCCATCCATTATCACTTTAACACACATGAGATTTTCTTCAACAATTTTCAACCCCTAAAATTCGACGGCCGCAACGCACAACAGCGATTTCTTCACATTTATTGCTCCACAGACCCTATTTTTTTTTTTTGGAATATTAATAAGCACTATTTTCTGTGTATCGTCACGTTTATCTTATACCGAAATAATTCTTTTAACCGAAGTTATTAATGTTTTAATCTCAAGTTTCCAAAAAAATTGCACAATTTTTATCCAACTGACAGCCAAATGTTTTGACAGGTGGCCCACAGACATGACAGTTCAGAATTAAACTTCAAAGTGTTAAAAGGTCTATGTGGCGTGAGCTGTGTGGCACGTAGCTAGGGTTGCCAACCGTACTCTGAAATAGAGTATTGTACTCTATTTCGTGTAGGTGTACTTTGTAATCTATAAATCTAATAGAGTACACAAAAATACTCTTTTTTTACTTAAACTAACTTTTTTCCCTTTTCTCTTCTTCCTTCAAATATACTTTCTATAACGAAAGTATTTTCAACTCCACTTCATGAACAATATTTCCGCACCATCCATCTACCTGCGTACACAAATGTTACAACCTTGTTTTCTTCCTCCTATCTATAATAAAGACCGGCTAATGTGAACCAAGCCTAACTCAGGTGTTTCTGAACGCTTCTGATGAATTTATTTATTAAAAAAAATTGTTAGCTACAGTCGAACCCGCTTAAATGAAATGAGGAATATCCTAGTTTAAATTTCAATTAACCGGGTTTTTCATTTAAGCGGACCTCGGATAACTGAAAAAAAATTCCATTTAAACGGACTTTGGATAACAGAACAATATTTCATTTGTGTAAACCTGGAATATCTTTTCAAGAAACACGAATAAATGAAATCAGTTAACGAAAGAAAATTAATGCATTTATTTATGAAATAAAAGAAAAAAAAAAAAAAAACAAACAACGTAACAAAATTCAAGTTAAGGAAGTCCTTTAGGAGGACTCCAAAAAAATACGGACGCCAACCATAGGTTGGCCCAACTGTCCGAATGAAAACGCGTACCGATCTTTGTTTATATAATTTTATTAAGATATTCTGGTCTAATCCGGTTCACACAATAGTCAAACTAAGACTAACTTAAAACTAATCTTCCGCCACACTCGTAGCCTACGTCCCCGTGTCCAAACTGCTGAGTAATCACCATGGGCCGGCGCGTGTATCCGGTGCATCGCAGGTGTAACCCGATGCGTCTGGGCCGACTGTGGGAACATGTTCGCAGCTGAGCAAGTAAATCCGCCAGGTCAGCAGATGTCGATCATGTTGCTTGCTCGTGTCCCACTTGCATCGTGTTAACTCTTCCCCCTTCGAAAATCTACGCCCCGTAGATCACGACGTCAGCTTCTGATGGCTTGGCAGCTTCCTAGTTTTGGTCCACAACGGGAGTCCCCTCGAATGATCTCACGGCCGGGAGATTCAGCCTTCCGCTAATCTTCCGCCATAAGATGTATGCTAGGGCAATCAACAGCGCGATGATAAATCCGTCTGAGAGTGTGGATATTTTAATTCTTTCAGCCAGGTTGCGCAGGCGTTTTATGTTCCGGAGGCTTAGATTGTGGACAAATTGGAGATCTACTCTGTCCCCTCTGTTGGTGGTTTTGGATAAGGCCGGGGGGAGAGCCTGGAGCATCGTTGCACGTGAACTCTGGAACGTCCTGTTTTTCAGTTGGATCGTTTCATTGTTTAACTGAACGATAAAGGTTCCTTCCAGCGTTTGCGTGGAGTTTCCTGAGGTGAGCTCGCCGTTGAAATTGGTTAAGAAGATGATGTCATTCTCGATTAGCTCCATGACTTCGCTGGTGTCCGTATGATAGGTGCAAGTTGCGTGGCCCCCTTTCAATAATCTGGAAACACAATGATCTTCCGCAATCTTCTCCAGCGAATCTTCTCTACAGACTGTTGAGTTACTTATGGAGAGGCACTTCCTTAGTATGCCATAGGTTAATCTCTGGTTGACCAAAACTCTGCTGAATTCGATGTCGATCCGCCTTCCGTTTGTAATCGATGGCCTCGTCAGTAGCAGGTTGTAATCCTCCTTTCCGACTTTCGGGATAGATAGCGTATAAAGTAGCGTTGACCCATTGGTGTAGATTGACGGTGTTGAAAACTCGATGGCCTCGATTTCATTCCCGTATGGAAGGGATTCGAGCTCGTTCACCAGTAGGTTAATTTCGCTGTGGTCCAGCAAATTAGTGTTGACGATGCCGCTCTTTGCCATTTGGCAGGCTCGAACTACTTCGTTGACCTCTTCTTTGATTATAAGGACCTGGCTTAAGATGTCCTGTTCTAGCCTTTGGATGTCAGCTACTCTTATCTCGTTATTCGATTTGTCGATGACCCAGTTGATCTTTGTTGTCATATCCTCGACCGCACCCAAGAGTTTTTCGTTAATTTTGTACTGGTGGTTGTTGTTTTCGACAATCCGCTCTTGGCTCTCCAGGAGCTTGTCCCAGTCTGCAGCGTCTGGACTCCCTGCGACCCACTTCCATGCGGAGCCAATCCAGTCAATGGATCTCGGTTTCCTATGTGATTTCCCCCTCAGTGAGCTGATCCGGTCAGTAACCTGCATCAGGTGGAAGTTGATCAACTGTCTCCGATCCCGGTCTTTGATGTTTTTCTCGACGGCATTCGTGATGCCCACTAGCTGCTGCTCGAATCTTTCCAGGTTGATCACGTGAACGAGATTGAAGTTCCCACTCACGATCCAGGCCTTGCCCTCCTTAATAGTAACCAGTGGTACGGCGTACTTAAAGATTTGTAGTCCTTCAGCCATCGCCAGGCAGATAAGGCAAGATAATCTGTAAAAGTTGGTTTTCGTTCTTATGGCGTTGACGTTATTTACGAGAGTGATGGTGAGGGAAATAATTAGTGGCGGAAGTTACTTAATGCAATAGTTAATTCTAACAATGACCTAATCTAATACATTACCTACTAGTATAACTAAAATTAACTAATTAATTGAACTCATTTAACATGATTAGATAATAGCACTATATCTATCAACTTACATTAGTAGTTAAGCTACATAACAGAAATGTTGTCAATGTGAGCAATGAATAAAATTTGATTGGATTAAATCTAAAACTAAGCTTTTAAGAGAAAAAAATAATTTTTTTTTTTTTTTTTTTTTTTGCTTGTGAAAAATGGCTGGAGATAATAAGACAGGAGAAAAAAGTTTTCCCTGCGCTCGGCCTTACTGTTGTTGTGCGTCCCCCGAATCATTTGTTATATTCTTAATTTGAGTCTTATGGACTCTTCTCCGAGGCTGTGACTACCGTCACCCTATTATCTTTAGCCACTGTATCTTTACGAAACAGGGGTTTATTTTTTGCTCGAATGCCCTTGCAGGCCGTGTAAATGACGTCCCCTCTTTTGTACACCTTAGGCTTGGTCTTTTTCCTATTGAGCCTCAAATTGTCTGCCTTCTGTTTTCGCTCAATTTCACCTTTCAATTCGCTATTAACCCTTGTGCGAAAATCGACCAAGTTTTGATAGTTAATCCGCTGACATCTATTGAAGAAGATGTCTGAGGGTTTCCTTTTAGTGACCGAATGTACCGTGTTATTATATCTATCTACGGCTATATTAAGTAACTCCTTTAGCCGCAGATTCTTGTGCTCCGCCTTTAGGCATCTGTAGATTTCTATTATTGTCGAATGAAATCTTTCGACTTGCCCATTTACCTCACTGCGGTGAACAGGCGTTTGGTAAAGCTGTATGCCCAGCATCTTTATGAAGTTTAGAATGATTGGGCTGAGGAAGCTTCTCTCATTGTCTGTCACCAAGATCTTCGGGGCAGTGAAATAGTGCAGAATTTTTGTGATTTTATCTCTAAGGTGAAGAGCTGACCTGTTTTTTATATGGAATACCTTCCCGAACTTCGAGAACTTATCGACGCAGGTAATGAACTTTTCATTTTGTATTTCCATTATATCCATGTGAAATATTTCGCACGCATACGATGGCGTCGGTGTGGGCTGCAGTTCGGGAGCATTAGGATGCCTATCATACTTGTTAAGCTTGCAAACCTCACAGGACCCGGTGTATCTCTTGATCAAACTATTCATGCTAGGGAAGTAGTACTTCTCCAGCAATTGCTCCTTGTTTTCCCTTGGGTTCCTGTGGGCTCTTCTGTGTTCATCCATGATAAGTTGGCATTTCCTATTCTCGCTACCCACATCCTCGACTACACGTTGCGTAACGCGCAGTTTGTAGCCAGTGAAATGATCGAGATACAATTTCTGCAGTAACCACAGGTGTGATTCTGGTATTTTAATACTGTTTACGACGTTAGGTCTTAGCTTTTGTTTAAGGATACTCGTCAGATTATGTTCGTTCAATTCTGACACCGCGACGTAGTGGCGAGAGTAACCAGGGTGAGGTTCCTCCCGGATCTCAAGGCCCTTGCCTACCTTTATGATTATCTGATTGCGGAAGACGTTAATTGGAGCTTCCACGTGAGGAATGAGGTCAGAGCCGTCCTCTTGAGCGCTATGGATTGTGTCCGTTAAGGATCGTTCCTCGTCGGCCGTTACAGTCGAAGTGTCCGTACCTTCGCTCGCGGTTTCAGTGACTGCATCACTATTATTTGATCTTGCACTTCGTGCCGGCTCAGCACAAGCAGAGTCGGACAAGTGATTAATCTGAGTTCGTAACCGCGAAAGGGCATCCGCCACAAAATTCGATTTGTCGGGTTTGTATATCAACTCACAGTTATACTCCTCAATGCGAGCTTTCCAACGCTTCAGATTGGCATTGTAATTTCTGTTACCCATGGCGAAGGTCAGAGGCTGGTGATCCGTGTAAATACGGATCTTCTTAGCGCCATACACATAGGATCGGAGGTTATCCAGGGCCCAGACTATCGCTAGCATCTCTTTCTCGTTGGTCGCATAATTTTCCTCCGTCTTGTTGAGGGACCGCGAGATATATGCAATAGGTCTGTCGGTACCCGATTCTCCCTGCGATAACACCGCTCCTATGGCGAAATTTGATGCGTCCGTCGTAAGATTAAAGGGCTTCCCAAAATCTGGGAAGGCTAGAACTTCGGATGACGTTAAGAGAAGCTTCAAGTCGTTGAAGGCTTGCAAAGCTTCCTCATTCAGCGCGACAGGAACTCGTTTCGACTCATTAGCCTTAATTTGCGCATTCTCGCCTCGTGTAAGGTTCGTCAAAGGTTTGGCAACCTTCGCATAATCGCGAATAAATTTCCTATAGTATGATGTCAGACCCAAGAAACTCTTAAGCTCTTTCAAGTTTTCGGGCGGCAGGATCCGCTCGATAGCGGCCACCTTCTTCAAATCAGGCTTAATGCCATCTGGGGTGATAACATAGCCTAGAAACTCTACCTCAGTTTTCAGGAAATGAGTTTTTTCCAGATTTACCTTCAACCCTACCTCTCGCAGTCTAGAGAAAATGGTCTCCATATTCTCGAGGATTTCCTCTATGCTAGCACCGAAGATGATGATGTCGTCGATGTACACATAGCAGATTTTGCCTATGTATTCCTTGAGTACATCGTCGATCATTCTCTGGAAGATGGCCGGGGCATTTTTTAAGCCAAACGGTAGCCTAAGGAATTCGTATTTCCCGTTCATCGTCGAGAAGGCGGTCTTCGGTATGTCGCTATGTTTCATTGCGATTTGATGGAAGCCGGACGTAAGGTCCAGGGTGGTAAAATACTTTGCTTTACCAAGGCTAGCGAGTGTGGAGTTTATGTCCGGTATGGGGTAGGTGTCCGGAATGGTAACTGCATTGAGACGCTTATAGTCGATAACCATTCGGTATTGCTTCTCGCCTGAGGGTTTTGGCTTTTTCGGAACGACCCAGATTGGCGAGTTGTACGGGCTCTTGGAAGGACGAATGATGCCTTCTTTCAACAACTTCTGGATCTCCTTTTCAACTTCTTCCCGCATGCAGGCCGGGTATGGATAACTCTTGGTATATATTGGCTCATCGGTGTTGGTCCTTATCTCAGCCTTTACGGATGTGTTAATGACCTCGCTATCGTTAATTGGCCCGAAAATAGAGCTATGTTTTTCCAGCAAATGGTTAAGTTGAGAACGTACATTTCCGGGCAAATTTTCATCTAACGTAACATTTACCTCTTTTGACAGTTTCTCTTTAAGGGGAATTTTGATTCCCGGCTTGAGTGTAAGCACGTTATTCTTCCTATCAATGATCGCCTCGAGTTCTTTAAGGGTGTCGTCGCCAATTATCCCGTCGAAGGACTCGAGACCCGGCAGTACATAAAATGTAAGGAACGTATCGTTGCCAGCCTTTTTGAAAAACTGCCCGCTTACACTTTTGTCGATTCTGATATTGCCGGCTGCGGAATGTACAGTGAAAGGTTTAGGGATGCTAGTGCTATTTTGTGATACAGGGGGACTTATGAAATTTTTATTTGCGCCGGTGTCAACGAGAAACTTTAGTTTACTTCCGGCCTTGGTAACGTACTCTATATATGGTACGCTGGATAGGCGTCCGTCATAAAATTTACTTCGTCCTGTACGTCCTCCTCAACAGCTTCATCGTACGCATCAGTTGGCTCTTCCTCAACTGTCTGTACATTATAGATTCTTTGCTGTTTCTTGGGGCCGTAGTCAGATCTAGCCTTCCGCTTGAAGGGATTCGATCCGGGGGGACGATTCATATAGTTCACACTGCGGGATTGCACCGAGCGATCCACATCCATTTTTTCATGTGGTTTTGGGGCACTTGGCCTTGGCGGTGGACCGCCCGCATAGTTGACCGGATAGGATGGTTGGTACGACCTCTCGGGGGTGTATCGATTAAACTTCTTCGGCGGCAAGACGGGTCTAACTCCAGCCTTGAAGGACTGGTTCACCGGTGCCGTGATCGTGTTTGTTGAATTCGGAGAATGCAACGTGTGGTTCCGGTAATTTAAGTTCTGGATTTCCAGGCATGCCGTGTAGGCCTCCGGGAGCGTCCTTGGTTTCTGGACGATCAACATTCTCGACAGGTCGCCGTTAAGGCCTCGTATGAAGACATCTAGTGCACGGTTGCGATAGGTTTCCACAAACGCGTTAACCGTCTCCTGGGTGTATGACTCTGTTTTAATTTTGTTTATAATCAGGGAGAACTGGTGGTTCACCGTCGCGTAGAACTCATCCAGTTTCGACCCCCTCTGTGATAACTGGTTAAGCTGGTGTTCCAGTGTTCTTATATCCCGCTTGTCGGCGTAGTGCAGTGACAAGCACTTCTTGATCTCCGACCAATCGTCGTCGAAGATGTTGTAAGATATGAGGGCCGCATCCGCGTTCCCTCTTATCTTCTGCCGAATGTGTTGGAGGATCGCCCGATATATCGGCTTACCCCTTACTATTGAAAAGTCTTTCAATATTCCCTCCACCGTATGGATCCAGGAAACATACTTGGTGGGGGTACCATCGAATATTTGTAATTCCTTCACGCAGTCCGGAAGCCTTTCGATCTCCTTAAGATCCGCTTCCGTCCGAGGACGACACAGTGGGGCTGGTTGCTCGGTTGCAACAACCCCGGTGCGAGTATCGCCTTCTAACTTGCTCAGCCGCCCCTCAATGCCCTTAAGGCGATCTCATAAGCAGTTGACTGCACCAGTCAGCTCCGTTATGGCGGTTTGCATCGCGTCCATTTTGCTCAGTATAAATTTATTAGTTACCTGGTTCCAAGGGGGTACTCAACCTTGGTTGCTTATAACCTTGCACTAAGTGGCTGCGTAACACAACGCGCGCTTTCTCTATTTAAATCAAGATTTCAGGGGAGGCACAACCACCGATTGATTTCGATTGCACAAATTTCTTAGCTTTACAACTTTTACCCTTGTATAGGCAGTATACACTAATTTACACATGCACGAACTTTGGCTCTTGATTCTTAATTTCACATATATATATATATTTTCTTTCGCTCACAGGGGGATTGCACTCATTCTTTGCGTTAAAATATAATTTCTTGTAATTTTTGTTGTAGTTAGTAGTATTTTTTTCACGTTATTTTTTATTATTTCACTCGATTCCGTCGTAGATTTCCGCTGGTAAGTTCTTTTGGGGGCAAGAAGAAAAGGTATTAGGGTTGCTCAAGGAACAGCTCTTTCGGAAGGACCGTGTGCTCCTTTTTAGTCGCCAACGTTAATGATTGAAGGCAACCTACTAAGGCACGGTTGGCTTCACACGTATCCTTTAATTCGTTCTGATCTCCGATGAAGGAAGCTGCTTGTCGTGGCGGAATGATCGCTGTGTTCTCATGGGTACAGTGATTTTCACTCATGGAGCGTACCGACCACGCCCCTGTCAGGATAGCAGTTAATCAAACGAAAGAAAGGATAACGTCTACAGAGCTGTCCCTGCTCGGGCGCCAGTTAAGGAAGTCCTTTAGGAGGACTCCAAAAAAATACGGACGCCAACCATAGGTTGGCCCAACTGTCCGAATGAAAACCCGTACCGATCTTTGTTTATATAATTTTATTAAGATATTCTGGTCTAATCCGGTTCACACAATAGTCAAACTAAGACTAACTTAAAACTAATCTTCCGCCACACTCGTAGCCTACGTCCCCGTGTCCAATCTGCTGAGTAATCACCATGGGCCGGCGCGTGTATCCGGTGCATCGCAGGTGTAACCCGATGCGTCTGGGCCGACTGTGGGAACATGTTCGCACCTAAACAAGTAAATCCGCCAGGTCAGCAGATGTCGATCATGTTGCTTGCTCGTGTCCCACTTGCATCGTGTTAACTTTCATAAAATCCTCCCTTTTTCTTAATTTTTTGTGATACATTTCCATTTTTTCATTTTAGCGATGCTTTTTCTATGAATATTTATACATTTTTAAAGGATTTTTATTTTTTTTTCAATTAACTGAGTTTTTTACTTAAGCGGGTTTCAATTAAGCGGAGTAGATTGTATGAAATTTGTGAAAAAGTACACAGGGACAGAAGAAATTTTTCGTATTAGCGGGTTTTTCAATTAAACGAGTTTCAAATAAGCGGGTTCGACTGTATATACTATCTGTTCCTGCTACTTCAGCATCACTGAGAGAGTATCTTCGGTCGTGAATGTGAAGTGGCGAGAAGAGAGGAACAGAGCTTCATTAAAATTGATTAAAAATGAGCACCTGGTCGATATCAGCCTAGAGTTAGAATGTTTAGATTCATACAATTATTTTAGGAAACAACAAAAAATTGTTATGTACTGCAAAAAGTACAAAAAAATTTATTTCTTAAAAGTTAAATAAATTATACTTTTTATTATTAAACTGTACTCTTTATTTATCCTCTCTGAAATCAAATATACTCTATTCCTTCTTAAAAAAGTTGGCAACCCTTCACGTAGCGCCGTCCTGTTGAAACCACATCTCGTTGGTGTCCATATCAACCAATTCAGGCCAAAAGAAGTTGGTAATTATCGAACTGTAGCGCTCGCCGTTGATGGTGATGGAAATATGGACCGATGACGCCGCCAGCCCAAAATCCACACCTAACAGTGACTTTTTCGGGATGCATTGGAAGCTCTTGGATCTCATGTGGATTGTTATCGTCCTAAATTCGACAATTTTGTTTGTTGTCGTACCCATTCATCCAGAAATGGGCCTCATCGGTGAAGATGATTTTTCGAACGGAACGTTGCCCGAACAGAGCATCCACTTTGATAAACCAGTTTAATTATTTGCACGTGTTGTTGAACGCTATATCCGTCCATGGTGATTTGGCAAAACAGACTGAATAAATTACAGCCAATTTGACAGATGAAGCTTCAACAATATGGCCGCTATCAACTGTCAAAGCTCGGAAGTCCCTACAGACACGTAAAAAAATTCAAAGGATTTTATTAGACATTAATTGCTTAGAGTTAAATTCAGGATTGTAGCGAAGTTATTGGATTGGGTTATCGTCTTCCGTCGTCTTCGTTCACGTGCTTCTCGTCTTCGACTGTCCTCGACATCTTTTTCGTCGATCGCACAACAGCGATTTCTTCACATTTATTGCTCCACAGACCCTATTTTTTTTTTGGAATATTAATAAGCACTATTTTCTGTGTATCGCCACGTTTATCTTATACCGAAATAATTCTTTTAACCGAAGTTATTAATGTTTTAATCTCAAGTTTCCAAAAAAATCGCACAATTTGTATACAACTGACAGCCAAATGTTTTGACAGGTGGCCCACAGTCATGACAGTTCGGAAATTTTGACAAGCAAATTAAAAGGTCTATTGCAAATTCTGCACGAGTGATTCGAGGGCATGGTGGAAGTGATGTGAATTGGCCACCGAGATCGTGCGATTTGACTCCGTTATACTTTTTCTTCTGGGGTTTCCTGAAGTCGCAGGTCTATGCGAATAAGCTACAAGCTACAGCGGCCCTCAAAGCCAACATAACCCATGCCATCGGTCAAATTCAGCCTGATTTATGCGCCAGAGTCATGGAAAATTGGATATTCCGGATGCGCGCCACCCAGAGAAGCCGCGGCGGACATTTGAACGATGTTATATTCCATACATTATGGCATCGATAGGCCTCTCAAAAGAATAAAAAATGCCGATGATATCTCACACACACTTTGTTTTGTTTAAATTTAAAGATAGGAGCGCTAAATGAAAGGTCCTTTATATCCACAATTCTTGTCGGTGACAAGATTACCCTCATTGTTTCGAAGGGCCTGAGTTCCTGGTCTGTAACCTGCAGCTTTTGGCTTTTTTTTTTATATAAAAGTTTGGTATTTCTAAAGAAGATACCATAGTCAATTCAGGATCTAACAGGAATGCTGATCAAATTGTTAACATTTGAATTCTCGTAGCAATCATTTTGTGTATAATCATTGTTAAAGAACAGAATTGTTATATTCTCTCCTGTAAGGAATAAGCGTATAAATTTAGACTTCTTGGTGGATAGTGTATAGTCGGTACATGTACCGATATACTTGTTAAGTGAATTCAAGAGAATAACCCTTCCATCAGACTCACTGGAACTGGTTGACTGTTTATGAATGAAGATAAAAAGCCGCACTTTATATTTTGGTTCTCGTTATTTATACAAATTTCTTAACGGTAATAATGCTTATTCTATACTTAATAATGTTAACTCGGTAGTTCATCAATAATAATTTGACAATCAGTCACTGTCTATCATTGAAGCCGGAGTTAGCGTTTTTATATTTTCGCTCATTAAGAAAAACAAATTATAAATTTTTATAAGACTAACTTAATATTTCATTTGAACACAATTCCTTCGTTCCTTCTTGCAGAACTTATACGACGTTCTATATGAGAGTGATAAGATATGCAGTTGAGAGCCACTTTGCAGATTATGTATATGCTATGTAACTATGCACGTAACTTCTCCCGCCTAAGTTTGGACTGATGGTATTGAAGTCCAAAAGTATGTGGTTGTGGTTGTCGATATTGGCGCTTGATGTTCGATGAGGTTCATTGTTATGCGTATGGATGTATGTACTGCGTTGATTGATGGCTTGCATTTTTGATTAGCTTTTCTTCTACAGATCCCCCAAATGTCTCATTAGGTTTATCCCACTTTGAGTTAGTTACTTTATCGGTTTGGTCAAAGGAGAACGGGAAATAAAAGGTGGATTGCTCTCTCTCTTAAAAACTTAGTCAAAATACTTCAATACTTCAAAATACTTCTACTAATTCTGTTTCAAAGATTTTAAGATTCATAATCAAAAATAGAAATGTGTTTGAATATAAAATGTTTTTATATTTTCTTTTTGTCAAGAATTATTAGCAAACTTACGCTTTTTCCTAATTTTTTGCTTATGTACCTTACGTTTGTTTGTGTCGACTGTTATTTTATTATTATTGACTACTGTATGTTCTATGAATCTAGGTGCAAGTTTATTTCTTCTATCGTCTTGTTCATAAATTGTATCATTTGTACAATACTCTGGGGGATTCTTACGGGTTTCATTTCGTTTTTTAATCACGTTTTTTAAATTACTTAAATATACGTATCTTTTTACATGTTCTTGCAGAAATTCTTGTTCCGTGTTTATATTTTTAGAAGTTGGGAAAAATGTGCTTTTGCTTATATGACCAGTTAGAAGTTCAAACGGGGACAATTTAGTCGTAGAATGTATTGAGCTATTGTATGTTAAGATCCGCTCAAATATCGAATCCCTCAATCTTCTGATGGACACTCATTTTCCCAACTGCCGCAGGGCAACTAATGATCCCGGGTCAACCCCTGCAGGATCAAAGCCTTGCAGCTCTGGCATTATAACCAAAAATAGAATCATCTGGGCAATACACGGGTTCAAACCATTTAAATCGGCAGGACCAGATGGCATAATACCTGCTGAGCTTCAGCACGCAATGGATTTAATCCTCCCTTGGCTTACTGTCATCTTTAAGAGCTGCCTAGAATTGATCCACATCCCTAAGGTATGGACGGAGGTCAATGTAGCCTTCATACCAAAGGCAGGCAAAAGCTCACACGTAAATCCCAAAGATCTAAGACCTATCAGTCTATCATCATTTCTGCTGAAAACTCTGGAGAAACTTCTAGATATATACATTCGCCACAGCATTGATCCAAACAGGCTGTCGGCCTCTCAACATGCGTATAACAAAGGGAAATCGGTCGAAACGGCTCTACATTCGCTTGTACGCATCATTGAAAAATCCTTAGATTACAAAGAATACACTGTGGTAGCCTTCCTTGACAGAGAGGGGACTTTTAACAATGTTGAACCAGGGGCAATAACTAATGCACTCTCAAGTCTCGGTATTGAAGCCTCGATTGTTGCGTTAATAGGTCAGTTACTTACAAAAAGGACTATCACCTCTAAGCTGGACTTCAGTTCAGAGACTTGTGAGCAGGGGCACACCTCAAGGGGGGGTGCTCTCTCCTCTTCTTTGGACGCTGGTGGTCAATGGGCTACTATTAATACTGGAAGAGGAAAGCTGTAGTGTAATTGCCTATGCGGATGACGTTGCTATAGCTGTCTCAGGTAAACACCTCAACACGCTCAGAAACCTCCTGCAGATTACTCTCTCTAAGTTGACTAAATGGACTAAAGAATGTGGCCTCGGGGTAAACCCCCATAAAACGGAACTGGTCCTCTTCACTAGAAAATACAAAATTCCCCCTTTCGACCCTCCTAAACTGTGCAGTACTAGTCTGGTACTCTCAGACAAAGCTAAATATCTAGGTCTCACTCTTGACAAAAAGCTCAGCTGGAAGCCCAACATCCTCGAGCGAGTAAAGAAAGCCACCACAGCTCTGTACTGCTGCAAAAAAGCAATAGGAAGTAAATGGGGCCTACAACCACGCATTACTCATTGGCTTTATGTATCTGTTATCAGACCAATCCTAGGTTAGGTTAGGTTGGGCGGCGGTCCCCAATAAGCAGGGACCCACTTAGGCCAGAATGAAGGCCCATTGTGATACCGCGTGTAGAGAACCGGAGACCAGCCTCAGAAACCTTACATGCGGGAATTCCCTATAGACCAATCCTAACATATGGCGTAATTGTCTGGTGGAAAGCCTTGGACGTAGCCATCAATCGTAACCATCTTTGTAAAGTGCAAAGATCGGCCTGTATAGGTATCAGTGGAGCACTCAGAACCACCCCCACGGCGGCTCTTGACTTTCTGTTCCATTTGATTCCTCTAGATATTTACAGTAAACAAGTGGCAGCCAGCGCAGCCATACGTATCAAAGAACTTCACCATTGGTCCAGCGTGCGGGTTGGACACTCCACCATTCTGAATGATTTAGAATTCCTTCCACAAAGCACCGACTACACCCTTCAACGACTACTCTTTGATAAAAACTTCGTTACCACTATCCCTTCTAGATATGACTGGAAGGATGATTTTGAGCTCCAACGAGAGGGATCCATCAACTTCTATACAGATGGCTCTAAAACAGAATCGGGAGTAGGCGGGGGTGTATTCTCTAAGGATGTGAACGTAAACATCTCTTTCCGTTTGCCTGACCATTGCAGTGTCTTCCAAGCCGAGATAATGGCAATCAAGGAAGCCCTATCGTGGCTGAAGTATAATGTACTATCCTCTCTGGATATCACAATTTTTACTGATAGCCAGGCCGCGATAAAATCCCTGGAATCTGTCGCCTTCAACTCAAAAACAGCCCTAAATTGTCGCCTATCTCTTAACGAGATGGCTGAGCAATTCAAAATTCACCTGATATGGGTGCCAGGGCACAGAGATATTCCCGGCAACTGCATGGCTGATGAACTCGCCAGAGTAGGCACAACTCTATCAATTCTTTCGGAAAATGGGAATTTATACATGCCTCTCGCCACCTGCAAACTGCTACTTAACAATAACGCTATCAACATCGCCAATCATAGATCGACAGTAGGTAACACTTGTCTTATCACCAAGCAGATTTAGCCGAAGCTGGATTTCAAACGTTCCCACTGTCTCATCAGACGTAAAAGATTGCTAATAAGCACCCTAGTCGGTGTCATAACGGGACACTGCACGATTGGCAAACATGCCTATAGGCTGGGCCTCCTCTACAACGAGTTCTGTAGAAGCTGCATGGACGAAGAGGAGGAGGAGTCGATTCTCCACCTTCTTTGTACATGTCCGGCTCTCTCAGCTCGAAGAAGAGCATACTTAGGAGCCAGCTTCTTCCACAACCTTAGTGAACTGGCTGACATAAACATAGGCAGCCTCCAACGCTTCATAACAAACTCCGCCTGGTTCTGCGGGTAGTATTTCTCCGGTGAAATACAGACCCATGTGGTAACACAAAGGACCTTATATGGTCTAAGTGAGGTCTGCAGCCTGCCACTCTTACCTAACCTAACCTATGTTAAGACGGCTTCATCCACAATTTCAGCAATTGATTTATTTTGACATTTAGATTTAATAATTCTTATCAATTCTGTAAGAGTGGAGTGAAACCATTCAACAGGTGAATTCCCTGTGGAACTCTGCGCATATTGCGTTTAGCTCTTTTTCACACGCATCTTGAAACTCTTTGAAAAGCGTAGACAAAAACTCGCTACCATTGTCAGTAACGATTTTCTGTGGAATTCCGTGGTGAGAAAAAAAATGTTTCAATGATTTTATTAGGTTGATGCTATTTCTAGATGTTAGTAAGTAAACACTAGCAAATTTGCTAAATTTGTCTATTATAGTAAGGAAATGTTCTTTATGAATTGAATAGATATCACAGACCTACAATGAAAAACCTTTTTGATGTTCAAGTATTGTTTCTCCTATATTTTTATGTGCTGATTACGGGAAAAATAGTTAAAAGTTTCCATCCAAGTCCTTTATATCCACAATTCTTGTCGGTGACAAGATTACCCTCATTGTTTCGAAGGGCCTGAGTTCCTGGTCTGTAGCCTGCAGCTTTTGGCTTTTTTTTTATATAAAAGTTTGGTATTTCTAAAGAAGATACCATAGTCAATTCAGGATCTAACAGGAATGCTGATCAAATTGTTAACATTTTAATTCTCGTAGCAATCATTTTGTGTATAATCATTGTTAAAGAACAGAATTGTTATATTCTGTCCTGTAAGGAATAAGCGTATAAATTTAGACTTCTTGGTGGATAGTGTATAGTCGGTACATGTACCGATATACTTGTTAAGTGAATTCAAGAGAATAACCCTTCCATCAGACTCACTGGAACTGGTTGACTGTTTATGAATGAAGATAAAAAGCCGCACTTTATATTTTGGTTCTCGTTATTTATACAAATTTCTTAACGGTAATAATGCTTATTCTATACTTAATAATGTTAACTCGGTAGTTCATCAATAATAATTTGACAATCAGTCACTGTCTATCATTGAAGCCGGAGTTAGCGTTTTTATATTTTCGCTCATTAAGAAAAACAAATTATAAATTTTTATAAGACTAACTTAATATTTCATTTGAACACAATTCCTTCGTTCCTTCTTGCAGAACTTATACGACGTTCTATATGAGAGTGATAAGATATGCAGTTGAGAGCCACTTTGCAGATTATGTATATGCTATGTAACTATGCACGTAACTTCTCCCGCCTAAGTTTGGACTGATGGTATTGAAGTCCAAAAGTATGTGGTTGTGGTTGTCGATATTGGCGCTTGATGTTCGATGAGGTTCATTGTTATGCGTATGGATGTATGTACTGCGTTGATTGATGGCTTGCATTTTTGATTAGCTTTTCTTCTACAGATCCCCCAAATGTCTCATTAGGTTTATCCCACTTTGAGTTAGTTACTTTATCGGTTTGGTCAAAGGAGAACGGGAAATAAAAGGTGGATTGCTCTCTCTCTTAAAAACTTAGTCAAAATACTTCAATACTTCAAAATACTTCTACTAATTCTGTTTCAAAGATTTTAAGATTCATAATCAAAAATAGAAATGTGTTTGAATATAAATTGTTTTATATTTTCTTTTTGTCAAGAATTATTAGCAAACTTACGCTTTTTCCTAATTTTTTGCTTATGTACCTTACGTTTGTTTGTGTCGACTGTTATTTTATTATTATTGACTACTGTATGTTCTATGAATCTAGGTGCAAGTTTATTTCTTCTATCGTCTTGTTCATAAATTGTATCATTTGTACAATACTCTGGGGGATTCTTACGGGTTTCATTTCGTTTTTTAATCACGTTTTTTAAATTACTTAAATATACGTATCTTTTTACATGTTCTTGCAGAAATTCTTGTTCCGTGTTTATATTTTTAGAAGTTGGGAAAAATGTGCTTTTGCTTATATGACCAGTTAGAAGTTCAAACGGGGACAATTTAGTCGTAGAATGTATTGAGCTATTGTATGCTAAGATCCGCTCAAATATCGAATTCCTCAATCTTCTGATGGACACTCATTTTCCCAACTGCCGCAGGGCAACTAATGATCCCGGGTCAACCCCTGCAGGATCAAAGCCTTGCAGCTCTGGCATTATAACCAAAAATAGAATCATCTGGGCAATACACGGGTTCAAACCATTTAAATCGGCAGGACCAGATGGCATAATACCTGCTGAGCTTCAGCACGCAATGGATTTAATCCTCCCTTGGCTTACTGTCATCTTTAAGAGCTGCCTAGAATTGATCCACATCCCTAAGGTATGGACGGAGGTCAATGTAGCCTTCATACCAAAGGCAGGCAAAAGCTCACACGTAAATCCCAAAGATCTAAGACCTATCAGTCTATCATCATTTCTGCTGAAAACTCTGGAGAAACTTCTAGATATATACATTCGCCACAGCATTGATCCAAACAGGCTGTCGGCCTCTCAACATGCGTATAACAAAGGGAAATCGGTCGAAACGGCTCTACATTCGCTTGTACGCATCATTGAAAAATCCTTAGATTACAAAGAATACACTGTGGTAGCCTTCCTTGACAGAGAGGGGGCTTTTAACAATGTTGAACCAGGGGCAATAACTAATGCACTCTCAAGTCTCGGTATTGAAGCCTCGATTGTTGCGTTAATAGGTCAGTTACTTACAAAAAGGACTATCACCTCTAAGCTGGACTTCAGTTCAGAGACTTGTGAGCAGGGGCACACCTCAAGGGGGGGTGCTCTCTCCTCTTCTTTGGACGCTGGTGGTCAATGGGCTACTATTAATACTGGAAGAGGAAAGCTGTAGTGTAATTGCCTATGCGGATGACGTTGCTATAGCTGTCTCAGGTAAACACCTCAACACGCTCAGAAACCTCCTGCAGATTACTCTCTCTAAGTTGACTAAATGGACTAAAGAATGTGGCCTCGGGGTAAACCCCCATAAAACGGAACTGGTCCTCTTCACTAGAAAATACAAAATTCCCCCTTTCGACCCTCCTAAACTGTGCAGTACTAGTCTGGTACTCTCAGACAAAGCTAAATATCTAGGTCTCACTCTTGACAAAAAGCTCAGCTGGAAGCCCAACATCCTCGAGCGAGTAAAGAAAGCCACCACAGCTCTGTACTGCTGCAAAAAAGCAATAGGAAGTAAATGGGGCCTACAACCACGCATTACTCATTGGCTTTATGTATCTGTTATCAGACCAATCCTAGGTTAGGTTAGGTTGGGCGGCGGTCCCCAATAAGCAGGGACCCACTTAGGCCAGAATGAAGGCCCATTGTGATACCGCGTGTAGAGAACCGGAGACCAGCCTCAGAAACCTTACATGCGGGAATTCCCTATAGACCAATCCTAACATATGGCGTAATTGTCTGGTGGAAAGCCTTGGACGTAGCCATCAATCGTAACCATCTTTGTAAAGTGCAAAGATCGGCCTGTATAGGTATCAGTGGAGCACTCAGAACCACCCCCACGGCGGCTCTTGACTTTCTGTTCCATTTGATTCCTCTAGATATTTACAGTAAACAAGTGGCAGCCAGCGCAGCCATACGTATCAAAGAACTTCACCATTGGTCCAGCGTGCGGGTTGGACACTCCACCATTCTGAATGATTTAGAATTCCTTCCACAAAGCACCGACTACACCCTTCAACGACTACTCTTTGATAAAAACTTCGTTACCACTATCCCTTCTAGATATGACTGGAAGGATGATTTTGAGCTCCAACGAGAGGGATCCATCAACTTCTATACAGATGGCTCTAAAACAGAATCGGGAGTAGGCGGGGGTGTATTCTCTAAGGATGTGAACGTAAACATCTCTTTCCGTTTGCTTGACCATTGCAGTGTCTTCCAAGCCGAGATAATGGCAATCAAGGAAGCCCTATCGTGGCTGAAGTATAATGTACTATCCTCTCTGGATATCACAATTTTTACTGATAGCCAGGCCGCGATAAAATCCCTGGAATCTGTCGCCTTCAACTCAAAAACAGCCCTAAATTGTCGCCTATCTCTTAACGAGATGGCTGAGCAATTCAAAATTCACCTGATATGGGTGCCAGGGCACAGAGATATTCCCGGCAACTGCATGGCTGATGAACTCGCCAGAGTAGGCACAACTCTATCAATTCTTTCGGAAAATGGCAATTTATACATGCCTCTCGCCACCTGCAAACTGCTACTTAACAATAACGCTATCAACATCGCCAATCATAGATCGACAGTAGGTAACACTTGTCTTATCACCAAGCAGATTTAGCCGAAGCTGGATTTCAAACGTTCCCACTGTCTCATCAGACGTAAAAGATTGCTAATAAGCACCCTAGTCGGTGTCATAACGGGACACTGCACGATTGGCAAACATGCCTATAGGCTGGGCCTCCTCTACAACGAGTTCTGTAGAAGCTGCATGGACGAAGAGGAGGAGGAGTCGATTCTCCACCTTCTTTGTACATGTCCGGCTCTCTCAGCTCGAAGAAGAGCATACTTAGGAGCCAGCTTCTTCCACAACCTTAGTGAACTGGCTGACATAAACATAGGCAGCCTCCAACGCTTCATAACAAACTCCGCCTGGTTCTGCGGGTAGTATTTCTCCGGTGAAATACAGACCCATGTGGTAACACAAAGGACCTTATATGGTCTAAGTGAGGTCTGCAGCCTGCCACTCTTACCTAACCTAACCTATGTTAAGACGGCTTCATCCACAATTTCAGCAATTGATTTATTTTGACATTTAGATTTAATAATTCTTATCAATTCTGTAAGAGTGGAGTGAAACCGTTCAACAGGTGAATTCCCTGTGGAACTCTGCGCATATTGCGTTTAGCTCTTTTTCATACGCATCTAGAAACTCTTTGAAAAGCGTAGACAAAAACTCGCTACCATTGTCAGTAACGATTTTCTGTGGAATTCCGTGGTGAGAAAAAAAATGTTTCAATGATTTTATTAGGTTGATGCTATTTCTAGATGTTAGTAAGTAAACACTAGCAAATTTGCTAAATTTGTCTATTATAGTAAGGAAATGTTCTTTATGAATTGAATAGATATCACAGACCTACAATGAAAAACCTTTTTGATGTTCAAGTATTGTTTCTCCTATATTTTTATGTGCTGATTACGGGAAAAATAGTTAAAAGTTTCCATCCAAGTCCTTTATATCCACAATTCTTGTCGGTGACAAGATTACCCTCATTGTTTCGAAGGGCCTGAGTTCCTGGTCTGTAGCCTGCAGCTTTTGGCTTTTTTTTTATATAAAAGTTTGGTATTTCTAAAGAAGATACCATAGTCAATTCAGGATCTAACAGGAATGCTGATCAAATTGTTAACATTTTAATTCTCGTAGCAATCATTTTGTGTATAATCATTGTTAAAGAACAGAATTGTTATATTCTGTCCTGTAAGGAATAAGCGTATAAATTTAGACTTCTTGGTGGATAGTGTATAGTCGGTACATGTACCGATATACTTGTTAAGTGAATTCAAGAGAATAACCCTTCCATCAGACTCACTGGAACTGGTTGACTGTTTATGAATGAAGATAAAAAGCCGCACTTTATATTTTGGTTCTCGTTATTTATACAAATTTCTTAACGGTAATAATGCTTATTCTATACTTAATAATGTTAACTCGGTAGTTCATCAATAATAATTTGACAATCAGTCACTGTCTATCATTGAAGCCGGAGTTAGCGTTTTTATATTTTCGCTCATTAAGAAAAACAAATTATAAATTTTTATAAGACTAACTTAATATTTCATTTGAACACAATTCCTTCGTTCCTTCTTGCAGAACTAATACGACGTTCTATATGAGAGTGATAAGATATGCAGTTGAGAGCCACTTTGCAGATTATGTATATGCTATGTAACTATGCACGTAACTTCTCCCGCCTAAGTTTGGACTGATGGTATTGAAGTCCAAAAGTATGTGGTTGTGGTTGTCGATATTGGCGCTTGATGTTCGATGAGGTTCATTGTTATGCGTATGGATGTATGTACTGCGTTGATTGATGGCTTGCATTTTTGATTAGCTTTTCTTCTACAGATCCCCCAAATGTCTCATTAGGTTTATCCCACTTTGAGTTAGTTACTTTATCGGTTTGGTCAAAGGAGAACGGGAAATAAAAGGTGGATTGCTCTCTCTCTTAAAAACTTAGTCAAAATACTTCAATGTATGCTTACTCATATAATGAATTTCAACTTATTCTTCTACTAATTCTGTTTCAAAGATTTTAAGATTCATAATCAAAAATAGAAATGTGTTTGAATATAAAATGTTTTTATATTTTCTTTTTGTCAAGAATTATTAGCAAACTTACGCTTTTTCCTAATTTTTTGCTTATGTACCTTACGTTTGTTTGTGTCGACTGTTATTTTATTATTATTGACTACTGTATGTTCTATGAATCTAGGTGCAAGTTTATTTCTTCTATCGTCTTGTTCAAAAATTGTATCATTTGTACAATACTCTGGGGGATTCTTACGGGTTTCATTTCGTTTTTTAATCACGTTTTTTAAATTACTTAAATATACGTATCTTTTTACATGTTCTTGCAGAAATTCTTGTTCCGTGTTTATATTTTTAGAAGTTGGGAAAAATGTGCTTTTGCTTATATGACCAGTTAGAAGTTCAAACGGGGACAATTTAGTCGTAGAATGTATTGAGCTATTGTATGTTAAGATCCGCTCAAATATCGAATCCCTCAATCTTCTGATGGACACTCATTTTCCCAACTGCCGCAGGGCAACTAATGATCCCGGGTCAACCCCTGCAGGATCAAAGCCTTGCAGCTCTGGCATTATAACCAAAAATAGAATCATCTGGGCAATACACGGGTTGAAACCATTTAAATCGGCAGGACCAGATGGCATAATACCTGCTGAGCTTCACCACGCAATGGATTTAATCCTCCCTTAGCTTACTGTCATCTTTAAGAGCTGCCTAGAATTGATCCACATCCCTTAGGTATGGACGGAGGTCAATGTAGCCTTCATACCAAAGGCAGGCAAAAGCTCACACGTAAATCCCAAAGATCTAAGACCTATCAGTCTATCATCATTTCTGCTGAAAACTCTGGAGAAACTTCTAGATATATACATTCGCCACAGCATTGATCCAAACAGGCTGTCGGCCTCTCAACATGCGTATAACAAAGGGAAATCGGTCGAAACGGCTCTACATTCGCTTGTACGCATCATTGAAAAATCCTTAGATTACAAAGAATACACTGTGGTAGCCTTCCTTGACAGAGAGGGGGCTTTTAACAATGTTGAACCAGGGGCAATAACTAATGCACTCTCAAGTCTCGGTATTGAAGCCTCGATTGTTGCGTTAATAGGTCAGTTACTTACAAAAAGGACTATCACCTCTAAGCTGGACTTCAGTTCAGAGACTTGTGAGCAGGGGCACACCTCAAGGGGGGGTGCTCTCTCCTCTTCTTTGGACGCTGGTGGTCAATGGGCTACTATTAATACTGGAAGAGGAAAGCTGTAGTGTAATTGCCTATGCGGATGACGTTGCTATAGCTGTCTCAGGTAAACACCTCAACACGCTCAGAAACCTCCTGCAGATTACTCTCTCTAAGTTGACTAAATGGACTAAAGAATGTGGCCTCGGGGTAAACCCCCATAAAACGGAACTGGTCCTCTTCACTAGAAAATACAAAATTCCCCCTTTCGACCCTCCTAAACTGTGCAGTACTAGTCTGGTACTCTCAGACAAAGCTAAATATCTAGGTCTCACTCTTGACAAAAAGCTCAGCTGGAAGCCCAACATCCTCGAGCGAGTAAAGAAAGCCACCACAGCTCTGTACTGCTGCAAAAAAGCAATAGGAAGTAAATGGGGCCTACAACCACGCATTACTCATTGGCTTTATGTATCTGTTATCAGACCAATCCTAGGTTAGGTTAGGTTGGGCGGCGGTCCCCAATAAGCAGGGACCCACTTAGGCCAGAATGAAGGCCCATTGTGATACCGCGTGTAGAGAACCGGAGACCAGCCTCAGAAACCTTACATGCGGGAATTCCCTATAGACCAATCCTAACATATGGCGTAATTGTCTGGTGGAAAGCCTTGGACGTAGCCATCAATCGTAACCATCTTTGTAAAGTGCAAAGATCGGCCTGTATAGGTATCAGTGGAGCACTCAGAACCACCCCCACGGCGGCTCTTGACTTTCTGTTCCATTTGATTCCTCTAGATATTTACAGTAAACAAGTGGCAGCCAGCGCAGCCATACGTATCAAAGAACTTCACCATTGGTCCAGCGTGCGGGTTGGACACTCCACCATTCTGAATGATTTAGAATTCCTTCCACAAAGCACTGACTACACCCTTCAACGACTACTCTTTGATAAAAACTTCGTTACCACTATCCCTTCTAGATATGACTGGAAGGATGATTTTGAGCTCCAACGAAAGGGATCCATCAACTTCTATACAGATGGCTCTAAAACAGAATCGGGAGTAGGCGGGGGTGTATTCTCTAAGGATGTGAACGTAAACATCTCTTTCCGTTTGCCTGACCATTGCAGTGTCTTCCAAGCCGAGATAATGGCAATCAAGGAAGCCCTATCGTGGCTGAAGTATAATGTACTATCCTCTCTGGATATCACAATTTTTACTGATAGCCAGGCCGCGATAAAATCCCTGGAATCTGTGCCTTCAACTCAAAAACAGCCCTAAATTGTCGCCTATCTCTTAACGAGATGGCTGAGCAATTCAAAATTCACCTGATATGGGTGCCAGGGCACAGAGATATTCCCGGCAACTGCATGGCTGATGAACTCGCCAGAGTAGGCACAACTCTATCAATTCTTTCGGAAAATGGGAATTTATACATGCCTCTCGCCACCTGCAAACTGCTACTTAACAATAACGCTATCAACATCGCCAATCATAGATCGACAGTAGGTAACACTTGTCTTATCACCAAGCAGATTTAGCCGAAGCTGGATTTCAAACGTTCCCACTGTCTCATCAGACGTAAAAGATTGCTAATAAGCACCCTAGTCGGTGTCATAACGGGACACTGCACGATTGGCAAACATGCCTATAGGCTGGGCCTCCTCTACAACGAGTTCTGTAGAAGCTGCATGGACGAAGAGGAGGAGGAGTCGATTCTCCACCTTCTTTGTACATGTCCGGCTCTCTCAGCTCGAAGAAGAGCATACTTAGGAGCCAGCTTCTTCCACAACCTTAGTGAACTGGCTGACATAAACATAGGCAGCCTCCAACGCTTCATAACAAACTCCGCCTGGTTCTGCGGGTAGTATTTCTCCGGTGAAATACAGACCCATGTGGTAACACAAAGGACCTTATATGGTCTAAGTGAGGTCTGCAGCCTGCCACTCTTACCTAACCTAACCTATGTTAAGACGGCTTCATCCACAATTTCAGCAATTGATTTATTTTGACATTTAGATTTAATAATTCTTATCAATTCTGTAAGAGTGGAGTGAAACCGTTCAACAGGTGAATTCCCTGTGGAACTCTGCGCATATTGCGTTTAGCTCTTTTTCATACGCATCTAGAAACTCTTTGAAAAGCGTAGACAAAAACTCGCTACCATTGTCAGTAACGATTTTCTGTGGAATTCCGTGGTGAGAAAAAAAATGTTTCAATGATTTTATTAGGTTGATGCTATTTCTAGATGTTAGTAAGTAAACACTAGCAAATTTGCTAAATTTGTCTATTATAGTAAGGAAATGTTCTTTATGAATTGAATAGATATCACAGATCTACAATGAAAAACCTTTTTGATGTTCAAGTATTGTTTCTCCTATATTTTTATGTGCTGATTACAGAAAAATAGTTAAAAGTTTCCATCACGTCAGAATTTTGAAGAAATTCAATTTTTATTATTTCATTATTTCTACTATAATAATTTATTTTGAAGGCGACGTACGTTTTAGTTCCATCTGAAAAAACATACAACTTGGTCTTATGAAGCAATTTGTGAAAGCTTTACATAAACAAGGCCATCTTTAAGTATTTACAAACAGTAGTGCCATCTTTGCCTGAAGCTAAATTGAAGGAATGTATTTTTGTTGAACCCGACATACGAAAACTAATGAAAAATGAAAATTTCGATAAAAAACTTACTCCAATAGAATTGGCAGCACGGGTATCATTAAAAGAAGTTATTAGAAACTTCTTAGGAAATCATTAAAGTCCCGAATACGAAAATATTTTAAATAACATGCTCCAAAATTTCCAAAGATTAGGTTGCTTTATGAGTCTCAAAGTTCATTTCCTTCATTCGCATTTGAGCTACTTTCCCGAAGACTTAAGAGCAGTTAGTGAAGAACAAGGAGAAAGATTTCATCAGGATTTGAAGGATGATCAAAACCGCATTCACAAGAGAAAATCGCTCAACAAAAGCTTTGCAAAAAAAATAAAAACGGGGTCCACAAGTCTCCGTAGTATTTTAAAATGTTCATATTGATATAAACTATCTACAACTATGTATATATAAAAAATACTAACTACCCACTTGCTTTTTTTAAAATTATTTTATATTGATTTATTTTATTTAATTACCTCAATTTTTATGATTTTTATAAATGTGTATGGTGAAAAACTCTGATGTGATAGAAAAAAAACGATTTCAGATTCGTGATTAGGAGGTCCCAAAACCCAAAAAATCAGTGCTAAAGTCGAAAAAGGAAAAAAAAATATTTAATTTGTAGGTCTGTGTATTTAAATGTAGGATTTGAAGGGGTTTCGATGGTGTTTTGGTTAGTTCAAATTTTACAGAAACTTTTAAGCGTTCATATTTGTATTTTTGACACGTTTAACAATTGTTATAAATCCGGATGATAACATTTTTCATATTAGGGAAATAGAACTTTCGTTTTAAATGAGCAGGACTTTCATTTATTCCTCTGTGGTTTGAATGTTCATGG
The DNA here is from genome assembly GCA_951813785.1 of Criorhina ranunculi. Classification (NCBI taxonomy): domain Eukaryota; kingdom Metazoa; phylum Arthropoda; class Insecta; order Diptera; family Syrphidae; genus Criorhina; species Criorhina ranunculi. The sequence goes on along the minus strand of OX638381.1, from coordinate 55,920,824 downwards.
TAAGTCCTGACTATCTTTTCCTGTTCGTCAATTTCGGTTACGTCTTGTAAAAAAATATTTGTCCTAACTAATTTTATATGGGTATTCCTGAAATATTTAGAGTAGACATTTTGATCTGTCCGAAATGTCTTATCGTCAGCTAAATTGCTGTTACTCTTTTCGTGTTAATGAAATTTTTGAATATGTTAATCAAAACATTCCCTTCGCATAGGTTTTTACATTCGATTCGATTTCTTTTCTTTCGTTTGAACAAAATGCTAAAGGTTGAGTGCAGTTTTGTTCGTTTTGTATTTTCGAGGAGGATGACTTGATTGGAAAATTCATTTATTACTCTTTCTGAGATCGAGATACCATCGTCAGTATTTTCTTGGGCAGAGTGGATAGTGTCAACATAATCAAGTTCATCAAAATTGTTATTGATAGACATTAAATCAACATTTTCCACCTGAACATTATTCCCCTCGTAAGCATGAATCTCGACCCGGGAGCGTCAGCATTCGAATTCGATTTTCCTTTTTTTTTAACGCAATGGTATAGTCAAATTCTTCTAGATTTAAACGCCAACGAACTAATTTCGAGTTCGGTTCTTTTAGCGAAAAAAGCCATGTTAAAGGCTTATGATTCGTTATTATCTACCATAGAGATAGGGGCGAAAGTACTTTGTTGCCCAAACTATGGCTACGAGCTCTCTTTCTATGGTACTATAGTTTTGTTCAGATTTGGATAAGGTACGGCTTGCATAACAAACCGGTTTATCCGTTCCCACAGGTCCCTGGGATAAGATTGCGCGGATAGCAACATTACTCGCATCTGTTGTAAGGTTGAATGGCTTAGAAAAGTCCGGATATTGCAATATTGGATCATTGCACAATAATGTCTTACATGTTTCGAAGCAAGATACGTATTTTGAGTCTAAAATTATACTTTTCCCTTTACGTAAGTATTCAGTCATAGGTTTGGTCGGTTTAGCGAAATCCTTCACAAACTTACGATAGTATCCTAAAAGTCCCAAGAAAGATTTGATCTGTTTAGGAGTTTTCGGAATGGGAAAATTGGTGATGGCATTTATCTCGTCTGGGTTTGGCTTTACACCTTCAGGTGTTACTAGGTGGCCCAAAAAGGATACTTCTTTATGAAGGAACTCCGACTTATCTAATTGGATCTTAAAATTAGCGCCTTGGAGGTTTTGAAGACGAGTTCTAAATTTTCTATATGCTTTTGGGGCGACGTGGAAAAGACAATTATGTCGTTCATGTAGACTGAACATATTTTGCCTTGTATGTTATGAAGCACGTTGTCCATCACTCGTTGAAAAGTGGATGGTGCATTTTTTAAGCCAAAAGGCATCCTAGTTAACTCGAAATGATCATGGTTAACTGAAAAAGCTGGAATGTCGTCTTCATTAACCTGAATTTGATGGAAACCTGACGCAAGATCCAATGTAGTAAAGTACATCGATTTATCCAAGATGTCAGATATATTTGGAATTGGGTATTTGTCGTCCACGGTTTTTTCATTTAATTTCCGGTAATCAATTACCAGCCCCCATTTTTGTTTCCCACTTGAATCCCTCCTTTTTTGGAACTATCCAAGTTGGAGTGGATCAGGGTGAATAACTTTGACGAATAATACCCTCATCTAGCATCTTGGAAATTTGATTCCGAATCTCTTCTTGGTGGATGAGTGTGAAACGATAAGATTTTGAGTAAATTGGAATATCATCTTGAGTCTTTATCGTATGTTTTATCTGACTGGAAAATGTCAACTTCTTACCTTCTCTGAAGAATAGATGTTTATATTTGTGGCAAATGTGTTTTATAGCCTTTTGTTCTTCGGAGTTGAGATGATTAATGCGAAGTAAATCATATATAGTAGAATCTCCTAGGTTAGTTATTAACTGAAAAGTTATGAATTTCTACTATATTATCTCTATTCAAGACTTGTGCCTTTACTGGTTGCTCTAAATTAAAGACCTGTGTCGAGTTTGAAGTGTTAACAACTTCTACAAAAGAATACCAACTAAAAGCTTGATAACTGCCCTCGGGAATTATAAGATCTTGTCTTATTAATGTTGGTTTTATGTAGATGTTACCAAATTCAACATCTTCTGGAAGGCAGCTAACAATTTTACTTAATCCTAGAATAGAATATGTCTTTGAAATCATATTGGGTTTAAAGCTTAATGGTATCTGGACATTTTCATTTTCTTAGATAGCATTCTTAAGATCTACTTTCATTCCAAGGTATTTAAGTATTTCAGTGCCAATAAGGCCATCGAAATAGCTATAGAATTGAAAAATATAAAAGAAAAGTTTTCCATTTGTTTTAAATTCAGGGAGGCCGTTAAAGACGATTTGCTGATTAATAAATTGACTGATGAATTTATTATTATCTATAGGATCTATTGTTTGGATGTGAACTTTGTTTGCGATACCTGGTCTAATAAATGACTTATTACTCCCAGTATCGATTAAAAATTTAAGCTTAGTTTGGTTTATGCTTTGTATTATTATGTAAGGCAACAAGTTAGAGTTATATTTATTTAAATCGAGATATCCTATTGAGTGTCCGAGGCTAGTGTAAGAAAATTTGAGCCTTCTCTTTCGTTTTGTACAATATGATTGGAAACAAATGGAAGGTCTAAGTTCTGATAGTAGTTTGAGGTTCTTGATGATTAAAATTGGCTGTATGTATAGGTAAGTGTGTATCTGGGTTATTTTTATTAAAGTTGATACCTTCAATATTCTGCGCATTGTTTGGTCTATTACGATTACTTTAATAAGAGTTAGATGAGTTGCGGTTAGTGTTTCCACTCCAAACATCCATTGGCTCAAGAGGTTGAGATCTTCTTGTATATGAATGCGATGTATTAGTGTAATTACTTGGGATAGGTTGAGTGCGTTGATTAGAGAGATATTGGTATGTGCATTATTATTGAAAGAGTTTTGCTTTGAAAAATGTTGAGGGTTCGGAAATGTGGGTGGGATATAAGGTTGGAAATTGTTATTTACTGGTCTGTTTTGATAGGTATGAGGATAGGTTGATCTATTAGGGTTTCTTTGATTGAAAACTTGTTTCTGAAAATGTTGTGGGCCTCGAAAATAAAGACAGTTTTGCTCCTTAAGACACAAATTAAATGCATCATATAACTTCGTTGGCCTCATGGCTTTTACGGTAGATCCTAACGGTTCTCTGAGACCAGATAAGAAGATGTTGATGCTACTATAACATTAATATCTATTTCATGAACTTTCACGTGGTTAATCATAGCCGATAATAAATCTATTATTTTTTTATTTTATTTTTTGCGCTGGGAGGTGGTAATCTTCAAAAGACGAAACTGAGCCCGTACTCAGTAACAGTGTGGGATTTTTACCCACTAACCCCTTCTCCCTTCTTCCCCTTTTCCCTACGGTATGGCCATCTTGGCATTTCATCGCAGGAGGGGGAGAAGCCAGCCTTTCCAATTATTGCAACTAGTCATTGGACTAATCAGCAATTTGTCTTTCATATAATTATTTAATGTTGAGTTGGGTCTACTATTTACTATTGTTTTAGTTCCCTTTCTTTTACTCTAACTATCTATAGGTAGTTAGTTCAAATGGTTTTTTCCTTCTTAATCTTCTAACAAGATTGTCAGTATTTAGTAAATCTGTCATTTCTACGTTGACGTGGTTGAGAAGTCTGAGTCTATGTCTATTGGCTACTGTTTTGACTTCATCTTCAACCATTTCAACATTTAGATCTCTATGTAGATCAGCGTTTCTTATGTACCATGGTGCATTTACTATGTTTCGTAGTACTTTACTTTGGAATGTTTGAATTTTTTGTAAGTTTGTTTTGCATGTGCATGCCCACAGCTGGAGACCATAGGTCCATACTGGTTTTAATATTTGCTTATAAAGAAGCAGTTTATTGTTATTTGACAGACAAGAGTATCTCCCGATAAGCCAATACATTTTATTGTAACGCTTGTTCAGTTCCTCTCTTTTTTTCTTTACATGCGGTTTCCAGCGCAGTTTTGCATCTAAGGTCATGCCTAGATATTTGGCTGTGTTTGCATATTCTACTGCATTACCATTTATGAACACTGGGATATGCTGAACATTCTTATTGGTGAAATTAATATGGACCGACTTTAGGTCATTTAATTTAATTTGCCATTTTGTTTGTCCATTTTGATATGTTATTCACTGCCATCTGTAGCTTTTTTGTCGCTTCTTCGACATTTTCTCCCACAGCAAGGACAGCAGTATCATCTGCAAATGTTGCCACGGTTGTTCCATCGCTATTTGGCAGATCCCTGGTAAACAGAAGATATAGTACAGGGCCTAGCACACTACCTTGTGGCACTCCAGCATCTATTTCTTTCAGTGTGGAATAATCATCTCCTTGTTTTATTTTAAAAAATCGCTGCAGTATGTAGGATTCTAGAATATCTGAATATTGCTTAGGCAGATGCTTTTGCAATTTATGGATCAGTCCTTTGTGCCATACTTTATCGAAAGCTTGTGCTATATCGAGAAATATAGTAGAGCATATCTTTTTCTCTTCAAATGCTTTTTCGATTTTATCTATTATTCTGTGCACCTGATCAATCGTGGAGTGCTTATTCCTAAAACCAAATTGATGGTTTGGAATTAGTGATTTTTCTTCAATGATTTTATGCAGGCGTTTAATCAACATCTTTTCAAATAGCTTGGACAACATAGGCAGTATCGATATGGGGCGATAGGAGGTGACTTCACTAGGTGGTTTGCCTGGTTTTGGTATCATAATTACCTCCGCTACTTTCCACATGCTGGGTTCATACCTTATCCTGAATGCAGCATTTATAATCTGCGCTAGTTTCTTTAGGCCTTTTTTTGGGAACTGTAGGATTTCCCCTGTTATCAAATCAAATCCCGGGGCTTTTTTGGTATTGATGCTTTCTTTTATTTCTTTGGCAATTTCTTTTGCCGTTACCGGTTGAATATGTCTTTCTTCTTCGCACAGTTCTTCCGTTTCTTGACAGTCTTTATCTTCATACGGTTGGAAGACGCCTTCAAGATACTCAGCAAATAAATTCGCTTTTTCTTTGTTGCTTTTTGCCCAGTTACCTTCCCTGGTTTTAACTGGTGGAATATGTGCTATTGGCCTTTTCATTCTCTTTGTCGCCTTCCAGAGCGAGTTATCGGTACTAGCATCATTCGTCAAATTGGAAAGGTATGATTTAAGAGATTCATTTTTAAATTCTCTTACCGATATTTTGAGTTTACTGACTAGATTATTGAGCATTGTTTTGTCGCTTGGCGCCCTTGATTGTTGCCAGCGTTTTCTAGCTTTCCTCTTTTTTGCAATTATTTCACATATTTCCTTTGGATAAGAATTCTGTTTTAGTTTGGTTTTTGTTTTAGGTGTTGCAGCCCATGCAGCTTTTTGGATATTAACTGTAAGAGTCTGTACAGCCTCCTCTAATTGATCTTTTGTTTCAATTGTTTCTAAAAGGTGGATACTATCCTCAAGATTCTGTCTGAAGTAGTTCCAGTCAGTCAGTTTATTAGCTAATCTTGGGATATTTTCTTTGAGAGTGATTTTTTCGCCAAGTGTCAAAAGTATTGTGAAATGATCTGAGTCAAGATCTGGTCCTTCTTCTACTTTTATACTTATTTTTGGCTTTAAAATCTCCACCTGCGATATATCTATTGCAAAATATGCGGAAGAGGTTTCTAAAGTCATGTTTTTTTAGATTATAGGTGGGAGAGCAGTAATTTGATCCGACTGATATTTGCCCACTTTTAGTTGTTACATTTATAGATATTCCTTGAATCTCACATGATTGGAATTTAGCTTCTATATGGTGATCGATTGTCTTCTTTATTATAACTGCAGCCCCGCATTTTGCCGAATTATGGGGGTGTGGGGAGTGATATAATTCGTACCCTTGCAGTTTGAAATCTGTTTTAAATTTAAAGTGCGTCTCTGAGACAAGACATATATCTATTTGGTTCACGTCGAGAATTACCTGAATTTCTTCTTTACGTTTCTCGATACCATTAGCATTCCATTCTAGAATTTTTATATGATCTATCATATTTGTCTTTTTTGTACAGCCTTTTTGTTGCTGCTTTTCCTCTCAAGGTGTGATATTCTTTCTAATATAGTCCTATTGCTTTTTTCCATGATTTCCATTCTATTTAGGATTTTTTGCAAGAAGGTTTCCATACTATTATTTGAGTTTGTTTTATTTATGTTTAATGGTTTTTCTGTTTCTTTTAATGCAGCCTGTGCATTTGTCATTTTTGTACCCGTCCCTATCTGCCTTAGGTCCTTTTTCGTATTTTTCTGGCCGTTGGGTACTTCTATTGGCGTTCTCAGTTGTAAGTCCTTTTTGCTTTTGGTGCGTCCTTTTTGCTTTTAGGTGCGTCCTTTTCAGAGTTTGGATGTGTTTGTTTATGTTTTTTGTCTTTAACCAGTTGAATCTGTTTTGCAACTAAGCAGCCTATATAGTTGGCTGGATGCATTTCGTTGCAATTGGCACATTTTGCTGGTTCCTCTTTTTTCCTCATACAGTCTTTCGTATGATGGTTTCCTGCACACTTAACGCATCTTGGGTTAGAGCTGCAGTACTTGTGCGTATGTCCATGCTTTTGGCAATTCTTGCACTGTGGGACGAGTTTTGATTTCCTTAAGGCATTAATCTCTACCTTCATTTAAAGGATATCTTTAATTTCGTATATCTTTTTGATATCTTCGTCGTGCTCAAAAGAAAGCGTAATCATTGGAAGCGGTATTTTGCTTTTGAATTTAAGCATATTGACAGCTTCCAAGATCTTGAAGTTTTTCTTTCTTAGATCTGAGACTATATTCTCTGGTGAGCAAGAGAAGTGTAATTTTTTCACAACAACCTTAATTGGTCTTGTTTGTTTGCTTTCATAGGAGTACCACTGTACTCTTTTTTGGTTAAGTATTTTGGTAAGTTTTCTATAGGAGTCCTTTTCAGCTATATTAACTTTAATGTCGTTACTATTCATTAATGCTGTATTAGCTTTAATTTTATTTTCCTCCATTAACTTAACTAAGCTTTCATACTATGTTATTTGCAGCGCAATAATTGGTGGAGGTTTGGCTGGCTTTTTAATTTCTTTGTTTGGGATATACTCCGTAGTTTGGTATGTTTCTTTTGGAGATGAAATTTTTGGTGATGAACTCATCTTCCTTTTTTTATTTTTGTTCCCGTTTTTGAGTTTGCCTTCGGTTTCTCTTAGTAGCTCTCCTTCATCCGTTGAAAACTCTACTATTTTTGGTTTTTCTTTTTCTTTATTTTGGCTGTTGATCTGTTGTTTCAACATTTGCAACTCTTGCTTTAAACTATTAATTTCCTTAATTAATGTTTCGTTGAGTTGCTTAAACCCATCTCTTTCTTAGCAGGCTTTTGAATATTTAGCCTTTAGGTTTTTGTTTTCGTCTGATTTATGAGATGGAGGTGTTCTCTCTACCCTCCTACATTTTTCAAAAGGGTTTTCGTTAAGCAATAAATGGTCCCCCCCAGAATCCGTGGGACCGACCTCCGAGTAGGGTGGATTTACCAGATTAAATGGCGTACCACCTGGGGTATTATAATCTTTTGTTTTGTTCATTGCATATTTGACATTAACTTTTGCGAAAAGTTTAAACTGTTTGGATTTTAGTCGCCTTTTACGACAGGCATAGCTTACCTCGGGTATATTCTATTCTAGCCCCTATCCCGAAGGGGAAAACTAGCTTAATTAACTTAACTATGTAATTCTAACTTACTGGCCCTACACGGGCACTCTAAGCTAAACTTAATACTTATGCTATATCTTTCGATGATGTATACTAACTTATACTTTACTTAAACAATCTAAGGACTAAACTATTGAAACTAAGAAAATTAGTTTTTGGAAAAAACTTAGTGAATGAACTTTTATTTTTTTTATTTTGCTTACTTACTTATCAGGCTAGCGACCCTTGGAGGGTCTGAGCCTGAACTAATGCCGCTTTATATTTTGCTTAAGACAAGTTTAAAACTTACAACTACCTTAAAATAAACCTTAACCTATCTTAACTAATTACGTAATTAAAAACGTACTTTTTTTGTAGTTTTATTGTCTTTTTTTTCGATTTTGCGCTGTTTTTTTTTGTAATTTTTTGATGTTTTATTATTTTTTTTTCGATTTTTGTGCTGTGTTTTGTTGTCTAACCTACTTTAACCTACCTAAACCTACTTAAACTATGTAAGCCGGCCATGGCCAGCTTTGCCCACCTATGTGAGCTACCCCGGATCGAGAGCGTTCGACAAGGGAGTTCAGTCTCTTTCTGACAGCCACCAGAAAGTCTGGTGCTGCCGTCCAACATCCCTAATATCGCGCTCCGATACCGACCTACTGAACCGGACGCGCTCTGAACGACGTCTCGACCGTAGTTGAGCCGCCTATCCACAGTTGTCCGGGCAACATGGAAGATTAGCGGCACCGCTAACCTATCCTGGATCAGGCCTTCCTTGTCAAAATGCAGAAAAGCCTCTGGGGGGACGAAGCCGTTAAGGCGCACCCTCATGATACATTGAATTGGGGTAGTAAGCCCCAGAGATCAGGTTGTTGACCGAGTTCATTGCTCTTGCAATGTGCCCTCGAGTAAGCTTCTGTCCACTCTGATTAAGTCCGCCTTGTTGTACAGGACCTCATTGGAATAGAATTTTCTGTACTCCGACTCTGGTGTTCTGTATAAACGAAGGCAAGGCCTAAGGCAAGCCCTCTCAAACACCCTAATCCTTTCCATCAAGCTTGCCCGCACGTTGAACCACACGGGACAACCATATGTAAGCATTGGCCGGATTAGGGCCGTATAGCAGATTACCTTCACCCTTGCATCGAGTTGGCTGTTGTAAAACAGTCTCTTTGTAAGGGCAAAAGCAACTCGGGCCCTGGCTAGAGCAGCATCTATACGTTTATTAAAATATAGATATTGATCTAGACAGATCCCAAGGTATCTGACTACACTTCGACTCGCTAATGGTTGCTCGTGCTGTCCCACGATTGCGAACTTTCGCCAATTCTTTCTGGTATCCCTAGAGGCCCCAGACAACGGCGTCCTGAACAGAATGGTTTCCGACTTCTGAAAGTTGATCTTCAACTTCCAGTCGTCGCAATATCGCTGAATCTCATCGAAGTCACGCTGCAAGAGAATGACAATGATCTCGATCTTTGGACCTGATCTGTACGCAATCAAGTCGTCTGTATACGCAATAGCATGTTGAAGAGAGCCTACGAGATCACTTGTGTAAATATTGAACGGGATCGGCGAATTTACTGCACCCTGTTGTAGACCATTTTTAACTTCGAATGTACCAGCAGAAGTCACATTGCCATTTTTCACAATGAACCGTCTACTGGTCAGCATGTTACATAGCATGTACAGCAGTGGTTTGCTTATACCCAACCTGCTCAACTTGTAAAAGAGGCCCCTTTAACCATACGGTGTCGAAGGCCTTCTCCTGGTCAACCAGGCAGGCACCCGTGCATTAGTTCTTGCATTTGTTCCATTGGATTGCCGATACCAGTTTAGACGCGGCATGTATTGTATCATGCCCCGCCTTGAAACCGAATTGATTATCCGGAATTATTTTATTATCCTCAACCCACTTAGCCAGGGCTCAACGGACCACTTTTTCGAATACTTTGCTGATGTTCGGCAAGAGACTTATTGACCGGAGATTCCCCGGATTGGAGCTATCTTTATCCCTTTTGGGAATAGCGTGTACCACCGCTGTTTTCCAATGCGCTGGATAATGTGCATTATTCAGCGCATTATTAAACAGGGTGGTATAAATGTCTACCACTTTTAGGGGGAGATTTCGAAGCACAGTGTTCGATATTCCATCGATTCCCTCTGATTTCTTCTTTCTAAGTGATTCGAAGATCGTTTGGAGTTCTACCTTTAATATGAACGGGGGATGAACCCTTTTATCGGCGATGACATTAATTGCCATGTTATCGTCATTGAACAAGGTGAAACCGGTGTTCTCAGATCGCCAGTTCTGTATATCACTTCGAAGGTCGTGGTTGTGCACAAGGACGCGATTCTCCAGGTCTTGGTTTGGGCGAATGCTAGCATTCACCTTAAACACTTCCTGAAAAGTCGCTCCTATGGCTTCCACTTTCTCCTGCGGATCCTCGACCACAAAGAAGTTGTCATCATCGACTGCGTTCCCCGGATCAATGCCTGCTGTAATCAGTACTTATTCGTTGTTCGTCGTTCGGGGGATCTTAAGACATGGCAAGTCGCTAATGTTTTTCCTCCGAAATATTTTATTTATTTGCGGGAACATACTCGGGTTGCTGGAATTTACAGCCCGAATTCTGTTGTTCCAATGCAAGTTTACAGAAAATCTGTAATTTTCCTTAATTAACTGTTGGACGTTTTTGATCAACGACTTTAGTTGCCTTATCTCCGAGTTTTGTCTGTCAGTAAAGCGTCTGTACAAGGTTTTAAGTCTCGACAGCAGTCTACTTTTATGTTCGTGGAGTGCGTCAGTTGCATTGCGGAATGTGTCAACGTTGTTAGTGAGTTGGTACCGAGGTATCGTACTGTCCATTGTACGTTTGATTGTCAGGTCAAGGTCTTTTAGGTACCTATCAATCTCTTCGTTTGACAGGTTCCTGTTGGTCGGTGGGTAGAGCGAGTTCGAAGAGAGTGCTCTTGTCAGTACTCTGGAGAAACGTGTCCAACGCGTCCTACTGTAATTGTAGGTGTATGCCGGAACATACTCCTCCAATTCCGCAATTTCGTTAGGAATCCTAATGGCGGCACTAAATCCGCAATGGTCACTGTCATACACAAATGTGTGTAGACAGTTTATCGTTTGTTGGTTTGTGTCGGTCAGTTGTAGCCGTGAGTCGTACAGCAAAAGATCCATATAGGAACCGTTTCTGGGAAAAGACGCACTATCTGTAGCTTTCAAATCGAGTCTATACTCGACACTGTGCAGACCCCACCAATTGAATGGTGAGCTCCCCCTAGCATTTGGTATATAATTTCCCCAATCTCTATATTTGGCGTTAAAATCTTCGGCCAAGAGGTAATAATTCTCCGCCGACTCCAGCTTAAGACATCGAAAAAGTGTCTCGAGCTCTGAAATAAATAAGTTGGATTGAGTAGCTTCAGGTGCATAGACCGACACCATGTACAACTTCTTTCCACTACGGAGAGAGATGCGCACGATGCACGCTTCCAACACCCGGAACCTTCGCACTCAACCGCTGCACACGACCCTATGTTTCATGCCTTTCCGAATGAAGATCGCAACACCTCCTCCTCGTATGGAGTTGGGTCGGTTTCTTCTTACAATTTTATAATCTGTGTGCCTCAGCTTATGTTTCTGAGTTAGCTTAGTTTCGCTAACCAGAAGTACATCAGGGCATCGGTCTTGTAGCAACTTATAAAGAACAGCTCTTCGTTCGATCCTAATCAATGAATTTACATTCACCGCGAGGATCCTTAAGGGAATCTCATCGAGCGTATCCATTACAACTGGAGGTGCGTAAGGCCCGGCAGAAGCGCGTAGATCTGCTCCACCCGCGTCGCCTACTCTTGTATCTGACTTTGCAGTTGGCCCATCTGCCCTTGAATAGAGAGCAAGATAGCCATCAAGTCACCCACCGCCGCAGGTGCCTTAGGCGCGGGGGCCTGTGTAGCAACCTTTGGCTGATGTTGTTGTACCGTGTTTCCCCGACCTGCCGCCATTTGGGCGTAGGTTGTATGGGGGGTAACGGCTTGAGATGGAATTAGAGCGGGCGCGGGTGAACGTTTCACCACGGTTTTCTGCTGGCGAGCCAGGTTTGCTTTTTTTATGTCTTGGTGCTTAGGACAACCCCGATAGTTAGCGGTGTGTCCCGAGTTCCTACATAATGCACATACGAGTTGGCCCTTATCCGAAGCACCATCCTTACCCAGAATACAATCTTCTGCTTTGTGGTCCTTACCACACTTCATACATCGAGGCTGAATTTCGCAGTTCGACGCGGCGTGCCCGAACCTTCGGCAGCGAACACATTGTAAAATGTTGTCGCTCCTTTTCACTTTTTCCCATGTGACAACTTGGTAGTCTAGGACTCGGATTTTCCTCAGACCATCCAGTTTGCCATTGGGTGACAGCTGAACCAGGAAGAACGGTACTTTCCGCTTCTGCCTTTTGGCCCTTGCTGTGGTGAAAGGCTTTACCCCTACGAAGTCGAGTTCGTCGTTATTTTTTTCTTGGAGCATCTTAAGGAGCTCTTCAGGTTCCGTAGACGGTTCCATCCCCCTCAGCAGCATTGTCTGCAGCTTTCCCCCTTCTGGGTGAAGGAGAAGAACTCCGTCGTCGGGTCCCTCAACAAATTGTTTATTTTTTTATACTGATCCACAGTATTACAGTGGATAGCATGTCTAGTTTCATTTAGTCGTTTAGTAGTTCAATAGTGTCTTTCAATTCTATCATGTAGGTGTTGATAGGTGGGACCCTTGGCTTCGTTATCGTCTTCTGTTGTTGTTGTTGCTGCTGTAGATTCTGCTGCGGTTGTTTCTGCTGCTGTTGCTTTGGTTGTTGTTGCTTTTGCTGTTGCTGTTGTTTCTGTTGAAGTTGTTGCAACTTAGGCTGCTGTTGCTGTTTTGACCGCTGCTGTAGCTGTGGCTGCTTAGGTGGCAGCGTCTGCTGTTGCTTGTCAGGCTGTTGTTTTAAATTGCGATGGAGCTCCAGCTGACGCTCCTTCTCTCTTCTCTCACTCTGCTTTTGCTTTATAGCGAGTACTCTTGCTTGCAGCTGATGAATGCTGCTACTTAGGCACTCGAGCTCATCCTCTTCGTCATCAGACTCGGATGCTGCAAGGGAGGCGAAGCTGTTGCTGTCGCCCATGTACAGGCCTTTCCCTCCATCGGAGACGTAGGGGAAATCTTCGTCTTCCGTTCCTAATTTTGCTGCTGCTGAAGTTGATGGCGCCACCTTCCTCGCTTCAACCGGCAGCTTTTCGGTTGAAGTTGACAGGGAGGGGCGCTTTACTTGATTAGAAGTCGGCCTCAAACTTCGTCTTCTTTTCGATGCACATTCAGACGGCCCTGTAGCTGGGTGGCCTGATGTGCCAGCCACATCGGCTGACGTCACTATCACATCGGACGACTTTTTTGGTCCCGCTTCTGAGAGCGCGGACCGCTCACTCTTTTTCATGACGTGTTCTTTACACAAATTAACTTCTGTTTACGTATATCTTATTTTTAAATTGTAAAAATTAAAAAAAAAGTACTTGTTCTACGGGGATCGAACCCACGTTCCGCCGTTGACGGTCTGTGGTCACTTGCACTAGGCTAAGCTGCCGCTTGTAAAACCATTGTCTAAAATTGCTAGAATAGCGCACTCACAACGATTTACTTATAGCCGAAACACGTTTTTTGTTTTTAAATGCATTTTTATTTATTTAAATAGAGTACTCTTACTTGCTAGGAAAAAATGGCTTAAAACTATCTTTTTAGCTGCTGCAGACGTTGACGGCGCCCCCTCCCTTACTTCCACCGACAGCTTTTTAGTCGAAAGGGAGCGGCGCTTTACCAAGTGGGGAGTAGGCCTCAGCTTCTTTCTTCGCTTTACTGCACCCTCAGATGTTCCTGAGATTGTGTGGTCTGATGTGGCAGCCATCTCTGCTGACGTCACAAACTGATCACGTGTTTTTTGTGGTCCCGCTCCTAAGAGCGCGGACCGCCGACTTTTGTCCATCACGTTTTTAGACACCTGTTAACTTTCTCTTTCTATTTATAATTAAAAAAATGTATGTGTTTTCTCTGGGGATCGATCTCAGATTCCGCCGCTCTGCGGTCACAACTACTTTCACTAGGCTAAACTGCCACTTGGATAAACACTCTCTAATTTCACTACAAAAGCACTCTCACTGATTTTCTATTAGCCGAAACACGTCTGAATTCCACGGAGGTCAATGAACGAGTCAGCCGAAACACGTCTTTATGCCAGGGTGGTCTGCGAACGCCTCCGACAGTCGTTTTGTTTTTAAATGCATTTTTATTTATTTAAATACAGTACTCTTACTTGCTAGGAAAAAAAAGGCTTAAAACTAGCTTAACTAACTTAACTATGTTATTCTTACTTACTGGCCCTACATGGGCACTCTAAGCTAAACTTAATTCTTAATCTATGTCTTTCGACCTAACCTAACTTAATTTACTTAAACAATCTAAGGACTAAACTATTGTAAAACTAAGAAAATTGTTTTGAAAAAACTTAGTGACAGGACTTTTTATATGTCTCCTTAAATCTAAATTAAATTGAAACTTAAAACTACCTTAAAATAAACCTTAACCTAACTCCGACAGTCGTCTTCACAAAATAATGACCATTTTCAGATGTCCATTGGCAACTCTGGCGCATATTCAGATTTATCGCTTGAGGGATACATTCATATTTGTTTCTTCCCTTTTTCTTCGGATAGTATGTTTATCGCCTGTCAACCGAAATAATTTTCGTTGCCGCAGCAACCACTTCAGGTATATGATGAGGGATCGGCGAAGGGTTAAAATTAATATTTCGGTATAATATACGGGTGACAACACGTGTAAAATAGTGCCAATTGATATTCCAAAAAAAAAAATAAAAAAATTGGGTCTGTGGAACAAAAAATGCGAATTAATTACTGTTGTGCGCTGCGGCGGTCGATGGAGATGGAAATGGGAGAAGAAAATTTCATGTGTGTTAAAGTGATTATTATTATTATTATTAAGGCTATGCGACTGACGCATATGGCACTGCGACCTAAAAGATCTATTGTGCCTGGAGCCAGTTAGACAAGGAGAACCTCTATCTTCCTAATGAAGTTGAGAATGTCTCCAGTCGAGGTGTTACGAAGATTCCTTATTGAGAAAGCGCTTCCTGACTCTTCAGACAGCCACGCACTCGCGTAGTACGTATTCTGCTGATTCATCTTGCTCTAGGCAAAGTCTTGGGAAGCGAATCTTCCCTGGCTGCGATATTAACACAAAAAGAAGCCCAGTTAGTTCGTTTGGGCGCGTACCGTGGACTGGCTTGTTTAACTACAACTAAAACGTTGAATCTGATATGCTGGTGATCAGACAACGAGGCTTCGTTAGATACATGCCAGTCCATGATAGCGTTCGATATGAATGAACTCGAGATCGTTGGGTCAAGTACCTCTTCTCGAATGGTATTTATAAAAGTTGGTTTGTTACCCACATTGGCTACAACTAAGTTTCTACTAATTAGAAAGTCTAAAGGTGACTCATCTCTTTTGTTAATGTCGCTGCTGCCCCTTTCCGTATGGTGTGCATTGGCATCACAACCAATGACCAGATGCATTCTGCGACGGTGGCAGTATTCAACCAACTCCTGTACTTCTACAGGCGGAACCTGTTCTACGTTGCCAGAGAAGTAAGAAGAGGCGCACACGATCCCTCTTACTCCACCTGCAATCGGAACTTCGACGATGGCTGCCACCAGATCTCTACGTGTGAATTCTAGAATGGGAAGAAAACGTAATTTACGGCTTATAAGACATGCGGCCCTAGGAGCTAACTCCCCGGGGGCATACAATAACTTACGTGACCTGTCCTGAAGGCCCATAATTTTGCCTTCAACCACCCATGGGTCTTGTATGAGGCCAAGTGTGATACTGTCGCGATTGAATCGCAGGCTAAAGGTATCCGAGGCACCTTTAGCATGGTCCAGGTTACCCTGCAGCACCTTGATAGCACTCTTCAAAATCGACGGTTACGGTGAGGCTTGTTATTGCCTCTCCGTCGAACTTCGCTGGTCCAGTGCGAGTGGTCCGTCGACCTAACTCGTGCCGGAGGCCCTCTTTTGAGCTCTGGTCGAGGGGTAGACACTGCTGAACTACCTCTCGCTGTTCCTTTTGGGGGTACGCTGATGCCAGTACTAGTGCTGGCCTTGGGGGGTTCAGACGCTAGTAGCGAAGCTGGCACGTTCGCGCTTCTGCTAGCGACTTGCTTGGGTTTGCTCGGACTACCAGTGCTGGTTCCTGCGACGTTATGTTCAGTAGCTGGTGTCGAAGCGGGCTTATCCACGCTGCCACCAGTGACCGGTTTCTGAGCGGTGTTGTCAGGGGGCTGACAAGGTTTGGGGGCGGACTGAGTGGTAGTGCTCTTGAGAATGAGCTTCCGCACGCCGAACCGATAGGAGACAATACCCTTCAGTTCTTGAAGGCGCTCCATTGACCTATCGCTAATGGCTAGGACAAGGTGCACCATGTCTTCTACATTTGCGCTCTGCAAGACTCTCCAATATCTAGCATAAAGATAGTCGTTTTGTGCATCAAGCGTAGTCAGGATCTTGTCGTTAGTCAGACCCGAACTTTGTGGGAAAAACCCTTAGATGATGTGTGGTTTTGGGAAGGCATCCTCTTCCACAAGCACCACATTGAGTTCGCATTTGGTTTTGATGGATCCGAAATTGGTCCTTATCCATTCGGCGGTGGCGGAGTTCGTGAAGAACAGCCACCTTGCTTTGTACGTGGATCCGCAAAACTTTGGTCTGATTGCTCCTTCTATGAGCTCAATTGACGTGTCTATAACCGCCTCTTGTATACTGGCCATTTGCGCAGTGCTGAGTGGACAGGTGTCCAAATCAATCGGCAAAACCCCAACCCTGACGCTGCCCGCTACACGACTGTAGGAGGTTTTATCTGATTGGTGTTTTGCGATTCTAGCCCTCTTAGCCAGGGGATTAGGTGGTGTGTCCTCGGATCGCATGCGCTTCACCTCGGAACCCTTCTTTGTTGGTGCAGATTTGGCAAAGGCCAGAGCACATTCTCTGGTCATGCCTTGGTTTAGGGCCCTTTTAAAGCGCCTCTGCTCGGATGATTTGAGCTTGTAGAACTGCGACGGCTGGGGAGATACATTCTCACCGGCAGCTAACTAACTAACGTCGTGAGATCACTAAAGGTGATTGCCGGAATGACAGAGTTGCTACCAGTTATGTCATTGCCGACGGGTGGCTCACAGGCCTGCCCGGCTGTTGATGGCGTTAGAGAGGCATCACTCTCATAAGTTTTTGAATTTGAATTGGAAATATTGAACCCATGAGTAAACGGGAAAATAGGTCACCTACAGCGGAGCCCGATACGCTGCAGGAAGGCTGCTTAAAATCGGAGGTCGCCTGGTATCCGAAGTTCGCATACTAGCAGCTAAGCACCCTCTTAGCCATGCATCCTTCGGCGTATGCTGTTCCACCTTGGAGTTAGGGGATAATTGGAGGGGGAGGAAGAAGGGATGGGTGAGGTGGGGTGAGGGTTGATTACCTCTTAGCTTCTGGTTTCTCTAGAGACTATTCTCGAGAGTCTTTACCTTTCCTAAGCCTTCGCACCGCGGCAAGGTGGGTAATCCCGCGAAGGTGTTAAAGTGATTACACTGGGCAACAAAAAAATTATTATTTTCTGCGGCATTAATTTTTTTATTTGTTTCAATAAACACTTATATTAGACATACACGAAATGTATTTAATTAGTATGGATTGACTCTGGTTCTTGAGATAAACGACATGTAAGCAATCATTAGAAGAAATATTAACCTACAGTCAAGTTGTATTAATTTGAGTATTCCCAACAAAATTTTGTTTTCTATTCATGTAGATAGTTATAACAGTTTCGCTTAAATTAGATATTAGACCTTAAGGTTATCAGTTCGTGCCCTATTTTAAGTATATTGTCCTTTTGATCTTGAAAAATATGAGTTCGTCTCGGAAGTCTTGTATTAACAATACCAACAGTTTTTGTCTTATATGTGGCAAATTTTGTCAACAAAAACAAAGAAAAAAGATCACTGAGTTTGTGAAACAAGCCTACCATGTACACTTTGGGATAAATCTTGCTTAAAAGAATAAATTTTGGGTGCCCAATACCGTGTGTAAGTCTTGTGTGAAATTTGCGACAATGGAGCCAAGGAGTACGTAAAGGGCTTAAATTTGGAGTGCCGATGATATGAACTGAGCCAACCAATCATTTCAAACACTGTTACTTTTGTGCTGTGAATGTGATAGGTATAAATCGGTACAAAAAACGTACTTAGGTTTATCCTTATGTGGAATCGGCTAAGCCCCCAATATTACACAGTATAGATTTGCCAGTTCCAGTGTTTTCAGGATCACCAACTGCAAACTGTAATGGAACAAGAAGAACGGTTCCACCAAGATATTAGAACAATGGAAGAAAGATACCAAGGCCGATGGGACAGCCATATGATGGCAGGTTATTGCTGCCGATAGAAAAGCCCACAGAAAAAGTTTTTTGTAATATTTTTTTTATTATTTATGTTTACAGCATATGTATTTAGTTTTTTATCGTTATTATATAGCCGCTCCTATAAATATATGTTTTAATACATAATTGTATTTTTTATTTAGACCTTTTTCAGTCATATAGTTAATAGGGTTTTATCGCATAAACTAGAGTCAATTTAACAAATCTGATATTTTTCTCGTATTCAGCATACTGAACTTATCCAAAATTGACATCAACATACCATGCCGCAAAATGACTGTTCTCCAGTGTTATAGTTTAGTAATTTAGTGAAATCTTTATACGCAAATAAACAATTTGACAGCAAAATGGCTGTTGTTTGGACTACGGATTTGACAGTTGAGAATTAAACGTAAAAGTGTTGAAAGGTCTGTTTCCTTCTTATTACTAGGTTGCACTCAAAGTTGCCAATGAAACTTTTATAATGGTTATTATTTTGTGGTATGGCTACTACGATCGAGAAGACTGTCGCCCATGATAAACAATACAAGGTAATATATTCCGCGTGCAATTTTTGGTTCTTTTTTGCGCATGTACGTCATCCGGTGAGTATAAATGAATAAAAGCTGTCAAAACAATATACAATAATTTCAGTAAATGTGTTCGGTTGAACAAAAATCGGAAAAAAGGCTACGGTTTCCATAGTAATCACCCACCGAGTGACGTCACAATGCGCAATATATTACCTTGTTTTCTGTTTATCATGACTGTCGCCTGTATTTTGTTTATTTTTAACGGCCTACTATGTGAAAATTCATTGAGGATAGGAATAGAGCATGAATGAAATAATAAAGATTACGCCAATTTGTTGATATTTTTTGTAGGGCTACGTAGTCAGGGACAACTTATGAGAGAGAATGTGACATTTACTTTTTTTTTCAAATTGAAAACTATGATTTTAAATTTTGTGTCATATTTTGTAAGGAAAAACTAATTTTCAGATTTCAAAATTTTGGAATTGAATACAAATAATTTGACAAAAAAAAAACAACAAAAACTAATTTTATTGAGAGACACGAACTACGTCACCAAAAAAGAGAACCTATTCACTCTGCGTAATCTTTATTATTTCATTCATGGGAATAGAGTATGCGACAATCGTCTTATAGTATACTATACTTAATAACATAAAACCGATTCAAAAATTAAACACACAAGACTAAAACACAGAAAAAAATTATTTAAATAAAAATAAATTTTTAATATACAACGTTTTTAAGACGGACAAACGCTGACGTATGTAGGAAATATACAATAGGTAGTACAGGGTCAACCAACAAGAGGTGTCATTTTAAATAAATAGAAAAATTATTTAAAAAAAAATAAGTTTTTAATATACAACGTTTTTAAGACGGACTAAAAAGTAAAAAATAAATTTTCATAGCCCCATACAGATAGTCCTGAAAATTGGTTTTTGTGAATTTTTTTAATAGCCATGAAAATAGTTGTAGAATTTAAAACGCACCTATGTCGCTAACAATTTTATTGCACTGCAAATGACGTGAACTGTTGTGTCTTTTCTCATTATTATCTTGCGGCACGTTTTTCGTTTTAAATCTTACAATTATTTTCATAGCTATTAAAAAATTCACAAAAAACAATTTTCAGGACTATCTGTATGGGGCTAGGAAAATTTATTTTTTACTTTTTAGTCCGTCGTAAAAACTTATTTTTTTTTAAAATAATTTTTCTATTTATTTAAAATGACACCTCTTGTTGGTTGACCCTGTACTACCTATTGTATATTTCCTACATACGTCAGCGTTTGTTTCGCAAATGCAGTATAAAATATTTATTTAATCTTTTTACATTTAAATTTGTTCCTCTTTGACAACGCCACACATGATCAGATCGGTCGGTCGGACTTCAGTTTCTGTTTAATAATCCACGAAAAACAAAAATTGAGAAAATTGGATTACTAAACTTAAATTAAACGACGATTGTTCGTATAATAGATTACAAAATGCATATTTCAAAAGACAAAAAGAGAAATACAATAAAGCGTATAGGATACTTATGTGTAAGATGTGTTCCTGTTGATGATCGAGTTCCAAGTGAACGAGAAAAAAAAGAAGTATAATATGAGATCAATTGATAACAAGATAAATTTAGAGAGTATTTTAGTGATAAGAGCGGATATTGAGTGTAAATTGATTGAGAATTGAGTGAAAATTCATATTGTACAATAATTTAAGTGAGAGTTAATGAGTGTACATTTTACATTGTTTAGCACAGTTAGGAAATAATATACTTTTGATTAATTAGTGAGAGCAATAAACATGGAACATATGATAGTTAGTGTTAAGTTAATTAATCTCGAACATCCCGGCCCCCCTGAACAGGTTTCAGGACACGGGTAATGCAGCCAGCTTTATAATGGGACGAACAAATGTTCCTGTAGCGGTTCTGACCGTGGCGACTCGTACTCGTTCATCGGTGCCCATGGTGACTTCTTCTATACGCCCAAGCATCCACTTTGTGGGAGGAAGATTCGGCTCCTTAATGACGACTAGATCTTCAGGCCTTAGGTTCGGGTTGACTTCGGGTTGCCACTTAGGTTGTTCTTGCAATGATGTCAGGTATTCGGAAGACCATCTTTTCCAAAACCCCTGGACTATAGTTTGCAGATGTTTCCATTGCGATAGTCGGCTTGGTGGAGTATCCAGATGAGTTGAATCAGGAGCTGCTGTGAGCGGTTCACCTACGAGAAAGTGCGACGGAGTTAATGGATTTAAGTCAGAATCAGACATAGAACATAAAGGACGAGAATTAAGGACAGCTTCAATTTGACACAAAACGGTATACAATTCTTCAAATGTTAATGATACCCCCCCAACGACTCGGCGTAAGTGAACCTTCACTGACTTAACGCCAGCCTCCCATAGGCCACCAAAATGTGGCGCTGATGGGGGTATAAAATGCCACGAAATTCCATCTTTGATGATAGCGGATGCGATTATATCGTTGTGTGTTTGTGACATAGCCAGCTTATGCATTTCCGTTAAACAGCGACGAGCCCCTTGAAAATTCGTCCCGTTATCGGAATAGATGTTCAAAGGTTTCCCACGACGAGCAATAAATCTTCGTAAAGCTGCGATGAATGCATCAGTGGTAAGGTCACTCACCACTTCCAGATGTATGGCCTTCGTAGCCATACAAATAAACAAGGCGATGTACGCTTTTGAAAATTTCGGTTTCCAACATCTAGAAAGTCTAATTGTGAGTGGTCCAGCGTAGTCACAGCCCGTATTAGAGAATGGACGACTTGGTTGGATTCGATGGGATGGAAGATTGCCCATTATCTGCTGAGTTGTTCATTTTCGCTGCATGAAGCACGGCTTGCATCGATGAATTATTTTGCGAATCAGGTTTCGGCTCCCCAGAATCCAAAATTGCTGTCGAACGAATGCGAAAGTTTCAGAAAGTCCAGAGTGTAGATAGCGTTGGTGAAAATCTGCTATAATAAGAGAAGCAACATTATTAGTTTTGGGAAGAATGATAGGGTGCTTTATATTAAACGACACTGCAGAATTCTTAATGCGTCCTCCAACCCGAAGAAGTCCATCACCATCGAGGAATGCCGAGTACCGAAGGAGCTTTGATTTCGAAGGAAGTTCCTTTTTCGTCTGTAGGTGTTGAATATCAGATTCGAAGGCTGAGTGTTGAACGAATTTAAGTAAAGGGGTATATGCTGCTTTAATTACTGGATACGTCAACGCCTGATAATTTCGCGACAGGGTGTTAGTACGAGCATTTGAACCGAACCGGAGACAATATGCAACTATCCGTTGCAGTCGATACCATGATGAGATCTTGTCGATTAAGCTCTGAATAACATGATCACCAGAAACCGAGACTAATGCATGTTGAGACCCTTGCTTTTCCTCACGTTGTATTGACTCTCATTCCGCGCTGTTAGACGAGAATTTGGATTGGGGCCAATGAGATTCGGGCAGCGACAACCAGGAAGGGCCTGTCCACCAAAGAGCATGGTTTGGGAGATAACAGGGAATGACACCACGCGACGCGCAATCCGCGGGATTCGATTCCGATGGAACATATCGCCGCGAATATCTCGGGATTGATTCTAAGATAGCTGCAGACCGATTGGCAACGAAGGTCGTCCAGCGACGGGGAGGAGAAGAGAGCCAATGCAGCACAATTTCAGAGTCACACCACGCGAAGAGTCTATCAATTTTAACGTTAAGAGATGACTTCACCTGAGCTATTAATCGCGCTAGCAACAATGCACCACAAAGCTCTAGACGCGGAATGGAAACGGGTTTAATTGGAGCCACTTTAGTCTTTGCAGCCACGATTGTAATTTGAACCTCATTCGTACGCGTTTCTGTACGTGCATAAACTACAGCGGAGTATGCTAACGAAGAAGAGTCCGAAAAACCGTGAAGTTCAATATTGTTCTTGGTTGAAAACACATTTCGAGGAACCCGCACTTGCTCGACGCATGAAGTTGCTCCCTATACAGTTTCCATCGTTCAGATATATTTGAGGGTAGAGGATCATCCCAACCTAAATTTAACTCGGAAGACCAGAGCTCCTGAAACGTAAGCTTAAAGAGAATAACTGATGGCGACAGGAACTCCATAGAGTCGAATATTCGAGCTATTTCGGATAACAAGGTGCGTCTTGTTGGAGATGAACCATGAGGTATTGATTTTGTCATATGGTAAGAGAATGTATCTGTACTAGGGTTCCAAAACATCCCCAGTACCTTTATTTGCGATGGTGAACGTTCTGGATCGACGAATGAGTACTCGCAGTCTTGAGGGCGTTGATTCACGAGGAGAGCCCAACAATTGGAGCTCCATTTTCTAAGTTGGAGATTAGCCAACGACAACAACTCGACTGACTCATGTTGTAATTGTAATAATGCTTCGATGGAGTCAGCACCAGTCATGATGTCGTCGACGTATACGTCTTCTAATAAGATTCTTGCAGCGTTTAGGTATTTCGATCTATAGTCTTCTGCAATCTGTCCCAAAACGCGAACCGACAAAAACGGAGCAGATGCAGTGCCATACGTTACAGTTCGCAAGCGATAGTGTAAAATCTCGTCGGTAGTCCCCTCCGCCTACCCATATCTGCCGAAACATTTTTACGATATCGGCTGTGAACACGAACAGATGTTGACGAAACCGTAAGCACACACCAATTAGGTCTCGTTGAATGGGTGGACCGATTAGAAGTAGGTCGTTTAACGATTGACCGTTGGAATCCTTGGCTGAGCCATCAAACACAACGCGTAATTTGGTCGAGGAGCTGTCTGGCTTCAGGACCGAATGATGGGGAAGATAGAAAACCTTTCCAGAAGTGGTTTGAAGTTCATCCTTAGGTATGACTTCCATATGCCCAAGGTCTAGGTACTCTTCCATAAAACCTTTCCAGAAGTGGTTTGAAGTTCATCCTTAGGTATGACTTCCATATGCCCAAGGTCTAGGTACTCTTCCATAAAGTTTATGTACTGCTTTTGCAGCTCGGGATTTGCCGTAAACCGACGTTCCATAGCTCGTAAACGCGTCACCGCAGAATGCAAGGTATCTCCGAAAGTTGGCATTGGAGTTTTGAACGGAAGGGAAACAACGTATTTTCCATCAGGTGCACGAGAGAATGTTTTTTGAAAGTGCTCTTCGGCAGGGTCGTTAAGTTTATTCCGGGATTTCGTGTGAGAAACCTCTTCTAATTCCCAAAACCGCTGCAGAAGTGCATCTATATCGATCGAAGAATGAAATGTAGACAATTCAGTAGGGTAGCTATGCGAATTACATAGCTCACCTGTAATGACCCACCCGAACATTGTATTTTGGGCTAAGGGAGTGCCCTCAGGTCCATGCACTTGTTCAGGCTTAAGGATTGTCCACACCTTATCAGCTCCCAAGAGCATGTCGATAGAGCTAGACACATTGAAGCAAGGATCTGCGAGATCCAGCTTCCGAAGATGTTTCCATGAGGAAGAGTCGAACGATTTCGATGGCAAATTCGATGTCAATTTGCTAAGAATGAGTGCGTCGACGATCAAGTGGTTTGAATTAAACCGAGAGAACAACTTTAAAGATACATAGCCCTTAGTATATCCTGCTTCTTTAGACGACAATCCCATGATGGGTATACGAGAATGTTTACGCGGAAGTTCGAGCCGCTGTGCAAGCCGTTCCGTGATAAATGAGGCTTGCGACCCAGTATCTAGAAGAACGCGACAATCCACGAACTGCCCTTGACTGGTTTTGAGTTTAGCCAAAATGGTTGGCAGAACCGTTTGGTTTCGAATGCTAAACTCAAACGAATGGTTATTTACCAATGGGGTAGGAGCAAACAAGGTAGAAGGAGTCAAGCTGGAGTGAGGCTGATGCGAGTACGGCGATAAAGAAGACGAAGACGAAGATAAAGAATGTGTAGTTGGAGCGAACGATGACGAATTAGAGTTTGAATCTTCTTGGTGAACAAGAGAGTGGTGGCGAGTTTTGCACACGCGACAGCGATACGACGAGCGACAGTCCTTTGACGAATGCCCTATACGAAGGCAATTAAAGCAAACCGATTGATTTTTTACAAAACTTCTACGCGTTTCGATGTCTACTGCGATAAAGTTAGGACACTGTGATAAGAAGTGATCCTTTTTACATTTGGGGCATTGAGAACTATGGTCCCGGGTTTTGGCAGTGTGGGCTCGAATTTGAACCGATTGCTTTCCGCGCGATGCGATCGATCGATTGAATGATTGGCACGATTCGAGTGCGTCACATCGAAGTTCAAGAAAGTCAATTAAATTTGAAATAGAAATATCACTTCGAGACCCCACTTCTACTGCTCAAGCTTGCTTTGTGTCTGGGTCGAGTTTGGCTAACAGTAAATACACAAGCCACGGATCACGACCATTTTGATTGACTGCATTTAGACCGCGAATCACTTCATCCGCACCGTCTGTAATTTTACGAAGAGTCTGTGGATTCGGAGCGATTAAAGACGGAAGCGATAAAAACGTTTGAACAAACGATTGCACAATAAGATTGACCCGGTCATATTGAGTTTCGAGCCTTTCCCAAGCTTCAATATAGTTAGTGTCCGAAATGGGAATATGCTTAGTAAGGTTAGCTGGATCGTCACGCAAAAACGATTTTAAATAGTGAAACTTTTGCGTTGCAGTTAGGTTAGGTTTATAATCCACTGAGCCCGTAAAAAGATCGCGAAAGGATGGCCAGTCCTTGTAATTACCCGAGAAAGGAGGCACTACTATTTTAGGTAAATTAATAGTGGAA
This sequence comes from Criorhina ranunculi, assembly GCA_951813785.1. Taxonomy (NCBI): domain Eukaryota; kingdom Metazoa; phylum Arthropoda; class Insecta; order Diptera; family Syrphidae; genus Criorhina; species Criorhina ranunculi. The sequence continues at coordinate 55,895,245 of OX638381.1, read as the reverse complement.
CACGTGGTTTCTGAAGAGTTAAGTCTCTCAAGCAATGTGGATTGCTGAGCTGCAAAACGCTCGAAAATTGAACCATCGTGCTCTTTTTCGGTCGTACTTCGTTTCCCGCGAATGGCTGTTGTTAAGCCCGAATGTGCTACAAAATATTTCCCCTCATTTTATTTTTATTTTTTATTTCCCAAAAATCTTTATACATCTGTCTATAACTGACATTTAGTACATTTTATAAGAATGATTTATATAGGATATTATTGACGTAGTGACCATTGTCATTTCGTCTTTTGTTTTTAAATGAATATATTACAAATTAATTATATAACGAATTAAGATACATGGATTTAAGTTCATTTTCTCTAATTAGATCAGTGGGTCGTCTTCCTGAGATCTCTTGAGCTGGTAGTGTGTTTATTTCGTTGTTGGTATGTGTTAATATTTTTATGTGATGTTTTCTGCTTATATTGGTTATTTCGTCGTTGATAGTTGGGATGTTTAAGTCGCGATGAATGTCGTTGTTGGGAATATACCATTCTGCGTTGATTATTTGTCGTAGAATTTTCGATTGTTGTCTTTGGATAATGGCTATGTTAGATTTTTTTGATGTCCCTCAAAGCTGGATGCCGTAGGTCCAGATCCAACCAGTATAGTTGTCTGTATTTTTGTTTTATTTGGTTTCGTTTTTTTTGGATGTGAAGTTTCCATGTGAGTTTACTGTCTATATGGATTCCAAGATATTTGGCTGATTTGTCAATAGGGATTTGTTTGTCATTGATTTTAATTGGTATTGGAGTATAGTTATGTTTCGTAGTAAATATCACTTGCGAAGTTTTGTCTTCGTTAATTTGTATACGCCATTCGTCAAACCATTTTAGAGTCCTGTTGAGCATGAGTTGTAATTGTGCAGTTGCTGTTGATAGTTCCTTATGTGCATTTAGTAGGATTGTGTCGTCCGCAAAAGTTGCAATCATATTCGAGTTGTCTTGTGGAAAGGGTATGTCTGCAGTATATAGAACATAAAGCAGTGGACCTAAAACGCTTCCTTGGGGAACTCCTGCTCTCGTCTGGAAGATCGTTGAGGATTCGTCTTTATACTTTACATAGAAGCAGCGGTCAGTTATGTAGCTCTCAATTACTGAATAGAATTCTGGTGGTAGTAAGAATTGTAATTTGTATAATAGTCCTTTATGCCAAACTCTGTCAAAGGCTTTTGCTACGTCGAGAAAGATCCCCACACAATATCTTTTCCCCTCTAGGTCTGTTGAGATTTTGTTAGTTACCCTGTGAATTTGTTGCACTGTCGAGTGTAATCTACGAAAGCCAAATTGGTGGTCCGGTATGAGGTTATTATTTGTTAAAATTGGTTCAAGTTGATCCAGGAGTAGCTTTTCAAAGATTTTGGATAGGAGTGGAAGTAGGCTAATTGGTCTGAAGGATGCTGCTTGTGTCAGATTTTTGCCAGGTTTGGGTATAGCTATTATTTCAGCTACTTTCCATACTTTAGGAAAGTGTTTGAGTCTTATCATGGTGTTGAAGGTATTTCTTAAATATTTTAGTGCTCCATTAGGCAGTTTTTTAAGTAGTGTGCCAGTCAGTCGATCATATCCTGGGGCCTTCTTGAGATTAATCCTCTTTCTGATGCAGTGTTCTATTTGGTTTATTATTAATTTTTTGATTCGTGTATTGTCAGCTGATGTGCAAGTAAAAGGTGGTAGAGAATTGTCATTGCCCTGTTGATTTGTGAAGACCTCTTCAAAGTGTTTTGCTAAAGTATCTGCCTTGTCGTAATTAGTCCTAGCCCAAGAGTTGTCCAGTTTTTTCAAAGGATGTTGGTGCACAGTTATATTTTTAAGTTGTTTAGTAGCCTTCCAGAGAGAGTAGTTGGTTTCAGATGTAGGCGACAGATTTTCTAGATAATTTCTGACGTTTTCATTTCTTATGGTTTGCAGGTATTCCTTGAGGTCCTTAGTAGCTTTATTAAGTTTTCTTTTGTTGTCCGGTGATCTTGTAGATTGCCATATTTTTCTAAGTTTCCTTTTCTCTTTGATTTTTTTCCTTAGGGTGGGAGAAGTTGAGAAGTCAAATATTTTTGGTTTATTAGCTGGTGTCGATTTGATAGCTGCTTCGCTTATTACGTCATTAAAATGAATTATGGATCTTTCGATGTCGTATTTGGATTTGAGTGGAATGTTAATTTGTAACTGCGAGTTTATAAAGTCACGATAGGCATCCCAGTCCGTCTTCTTGTTGTATAGTTGGGTTGGTTCCCCTCATACACCGCGAATTCCGAATAAAAGTCCTGCATGGCATCTTCTTCTACATACTGCAGGCATTCATAGTGCAGCGCAGAAAATTCAGACCATGCTTCTTCTAGTCTTTTCAATCTAATTTCTAACATCTCGATAGATGTAGAATCATTGATCGAGGAAATAAAATCCGCGGCACGTGTTATACAACCCTTTGCGTTTCCGCGCCTTAATTTCAAAGTATTCACATTCATATTGTCCACGTATATTACACGAGAAAAAATTCAATCAAATCGATTGATAATTAATCAAATATATTTATAGTCAGTCAATTAATTACTTTGCAATTTATTCTCACCAAGGACTCACGTGGATTTTTTATATATATATAGTTCATGCAAAACCGAGTTCATAAAAAGAAAAATAATTATCCGGCTCGAAGGACCAAATGTTTAATAATCCACGAAAAACAAAAATTGAGAAAATTGGATTACTAAACTTAAATTAAACGACGTTTGTTCGTATAATAGATTACAAAATGTATATTTGAAAAGACAAAAAGAGAAATACATACTTATGTGTAAGGTGTGTTCCTGTTGATGATCGAGTTCCAAGTGAACGAGAAAAAAAAAGTATAATATGAGATCAATTGATAACAAGATAAATTTAGAGAGTATTTTAGTGATAAGAGCGGATATTGAGTGTAAATTGATTGAGAATTGAGTGAAAATTCATATTGTACAATAATTTAAGTGAGAGTTAATGGGTGTACATTTTACATTGTTTAGCACAGTTAGGAAATAATATACTTTTGATTAATTAGTGAGAGCAATAAACATGGAACATATGATAGTTAGTGTTAAGTTAATTAATCTCGAACATCCCGGCCCCCCTGAACAGGTTTCAGGACACGGGTAATGCAGCCAGCTTTATAATGGGACGAACAAATGTTCCTGTAGCGGTTCTGACCGTGGCGACTCGTACTCGTTCATCGGTGCCCATGGTGACTTCTTCTATACGTCCAAGCATCCACTTTGTGGGAGGAAGATTCGGCTCCTTAATGACGACTAGATCTTCAGGCTTTAGGTTCGGGTTGACTTCGGGTTGCCACTTAGGTTGTTCTTGCAATGATGTCAGGTATTCGGAAGACCATCTTTTCCAAAACCCCTGGACTATAGTTTGCAGATGTTTCCATTGCGATAGTCGGCTTGGTGGAGTATCCAGATGAGTTGAATCAGGAGCTGCTGTGAGCGGTTCACCTACGAGAAAGTGCGACGGAGTTAATGGATTTAAGTCAGAATCAGACATAGAACATAAAGGACGAGAATTAAGGACAGCTTCAATTTGACACAAAACGGTATACAATTCTTCAAATGTTAATGATACCCCCCCAACGACTCGGCGTAAGTGAACCTTCACTGACTTAACGCCAGCCTCCCATAGGCCACCAAAATGTGGCGCTGATGGGGGTATAAAATGCCACGAAATTCCATCTTTGATGATAGCGGATGCGATTATATCGTTGTGTGTTTGTGACATAGCCAGCTTATGCATTTCCGTTAAACAGCGACGAGCCCCTTGAAAATTCGTCCCGTTATCGGAATAGATGTTCAAAGGTTTCCCACGACGAGCAATAAATCTTCGTAAAGCTGCGATGAATGCATCAGTGGTAAGGTCACTCACCACTTCCAGATGTATGGCCTTCGTAGCCATACAAATAAACAAGGCGATGTACGCTTTTGAAAATTTCGGTTTCCGACATCTAGAAAGTCTAATTGTGAGTGGTCCAGCGTAGTCACAGCCCGTATTAGAGAATGGACGACTTGGTTGGATTCGATGGGATGGAAGATTGCCCATTATCTGCTGAGTTGTTCATTTTCGCTGCATGAAGCACGGCTTGCATCGATGAATTATTTTGCGAATCAGGTTTCGGCTCCCCAGAATCCAAAATTGCTGTCGAACGAATGCGAAAGTTTCAGAAAGTCCAGAGTGTAGATAGCGTTGGTGAAAATCTGCTATAATAAGAGAAGCAACATTATTAGTTTTGGGAAGAATGATAGGGTGCTTTATATTAAACGACACTGCAGAATTCTTAATGCGTCCTCCAACCCGAAGAAGTCCATCACCATCGAGGAATGCCGAGTACCGAAGGAGCTTTGATTTCGAAGGAAGTTCCTTTTTCGTCTGTAGGTGTTGAATATCAGATTCGAAGGCTGAGTGTTGAACGAATTTAAGTAAAGGGGTATATGCTGCTTTAATTACTGGATACGTCAACGCCTGATAATTTCGCGACAGGGTGTTAGTACGAGCATTTGAACCGAACCGGAGACAATATGCAACTATCCGTTGCAGTCGATACCATGATGAGATCTTGTCGATTAAGCTCTGAATAACATGATCACCAGAAACCGTGACTAATGCATGTTGAGACCCTTGCTTTTCCTCACGTTGTATTGACTCTCATTCCGCGCTGTTAGACGAGAATTTGGATTGGGGCCAATGAGATTCGGGCAGCGACAACCAGGAAGGGCCTGTCCACCAAAGAGCATGGTTTGGGAGATAACAGGGAATGACACCACGCGACGCGCAATCCGCGGGATTCGATTCCGATGGAACATATCGCCGCGAATATCTCGGGATTGATTCTAAGATAGCTGCAGACCGATTGGCAACGAAGGTCGTCCAGCGACGGGGAGGAGAAGAGAGCCAATGCAGCACAATTTCAGAGTCACACCACGCGAAGAGTCTATCAATTTTAACGTTAAGAGATGACTTCACCTGAGCTATTAATCGCGCTAGCAACAATGCACCACAAAGCTCTAGACGCGGAATGGAAACGGGTTTAATTGGAGCCACTTTAGTCTTTGCAGCCACGATTGTAATTTGAACCTCATTCGTACGCGTTTCTGTACGTGCATAAACTACAGCGGAGTATGCTAACGAAGAAGAGTCCGAAAAACCGTGAAGTTCAATATTGTTCTTGGTTGAAAACACATTTCGAGGAACCCGCACTTGCTCGACGCATGAAGTTGCTCCCTATACAGTTTCCATCGTTCAGATATATTTGAGGGTAGAGGATCATCCCAACCTAAATTTAACTCGGAAGACCAGAGCTCCTGAAACGTAAGCTTAAAGAGAATAACTGATGGCGACAGGAACTCCATAGAGTCGAATATTCGAGCTATTTCGGATAACAAGGTGCGTCTTGTTGGAGATGAACCATGAGGTATTGATTTTGTCATATGGTAAGAGAATGTATCTGTACTAGGGTTCCAAAACATCCCCAGTACCTTTATTTGCGATGGTGAACGTTCTGGATCGACGAATGAGTACTCGCAGTCTTGAGGGCGTTGATTCACGAGGAGAGCCCAACAATTGGAGCTCCATTTTCTAAGTTGGAGATTAGCCAACGACAACAACTCGACTGACTCATGTTGTAATTGTAATAATGCTTCGATGGAGTCAGCACCAGTCATGATGTCGTCGACGTATACGTCTTCTAATAAGATTCTTGCAGCGTTTAGGTATTTCGATCTATAGTCTTCTGCAATCTGTCCCAAAACGCGAACCGACAAAAACGGAGCAGATGCAGTGCCATACGTTACAGTTCGCAAGCGATAGTGTAAAATCTCGTCGGTAGTCCCCTCCGCCTACCCATATCTGCCGAAACATTTTTACGATATCGGCTGTGAACACGAACAGATGTTGACGAAACCGTAAGCACACACCAATTAGGTCTCGTTGAATGGGTGGACCGATTAGAAGTAGGTCGTTTAACGATTGACCGTTGGAATCCTTGGCTGAGCCATCAAACACAACGCGTAATTTGGTCGAGGAGCTGTCTGGCTTCAGGACCGAATGATGGGGAAGATAGAAAACCTTTCCAGAAGTGGTTTGAAGTTCATCCTTAGGTATGACTTCCATATGCCCAAGGTCTAGGTACTCTTCCATAAAACCTTTCCAGAAGTGGTTTGAAGTTCATCCTTAGGTATGACTTCCATATGCCCAAGGTCTAGGTACTCTTCCATAAAGTTTATGTACTGCTTTTGCAGCTCGGGATTTGCCGTAAACCGACGTTCCATAGCTCGTAAACGCGTCACCGCAGAATGCAAGGTATCTCCGAAAGTTGGCATTGGAGTTTTGAACGGAAGGGAAACAACGTATTTTCCATCAGGTGCACGAGAGAATGTTTTTTGAAAGTGCTCTTCGGCAGGGTCGTTAAGTTTATTCCGGGATTTCGTGTGAGAAACCTCTTCTAATTCCCAAAACCGCTGCAGAAGTGCATCTATATCGATCGAAGAATGAAATGTAGACAATTCAGTAGGGTAGCTATGCGAATTACATAGCTCACCTGTAATGACCCACCCGAACATTGTATTTTGGGCTAAGGGAGTGCCCTCAGGTCCATGCACTTGTTCAGGCTTAAGGATTGTCCACACCTTATCAGCTCCCAAGAGCATGTCGATAGAGCTAGACACATTGAAGCAAGGATCTGCGAGATCCAGCTTCCGAAGATGTTTCCATGAGGAAGAGTCGAACGATTTCGATGGCAAATTCGATGTCAATTTGCTAAGAATGAGTGCGTCGACGATCAAGTGGTTTGAATTAAACCGAGAGAACAACTTTAAAGATACATAGCCCTTAGTATATCCTGCTTCTTTAGACGACAATCCCATGATGGGTATACGAGAATGTTTACGCGGAAGTTCGAGCCGCTGTGCAAGCCGTTCCGTGATAAATGAGGCTTGCGACCCAGTATCTAGAAGAACGCGACAATCCACGAACTGCCCTTGACTGGTTTTGAGTTTAGCCAAAATGGTTGGCAGAACCGTTTGGTTTCGAATGCTAAACTCAAACGAATGGTTATTTACCAATGGGGTAGGAGCAAACAAGGTAGAAGGAGTCAAGCTGGAGTGAGGCTGATGCGAGTTCGGCGATAAAGAAGACGAAGACGAAGATAAAGAATGTGTAGTTGGAGCGAACGATGACGAATTAGAGTTTGAATCTTCTTGGTGAACAAGAGAGTGGTGGCGAGTTTTGCACACGCGACAGCGATACGACGAGCGACAGTCCTTTGACGAATGCCCTATACGAAGGCAATTAAAGCAAACCGATTGATTTTTTACAAAGCTTCTACGCGTTTCGATGTCTACTGCGATAAAGTTAGGACACTGTGATAAGAAGTGATCCTTTTTACATTTGGGGCATTGAGAACTATGGTCCCGGGTTTTGGCAGTGTGGGCTCGAATTTGAACCGATTGCTTTCCGCGCGATGCGATCGATCGATTGAATGATTGGCACGATTCGAGTGCGTCACATCGAAGTTCAAGAAAGTCAATTAAATTTGAAATAGAAATATCACTTCGAGACCCCACTTCTACTGCTCAAGCTTGCTTTGTGTCTGGGTCGAGTTTGGCTAACAGTAAATACACAAGCCACGGATCACGACCATTTTGATTGACTGCATTTAGACCGCGAATCACTTCATCCGCACCGTCTGTAATTTTACGAAGAGTCTGTGGATTCGGAGCGATTAAAGACGGAAGCGATAAAAACGTTTGAACAAACGATTGCACAATAAGATTGACCCGGTCATATTGAGTTTCGAGCCTTTCCCAAGCTTCAATATAGTTAGTGTCTGCAATGGGAATATGCTTAGTAAGGTTAGCTGGATCGTCACGCAAAAACGATTTTAAATAGTGAAACTTTTGCGTTGCTGTTAGGTTAGGTTTATAATCCACTGAGCCCGTAAAAAGATCGCGAAAGGATGGCCAGTCCTTGTAATTACCCGAGAAAGGAGGCACTACTATTTTAGGTAAATTAATAGTGGAACACGTGGTTTCTGAAGAGTTAAGTCTCTCAAGCAATGTGGATTGCTGAGCTGCAAAACGCTCGAAAATTGAACCATCGTGCTCTTTTTCGGTCGTACTTCGTTTCCCGCGAATGGCTGTTGTTAAGCCCGAATGTGCTACAAAATATTTCCCCTCATTTTATTTTTATTTTTTATTTCCCAAAAATCTTTATACATCTGTCTATAACTGACATTTAGTACATTTTATAAGAATGATTTATATAGGATATTATTGACGTAGTGACCATTGTCATTTCGTCTTTTGTTTTTAAATGAATATATTACAAATTAATTATATAACGAATTAAGATACATGGATTTAAGTTCATTTTCTCTAATTAGATCAGTGGGTCGTCTTCCTGAGATCTCTTGAGCTGGTAGTGTGTTTATTTCGTTGTTGGTATGTGTTAATATTTTTATGTGATGTTTTCTGCTTATATTGGTTATTTCGTCGTTGATAGTTGGGATGTTTAAGTCGCGATGAATGTCGTTGTTGGGAATATACCATTCTGCGTTGATTATTTGTCGTAGAATTTTCGATTGTTGTCTTTGGATAATGGCTATGTTAGATTTTTTTGATGTCCCTCAAAGCTGGATGCCGTAGGTCCAGATCCAACCAGTATAGTTGTCTGTATTTTTGTTTTATTTGGTTTCGTTTTTTTTGGATGTGAAGTTTCCATGTGAGTTTACTGTCTATATGGATTCCAAGATATTTGGCTGATTTGTCAATAGGGATTTGTTTGTCATTGATTTTAATTGGTATTGGAGTATAGTTATGTTTCGTAGTAAATATCACTTGCGAAGTTTTGTCTTCGTTAATTTGTATACGCCATTCGTCAAACCATTTTAGAGTCCTGTTGAGCATGAGTTGTAATTGTGCAGTTGCTGTTGATAGTTCCTTATGTGCATTTAGTAGGATTGTGTCGTCCGCAAAAGTTGCAATCATATTCGAGTTGTCTTGTGGAAAGGGTATGTCTGCAGTATATAGAACATAAAGCAGTGGACCTAAAACGCTTCCTTGGGGAACTCCTGCTCTCGTCTGGAAGATCGTTGAGGATTCGTCTTTATACTTTACATAGAAGCAGCGGTCAGTTATGTAGCTCTCAATTACTGAATAGAATTCTGGTGGTAGTAAGAATTGTAATTTGTATAATAGTCCTTTATGCCAAACTCTGTCAAAGGCTTTTGCTACGTCGAGAAAGATCCCCACACAATATCTTTTCCCCTCTAGGTCTGTTGAGATTTTGTTAGTTACCCTGTGAATTTGTTGCACTGTCGAGTGTAATCTACGAAAGCCAAATTGGTGGTCCGGTATGAGGTTATTATTTGTTAAAATTGGTTCAAGTTGATCCAGGAGTAGCTTTTCAAAGATTTTGGATAGGAGTGGAAGTAGGCTAATTGGTCTGAAGGATGCTGCTTGTGTCAGATTTTTGCCAGGTTTGGGTATAGCTATTATTTCAGCTACTTTCCATACTTTAGGAAAGTGTTTGAGTCTTATCATGGTGTTGAAGGTATTTCTTAAATATTTTAGTGCTCCATTAGGCAGTTTTTTAAGTAGTGTGCCAGTCAGTCGATCATATCCTGGGGCCTTCTTGAGATTAATCCTCTTTCTGATGCAGTGTTCTATTTGGTTTATTATTAATTTTTTGATTCGTGTATTGTCAGCTGATGTGCAAGTAAAAGGTGGTAGAGAATTGTCATTGCCCTGTTGATTTGTGAAGACCTCTTCAAAGTGTTTTGCTAAAGTATCTGCCTTGTCGTAATTAGTCCTAGCCCAAGAGTTGTCCAGTTTTTTCAAAGGATGTTGGTGCACAGTTATATTTTTAAGTTGTTTAGTAGCCTTCCAGAGAGAGTAGTTGGTTTCAGATGTAGGCGACAGATTTTCTAGATAATTTTTGACGTTTTCATTTCTTATGGTTTGCAGGTATTCCTTGAGGTCCTTAGTAGCTTTATTAAGTTTTCTTTTGTTGTCCGGTGATCTTGTAGATTGCCATATTTTTCTAAGTTTCCTTTTCTCTTTGATTTTTTTCCTTAGGGTGGGAGAAGTTGAGAAGTCAAATATTTTTGGTTTATTAGCTGGTGTCGATTTGATAGCTGCTTCGCTTATTACGTCATTAAAATGAATTATGGATCTTTCGATGTCGTATTTGGATTTGAGTGGAATGTTAATTTGTAACTGCGAGTTTATAAAGTCACGATAGGCATCCCAGTCCGTCTTCTTGTTGTATAGTTGGGTTGGTTCCCCTCATACACCGCGAATTCCGAATAAAAGTCCTGCATGGCATCTTCTTCTACATACTGCAGGCATTCATAGTGCAGCGCAGAAAATTCAGACCATGCTTCTTTTAGTCTTTTCAATCTAATTTCTAACATCTCGATAGATGTAGAATCATTGATCGAGGAAATAAAATCCGCGGCACGTGTTATACAACCCTTTGCGTTTCCGCGCCTTAATTTCAAAGTATTCACATTCATATTGTCCACGTATATTACACGAGAAAAAATTCAATCAAATCGATTGATAATTAATCAAATATATTTATAGTCAGTCAATTAATTACTTTGCAATTTATTCTCACCAAGGACTCACGTGGATTTTTTATATATATATAGTTCATGCAAAACCGAGTTCATAAAAAGAAAAATAATTATCCGGCTCGAAGGACCAAATGTTTAATAATCCACGAAAAACAAAAATTGAGAAAATTGGATTACTAAACTTAAATTAAACGACGTTTGTTCGTATAATAGATTACAAAATGTATATTTGAAAAGACAAAAAGAGAAATACATACTTATGTGTAAGGTGTGTTCCTGTTGATGATCGAGTTCCAAGTGAACGAGAAAAAAAAAGTATAATATGAGATCAATTGATAACAAGATAAATTTAGAGAGTATTTTAGTGATAAGAGCGGATATTGAGTGTAAATTGATTGAGAATTGAGTGAAAATTCATATTGTACAATAATTTAAGTGAGAGTTAATGGGTGTACATTTTACATTGTTTAGCACAGTTAGGAAATAATATACTTTTGATTAATTAGTGAGAGCAATAAACATGGAACATATGATAGTTAGTGTTAAGTTAATTAATCTCGAACATCCCGGCCCCCCTGAACAGGTTTCAGGACACGGGTAATGCAGCCAGCTTTATAATGGGACGAACAAATGTTCCTGTAGCGGTTCTGACCGTGGCGACTCGTACTCGTTCATCGGTGCCCATGGTGACTTCTTCTATACGTCCAAGCATCCACTTTGTGGGAGGAAGATTCGGCTCCTTAATGACGACTAGATCTTCAGGCTTTAGGTTCGGGTTGACTTGTTGCCACTTAGGTTGTTCTTGCAATGATGTCAGGTATTCGGAAGACCATCTTTTCCAAAACCCCTGGACTATAGTTTGCAGATGTTTCCATTGCGATAGTCGGCTTGGTGGAGTATCCAGATGAGTTGAATCAGGAGCTGCTGTGAGCGGTTCACCTACGAGAAAGTGCGACGGAGTTAATGGATTTAAGTCAGAATCAGACATAGAACATAAAGGACGAGAATTAAGGACAGCTTCAATTTGACACAAAACGGTATACAATTCTTCAAATGTTAATGATACCCCCCCAACGACTCGGCGTAAGTGAACCTTCACTGACTTAACGCCAGCCTCCCATAGGCCACCAAAATGTGGCGCTGATGGGGGTATAAAATGCCACGAAATTCCATCTTTGATGATAGCGGATGCGATTATATCGTTGTGTGTTTGTGACATAGCCAGCTTATGCATTTCCGTTAAACAGCGACGAGCCCCTTGAAAATTCGTCCCGTTATCGGAATAGATGTTCAAAGGTTTCCCACGACGAGCAATAAATCTTCGTAAAGCTGCGATGAATGCATCAGTGGTAAGGTCACTCACCACTTCCAGATGTATGGCCTTCGTAGCCATACAAATAAACAAGGCGATGTACGCTTTTGAAAATTTCGGTTTCCGACATCTAGAAAGTCTAATTGTGAGTGGTCCAGCGTAGTCACAGCCCGTATTAGAGAATGGACGACTTGGTTGGATTCGATGGGATGGAAGATTGCCCATTATCTGCTGAGTTGTTCATTTTCGCTGCATGAAGCACGGCTTGCATCGATGAATTATTTTGCGAATCAGGTTTCGGCTCCCCAGAATCCAAAATTGCTGTCGAACGAATGCGAAAGTTTCAGAAAGTCCAGAGTGTAGATAGCGTTGGTGAAAATCTGCTATAATAAGAGAAGCAACATTATTAGTTTTGGGAAGAATGATAGGGTGCTTTATATTAAACGACACTGCAGAATTCTTAATGCGTCCTCCAACCCGAAGAAGTCCATCACCATCGAGGAATGCCGAGTACCGAAGGAGCTTTGATTTCGAAGGAAGTTCCTTTTTCGTCTGTAGGTGTTGAATATCAGATTCGAAGGCTGAGTGTTGAACGAATTTAAGTAAAGGGGTATATGCTGCTTTAATTACTGGATACGTCAACGCCTGATAATTTCGCGACAGGGTGTTAGTACGAGCATTTGAACCGAACCGGAGACAATATGCAACTATCCGTTGCAGTCGATACCATGATGAGATCTTGTCGATTAAGCTCTGAATAACATGATCACCAGAAACCGTGACTAATGCATGTTGAAACCCTTGCTTTTCCTCACGTTGTATTGACTCTCATTCCGCGCTGTTAGACGAGAATTTGGATTGGGGCCAATGAGATTCGGGCAGCGACAACCAGGAAGGGCCTGTCCAGATAGCTGCAGACCGATTGGCAACGAAGGTCGTCCAGCGACGGGGAGGAGAAGAGAGCCAATGCAGCACAATTTCAGAGTCACACCACGCGAAGAGTCTATCAATTTTAACGTTAAGAGATGACTTCACCTGAGCTATTAATCGCGCTAGCAACAATGCACCACAAAGCTCTAGACGCGGAATGGAAACGGGTTTAATTGGAGCCACTTTAGTCTTTGCAGCCACGATTGTAATTTGAACCTCATTCGTACGCGTTTCTGTACGTGCATAAACTACAGCGGAGTATGCTAACGAAGAAGAGTCCGAAAAACCGTGAAGTTCAATATTGTTCTTGGTTGAAAACACATTTCGAGGAACCCGCACTTGCTCGACGCATGAAGTTGCTCCCTATACAGTTTCCATCGTTCAGATATATTTGAGGGTAGAGGATCATCCCAACCTAAATTTAACTCGGAAGACCAGAGCTCCTGAAACGTAAGCTTAAAGAGAATAACTGATGGCGACAGGAACTCCATAGAGTCGAATATTCGAGCTATTTCGGATAACAAGGTGCGTCTTGATGAAGATGAGGTATTGATTTTGTCATATGGTAAGAGAATGTATCTGTACTAGGGTTCCAAAACATCCCCAGTACCTTTATTTGCGATGGTGAACGTTCTGGATCGACGAATGAGTACTCGCAGTCTTGAGGGCGTTGATTCACGAGGAGGGCCCAACAATTGGAGCTCCATTTTCTAAGTTGGAGATTAGCCAACGACAACAACTCGACTGACTCATGTTGTAATTGTAATAATGCTTCGATGGAGTCAGCACCAGTCATGATGTCGTCGACGTATACGTCTTCTAATAAGATTCTTGCAGCGTTTAGGTATTTCGATCTATAGTCTTCTGCAATCTGTCCCAAAACGCGAACCGACAAAAACGGAGCAGATGCAGTGCCATACGTTACAGTTCGCAAGCGATAGTGTAAAATCTCGTCGGTAGGATTTTGACGCCACACGGTACGTTGATAATCACAGTCCCCTCCGCCTACCCATATCTGCCGAAACATTTTTACGATATCGGCTGTGAACACGAACAGATGTTGACGAAACCGTAAGCACACACCAATTAGGTCTCGTTGAATGGGTGGACCGATTAGAAGTAGGTCGTTTAACGATTGACCGTTGGAATCCTTGGCTGAGCCATCAAACACAACGCGTAATTTGGTCGAGGAGCTGTCTGGCTTCAGGACCGAATGATGGGGAAGATAGAAAACCTTTCCAGAAGTGGTTTGAAGTTCATCCTTAGGTATGACTTCCATATGCCCAAGGTCTAGGTACTCTTCCATAAAACCTTTCCAGAAGTGGTTTGAAGTTCATCCTTAGGTATGACTTCCATATGCCCAAGGTCTAGGTACTCTTCCGTAAAGTTTATGTACTGCTTTTGCAGCTCGGGATTTGCCGTAAACCGACGTTCCATAGCTCGTAAACGCGTCACCGCAGAATGCAAGGTATCTCCGAAAGTTGGCATTGGAGTTTTGAACGGAAGGGAACCAATGTATTTTCCATCAGGTGCACGAGAGAATGTTTTTTGAAAGTGCTCTTCGGCAGGGTCGTTAAGTTTATTCCGGGATTTCGTGTGAGAAACCTCTTCTAATTCCCAAAACCGCTGCAGAAGTGCATCTATATCGATCGAAGAATGAAATGTAGACAATTCAGTAGGGTAGCTATGCGAATTACATAGCTCACCTGTAATGACCCACCCGAACATTGTATTTTGGGCTAAGGGAGTGCCCTCAGGTCCATGCACTTGTTCAGGCTTAAGGATTGTCCACACCTTATCAGCTCCCAAGAGCATGTCGATAGAGCTAGACACATTGAAGCAAGGATCTGCGAGATCCAGCTTCCGAAGATGTTTCCATGAGGAAGAGTCGAACGATTTCGATGGCAAATTCGATGTCAATTTGCTAAGAATGAGTGCGTCGACGATCAAGTGGTTTGAATTAAACCGAGAGAACAACTTTAAAGATACATAGCCCTTAGTATATCCTGCTTCTTTAGACGACAATCCCATGATGGGTATACGAGAATGTTTACGCGGAAGTTCGAGCCGCTGTGCAAGCCGTTCCGTGATAAATGAGGCTTGCGACCCAGTATCTAGAAGAACGCGACAATCCACGAACTGCCCTTGACTGGTTTTGAGTTTAGCCAAAATGGTTGGCAGAACCGTTTGGTTTCGAATGCTAAACTCAAACGAATGGTTATTTACCAATGGGGTAGGAGCAAACAAGGTAGAAGGAGTCAAGCTGGAGTGAGGCTGATGCGAGTTCGGCGATAAAGAAGACGAAGACGAAGATAAAGAATGTGTAGTTGGAGCGAACGATGACGAATTAGAGTTTGAATCTTCTTGGTGAACAAGAGAGTGGTGGCGAGTTTTGCACACGCGACAGCGATACGACGAGCGACAGTCCTTTGACGAATGCCCTATACGAAGGCAATTAAAGCAAACCGATTGATTTTTTACAAAGCTTCTACGCGTTTCGATGTCTACTGCGATAAAGTTAGGACACTGTGATAAGAAGTGATCCTTTTTACATTTGGGGCATTGAGAACTATGGTCCCGGGTTTTGGCAGTGTGGGCTCGAATTTGAACCGATTGCTTTCCGCGCGATGCGATCGATCGATTGAATGATTGGCACGATTCGAGTGCGTCACATCGAAGTTCAAGAAAGTCAATTAAATTTGAAATAGAAATATCACTTCGAGACCCCACTTCTACTGCTCAAGCTTGCTTTGTGTCTGGGTCGAGTTTGGCTAACAGTAAATACACAAGCCACGGATCACGACCATTTTGATTGACTGCATTTAGACCGCGAATCACTTCATCCGCACCGTCTGTAATTTTACGAAGAGTCTGTGGATTCGGAGCGATTAAAGACGGAAGCGATAAAAACGTTTGAACAAACGATTGCACAATAAGATTGACCCGGTCATATTGAGTTTCGAGCCTTTCCCAAGCTTCAATATAGTTAGTGTCCGAAATGGGAATATGCTTAGTAAGGTTAGCTGGATCGTCACGCAAAAACGATTTTAAATAGTGAAACTTTTGCGTTGCAGTTAGGTTAGGTTTATAATCCACTGAGCCCGTAAAAAGATCGCGAAAGGATGGCCAGTCCTTGTAATTACCCGAGAAAGGAGGCACTACTATTTTAGGTAAATTAATAGTGGAACACGTGGTTTCTGAAGAGTTAAGTCTCTCAAGCAATGTGGATTGCTGAGCTGCAAAACGCTCGAAAATTGAACCATCGTGCTCTTTTTCGGTCGTACTTCGTTTCCCGCGAATGGCTGTTGTTAAGCCCGAATGTGCTACAAAATATTTCCCCTCATTTTTTTTTTATTTTTTATTTCCCAAAAATCTTTATACATCTGTCTATAACTGACATTTAGTACATTTTATAAGAATGATTTATATAGGATATTATTGACGTAGTGACCATTGTCATTTCGTCTTTTGTTTTTAAATGAATATATTACAAATTAATTATATAACGAATTAAGATACATGGATTTAAGTTCATTTTCTCTAATTAGATCAGTGGGTCGTCTTCCTGAGATCTCTTGAGCTGGTAGTGTGTTTATTTCGTTGTTGGTATGTGTTAATATTTTTATGTGATGTTTTCTGCTTATATTGGTTATTTCGTCGTTGATAGTTGGGATGTTTAAGTCGCGATGAATGTCGTTGTTGGGAATATACCATTCTGCGTTGATTATTTGTCGTAGAATTTTCGATTGTTGTCTTTGGATAATGGCTATGTTAGATTTTTTTGATGTCCCTCAAAGCTGGATGCCGTAGGTCCAGATCCAACCAGTATAGTTGTCTGTATTTTTGTTTTATTTGGTTTCGTTTTTTTTGGATGTGAAGTTTCCATGTGAGTTTACTGTCTATATGGATTCCAAGATATTTGGCTGATTTGTCAATAGGGATTTGTTTGTCATTGATTTTAATTGGTATTGGAGTATAGTTATGTTTCGTAGTAAATATCACTTGCGAAGTTTTGTCTTCGTTAATTTGTATACGCCATTCGTCAAACCATTTTAGAGTCCTGTTGAGCATGAGTTGTAATTGTGCAGTTGCTGTTGATAGTTCCTTATGTGCATTTAGTAGGCTTGTGTCGTCCGCAAAAGTTGCAATCATATTCGAGTTGTCTTGTGGAAAGGGTATGTCTGCAGTATATAGAACATAAAGCAGTGGACCTAAAACGCTTCCTTGGGGAACTCCTGCTCTCGTCTGGAAGATCGTTGAGGATTCGTCTTTATACTTTACATAGAAGCAGCGGTCAGTTATGTAGCTCTCAATTACTGAATAGAATTCTGGTGGTAGTAAGAATTGTAATTTGTATAATAGTCCTTTATGCCAAACTCTGTCAAAGGCTTTTGCTACGTCGAGAAAGATCCCCACACAATATCTTTTCCCCTCTAGGTCTGTTGAGATTTTGTTAGTTACCCTGTGAATTTGTTGCACTGTCGAGTGTAATCTACGAAAGCCAAATTGGTGGTCCGGTATGAGGTTATTATTTGTTAAAATTGGTTCAAGTTGATCCAGGAGTAGCTTTTCAAAGATTTTGGATAGGAGTGGAAGTAGGCTAATTGGTCTGAAGGATGCTGCTTGTGTCAGATTTTTGCCAGGTTTGGGTATAGCTATTATTTCAGCTACTTTCCATACTTTAGGAAAGTGTTTGAGTCTTATCATGGTGTTGAAGGTATTTCTTAAATATTTTAGTGCTCCATTAGGCAGTTTTTTAAGTAGTGTGCCAGTCAGTCGATCATATCCTGGGGCCTTCTTGAGATTAATCCTCTTTCTGATGCAGTGTTCTATTTGGTTTATTATTAATTTTTTGATTCGTGTATTGTCAGCTGATGTGCAAGTAAAAGGTGGTAGAGAATTGTCATTGCCCTGTTGATTTGTGAAGACCTCTTCAAAGTGTTTTGCTAAAGTATCTGCCTTGTCGTAATTAGTCCTAGCCCAAGAGTTGTCCAGTTTTTTCAAAGGATGTTGGTGCACAGTTATATTTTTAAGTTGTTTAGTAGCCTTCCAGAGAGAGTAGTTGGTTTCAGATGTAGGCGACAGATTTTCTAGATAATTTTTGACGTTTTCATTTCTTATGGTTTGCAGGTATTCCTTGAGGTCCTTAGTAGCTTTATTAAGTTTTCTTTTGTTGTCCGGTGATCTTGTAGATTGCCATATTTTTCTAAGTTTCCTTTTCTCTTTGATTTTTTTCCTTAGGGTGGGAGAAGTTGAGAAGTCAAATATTTTTGGTTTATTAGCTGGTGTCGATTTGATAGCTGCTTCGCTTATTACGTCATTAAAATGAATTATGGATCTTTCGATGTCGTATTTGGATTTGAGTGGAATGTTAATTTGTAACTGCGAGTTTATAAAGTCACGATAGGCATCCCAGTCCGTCTTCTTGTTGTATAGTTGGGTTGGTTCCCCTCATACACCGCGAATTCCGAATAAAAGTCCTGCATGGCATCTTCTTCTACATACTGCAGGCATTCATAGTGCAGCGCAGAAAATTCAGACCATGCTTCTTTTAGTCTTTTCAATCTAATTTCTAACATCTCGATAGATGTAGAATCATTGATCGAGGAAATAAAATCCGCGGCACGTGTTATACAACCCTTTGCGTTTCCGCGCCTTAATTTCAAAGTATTCACATTCATATTGTCCACGTATATTACACGAGAAAAAATTCAATCAAATCGATTGATAATTAATCAAATATATTTATAGTCAGTCAATTAATTACTTTGCAATTTATTCTCACCAAGGACTCACGTGGATTTTTTATATATATATAGTTCATGCAAAACCGAGTTCATAAAAAGAAAAATAATTATCCGGCTCGAAGGACCAAATGTTTAATAATCCACGAAAAACAAAAATTGAGAAAATTGGATTACTAAACTTAAATTAAACGACGTTTGTTCGTATAATAGATTACAAAATGTATATTTGAAAAGACAAAAAGAGAAATACATACTTATGTGTAAGGTGTGTTCCTGTTGATGATCGAGTTCCAAGTGAACGAGAAAAAAAAGAAGTATAATATGAGATCAATTGATAACAAGATAAATTTAGAGAGTATTTTAGTGATAAGAGCGGATATTGAGTGTAAATTGATTGAGAATTGAGTGAAAATTCATATTGTACAATAATTTAAGTGAGAGTTAATGAGTGTACATTTTACATTGTTTAGCACAGTTAGGAAATAATATACTTTTGATTAATTAGTGAGAGCAATAAACATGGAACATATGATAGTTAGTGTTAAGTTAATTAATCTCGAACAGTTTCTATTCAACAAATCGTATCCTACTTCATGTTTTGCTCTGTTAATTTTTCATTTGTGTAATATGTTTTTTATTTCTAAAAATAAATTGCCTTTGAGTGAAACAAAAAATTTTTTTTTTTATAGATCAAAGCAAAGCAGTTGCTGAAGTTGAGCAGTTACTAGTTTCTTCAAAAAATGAGTTCAAGGAAAGGGCCGGATTTAACCGTCGTCGTGGCGCTATGCGCAGGCGTGTTCACCAGGTATTTATGCCAATATTTATTCTTTTCAACTTGATTAATATTGTCTGTTATATTCATAATTTGTATACAGGTTAATGGACATAAATTTATGGCAACTTTCTTACGGCAGCCAACGTTCTGCTCTCATTGCCGTGAATTTATTTGGTAAGGCATTTTTAATTTACTTTATATTACGTTCAAACCCATTTCATAAGTAAAAAAACTAACATTCGGGTCTAGTTTAGTTCTTACATTTATTTTATAATCGTATTAACTTTCTGTAATTTAGTAAAGGGTGTGGATAACAGTTTGTCTACCACATATATAGATTAAGAAACGAAATAATTTTCATGTAAATTCAAATAAAATTTTTGGTGATTGATTAAGAATATATTAGAATCGGACATTTTTTGCCTTTCCAGGGGTATTGGTAAACAAGGCTATCAGTGTCAAGGTATGTTTGTTATGTTGAGAATATTCTAAATACTCATTGTTTTCGGTGTCTGTAGATTAATATTGTTGCGTTTGTTTTTTATATTATTTTTCGTTCAAATAATTTGCAATCCCATTCTAAGTATGTAAAATAAACTAAACTACAGTTTAATTGTTAAAACTGAAAATCCAAAAGCAATAGAATTACGTTCCACAGCAAAAATCATGTTTTAAACATATTCTAGTGTACTTGTCATCGGTAAAACATCCGTTTATTATGTTCTAGTTTACCCATTAATTTGTGTCAGTTATTAAAATTTAAAAATCGTGTAGGCATTCATTTTCACAAGCAAACTGATACCTTATCATTCGTCCATTTTGGTTTGTGGTTGATCTAAATTGAATCCGCTTTATTGACTGAGATGCAACAAACAATTACAATCAACTTCTTATTTATTTGTTTTGTTTACTTAAAGCGTTTTTTAATTCGCAACCTATGTATATCTGCATATACTTACGCGATGTTCTTAGTGAACGACCCTCGCAAACGAGTTAAAAAGATCAGCTGTTTGGCTATGGCAACTTGCCGAAAAATTGTGAAAACGGAAACTTGATAGAATTCTTGAAGGAAACGCTGATAGATATTGAATTATTTTTATAGATATTTTTATTTGTTATAAAATTCTTTGCATAGGTTGACGCCCAATTTACAGAGTACAGAGATTTGATAAATTTAACATCCTTCTACTGAAACATTAGGCGTGTTTTTTTTTGGTAATCTATATAGGCTTAAAAAATATTTTCCATGTTAATTACAACAACAACTTAGCCTACATAGAATTACGAAATCTGGATAGCTATCTAGCGTTATTTCCTTAGCCGCGATAAAAACTGTGCTACCAAACTGTTTTTCTCGATTGTTACTGAAAATGTCAAAAGTGACATGTCATTTGAAAAAAAAAATTTGCTAAGGAACACAAAAAAAGAATAAAGATCTCACTAAGAGAAAATTTGTTATAAAGAAATTATCTACAATGAATAATTAGCCAACAAATATACGTTTGAGTTTTTTTCATCCGCAATTTTTTTACAATCCACAATTGTTTTTGAAAAAATCAGCAAGGAAAAAATGACTGGTAAGTGTCATTTCACGTAGTGCGGCCAAAATGCGATGATGACATTCGTTAGCCTCGATAGGCGTTTTTTTGCTCACACTCTTTTACTCTTTTACTCATATATACCTAAAGTTTTTTTTGTCCTTCAAAGAAACTTTTAAAGGAATATAGCGAGGAAAAGTTTTCGTCTACAGTTCTTTTACTGTACATGCGTTGGATAGGCCAACGTCCTTGTACCGAGTGGTATTGCCGGTAATGACAATTCAGATATAAAAGAATGCTGACATTAGCTGCGGCACTAGCCGCAAGAGATTATTATATCGTCCTTTTTGTGATTAAGATCATTTTTAGTAGTTTTGTTCAGGGGTTGGATGGCTCTTTTAGCCTATCTTAGTCCCTGGATGCTGTTCCAGTAGAAGGACCAGTAGCCGCAAGAGATAGGTTCATTTCATGTGTATGCAACTTTGAAATAATATTAAGGTGATCCAAAATGTATATTTTATTACCTTTAAACACTTTCAATTTCAATGAAATCGGAACAATTTTAAGGAATTTCAAGATGGCGGATTCAAAATGGCGATACATTTTTTTTTTTTTAAACAAGCATATGTGTGGTTGTTTATTAGAGAGTGAAGCTTTATTGGGAAAAACAGTTTGACGTAAAAAAATTGTGGCTGTTAAAATACCGACCACTGAACTGATAAAAACAGAAATGGAATGTTTGATTGTGTCACCCATTTTATTTGCGAGTACTCACTAAATTATTCTTATAAACAACTGCCTCACTAGGGCTCCAAATAAAATGAATATTCATGTACAATTCAATCAAATACTACACAACTTATTTCTATTCAAAACTAGATACAAAATCAAATAAGAGTATGTAGTAAGTAAGACCGATTTTCATTAACAAGTTTATTGATAAGAACAATTAGCAAAATTCAAGTATGTAGACAACTGTTCAACTTCAACGATCGCACCACCGCTTCCTGTACACTCCTTCTGTCCTCCCCGATCGGGCAATATGTCGATCCCCTGTTCCCCGTTTCGTTGTCGATCGTGTGTTTTGAGTGGATTAACTGCATGCCGGATTAGCTGTTAGATTGAGTGGGTGCTGAGAAGTTCACTTCTCAACCGAGCTTAATTCCCACAGAGTATATATTATTTAAGGTGGGTTTTTTTTCGTTATCTGTATAGGCTTAAAAAATATTTTCCATGTTAATTACAACAACAACAAAGCCTGTATCGAATTGCAAATCTGGATATTATTATTATTATTATTATTAGTAAGGCTCTGCGACAGACGCATATGGCACTGCGACCTAAAAGATCTATTGTGCCTGGAGCCAGTTAGACAAGGAGATTTTCTATCTTCCTAATGAAGTTGAGAATATCTCCAGTCGAGGCGTTACGAAGATCCTCTGGTGTTAGGAATTCTTTATGGAGAAAGCGCTTCCTGACTCTGCAGACAGCCACGCACTCACATAGTACGTGTTCTGCTGATTTGTCTTCCTCTAAGCAAAGTCGGTATTCAGATTCCTGAACTATATTTAGTTTATGTAGGTGATATCTGAGGCTACAGTGACCGGTGAGGAAGCCGGCAAGTCTTCTGATATCGTCTCTTTTATGGTTGAGAATATTTTTAGTGGATTTGTTCAGGGGTCGGATAGCTCTTTTAGCCTGTCTGAGTCCCTGAGTGTTGTTCTAGTAGGATATGAGGTTTTGTTTTTCCCATCTGTCCAGACTCATTCTGAACTCGGAAATAGGGATGCCGCAGAAGGGTTTGGCACCTATGTACCTTTCTGAAGACCCTATCCTGGCAAGTTGATCTGCGATTTCGTTGGCTTTAATTCCTCTGTGTCCTGGTACCCACCAGAGCTTGACTTTGTTTCGCTTTGAGAGGTCACGGAGAGTATTGAAGCAGCCTAGAACGGCTTTTGAGTTAAAGTAATGAGAACTCAGTGCTTTGAGCGCTGCCTGGCTATCGGTGAATATATTGAAGGCTACTCCCTTTATGCAAATCTGGATAACTATCCAGCGTTATTTCCTTAGCCGCGATAAAAATTGTGCTACCAAACTGTTTTTTCTCGATTGTTATCGAAAATGTCAAAAGTGACATAAAAGACATTTGTAAAAAAAAAAATGCTAGGGAAGCAACACAAAAAATGAAAAAAGAAGTAGTTAATAGAAAATTTGCAATAGAGAAATCATCTAAAATTAATAATTAGCCAACAAACATACGTTTGAGTTTTTTTCATCCACAATTTTGTTTACAATCCGCAATTAATTTTTAAAATTCAGCAAGAAAAAACAGCTGATACGTGTCATTTCACATAGTGCTGCCAAACTGCTATGATGGCATTCGTTACCCTCGATAGGAGTTTTTTTTGCTCACACTTTTTTTAACCTATATAGATTATCAAAAAAACACACCTTTAGTTAAATTAAATCGGCCGAAAGGAATTCAATTAAACAAGATATCAAAAAAAAAAATAAAATGTGATTAGATACATATATAAAAGGAAATTGATTAATTTGATCTGCTCAATCCATACTCTGACAAAAACTTATTTAATTTTATTTGGTTTACCGACTTTGTAAGTATGTTAGCAGTCATTTCACTTGTTAATTTAAAACTTAGACTGGTTTTTATCTCAGCATCCTTCTCAGCGCTTTCACGATGTACGTGATGTTTAATGAAGAATTTGCGGCAATCAATGTGTTTCGTGCGCGCATGATAATTAGGTTTCTTCACCAACTGGAGCGCCGATTGGTTGTCGCAGAAAACCGTTATGATTTTCGATGCTTTCAGGAAAATTTCACATTCGAAACGCTTTTACCACAACGCTTCTTGAACAGTTGCAGTCATTGACATGAACTCGGCTTCAGTTGAAGATAGGGCGATCGTAGGCTGGCGACGAGTTTGCGATGAAATCGCACACCCATGTGTACAAAACACGTTACCAGTTGTCGACCGTCGCACATAGGAGTATTTGCATGAAAAACCTAGCCAAAGAGGGTTTTATTAAGCTTCACTTTTCGCTTTGTTTCAAATCTTGCAATCGATTTTAAACACACTTCCCGATGAGGTAGAGACTTGAAACATAGCTCAGAATCGGGAGACAATGCAATATAGGGTGTCTAATGTCATTCTAAATCCAAGATGAAGGACAAATTGCTTTGTATTAACAAGGTAATTCTTTGACCCACAGTACTGTAAAGAGCACGTAGGAGCAACCAATTTTTGTTGCATTGACTTAAGAAATACTTAAACTATTTTAGAAACTTAAATTCATTGCCCAATAACAGGCTATACTAAACCAAAATCATTAAAACTTAAAAAAATAACTTAAAAAAATATAATGTTTTGATACAAAAGTTCTAAGTCCAAATTGAAACAAAAAACACCGCCTAATGTTTCCAATTTTCAATTGAAATTGTAAATACGTACCTGAAGCAGAATTCTCCATTAAAATTTTTTTAACTTTCTATCACAACACTTCGATATTACTTATTGAACAACACTTACCAAAGTAGCACGCATTGAAATAAAATTGCAGTAGATGCAAGTGTTAACTTTGAACTCCTTTTTTTCACAACACACGATCTTAAACAAGAAAAACAAGAACAGCGTATTGACCCATGTGTATTTAGCTCCCGCTTTACCAACCTTTTAGTTGTCAATTAACTTTTCAGAAAATCGACTTTTGGCCAGGTTTTTGATCAAAATGCTCCTATGTGCTTCGTTTGTCCAAATCGCCGGCCCAATCCGCATCGCAATAGCCGACCACCTCGTTGTCAAGACGAATCGTCAGTCGCATATAAATAGTGCCTTTGATGTGCTGGACCATAGTTGGTATTGTACCGGCTCTGCATACTAACAGCTAAACAAATGTCCGGCCGACTGGTTTGCGCAACATGCATAATGCATCTGATGGCCTCTTGATACGGAACCCTTGATCAGATGTTCAAATCTGTGTAAAAAAACTATTTTTACCTTTTTTACGTTTAAGTAGGTAAATAAGTGTAAACAATGTAAAAATCCCGAAAAAAAAACGTAAAAAACTCGTAAAAAAGGTAAAGAAGAGGTAAATAAAGTGAATTAAGAGAGAAAATGAGAGGCATTGCAAAATATCTGTCAAAAATGCTGGGGGTCCGCATTCCGCATCCGCGTACGCTTAAAGGTTGAGAAACGTTGGATTAGAGAATCTGTTTTCAACAAATCGGGCTTTTTTAAATCATTTCACCGAAAAGAAGATAAAAACCCAATAGTTTTTTGGATACCGCACAGATTAATCAGATCCAACTCTCATCTTGTTTTGAAGTTTTTTTTTTTTTTTTTTACTTTTTTACCTTTTTGACGTTTTTTTACATAAGCATAGTAAAAATTCAGCATGTAAAAAACTAATGTAGAAAAACGTAAAAAACGTAAAGTAAAAAAGTCGAACAACACTGCCCTTGACATCTCTTGCTGTTCGATGGCCGTCTTTGGACGCATTTCTGCAGACAATTTTTGATTTGTGTCCATTGGTGTGCTGGCTTCTTTGCAATCTGTCATGTTGAATCGCTCGATAACTGTTGATATATAATGGTGTTGATCTATGGAAGTAATGCCACCAGCATGTCGTGTGATATTCATTCCAAGTAATGATTTACCTTCACCCAAATCCTTCATCTTGAAGTACGACGATAGATCCTTTTTCAGTTTCGTCATCATGGTTGGATTGCTTGAAAAAATCATTATGTCGACTACCCAGACCGCCAGTATGATGGTGTTTTGCTCCGGATACTTGAAGTAGATGCATTGGTCGACCTTGGAACGAGAAAATTTCAGTTTATTCTTCAACACATTACACAAGTCATCAAAAATAAAAAAATTGTTTTGAGTCTGTTATATAATGTATATTTTCTGACTGTCTATATCGAAAAGTAACCAGAGATTCCATTCATAACAAAAAGAAGTTTGCTTTTTTACATTTACAATGAAAAATAAATACCTATATAAGGGTTTGGCAGATTGTTTGAGGGGTAACGGCTTTTAATACGCCGGAATGGCGGTGACGGGGGATTGCGGGTGTGAAGCGGGGAGTGGCAAGCAGTCATGTTGTGTGCGCACGCGCTTTTCAGAGGCACAACGTATTTTGTGTGTCACGAGGTTTAAAAATGTCTTCCAAAAGGTGTAAAATTGACGTTGACTTTTTCTGCTGCATTTGCGGCGAATTCATCGTTAAAATAAGAGTCGAAAAATTCAGTTTGTTATCTCTATATATATAAAACTCTTCCCTGACTGACTGACAGATCAACGCCCAGCCCAAACCGTTAGAGCTAGAAACATGCAATTTGGACAATTGTTTCCTTTTGTGGCGTAGACACCCACTAAGAAAGGATTTTTCGAAATTCGGCTCCAAACGGGGAGATACAGGGTGTTCAAGTTTACAAGGAATCAGAAATTTAAATTGGAATTAAGAATTGAAATTTGGTTGGTAAATTCTACAATAAAAATAAAGAAACACGTGTTTCACCGTTTTTTCAAAATTATATCCACGGCCCAAGATACAGGATGTTAAAGTTTGCAAATTTATAGTATGCGCAATCGTAACTATCGGCACGTTCGGTTGGTGATCGTATGTTGCTTTTGTTTTGCCGAGATGCGCAAGGGTAGTTTTTTTCATTTAAAAAATCAAAGCTGGTATTTTCGTCGGTCGACAAATAAAGAAAATAATAGCCTGTAAAGAATTCCCACAGTAACTGAACACCCACGAAAAAAAACATGGCTCAGCCTTAAAGCACTGATCCATGGCTTTCTTGACAATAAAAAAGCTTAAAATTACAAGGAGCTTTATTTCGAATATGCTTGATAACTTCAAACTCATGGGTTGTAAAATATCCTTCAACGTACACATGCTACATGCTCACTTGGATCAATTTAAAGATAACTTGGTGGCATATTCAGAAGAGCAAGGGCAACGCTTTTATCAAGATGTGATGGACTTTGAACAACGTTATCAAGGACAATATATGTGTCGGTTAGAATCGAAAGCCATTATATCCACTTTAGAAAGTTTTGAGTAAATCGAGAAAAACGATTTCACTTTGCTGCAAACTTAACTGGATTTAAGGGTTTTTCAGTTTTTCGGGTGCGATTTCTAGGGGATGTAACGAAATTTTAGATTCAAATTTGGACCCAACGTATGCTTTTGAATGATACGAACATAACCTCAAACATAAGTCTTTTTTTTGAAGTGGATATAATGGCTTTTGATTCTAACCGACACATATAGAGAATATGATGGGTGATTATGACTTCATTTGAGGGCTGATACGAGAAAGTTCGTACTTACGCAGAAGAAATAGCAAAAATATTAATTTTTAAAGCTTCTGTGTATTCTTTTTTGTATATGTAGGTTTATTTTTATTGTCTTTTGTAAATAAAAGAGATGTAAATATATAAATCAAGTTTGTTTTCCTTTTATATATAATTGAAATTAAAAAAAAAAGAAGAGATTTTCCTTAAAATTTGAAATTTCGTTCTGGTAGCTGCAAAAGCAAACTTTATCAGATACAAATATTTTTTCTTTCATTAATTATGCATAAGAAATCAGAATCAGCCATACAGAACTCAGGCTCAAAATTCGTGTTGACTTGTGTTATTCAACTTGTCGTTCCAGACGTGACTTGCTTGCTTCAAACCATAGAGTGCACGCTTCAGACGACAAACTCTGCTTGTTCCATCGTTGACTCCATGTGGCCATGCAAGAACGCTGTGATCGCATCTATTTGATGAATGGCGAGGCAGTATTTGGCTGCCATCGCCAAGAGAAAACGTATCGACGAGTAGCGAACAACTGGCGAGTAGGTTTCGTCGAAGTCGATGCCTTTAATTTGTAAGTTGCCTTTAATGACTTAACGAGCCTGGTATCGTTCGATAGCACCTATAGCGCTTCGTTTAACTTTGAAAATCCACCTGGAATCAATATCTTTGCGTCCGGGTGGCAGTTCGCAAAGTTCCCATGTTTGATTCGCCATCAGCGAACGATACTAGTCAGCCACTACCTGGTTCCATTTATCGCGATCAGCGCACGTCCTTGCGTCTCTATACGATTTCGGTTCGACTACGTCTTCCGTTGCAGCAGCCAACATTGCATACAACCCCAATTCACGTCTTGCATTCGCAGTACGTATTGGATCGCTCTCGTCGCTAGCAATCGAAACCGGTCGTGGAACAACCCCCAGTTCACTCGCAGCAACTTGGAAGTCGGTTTCCACAAACGACGCAAACATCGCAATCTCTCTATCCAATGCCTCACTGGATTCGTTGTGTGTCGTTTCCTCTTCGTTATTAATTTCCTTGTTTCTGCAATTCTCTAACACAACAGGTTGAATTAAGGTTCGATGACGTTTTTACATCATGTGCTCATGTGCCGTGTTGAATCGAGTCATTCGGACCCGTCTCACTCAAAACGGAATGGTTCGATCGGGCCTCACTGAAACTATTGTCGGAATCGTCTTCATCAGAATCGCTGTCGCTTGAATCATCATCGCTGATTCGGTGCATGAATCGTTGCCATTTGCTTTATAAAGTTGTTGTGGATTGGTTGTGGTCCCGTTGTCAGTGCGCAGCGTTTTGATTTTACGACTTGTTTGATTTTCGACAACATTTTTGAAATTTTGAAAATCAACAAATTTTTGTGTTTCATTGGGTACAGAAACGCCTTTCTGCTGAAGTCATCGATAAATGTGATAAAACACTTGGCTCCACTGTGTGAACGCCGAGAGGAAAATCCAACATCACTTGTACTATGTCCAGCAATCTTTTTGCCGGATGTTTACTTACGTCAAATGCTGCACGTGTCTGCTTTCCCTGGATGCAGATCTCAAATTTGCTGCCGCTATCATCGTTCGATATATCGGTGCCAGTCACCGATGCACTCACTTCTTCCAATATAGCATCGCATGAGTGACCCAATCGATGATGCCATACGTTTTTACTTACTGCAACCAATGCAGTTGCTGGTCGATCCGTTGAGCAGGTTAATTTATATAGATCGTCGATACATTGCCACGCTTTGCCATTGCGCTAACGGACATCATCGCACAAATGTCCGAAATGCACAAAACATTGGTCACTGTGGCTGTGTTCGTCGTCCCGTTATTCGGTGGAAATGCAATTTTGACATCACCGGCACATTTCACATCTAAGCGAGAATTATTTCCAATGACAATGTCGATGGTCGGTGGATTTCATTATATGTATTTAATAGATTTCGGTGGTCCATTGTAATGTGTGTCGAATGTCGATGCACCGTATCGGTTGTCGTATCGGTTTAAGCGATGAAAGACGAAAAAAAAGTTGCTCCGATTTAGATTTGCGTTTAGGACAATCTCTCGCAAAATGCCCTTTCTGTTCACATGCATAGCATGTTACAATGTGCCTGGGTTTCGATGATGGTTTCTTTAAATTTATTTTTTTTTGTTACGGTTCTTCGCCATTAGATTTCTTAGAGCAACCTATTTTGTAGGTACGTAGTCCATCGACAATTTTTCTGAAGAGTTTTTCATTGCCATGACCATTGGACGGTACTCGTCCGGCAAACCCGCCAGCATTAGAGATGCCACTACATCATCGCCAATTTCCAAACCAGCTTTCTTCACTTTAGTTCCCATCAGTACCATTTTATGTACATAGTCCTCCATCGAATCGCAGTTGCTCTGCTTTAAACTTATCAATTGTTTCAGCAAATCGACTCTCCGACCAATGCCGTTGTCTTCGAATGCCTTGATAATTGCGTCCCATGCTTCTTCCGCTATCTCTACGTCCTCCGTGAACTTATATAATGATGGATGCAACAGCAGATTAAGCGCCTGTATCGCCATGAAGTTTTTATCGGCATCCGTCTCAGTGTCGTTGAAACACTTCCAGTGGCCCTTGACTGCCAAATATGCCTTTGCCTCAATTCTCCATAAATTAGAGAGTGAAGCTTTATTAGGAAAAACAGTTTGACATAAAAAATTGTGGCTGTCATAATACAGACTACTGAACTGATAAATACAGAAATGGAATTGGCCTGTTTGATTGTGTCACTCATTTTATTTGCGAGTACTTATTAAATTATTCTTATAAACAACAACATGCTTATGATTATTACTTTTTTTACCAGTAAAAATAGGAACACACCACATAAACATGTGCACAAAGTTAAATTCAATTGGGTTAAAACAACATCTTATTTCCCAAAAAATTAAAGTTGCAGCTCTGATTTGTCTTTGAAATCAACTATAGGTGCGTTTTTTCGTTATCTGTATAGGCTTAAAAAATATTTTCCATGTTAATTACAACAACAACAAAGCTTGTATCGAATTGCTAAATCTGGATAACTATCCAGCGTTATTTCCTTAGCCGCGATAAAAACTGTGCTACCAAACTATTTTTTCTTGAATGTCAAAAGTTAGACAGAAGTCATATGTAGAACAAATTTTCTAAGGAAGGAACACAAAAAAAGAAGTCTTGAGAGAAAATCTGCAATAAAGTAATCATCTGAGATGAATAATAAGCCAACAAACATACGTGAGTTTTTTTCTGAATTTTTATGCAATCACTATGTTAATAATCCGTAATTTTTTTAAGAATCAGCAAGAAAAAAACAGATGATAAATGTCAATTCAGACAGTGCTGCCAAACTGCGATTTGTTAGCTTCGATAGGCGTTTTTTTGCTCATACTGTTTTTTTTTAGCCTATATAGATTACCAAAAAAAAAAACACAACTACTGTTATTATTTCAATATCTTGATTGCCTTAGACACGATTTGAAGCTCAATTTCGTTCTTACTCCAGAGTAGTTAAAATGTGCAAACAACTTTCCAGTGAGCTAAAAAGACCAAGAAAAATACCATCTTTAACCCTGGGTAAGTGCAATATATCTAATAGTGAGCCAAATTGTGACGCACCGTTGTTTAAAAAAAAAAACTCGGTAAGTGAAACTTTCCACTTCTAATATTTTATTAATTGTCCTCTGTAAATGAAATTATTTGTTTGAATTCATGAAAGTCAGCCAGACTTGTAAGAAAAATTAATGTTTTGTCGCTAGAGATTTTTCTATTTTCAACTTCTGTCTAGACACCATGTGTGTAGGCTCATACGAGCATAGCGATACAAGCAACAGGCAAATTCGTATCCACTATTAGTGGACAACTGGAAGGTGCCCTAAAGGTAATAAATAACTTGACCAAGCACTTCGGTTTCGCGGTTAAACCGCAGAAAACAGCTTGTCCTGTTTACCAACAAAGGCCAATATCGGATGCCAGGATGCCATCCCTTGAAGGTACTCCGCCTAAAGTTTCAGACTATGCCAAGTATCTAGGAGTGGAACTTGGCAGGAAATTAAGCTAGAGTCTCAGCATTAAAGAGAGAGCAAAGAAAGCAACGGTAGCCTTCTATGCCTGTAACAGGATATTCGGTAAAACTTGGGATCCCAGCCCTAAATTTATCATGTGGCTTTACACGGCAATAGTTAGACCAATTCTGAGCTATGGCAACCTGGTGTGCTGGCAGACAGCGTGCAAAACCACTAACCTTAAGCTATTAACATAGATTCAAAGGATAGCCTGCATCAGCATCAGTGGAGCATGGAGAACCACTCCCACAGCGGGGCTGGAGACAATATTCAACTAACACCCGCTTGATTTACTTTTACAGGAATCAGCAGCTAAAAGCGCCCTTCGTATAAGCTTAACTGGAAACTGGAAATCCAGTCTGACAGGGCACGCCCAGATCTTACGAAAACTTGTGGGCAGATCTGTATGCACAGATTATATGACGCCTTACTTAGGCTTTGTTAGACCATTCTCGACCTCCTTCCCCAGCGGGGACGAATAGCAGAACAGTCAGGTATTGAATAATGACACAACAACTTTCGTTAACACGGATGGATCCTAAATGGACACTGGCGTGGGTGCTGGATTCTTTTCCGAGACTCTCGGGCTGTCCGGATCGATCACAGACTAGAGCAGTGTCTTCCAAGCGGAGGTCCTGGCATTGACATTAGCTGCCCATTAGGTTGCAATAAAGCACTACCACGGGATGATATTACCTTTTTCATCGACAGCCAGGTGGCAACAAGATCGATTTCTGCCATAGAAGTTGAAAAAGAAGTAAATCGCTGCCGCGAAGAGCTACGGGTTCTTGGCAGGCAGCACAATGTAAGACTCTACTGAGTCCCTGGCCACAAAGCGGTGTCTGGAAACGAGACCGCTGATGAGCTGGCAAGGACCTTTCCTTCATTAGACCCCGACCAAGCTGATATCACCGCTAAACTATGCCCATTCTACAATAAACAAGGGGTGGCCATGGTTTAGTGGTTGCATCATCGCTTGTTACGCTGCAAGTTCCAAGTTCAAATCGCGATGTCAAAAAATAGCATCATAATGGTATTCATAACCCCTTTAATACTAGTGAATTATAAAAACACACCAGAGGATCTGTTGTGAGCCAGGTTAGAGCCACGGAGACAACTTCGGTGTAGGTGAGAAAGATGGCGGCACGCTTGTCGTTGCTCGGCACAGCTCGTCGAACGGGGGTAGTTCTTGGCAACCTCACCTTGCACCACCTGCTCAGGACACAAAATCTCGTGCCTTTCATGCTATCTAGAAGAAAAAGAGGTTCCCTAATACCCTAAATCAGACTGCAGACGAACAGAGAAGAAAGGATCATTTGTCCAAGGACTTCTATGCCAATACCCGAGAGAAAGACACAACATCCCTATCTGCTCTAATAGGTATCATTATCGGGCATAATATGCTGAACTACCGTGCAAGAAAACGGATTGAACATGGATGACCTATGTAGGGGATGTGGTGATGAAGAAAGATATGAAGACACTCCACACTTTCTTTGCCACTGTCCAGCGCTCTGCCAAGTAAGATTGAAGACCATAGGAAGACACTTCTCTCAAGATCTAGAAAAACTGTTCGACAAGTCTGTGGACTATCTGCGCCTCGGACTGGATCGATAGAACATAGGCTTATGGTTCCTAGTAAGAGGGGCTGCAACCCCTAGGGTATCACAATGGGTCAACATTGACCTTATTGTGACGAAGGAAGGACTGCCTTTCCCTATCAACCCTATTACTCTAACTACATATGAGTATCTCGACGTCAAATTTCTATCGTCTAATTCCAGTTCACGTTTTTGATTGAAATTTAAATCTACGTGTAAAACTTCCTTTAGTGAAACAATGCTCTGCAGTATCTGGATAAGTGGGATACTTCTATAAGTAAGACTCAAATGAAAGGCCCAAGGAATTCCATTTGACCAAGGTCGACTGTAATAGAGCTGCGAGCTTGAACTTTGCCAAAGCTCACCAAAATTAGACTGAAAATAATCGGAAGGGTACAATTTGCACCGATGCGACTAAATGCAACCTTAGTTCATTAGATGGTATCTAAAAGGTGGTTAAATTTTAAGGGCCGATTTTGAATGTGAACCACACCTAAACGTCAAGTTTTTTTCTGCATTTCATTTGACATTTCTCAATTTCAGACTAACTCAATTTGAACCATGGAAAGATACACAATCGAGCAACGCGTTAAAGTTATTCAGACTTATTATGAAAATGGGCGTTCAAATCAAAATGCATATCGTGCACTTCGTGATTTTTTCGGTCAATTTAATTGTTCAAATGTGCGTACAATCGGAAAAATCGTGCAAAAATTTTAGCAAACCGGGTCTGTAGGAGATGTGAAAACACCAGTGCATGCTCGTACAGCTCGTACTGCAGAAAATATTGCTGCTGTTCGCGATAGTGTGGCTGAAGTGAAATGAGGCCGGTCAGGCAGTTACTGTGAATGGTGTTCGCTATCGTGAGATGATAACGAACTTTTTATGGCCCGAATTGGAAGATATGGATGTGGACGATATGTGGTTTCAACAGGACGGTGCCACTTGCCACACAGCTAACGAAACAATGGTTCTTTTGCGGGAGAAATTCAATGGCCGTGTTATCTCACGTCGTGGCGATGTTAATTGGCCGCCACGATCATGCGATTTGACACCGTTGGACTTCTTTCTTTGGGGTTATTTGAAAGAAAAGGTGTACGTCGATAAGCCAGCAACAATTCAAGAGCTAAAGGATGAGATAATTCGGCACATTAACGGCATAGAACCTCAATTATGCCTCAGCGTCATCGAAAATTTGGACCATCGGATGGAGGTGTGCCGCCGAGGTCGCGGCGGGCATTTGGCCGATATTTTGTTCCATACATAATTGAACCACACCAATATTATCATAATAAAAAGAAATCAAATAATTTCCTAAATAATTTGTGTTTTATTCAAAATCAACATCGGCCCTTAAAACTTAACCACCCTTTAGTACGTTCGAAGGAGGACTGGAGAAGATTTAGACAAAGAGTGTCTTTTAACCAGGATCAAATTTCCCGTTAGTTGTATGCTATGGGGCTGGATTTAATTTGTATTTTTTTTTATATTTTTACTAAGAGGTTTTAGTGTTTTACACTGGTTTAATGAATGGAGACAGCTGCATTGAGATCATAAGGGATCCTTTGGTGCTGTAATATACAAGAATCCAAAGTGATATAACAAATTAAATTTATTTCAGGTATACTTAAACTATGAATGATAAATGAAGCGCTTAGAAGATGAAGGGCTTAAGCGACATTTTCAAACATTCGAGTAATCAGCGTTTAAAGTTTTTTTTTTGTACCTCTTTTCATACAAATAATAAAACGTATATGCAGCTAAATAATAATCTAGAGACGATAGAGAAGTCCAGATAGGTAAGAAATTTAAGTTTTCGTATGTCCTATTCATCTGTCAGAAAAAATGCAAATTTCAAAAAATGTCACTTAGGCCCTTCATCTTCTAAGCGCTTCAAATATATTTCAGTGTGCGCTCGCGACGGCTGCTAATGGTAGACTGACTGTGTTGACCATTGTGGTGTGATGAAGGGCTTAAGCGACATTTTCAAACATTCGAGTAATCAACGTTTAAAGTTTTTTTTTTGTACCTCTTTTCATACAAATAATAAAAAGTATATGCAGCTAAATAATAATCTAGAGACGATAGAGAAGTCCAGATAGGTCAGAAATTTATGTTTTCGTATGTCCTATTCATCTGTAAGAAAAAATGCAAATTTCAAAAAATGTCACTTAGGCCCTTCATCTTCTAAGCGCTTCAAATACATTTCAGTGTGCGCTCGCGACGGCTGCTAATAGTAGACTGACTGTGTTGACCATTGTGTGTGTGCATGTGTGTCTAAACCGGACATGGCATGGCTTCACGCCTCTCTCTTTCTCCGCTGGTTTCTTTGGCTCTTACATTCGTGCTGGTTTTGGGTGTCAAACTACCAATTGGTGTTTCACAGAGCTGAAACCTCGATTGCATCTGTGGGGGGTGTTTGCTCACATGACGATGCAACTGACGTCCCCACGCTCTCTTCTTGCGTCGCCGTTATTTTTAACGGCGGTGATCGCAACAGTACAGAACTTCTCTCGAACGGGTTTTCCTCTGTACTTTCGACTCCTGAATTTTGTATTTATTTGTGTTTCTTTTTTTTCTGTTTTATTTTTATAGTTTGTATTTGATTGGTTCATAATTAGATCCCACAAGTATGGGGAAAGGATGTCCACCACATCAGAGACCACAGTAGGTAATGGGGTAAGGCTACGTTACAACCAGAGGGCACCAGGTATCTGGAGGGCTCCGTTTGCGAGGCTGTAACATCCCCAGCACCATTCAGACCTCGACACGCTTGACATCTTGTCTTAGGGAGGTTTTTGATTCTCGGACCTTACCCTTAGCTAATTTAAGACCGCGGGTGGTATTTTATTTCCCACCTACCCTGTATTTCTACCGAGTGTCCCTCTATCCGCCACCTGTGGACGCGCCCGATGGGAGACTAGCAACTCCACACGGGCGGCAGACTTCTGTAGGAAGGTAGGAGTGGCAGGCTGCAGCCTCGCTTAGACCAGATAAGGTCCATAGTGATACCACCAGGATCTGTATTCCACCAGAAATCCTACCCGCAGAACCAACCGGAGCTTGCTATGAAGCGCTGGAGACTGCCTATATTGATGTCAGCCAGTTCGCTAAGGTTGTTAAAGAAGCTGGCCCCCAAGTATGCTCTTCTTCGAGCTGAAAGGACCGGGCATGTACAGAGAAGGTGGAGGATCGTCTCCTCCTCCTCCTTATCCATGCAGCTTCTGCAGAAGTCTTTATAAAGGAGGCCCAGCCTATAGGCATGCTTGCCGATGGTGCAGTGTCCTGTAATGACACCCACAATTTAGGGCTGCTAATCTAATCTGTCAAACTCTTGCTTCACTGCTGCCGTCAAAGCATAGGGCACGGGGCGGGGTTTGAAACATTTTGGGCTGGCATTTTGTTTGAGGCATAACTTAGCTAGAAAGTTTGTGCAATGACCAAGACTGAATTGAATACAGTAGAAAACTCACCACAAACTTCCTTGATTCGTTTGGCCAAATCATCTTCAGAGCCCACAATTTCTAAAAAATATACAGTATCCAAACAACTAACTTTAAATTCCAAAGCATCAAACCAGTCCATTCCCAAAATATTTCCTCCTTCGTAAGTATCGGTAACCACTAAGAGGTGGTCATGGTGTAGTGGTTGCATCATCCCTTGTCACGCTGAAGGTTCCAGGTTCGAATCCCGATGTCACAGAAAAAAAAAGTCGGTCGATTGCAAAAAAAAAAAAAGCTGACGTCAACTCTACTGTATAGGCATAACACCGGCAGAAGGGTAGGCAATGGCTTGAAAGTGTTGATCGTACTTATGACATCGGGATATTCGAAAGAAATACTGCGAATTATAAGCAATGGCAATAATTCTCCCCAGTCATTCTGGTAAAACCACCCTCGGAGCAAAAAGACTGAAACTTAATACCACCTGAGTTTCAGAAATCACTACACCAACACTAGCGCTGTGTTTATAGCATCATAAGGGTATCCATAACCCCTTTAGCGCTAGTGAATTATTAAAAAAAAAAACCACCAGCGGTAGATCGTTCGCTTTTCCTTTGATCTCCACCACCACCTTCACATTCCCCATGATTGGAACCGCATTATTTCCATAACCGCTACGCACTTTGGTCGACTGAGTACATTGCGGTTCCCCCAACTGCTTATACGCCTTTAATCCGATCATAGAATATGTCGCCCCCGTGTCGAGCTGGTAGCTAGCCCTGTCCCATTTACGGCCAATTTGAACACAAATTGCTTCTCTTGACGTGTTACGTGTCCAGAGCTCTTTACCTTCAACATGATGTACTACCTGAGCCATGTTATCACCTTTGATAGCTAGCACAGAGTTTTGTGTCGATTCAAAAGTTTCCGCTATATTCACCACATCATCCAGGCTAGGATTGGTTTTTTTGAAAAGCTGCTCAGCGAACTGTGTTATGTGGAGTGTGTAGCACGATTTAATCTCTAATTTAATTATCCAAAACGGTTGTTTCCAACCTTCCTTCTCGCACACAAACGCACAGTCCCGAGCAGCACCACGCAACTCTGCCACCCACTCTGAATATGATAGTGTCCCTTTCATGCGCATTTGAAAAAACGAATAGCGGGCCGCTAGAACATGCGTTTTATCAGCAAAATGCACAGTGAGTTTGGCCATGAGTACCGCAAATGATTCTTCTTCCACCTTTTTATCTGTAAACAATTTTCGTATGAGCTCATACATTTCTGGGCCTTGAAAATGTTGGTTAAGCTGGTCTACGAACGATTTCCACGATTGTTTGCCCCTATCAAAAGTTGGGAAAGTAGTTGGTTTAGGCGGGTTCGAGGCCAGGTGTAGGTACTGGTTTTGGATTGGCTCGTGGTTGCGATGGTGGCTTGGTTGTTTTTGTTGTAAACAAAAAATAGCAGCGTGTTATCAGTGTTTGTGGTTGAGTCAGTGAATTGTTGTAAAGCAGATGGGGGAGGGGGGTGTGGTTGGTTAGTGTATTACGCAAGGCAGAGGGCAGTTGTGTTAAATTTGTATTTTGTAGTTTGATATGATTCTGAATTGCTATGGTAAGCATATCAGTAGGCCATATGTGATTTGGGGGTTAGGTCAGGATTCCAGTTGAGTTGAGTTTTTATTTCTGGTGGCAGATATGATACCGGATTCTGAATTGATAATTATATATGTTCGAGAGTGAATAGACGTCTTTTTGATTTCCTCCGGCAAAAGAAGTTTAAACTCGTGCATTTATCCGTTTACTAAAATTACACTGTGCGGGTATAAACAGTATTGCTAATATCTTGTTCAAATAGCTAAAATGTCCGCTTCCTACATAAATAAATCCGAACAATTATATAAATTTGCACATCATAGTTGACCTCAATTGCTAACATATACAAATATACAATACTTGCACGATGTCATCCTCGTCTGCTTTCAACACCAGGTCATACCAAGTTCGAGACCAACTGCAACTTACAGCGTCGCTGAAACCGAACTCGCCTAAAACTAATACATCCATCGATGGTAAAGCAGGAGTTTCGGATAAAAGGCAGATAAAGCAGAAGAAACAAGTGATCGAAACCCCTTCCACCGCCACCGTCCCACAAATGAACCCACCAACATCAACCATCACCGCTAACTCTTGGCTCTCTGTGGAAACTCTTCATGCAGAATCAGCTAAACAAACGGCATCTTTGATTTCGACCTTCAAAGAAGAGATGGAAAAAATCCGCAATGAATTCTTGCTTAAAGTTCATGCCATGGAACAGCAGCTAACTGAACATGTTAACAACATCAGTTTGGCCATGTCCAACTTGACACAGCGGACCGATCATGTTTGTTTGTTTGTTTTAAATGCATTTTTTTTTATTAAATCTAGTACTCTTATTTGCTAGGAAAAAAAACGCTTAAAACTAGCTTAACTAACTTAACTATGTTATACTAACTTACTGGCCCTACACGGGCACTCTAAGCTAAACTTAATTCTTAATATATGTCTTTCGACCTAACCTAACTTAATTTACTTAATTTATCTAAAAAGAAGACAGTTGTTCTCTGTTTACACACACCTTGGCACTGTGTTCGTCAAATTCAGCGAGAACGGGGAAAGCATAGCCATAGATGACCTCAACAGTTTAAATGCAGCCGAGAGGAGAGCAAACATAAACAACAATGCACTCAACTTACACTAAGTACCGTAACTTCTCTTTTAATTTCTATTATTTTTATTTTAGTTTTTCTCTTTTGGCCTTTGTTTTTGTTTTCGATTCGTGTGTATCGTTCGGTTCTTGTAAGAATTTCTTTAAAAAAAATAGATTTGAATGAGAGCGGGGTGAGTTCCACTGGTGATGGTGGTGACAAGATAATGCGATCGATGATAAGAATTTTTTGCTCTCATAGACAAGGACTTAAGGTTTGTCATATGAATGCACAAAGTTTGTACCCTAAAATAGATGAGTTCAGAAATATCTTCGTAAATTCTAAAGTTGATGCAATCTGTGTCTCGGAAACTTAGTTTTGTAAAGATATAAAGAACCCACCATATGAATTGAGTGGCTACCGGCTTTTTCGTGGTGACAGAAGGGATCGTGTTGGCGGTGGAGTGGCAGTTTATTTGAGAGATGGCCTGGTTGGTAATCTTAAATTACGTTCGCCTACTGGTTCTGCCTTTGATTACCTTTTCATCGACATAGTCTGTGGCGAAAATAGTGTTCGTCTAGGTACTGTGTATAGACCAAATAGAAACATTGATTTAACACCCATATATGACTTAATTGAAGAAATTGCAGCTAATGCAACCAATGTCATTGTCTGTGGTGATTTCAAAAGTGACCTTTTGGTTGAAGGTCATCTTATTGAAGGCATGAACACGTTTGATCTTCACCCTGTAAACACGCAGGTCCCTACTCATTTAACGAGCACCTTAAGTACTCTGTTGGACTTATTCTTTGTAAATAATACTGACAGAATATTACTGTTTGACCAAATTTCTGCCCTGGCTTTTTCTAAGCATGATATTATCTTTCTTACATATGACTTTAATACTGACTTTACATACCAGCATATCAAATTTCACGTTTAGAGATTTTAAAAATATTAATAGATCAGCTCTTGAACAACACATAAGTTGTGTCCCTTGGGAATTTATTTACGTTATGCTCTCACCGGATGATCAAATCGATTTTATTCATAGGAACATAAATCACTTTTTTGATAAACACGTTCTAATCAAAACTGGAATGGTAAAAGAAAAGACAAAATCCTGGGTAACAACTGAGATTCGAGCGCTAATGTTGCGGCGTTACCAAGCTTATCGTCGGTGCAAGCGTTTTCGGGTCGAAGAGTTCCACCGTATTTATAAAAATATACGGAGGAATAGTGCTGTTCGTGATATACGAGTTGCTAAGACACATTTTTATTCCAGTCGCTTGAATATGAGAGCAGATGGCCGCAAATTATGGAGAAATCTCCGTGAATTGAGGATTGGTAAGCAAAAATTAACTTGTTCACCAACATTTTATTGATTCCCCAACGTGGAACCTCAGAGGTTCATGGTGAAAATTCCTGTGGTGGTCCCGTTGTCCATACAAATGCATCCTTTGCTTTTACAAGAGTGGACAATGTGGATATAGTCAAAAGTTTTTTGTCTGTGAAATCGAATGCAGTGGGATTTGATGGAGTTCATCCGGTATTCGTCAAAGCTATTTTGCCAATACTGCTGCCATATGTAACGCATGTTATTAATACCATCTTAATGACCGGCATCTTTCCTCGTCAGTGGAAAATGGCTAAAATAATACCAATCCCTAAGAACTCGGCTTGTGATGAATTCAGACCTATATCAATCCTACCGTTTCTCTCTAAAGTTTGTGAACGGATCATGCATAAGCAACTGAATGAGTACCTGACACGTAATAATTTGCTGGTTTCAGTTCAATCTGGATTTCGTGCTAAACACAGCTGTACAACTGCTTTAATAAGCGTGGTAGAAGATATAAGAGAAAAACTTGATAAGGATTATATTACCTTCTTGATCCTTTTAGACTTTTCAAAAGCTTTTGATATACAGTAATCCCCGGATACGTACTCCCTCGCTTAGCTGCATAACCTTCATTGCTAACCAAAAATTTCAGGCTTCAAACATTTTCATTCAAATTGCCAACAAATCCACCCGTTTAGGTACCTAACGCTTATCTACCAAACCCGCTCAAGTGCCCTCTATTAGCGAGCATAAAAGTCTAAATCTCAAACTATTTGTCTCGGATAGCTGCCTTGGGCAAAAACCACTTCTTACTACTTACACCTAATTTCAGTAAGCTTACTGTGTACCTTAAATATTTCTGCCTGTCATAAAGAATTTCCATTGCAAATCAAGAAGTCGTTAAATATGGGTAGGAAAAAAGTAACGGGAATAAGCATAAAGGAAAAGCTGGAAATACCGAATCACATTAAAAACAAATCTAAAACCAAGAAAGAATTGGTAATTAAATATAAATGTGACATTTCAACCATTAATAGGATTGCACGAAATGAAAAAAGTGTTCGTGAATGTGCTGCTGCTCAAAAAAACTTTAAACGGAGAAGAATTCGCACTAGTGTACATAAGCGCGTCGAAACTGCCTTAACCAAATGGTTTGACCAAGCAAGAGAGCAAAATGCCGTTATATCAAGTGCAGTCGTCTTAAATAAAGCTAAAGAATTTGCATTGAAATTGAACTCCGATTTCGAACCAAACAATGGGTGGCTGTGGCGCTGGCAAAAGAGGGAAAACATTCAATTTAAAAAAATTCACGGTGAAAGTGCTGCCGCAGATGTTTCAGGATCTGATGATTTTATTACACATGTGTTACCTTCTTTGTTGGAAAATTATTCTTCCGAAAATATTTTGAATGCCGATGAAAGTGGACTGTACTTTAAAGCACTACCGAGAGGCACTTTATCGCGTACAGGCAGCAATGTAAGGGGTGGAAAGAATGAGAAAACCCGAATAACTTTATTATTTATCTATAATGGCACTGGAACGTACAAAAAAGTGTTTGTAATAGGAAAGGCACAAAGGCCTCGATCCTTAAAGAATAGATTGTTCCTCTTCCATATTTTGCTAATAGAAATGCTTGGATGACGTCAATTCTATGGAACACTATTTTAAAAAATATTGGATGATGAAATGATTAAAGATAATAGAAAAGTTATTCTACTTGTCGATAACGCTGCATGCCACAAAGTGTCGGCCGATTTGCAAAACATAAATGTTAAATTTATGCACTTATTCAGCCACTGGATCAAGGAATAATACACAGCTTTAAAGCGCATTATCGTCAAATTTTAGTGCGGAAACAGGTGCTTGCTTTGGAAAAGAAACTGACTTTGAAAGAGTTCGTAAAAGAAATTACCCTGATAGATGCACTCTACTATGTTAAGCGAGCTTGGTGGCTTGTCTCCAAAGAGACAATTCAGAATTGCTTTCGAAAGGTAAATTATTATTATTATGATTGCAGGATGCATGTATGATTATCACATATTTTTTCCATAGGCTAAAGTATTGACTGGACATGCAAATCATGAAACAGAAGCATTGGAAGATGATGGCATTTTAGATGAACTTGTGCTTATGGATAGACAAATTTTCAATGAATATGTGCTATGTGATGCAGATCTAGCATGTTATGGACAGCTATCGGACGCAGAAATTTTAATGGAAGATGTAGAGAATAATGCAGAAAATGAAGGGAATAACGAAGACGAAATTACAGAAACCGAAACTCCAACCTTTGGCGATGTAATTAATGCCTTGGGTATTCTTCGAAAGTTCGCTTTAAGGAAAGATGTTGGTCGAGAAGAGCTTGAACTCTTCGAGGAAAAAATATTTAAAATCGAAGCAAACAACATTCGCCAAACAAAAATAACTGATTTCTTTTTATGCTAGCGAATTCCTTCGCAAATATTTTATAAAGGTGCAATACCTAATATGTAATATTTATTTAATCATAGATAAAGATTTGCATACAATTTACTCATCTGTAAATATGACTCGTATGAATTTGTTTTTAGCTGTACAGCTCATTTAATTTATTTTTGTGTTATTTTTTTCTCCCTAATTTAAAATTTTTATTTTTAATGGAATAAAATACATGCATTAGATGTTTGAAGAAGTTGAGTTTGGATTCATTTAGCTGCCTCGAATTAGGCTCATAACCGGGTTCGCTTAGTAACCTTAAAAAGGCACGTAAACGGGTACGGATAAGTAACTTCCCCTCTTAAGTGCCCAAATAAATCAGAAAAGCACTCAAGGCAGCTATCCGGGGCGCACTGTAGTTCATCATTCCACTCTTATTAATAAATTACGCCACAACTTCAACATATCTCCCTTCGCTATATAGTTAATTGCATCGTATCTAAGTGAAAGAAAGCATGCTGTGTCTCTCGACGGTGTTCTATCAGAGTTTCTTCCCTTACCACGGGGCGTTCCCCAAGGGTCGATTTTGGGACCTCTCTTATTCTCAGTGTATATTAATGATATAGCTCCTGTGATTTTGAATTCGTCGAAACACTTTTATGCTGATGATATTCAAATCTATCGAAGTTGTCCCCTTGGCCTTATCGAAAGTTGCGCCAATGAAGATGATGGTCGTCGAAAAACAGCTTGGTGCTTAATCCAAATAAGTGCAAATCTTTAGTGATTTAAAAAACAACGGTAGATGTGTCGTATTTTCCTTCTATCATGCTTAATAGCTCACCAATTCAATTCGTGGACTCTTCAAAAAATCTTTGCGTGATATTTAATATAACACTCACATGGAATAACCATATAAACTTGATAGTGGGGAAGGCTTATGGCGTTCTTCGAACTCTGTGGACCGCACAGAAATTTACACCCCTGTGGACAAGGCTAGTACTCGCCAAAGCTCTGGTTATTCCTATTCTTATCTATGGCTGTGGACTTTTTTATGATTGTGATGCTAGTAGTAAAAGACAGCTACAAGTAGTATTTAATAGCACTATCCGATATGTCTATAGTCTCAGAAGATATGACCATGTCTCACATCTGGCTAAAAACCTATTAGATATGTCTTTTCAGGACTATGTCAAGTTTCGTACATTGATACTTCTTTTCTCCATAATCAAAGCAAGGCATCCAACGTATCTTTACAACAAAACTCAGTTTCCAACGTCCAACAGATCTGCTTGCTTAATTCTCCCGCGTTTCTCTTGCTTAACATCTGA
Source organism: Criorhina ranunculi (assembly GCA_951813785.1). Classification (NCBI taxonomy): domain Eukaryota; kingdom Metazoa; phylum Arthropoda; class Insecta; order Diptera; family Syrphidae; genus Criorhina; species Criorhina ranunculi. Next base: position 55,851,089 of record OX638381.1, on the reverse strand, counting down.
GAAACAATTTTTCATTGCTTCCATCCGCCTTTGGAATTCACTTCCGCGTAATCTGAGAGCTGAATGATACACGTCGATTTAGAAGCGAATTAAGGCTTTTCCTGACAAATCAGAGCAACTAGTTCTTCTTTTTTATCTTCTTTTTTTACCTTCTTTTCAAGCAAATTCATCATTTTCTTCAATCTCAAGATTAAATTTAACTTATTACGAACATGTAAATATTAGTACATTATCTTCTAAGACTTATTCACTTTCGAATCTTGAATTTTAAATTTTAAATTTTAAAGATTAATATTAATATTTCCTTTCAAATTTTAATTTTAAACAGAATTCCATACTAAAAATGTAACTATATTGTTTAACTATCACAGAATTATAAGTGTACTCTTACTGTGTTAGCATGTACTCAATAAACCTAAATCTAATTTGAATACGTGCAGTTATCAGTGGTTGGTCAGGGTCGCAGAGGGTTAATAAAAAAATGCTTTGTTGCGAAAAATTAAGAGAAGGTGAGAAACTGTGTACATGTGAAGCTGGTTGGACTGAGATAAGATTCTCAGATGTAATTTTGTATAGAGCGGTGTGAAATGTATGCAACACCTGACAACGGAAATACTTGCTTGATTTTTCGTTTAAAAAATGGAGAATCAATATCTTCAGTTATTGATCGCATATCATTAAATATTCAAGCCTTTCAACATATAAAATTATCTGTGATTGGTGGTGAAATCACTATATATGGAAATGTTTTACCAAATTCACATGCTAGAATGAAAGTAAACCGATTTCCACCTCATTGTCCATTTGGTGATGTGAAAACATTATCTCATGAGAGAGTAAGCTTAGCTAAGAACGAAAGACCACGACTCCGAAATACTAGAGATGCAGAAAAGAGTCAAAGTGAAGCAGAGCAAGTCGCTTCTATTACCATCACATGATAATAAAAGCAGAATATATCTTTAAAAAAGTATAAATAAAAAAGAACATACATGTTTTTTAAATAACTGTGTTTTATTTATTATTCAACATTCACCAAATCAATCCATCCATACTTTTCATTTATAATTTTACACTGAATTAATTCATTAACAAATGGTTTATATATTCTTCTTTAATAGTTTGTCCAATTCAATAGCCCTTCTTTCTTATTAGGCAAGCGAATAAGATATCCTACTGAACCTGATTAAAGCCCCTTCTGAACTTGTCGACGCTCATTTTGCTTATAAAGGTTTTCCTAAGGATTTTTTTTTTATAATTAGCGCGCGTTTAAGGGGATATGGCTACCCTTAAACTAGACCACGGGCATTAGGGAAATTAGAGGAGAGAGAAAGGAGGTACCGGTGCACGTTGGTTTTAAATGCTTGAGGGTTGTAGTTATGAGGAAACACAGAGCTTTGTAGATTATTCCACATTGTTGTTAATATATAATATTTGATTCGCGTAGTTCTTCCAGAATTGAGTTCATCTCATTTTGAAGATTATTATTTCCAGCATTTTCTGATGCAATTAAAAGTCTTAATCTATCAACGAGCTCATTGGGGTTATCCCAATACACATAATCGAAGGGATTATTAGTGTAACTCATATCAGATGAATTAATGTTGTATGCTTTTCCAATTTTCTTTATGTCTTTAGGCGTTAGGCGTTTAAGTAAAGGTTGAATAATATGTTTATATTTATGACCTTTATTACCTTTAACCTGTGAGTTACTTTCATAATTTTTCAAGTGTGATTTTGTTTTTTGTAAAATCTTAAGATATTCATCCAAGTGTTCATTGTCATACCATCTTTTCTAGGGATTTTCCGAAAAATTAATTCATAATTCATCCATCTGTTCTAGGGAAGATTTCATCATCAATAACGAAATCCGTTTGCTCGTTAATTACAAAACTTGATCTACCTAATTTCGTTGAATTTGACTGTATATCGAAATATGGACCATAGATCTTGTCACGGTTCGAATCTGCTGGCGATGGTCGGTTGAATGATGTACTCTGATGATCAAGACTATCGGTATCGAAATTTGCAGGTGTTCTAAATGATACACCCTTGTCCGATGGTTCAATGGTTAATCCTGGAGATGAAAAGTCAAAATTCTCCTTTAGATCAAATTTTTCTTCTTCTGGAGGAGGAGGACTTTGGAATTGTAACCTTCGTCGAAGCTTTACTTTGTCATTTATATCGGTCTCAGCAGCAGTATTTTGACTATTATCAATTTTAATATTTTTCACGATTTCTTTTAAGGGTTCAACTATTGGCTTAAAAGTGTTTTCAAGTTCTGTTTCCTTTAAAAATTTTCCAGTTTTAAGAAACATGTATTTTCTCCTCAAAGCTCTTTTAGTTTTTATGAGATCTTTAAGTAACTTTTCATTGACAACCATATTATGTGCGAGACAGATTCAAACAGAGCGATTCCAAACAGGTCGGTTCCAAACGGGGCGGTTCCAAACAGGTCGGTTCCAAACAGGGCGGTTCCAAACGGAGCAGTTCAAGACAGGGCTGATCTGAATGGTGCAGTTCAAGTCAGGGCTGATCTGAAGAGGATGTATTCATGTAAACACCACAAAATCTTTAAATGATTTATTGTACCGTCCTTTATCTATACTAAAATCTTTATTAATAATCAAGAACCCATATGCATCTTCCCAACATTTTGAGCACAATTCTCTGAATTGATTGAATGACATATCGGAATTTATATGATCATTGTATACATGCTTTAGATTAAGTTCGTCTTGCTTAAAAAGAATTATATAGTTTGCATTGTCTCGTATCAAATGTTTTGGTATATGTGTATATAACTGACACAAATAGAAACAATCCACATCGTTATATCGTCCCATACAAAAATAATCTCGAATGTTATTTTGTTTATCACACGCCACGTCATCAAATATAAATATTGAATTGCGTTTTGCCTCAGATGGTGGCATAATTTCACAATTATTTGTAAATTCGTTAGATTCCATTCCGTCGATAGACTTTATTAGCTTTCTCAAGTATGCATATGCAGAGACTTTGAATAAATATAAAATTTCAAACCATTAGGATCGAGAAGAATGCTTAACATAACATGTGTTTTTCCGCAGTTTGATGGGCCCACAATTATTCCTCGAATACTATTGGGCAAGAATGTTCCATGTTTCCTCTTTTTTTTTCTTTAACACGGTTATCAAAGTTCTTCACTTGAATAGATTCTAGTTGTTTGATGAACTTAATCATGGCGAATGAACCCATCCTATATAAAACAGAATATTTTATAGCCAAATCATTCATTATCGATCAACGTGTTAAACAATAAAGAGGTAATATACCTTAATATGATTGATTATAACATGAAACCCCTCAGTAGGAAACAATCATTCCAGGGGTACGGATTAGTGAACTCTTTAATAGATAATTCCCCATATTGGGAATCTGTCTTGCGCCGCTTCGCTCCGCTACCGCTCCGCTTCGCTACCTTGGTCCTTTTATGTCCAAAATCGTTTAGAAGCACAGGTTTTTGTTATATTCCGAGTTATGGCCTTATATCGCTTTCGCCAAGCAAGTAATAGAGCAGAAAAGCGGAGCGGTAATCGCAGGACAGTTTGGAGATTTGTCTTGGAGGATTTTTCAAAAGTTGGGGATTGTGGGTTTTGGTATTTTGCGATTGGGTATTATGTAGGTATCCCAATTTATAAATCTCTAAACAACTCTCTGGGTCCCAATATTTAATTTTAATAGAGACCTGAAAATCCACCAAATAAGCCTAATATTTAAGGCGAGAACCGAGCTTTTAAGTCTTAACTATAGGCCTCATAGACCAGACATTCACTGCATTTGCACACTTTGTAATCGCAATGAGGCTGAAGATATCTTTCACTTTGTCGCAGTTTGCCCAATTTTACTCCAGCTGCGTTGACTGTATTTCTCTAAAGTGTCTCTTACACTTGAGGAAACCAAACAACTCCTTAATGGAACTCTGGGATGAAATCTGCTTTTTCGGTTTTGTAATCATGCCTTGAATTATCGTAACAGCTTTATTAATTTGTAACGTTGCCTTTGTATGTGTTGTACATCATTGTTTACTCTGGTTTAGCTATGCTCCACTTTATTATCCATTTTCATAAGTATTGAATTTTAACGTAATGTCAATTCTCGACAGACGGCACATTGCCATGTTAACTTTTCTTTTGTTTTTTTTCTTTATTGTAAATTTAATGAATGTTAATAAAGAATGAATAATAATAATAATAATAATAACTACAGTTTACTTTACAATATGTATTGCGACTTTCAAAAAACATTCTATAATCGTTTAGTTGCTGAGCCGTTACTGTCAAGAGATGTATTTAAATCCCAAGCGTCAATTATAATAGATTGTAGACACCAAAGTGAATTAATCAAAAACGGTCCAGTTGATATTCGTATTGAAATTAAATCAGCAAAACCAATCCCTACTAATACGTCTGCCTACTGTTTGATGTTACACGATCGCATTGTTAACTACAATCCCTTGAGTCAAATGGTTTCTCGAGAAATATAAACAGTAGTTGATTAATAGCTTTTAATGAGGAATCACACGCGCTCGCACAAAATAAAAAATGTATTTTATTCTTGGCGTTCAAGGATTTAAAGGACCCAATAACAAGTTTATCGCAAAGGTAATAGCTGTACTGCAGAATGGACACCATCATCATTTCATCTTAAACCCTCCATACAACGCTGATCAACTATCACCATCACTAAGGGGACAAGCTCAGTGACTTTATCAATATCATGGTTTAACCGGGGATGAAGGATCCACAGAATTTCGAGAAGTTAGGAAAATCTTCGTGAAAAAATCAAAAATACTATTGTTTACGTTGAAGGCTTTGAAAAAACTCAATGGATGAAAGAATTACTTCAAGATGAAAATGATGAAGTAATGGACATTGAAGAAGTTGGTTGTCCTAATCTAGGAGAATTGAAGGGCTCTATCCCCATGAAATAAAATGTTCGATCCACCATAAATGCTGTGCACTGCAAAATGTTTATCTATTGGAAAAGTTTATAAGTGAAAGCGAATATAAAAATTAAATTGTTCTTTTTTACTACACTTTTGTAAAATCAATAATAAATAAAACACAGTTATTAAAAAAAGTTTCATTGTTTTTTATTTACCCGATTTTAAGATATATTCATATGATATGTTTGTTTTGCTTTCCTCATATCTAGCAATTCATAATTTGATTTATAGTCTCGTATCATATTTTGTTATGTGTTCGATTTCTCCATTACTCAAAATCCTTTCAGTTTCATATTCACGATACTCAAAACACTTAACTAACAAGGTTTTCCTCTCGAAATTACTGTCGTAAGAACATCGAATTTTTAATTCCTTGTTTCCATCAAACTTCAACTCTAAACTCAATGTCTGTAAAAGATGTGTTGACTCTCAATATAACCAGCAATATTCATTTCCTTTCGTATAAGATCTTGCCTGAAAGACTCAATAGCCTCTTCTACATTCACATATTCAAAAGTGTTAACGTCGTCATCAATAACATCACGATTAGTTATAGGTGACAAAGTAGTGGTTGTGGTGATGACTGTACTCGTGGAAGTAGTGCTAGTTGTTTTATTTAAATCTGAATAATTCTGATGTTTTAAAAGAACAAACGATAAATCGATTTGCAAACGATCAGAATTTGGTAAAACAATCTCAAATTCAAGATTTTTTGTGCTATTGTCGTTCAAATGAACCCTTGGCGTCGTCGGTGCAGCGAAAGTTACTGCAACTATAATTAGCAAAATTATATGCATAGATAATATTTTCTTTCTTGTTTCTGCTGAATGTTTCTGAAATACTAAAATAAATAAGTATTTGCTTTCGTATTTATAGGCGTAATCTTCTTACGCTTTAAAAGTCTCACACAACCTGAACTGAACTTTATGCCCCTTAAAATGCTTTGTTAAACGTCTTGAATCTCTCCCTACTGCACTTGCTTCAAACTCAACTTCTTTATCTCTGCTCTCGTAAAACATTGATCATTATATGCTACACACTTCATTCAAGTATCTCCTTTTATATTCCTGTTTTGGTCCATGTTAGGGTAATAGAAGCGACTTACTCTCCTTCAACTTGACTTTCTTCTGCATCTCTAGGATTTCGGGTTTTGACCTTTCATTCTCAGAATCCTGACCTAACGCCCAAATCACATATGGCCTTGAGTCATTCGCACCGAATCAACATAACCTTCACTCCCCGCAAAATAAATTCAGTATTCAAATCATTTTTTTAACAATATAAATTATAAACTCTGCCTAGAGTAATACACTAACCAACCAAACCTCCCTCCCCTACCCCCATCTGCTTCACAAGAATTCACTGACTCAACCACAAACACTGATAGCACGCTGCTATTTTTTTGTTTACAACAACAACAACCAAGCCATCATCGCAACCACGAGCCAATCCAAAACCACTGATAAGCTAACCCTGACTCAACCACAAACACTGATAACACGCTGCTATTTTTTGTTTACAACAACAACAACCAAGCCATCATCGCAACCACGAGCCAATCCAAAACCAGCACCTACACCTGGCCTCGAACTCGCCTAAACCAACTACTTGGGAAGGTTGGAATGTGACCTGCCTGCGAATGAACAGCTTCGTTTTTCGATAAACCACCGGCAAGTGTTTCCATGCATTTTCTTTGATCCGCGAGCACTTTCGTCATCCATTCTTGCTGCTTAAGCAAAACCGAAAATTATTGTAACACTTTATCTATTTCTGACATTATTTGCAAGTACTACTATTTTAAAAAAAGACATCCTCGTCGCCAGATGTGATATACAAGAATCCAAAGTGATATAAAAAATTAACTTTATTTCAGGTATACTTAAACTAAGAATATTTTTATTTTTTTTTTTGTTAGCGAAGGTGGAAATCTCGAAAAACACTGAGGGGTTAGAGACCCAGAGTAGCGTGGGACTCTAACCGCACTAAAAACACCTCTATAATCACGTCCAATCAAAGAGAGATCGACAAATGATTTTAGTTTCTCATAATTATCAGATTATAAGTTCGTGAGGTTTGGTTCTTCTTAATCTACGATTATTATATCGTATATTTAAGACGTCTTCTATCTCCGGACTAACATGCATCAGCAGACGCTCGTTGTCACGAGTTGCGCTCTTTTTAATTGCTTCCGTAACAAGATCAATCTGCAAATCACGATGCAAGTCATTATTTCCAATATACCATGGGGCATTTACTATTTCCCGAAGGACTTTATTTTGAAATGTTTGTATTATTTGTACAACCCCATAATTGGATAACATAAGTCCAAACTGGTTTTATTATCTGATTGTATAATACGATTTTATTTTCAGTGGACACTTTTGAATTCTGTCCTAACAACCAATGAAGTTTTCTATATCTAATACTTAACTCTTCTACTTTCTTTTTCACATGTTCCTTCCATTTCAGTTTAGCATCCAGATTCATACCTAGATACTTAGCTGTGTTAGAATAGGGAACTGCTTGATTATTATAACTACGGGAACATTTGTTATTTTTTATTTGTAAAATTGATATGGGCGGACTTTGACTCATTAAGTTTAATTCGCTATCGTTGCGTCCAATTACATATCTCGTTAACTGCATTTTGTAGCTTTTCTGTTGCTTTAGCCACACATCCATCAGTTGCTAGAAGAGCAGTGTCGTCTGCGAATGTGGCTATCATGGTATCATTCGCATGTGGTTTGTCACTAGTGTATAATAAATATAGGGTGGGTCCTAGAACGCTTCCCTGTGGAACACTTCCTTGTATTTCTTTAAGTTCAGAATACGCTGAACCATAGCGAGCTCTAAAGAATCTGTTTTCTATATAAGATTTACGTATCTCATAGTACTGTCTAGGAAGATCTCTATGGAGTTTATACTCTAAACTCTTATGTCAAACTTCATCAAAAGCATGTGCAACGTCTAAGAATATTGTAGAGCAAACTTGTTTTTCTTCTAGGGCTTTTTCGATAACATTATTTAGTTATGCGATGCACTTGATCTATTTTATTTTTTTTATTATTTCATTCATTATTCTCTATCAAAAAATTATCCATCTTACTGTATATTACACAATGTTTGTACATATGAGAATAGTTAGTGACATTTTATATAAAACAGTATACATAGTTATAAATGCCACTTCAAAATTAGGATTATTCATTGTGGGGTAAACAATAATTCATTTAAATATTTAACAAAAATAAACAAAAAAGGAGCTTTAGAGCTTGTACAAAACAATTATAAACTTAAACAATGTAGGACAGCAAAACTTCAATATCATTATGATTCAAATTAAGGAGCCATATTTTCATTTTTTTTTAAAACGCGTTCAATGTTCTAATGCATCGTATGTCTACAGGGAGCCTTTTGAACAATTTGCAAGATACTACACGAAAAAAGTTTCTGAAACGGATGATGCGAAAAGCTGGTATTTCTACAACAGAACGGGAGATACTTCTTAAATTGTGAGGTTCTGAGATTGGGATTTGCCTATATCCACCCCTTATAAAGCAAGTCACTCTTTCATTATACATGGTTTTACAGGCTTCTACGGTACAGGTAGAATTAATCATGTTGTGGCGACAGCAGCCGAGTGCATGGAAATGTATTTCGAATTCAGGAGACTCCTGCTTGCTTAGGCTGAAATACATAATTTTGGTTTTGTTGCTGACAATTAATCTGTGCTCCGCAAACCAGATTCGTAGCAAATGAACATCATGGCTTATATCAGCAACCAAATCAAGATTATTATTTGAACTGTAGGTAATGCCAAGATCGTCTGCAAAATCAGTAACTTTTCCTATAAATGGTTGAGTGCTTATTTCTAAACCCAAACTGGTGGGTGGGAATAAGCCTTCTTTGCTCTTTTATTTCCGCCTAGCTTTTTAAAAGCAGTTTCTCGAAAAGTTTTGACAATACTGGCAAAAGTTATATTGGCCTGTATGAGGTGACTTCTGATAAAGGCTTACCTTATTTAAGTATAACAATAATTTCTGCTATCTGCCAGTGATGTGGAACATATTTTTGTATAAAACAGGCATTCATTATAACCTTGAGTTTTAACAGTGCTATGTAGGGTAGTTCTTTCAGGATTTGGGCAGTTATAAGATCATAGCCTGTTGATTTTCTATTGGATAGTTTGTCAATACATGTGCTAATCTCTCTTAGCGAAACATAAGGGATTACGTCTTCATCTACTCTATCAATGAATTCAAGTTCGTTTGCTACACTAGGTGGAAAAGGTTTAAAGACAAAAAAGTTTGATCTTTTCTTTTGGGTTGCCGATTCAGTTCCCATCGGATGTTTTTAACGGGAGATCTTGTGCCTGGGGTGTTTGGCATCTTTAAATGTTTGCTAGCCTTCCAAAGCGAGTAGTCTGTGACTTTGTCAGCACTCAAGTTAGAAAGAAATTTAGTTAAAGCACTATTTTTAAATTCACCGATACTTTTTTTAAGTTTATTATTAAGTCTATTAAACATAGTTTTATCGCCGTAATATCTTGTCATTTGCCATTTCCTGTGGGCTCTTCTCTTTTCTTATATTAGTTCCCTAATTTCTGTGGGATATTTTACCGGTGTTTGTTTTTTTTGTTGGTAAGTCGGTGTACTATCTTCTACTGCCTGTTGTATATCGGCAATGAATTGTTCCACTTCAATATCTATATGTTTTGTTGTAACCAGTGGAGATCTAAGGTCAATAAATCCTTCGAGTAACTCTTTGAATTTACCCCAGTTTGTTCTTTTGTTAGTAAGTCTTGCGTTTTTTTTATCTGTTTTATTGACATGCCATTGACCGTCAGGATTACGGGTATATGATCCGACGACAGGTCATTTTTACTTCTCTTCTATTGATTCCTTTCGTTATAAAGAAATCAATAAGATCTGGTACTTTCGCTGGGTCAGATGACCAGTATGTAGGCGATCCAGACGAAATAAAATCACAATTAAAATGTCGCCTTGTTTTGTTAAGCTTCTTGCCTTTTGGTGTTAAACTGAGAATGACAAATATATTTCAGTGTGCGCTCGCGACGGCTGCTAGTAGTAGACTGACTGTGTTGACCATTGTGTGCGTGCATGTGTGTCTAAACCGGTCACAACAGGTGCCTTCAGTAGACTAGAAACCCTGTTTCCGGCTGTTATTCATGCCTGTTGTGAATAAAATTCCCTCCGAACTTTTTCCCTCATTGGGAAACCGAGTATTGTGAACAATGTTTGAAAGGAAAAGGAAAAAGTTCTCCCTATTGTGAACAACTTTCCGATGGAAATTTTGACCATCGGAATTTCCCTCGAACTTTTTCCGTCATTTTTCTAGGGAAACTAAAACAAACTCGCATATTTGTCGCAAACTCTTATAATTTTAACTATTTTTGTCAGAATTTTGGTGAAAATATTTATGAGCATGCATGTATTTATGTACACTTATAGGTCGAATGCAACAAATAAAAGACAGGGAAGTATTAGTTAGCTAGATGGAGAAATATCCAGACATTGCTAACGGCTTCAGTAGGCAATGTAAAGAGGAGCAGAATGAAAGTTTCATGTAGTGCCTTAAAATTTGGTTTGATGAAAGTTGTACTATGGAAGAGAACAACAATACAACAAACGACTTGCAACTGGATACTATGCCTAACATTATTATTTTTATTTCTTTTTTCATAAGTAAACACACTGATTTCTGATAAATGACAGCAAATACAGCGGTTACATTTTTCGAAATCGATTTCGAATACAGTTAGGGTATAGTCGATAAGATTGCAACACCCCAGTAATTGGTTATATTCGACCTATCTCAAATCAAAAACTAATTTTCTCTCATTAACCTTCGGACGATTTTTATCACGATAAAAATAGTGAAGCTTAAAGGTTTTATGAAAAATACTTGTTTTGCTAGCAACAATGGATGAGGTCTCCTCTTAAGCAAAGTTATCACACACATTCGAAAATACTATTATTTATTATTATTATTAATAAGGCTCTGCGACAGACGCATATGGCACTGCGACCTAAAAGATGTATTGTGCCTGGAGCCAGTTAGACAAGGATATTTTCTATCTTCTTAATGAAGTTAAGGATATCTCCAGTCGAGGCATTACGAATGTCCTCCGGTGTTAGGAATTCTTTGTGGAGACAGCGTTTCCTGACCCTGCAGACAGCCACGCACTCACATAGTACGTGTTCGGCTGATTCGTCTTCCTCTAAGCAGAGTCTGCATTCAGATTCCTGAACTATATTTAGTTTATGTAGGTGATATCTGAGGCTACAGTGACCGATGAGGAAGCCGGCAAGTCTTCTGATATCGTCTCTTTTATGGTTGAGAATATTTTTAGTGGTTTTGTACAGGGGTCGGATAGTCGTTTTAGCCTGTCTGAGTCCCTGAGTGTTGTACCAGTAGGATGTGAGGTTTTGTTTTTCCGATATGTCCAGACTCATTCTGAACTCGGAAGTAGGGATGCCACAGAAGGGTTCGGCACCTATGTACATTTCTGAAGACCCTATCCTGGCAAGTTGATCTGCAATTTCATTGTCTTCAATTCCTCTGTGTCCTGGTACCCACCAGAGCTTGACTTTGTTTCGCTTTGAGAGGTCCTGGAGAGTATTGAAGCAGCCTAGATCGGTTTTTGAGTTAAAGTAATGAGAGCTCAGTGCTTTGAGCGCTGCCTGGGTATCGGTGAATATATTGATGGCTACTCCCTTTATGCCGGGGTCTAGAATAATAGTGGTGCAGGTATCGATGGCATGTAATTCCGCCTGGAAGACACTAGGACTCATTCCGAGTGCCTTTGAGACTTTGTGATTAGGGCCATAAATACCGGCACCAACACCGAAAAGACTAGGTCAAGAACATTAGAAAAATTATTTTGCAAGCTACAAATTCATTATATCCATTTTTGCTAAAAAGATCAATAACAGAAGATTGCTGTTCAGTCATTATGTTAACAGGATCAAAGATTGAATTTTTGTCATCGCAAGGAACCCAGTTAAGCCCAGGCAGGTTAAAGTCGCTGAGAAATAAAAAGTCATCGGAATCATCCAGAGTAGACAGAACAGATAAAGCTCGAGTAGTTGCTGCTTCGTTAACTTCAGCGGGTTGACTTGGGTGGATGTAGCAACAGCCAATGTAAATATTCTTATCTTCAAGCACAATTTTGATCCAGACTTGTTGGTTTATGTTATTATCAGGTGAATTGAAGGCTGGATAGCATCAGGAACGGGCAAAGAAGGATTATGAAAAGAGTGATTAAAAAAAAATATTTTTATTATTGTTAAATTGAAAAATAAAAGATACATTCTGTAGTTTTATATAAAACGAGTGCCGAATGCATCAAATACGACGAATAGTAATGAAAATACATTTCTAAAAAAAAGAGGTGGTAAGATGGTGGAAAACATAAAAGAAGACAACCAAAAGAAAACAAAAATCACGTTCGTAAATTATATATTAAGCAAAGCATAATCGTAACATTCTTATTTATATTATTCTAATAATTAAATTGTTAATGCCATTAAGATCAAAGTTAAGAAGCCATTTTGCAATTTATTTAGTGTAGAAGTTGAAGTTTCTTGTTTGTCTAAGCTCAAGCGGCAATACATTATTTAATCTAGGTGCAACAGAGGAGTAGAAGTTTAAGAAGTGATAAGTGTGTAATGAAGGAATTGCAGCTAGTAAGCTATTGGAACTACGAAGTCCATGAAGGGTGGGGTTTCTGTTGATTGAATACCCACTTCTTAAAATCTATATATATATCTTTAAAACTTTATAAAAGTAAAGATGCTTAAAAGGAAGGATTTCTGATTTGACAAAAAGCAAAAAACTACTTACAAGGCGCCCTTTTCTCCAGGTGATCCTGATTATCTGTTTTTGGACAATAAGTAAGGATTGGACTTTATTAGTGTGAGTACCTCCCCAGCAAACTAAACCATACTGTAACTTTGATTGTACTAATCCGTAGTAGACTGATTCTAAGAGTTTCTTAGAACAAAATTGCCTCAAATGGTACCTAATCCTTGTTGTTTTTAATAAGAATTGATTTAAGTGTTGCGGTATTATTACTCTAGTTAATTTTGCTGTCTATTTCTAGACCCAGATTTTTAAAGACGTCAATTCTCTCTATGTAAAAACATTGAGATGAACATTTTTGATCACGGAGGTATAAGCAAGAAGGAGATTTTGTTGAGCAAGTATCAGGGTTTAGCAATAAATGCTGGCAACAAGCACTATGATATATTATGGAGGGAAGCTCGACTATATTTGAAGACAAATTAAAAAACATGATCTTAGTTTTGTCGCTTATTACCAGTTTATGCTTGAAAACCAATGTTTTAAATTACAGCAATTAAGTCTAAGGCAAATCTATTAGAATAAGAACAGGCAATATCATCAGCAAAACCAGTTCTTATACCTTTGCTTAACATAGAATTAATGTACAATAAAACAAGAATAGGGCCAATAACTGAGCCTTGTTTAATTTTAATATCTAAAGTATGGCTAAAACTGATTGATATCTTGACAACTTGTTTACGGTTATTGAGATAGGAAAGAAACCATCTCTCAGAGACTGAAGGCGTCTCAACTTCGACGTAAAATTAGTTAATAAGCATGGAGGAAGAAACTGTAGGTATTTGTACTCCAGGTGGTACTCGCGATAGCGCAAATCCACCCGTGGTCTTTTCGACCACGGCAGGGACACGGTTTCTGGAGGTCCCATCCAGCATGCAAACACCCCCCGCCTTTTCAGGCGTTGACCCAGGAGCTGTAAAAATGCTTAACTCCGAAAACTCTTGCAGTTCTCTTTCTGACGATTTCGGCAGAATGAGTTGGAAGGATAGAGAAAGTGGCGGAGAGGCCGAGCCTGGTACGTCTAATCTCCATCCAAATAGAGAGGTGGTTAGTCGAGCTGGCGCTGCTGACGGTTTGACTCGGGAAGCTGATAAGGCTGAACGAGCTCCGGAAGCGGCACGGTCAGATGAACCTCTGACTAAGAGCCAACGGAAGAGGAGAAGAAGGAAGGGAGTGATCGCGCGGCGCAAAGAAACTGCTACAGTTGAAGGCGCAGGCGCTGTGAGCAACACTCCTTTGGCGGCGACGGGAAAGAGAAACAGGTCGATGGAAGTTACCCCAACGGAAACCAGCCAGTTAATTGGACCCAACGCTGCCTCCCCCTCTGTTGGTTCTCACAATCCAAAACGGAGGAAGAGCATCTCTAACACTCCTGGTAGCGGAAGTGTGTGTCCTGTGCGCGCCCTTCTGCTAAAACACCCCCTGCGGGCGGCATTGCCTGCGCACAAATCCCGGAAACGGGTGCAACAACCAGCAAAGGCTGTTGCACCAGTGGACGGAATTTGGCTGACGCAGGGAAGGCTACTTGTAAGAAAAGGACGGTTGTCAGGAAGTGAGACAAGCAGGCATCCTATAGAGGAGCTGCTTTATCCTCCCTGGCGATCTGCATATCTAAGGCCGGCAATGACTACAGCATGACCATTACAGAGTGCAAACACTGTGAGGACCATCTGTGGGGGCTGGCCATGGTATCTAATGCCTGTCTTCAAGTGGAGGGCTGTGAACTGAAAAGCGGAGCCTTAATGGTGAAGTGCTCTTCGCAACAAACCCGTGAATGGATAAGCAAGACGGTGCCAAAAATTCTCCCCCTGGGGACCACTACCTTTGAGATCACTAGGCCGACAAAAATGACGCGCGCTATCTGCTGGATTCCGGGGAAACTTAGGAAAACGGCGGATGTGCTGTCGCGTCTAAACCACCAGAATCCTGGTGTCGATACGAGCAAGGGAACAGGGAGAGTAAGAATCGGGAAGGTAAGGAGGGTTCTTCTCTTGTTGTGGGCATAGATAAGAGCTCTGTCGATATTATCAGGACTAGGTATGGTATGCGCCCTTATTTGCATCTTGGAAGGATTCAGTTCCACTTCATTTCCAAGTAGTGCGAATAAAGGTTGAAAACCCAGTACTTATCATGATATTTACTCAGATTAACCTCCAACATTCCAAGGCTGCTACTGCCCTTATCAGTAGTAGACTTTCCGTGTTGGGTACAAAACCTCACATAACATCCATCCAGGAGCCATGGGTGTGGAAAAAACGCATCTGTGGCCTTGGAAATGTTCGTGATGTGGAGATACTTTATGACGAGCGGTCCGAAAGGCCCCGAACTTGTCTTATTGTGTCAAAAAGCCTCTCACCAACTAAGCTTAATCTCTGTGATCAAGCCCTAGTTGCTGGAGCCATAAGCTACAAGGCAAATGATAAATGGGAAACCTTTGTCATTGCCTCAGCTTATTTCCCCTATGACTCGGTTGTGCCTCCACCGCCGAAGGCAATTGCTGAGCTCATAGAGTACTGCGAGACCAGAAAGATGGGCCTAGTCATCTGTTGCGATGCTAATGCTCAAAACGCAGTTTGGGGCAGTAGCAAGTGCAACATGCGCGGCAACCATCTTCTGGACTTCATACTATCGTCTGACCTAACCATTAACAATGTGGGCTCCCAACCTACATTTGTTACGACAAGAAGACAGGATGTGATTGACTTGACTTTATCTAATAGATATTTTAAGACAATTACAAACTGGAGGGTTCTGCCGGAGGTTTCGCTTTCAGACCATAGATATATCGAATTCCGAATTGACTGCGAAGTTGCAACTTTACAAGAGAGGAGGAATCCGAGAAAAACTAACTGGACAAGTATCAGGGAGAAGCTAGACTTTTCTGTCAAAACTCCACCCAAAATTAGGACGAGCCAGATGGTAGAGGATGCTGTTCAGGACCTGAATGGGATCCTTACTAGATGTTTCGAACTTGCGTGCCCAGTTAAGAAAAACCCTTGCAGGTCACCAGTTCCGTGGTGGAGCTCTGAACTGCAAAGAACAAGGATAGAATCCAGGAAGCTTCTAAATAGGTCACTCAAGACTAATTTGAAGGCAGACTGGAATCTCTATCGGTCTAAGCAGAAGGATTTCAATAGGCTAATTCGACAATCGAAAAGGGCCTCCTATAGAGCTTTCTGTGAAAACATCGAAACACTCGGTGAAACCAGTAGACTGGTCAAACTTCTTGGTAAGGGAAAACCAAGTAAACTGGAATCACTCAGGAAATCTGATGGCACCTTGACTGAGACAAAAGCGGAAGCCTTAAGTCTTTTGCTGGAGACTCATTTTCCAGGGAATCAGATTACGATTGGCTCGCATATAGCTCCGACCACCGGGACCGTAAGTGAAGTCAGCTGAACAACCCGGCGTAGTTGGTATATTGCATCGGGTGTGGTAACGAATAAAGCCATCAAATATGCTGTTGCATCCTTTGATGGCTTCAAGTCACCCGTTACTGATGGAATATACCCAGTATAATATCAGTTGCTGCCTACTCTGAAGAGAATCTTCACTGCGGGACTGGCACTGGCTTATATACCAACACCCTGGCGAACAGTTAGAGTAGCTTTTATACCAAAAATAGGTAGAGATGATTACTCACTGGCCAAGAGCTTCAGACCCATCAGTCTGACTTCCTTTATGCTGAAAAGCATGGAAAGTTTGGTTGAGTTGCATGTGCGCAAAGTTGCTCTGCGATCGCATCTGTTATGCAACATGCCTATCAACGCGGAAAATCCTGTGAAACTGCGCTTCAAAATCTGGTTGGCAGAATTGAATGCGCGTTTGATAGGAAAGAATACGCGATGGGCATTTTCATCGACATAGAAGGAGCTTTTGACAATGCGACTTTTGACAGCATGTGCAACTCAGCCAGAGAACACGGTGTGAATGAATCATTAGTGTTGTGGATTAAAGCAATGCTAATGAATAGAACCTTGATGATAGATGCAGATTGTGGTCGGCACGTGATGTCAGGGGTAAACAGTGGCTGCCCACAAGGCGGCGTTCTGTCTCCTTTACTGTGGTGCATGTTGGTTGACTCTCTGCTTAACAGTCTCAACAGTTCTCGTATTTACGCTCAGGCATATGCAGATGATGTTGCCGTACTGTCTGTTGGTCCTTCCCTGCGAACTGTCTGCACTAAGGCGCAGATGGCCCTGGGTGTGATTGACGGATTGTGCACTCGGAATGGGCTTTCAGTTAACCCTCTGAAAACTGAAGTTGTTCTCTTCACTAGGAAGAGGAAGCTGACTGGACTGACTCTACCAGTGCTCAAAGGCAGCAGAATCCCACTCGCCAACGAAGCGAAATATCTTGGAGTAATTTTGGATAGGAAACTTCTTTGATCGAAACATGTCGAGTCTAAAGCGGCTCGAGCGTTATCAGCTTTCTGGAAGTGTAAGGGCGCTTTTGGCAAGACATGGGGTCTATCACCGAAAAGAGTCCTATGGCTCTATAAGGCGATTATAAGACCTTCCTTAGCATATGCATCGGTTGTATGGTGGAATAAGCTTTCACGCAAAAACGTGACTGCTGTTTTCACTAAACTCCAAAGAACGGTTTGTCTCGGCTGCACCGGGGCTTTCCCCAGCACGCCTGGCTCTGCTCTAGATGCAATGCTAAATTTACCACCCCTTGATGTTTACATCATCGATCAAAGCCATCTTCCGTTTAAAAAGAAGTGGTTTTTGGTTTAACACGCACTGGAGTTTCGATGACCTTGCGCGAGGAATATCTTTTGACTCAAATCTTATGGATATGCCATCTGACGCAATGGTTCCGGAATTAAGACTACTGTGTAGATTTACAGTCGACTTTCCCTGTGCACAGGAGTGGTTTTCGCCACTTTCTGAGCCGGGTAAGGAATGCTGTCGAATTTTCACAGATGGGTCCAAGACCTGTGAAGGCTCAGGTGCTGGAGTCATTGTGGAAAGCGACAACATTAGACTGCAATTTCCCCTAGGTATTTATGCATCTGTCTTCCAAGCGGAGATTTTTGCAATACTTATGGCTGCGAACTATATTGTGAAAAACCAGTGGAGGGGACGGAGTATCTGCGTCTGTAGCGACAGTCAGGCTTCGCTTAAGGCCTTGCTCAATCCTCTTACTAGATCCAAAATTGTTCGGTCTAGTTTGAATTCGGTTGGAAGACTGAATTTGCTAAGACTTGTATGGGTCCCTGGACACAGCGGGATTACCGGAAACGAGGTCTCCGATGAGCTTGCCAGGCAAGGCTCAGAGGAAAACTTCTCCGGCCCCGAACCCACGTTAGGTTTGCCCGTATCTTCGGTTAGGGCTTCTATCGATGGTTGGGTTTCTAGCAAACACAACTGTAGATGGCATGACTCTCCAGGATGCAGACAGAATAAACAGATCCTTCCCGACGTCTGTAAGAAATCCGCGGCATTCTTGCTGTCTCTTAGTAGAAAAGACTGCAGACAACTTATTGGCGTTATTACGGGACATTTCTCTTTTGCCAAACATCTCAGCGTGTTAGGCTTAAGTGACACCACTGTCTGTGACGCTTGTGGAGAGGGCGACGACACTGCGGAACATTTCCTATGTGATTGTCCTGCCTTTGCTCGTATCAGGTGGCAGATTTTTGGGGCTGATGTGATGAATGCTGGTAACTTAAGCTCCTTATCACTGATGCTCTTACTCGACTTTCTTCCAACACCCCGACAGGAAAAAAAAAACCATCTCTCATAAAGTCTCTAAATCCCGCTTTTTCAAGCTTTGATGATAAAATAACATGGTCTACTGTATCAAAAGCCTTTGTGATGTCGATTAAAAGAGCAGCAGTGAATTTTTTATTATTTAAGCTCTCGTAATTAAAACAACAAAACTTTAGGAGTGCATCTTCAGCGGACTTCCTTGCTCTATGTCTAAGTTAATGTCACCAAGAATGAATAGATTTTTTGACTTTTCGTTATTCAATAAAGAATTCAGTTCCTCAACAAAGACATGTTTACTTTTTTCATGCAGCCTATAAAAGCACATGAAGACAAACTTACTGGACTCAATAGTGCACCAGACTTTCACCATATCCTGATTTTTCAAGTTACTACAACAATGACCATATTCCAACTTATCACTAACAAAAACAGCCACTCCTTCTGCCGCATATGTATTATTACACGTAGGATAGAAATTATACCCAGGTATACTATAAAGCTTAGACTCATTATCAAAAATCCATATTTCAGGTAAAAAAAAATTCAATCTGACTTATTAATAAAACATTCTAAATGAGCTAAGAATAAATCGAAGTTTTTTCGAATGCTGCGAATGTTTTGATGAATGATGAAAAATGTTTTGTATTTGTATTTATCAAAATTGACAAAATTCAGTAAGTTATTCAAAACTACAGTACACCTCCGATTATCCGTCAGCCACCGGACCAACACCCTGACCGATAATCAAAAAGAAGGTTAATCGAGATTGAGAAAAAAACTGGAAAACTCAATGTGAATTTCATTTTTTGCTGAAGTTTTATTGAACATTATAATGTAGTTCTTGTCCCCCTCCAACATACACCACCTGTTCAAACACTTTTAATTCGTGCCTAGACAAGCTTATAGAAGAAGAAAGAAGATCCGTAATACCCTACTCAGACTTCGGAAGGACATCATTAAAGATTGGAAAAGAAAATCTCCAACTCAATGGCCTTTGCCCCTACAGCGGAGAGAGAGAGGGAGGGGGAAGCTTCCGCTTATCTTACTAACCTATCCTAACCCTAAGCTAACCTAAAGCCTTAAGCTAAAACCCTAGCCTAAGCCTATTCTACTTAAAACTATTCTATGCTATCCCTACCTTTCTCCCCTTCCATCGTCGCTCCTCCATAAGGGTTCGTCTTGTTCCGAGACACGCCAGATGACAGTGCCGTCGGCGTGGCCAGCCCTCCCAACCGTTGCTATCCCTCTTGGCCTAATCAATGGGAAATAGCCCCTTGCCTGCTTCCATTACAACATGTCCCATCCCGTAGAGGAGGTCAGTAGGTCGTCAGGTCTTGTCATCGTCTCGTCAGTGGGTGTCGTCCTAGTACATCATAGTCGCGCTCAACCACTGGAAAGACGGCCTTGCCCGTCCTCCACACACCGAAGGAAGGAATTAACCACTCATGTTTAAAATGTTACTTCACATTCACAATTCAATTTTATTCATCATTCTTATCGAATCTTAAAACTAACTCAGCTACAGTGAAACTTAACCTACCCTTATTCTACCGTGCGTTCTGCGCTTAAACGTGAAGTGTTTGTATTGGGACAGGGGTGGGTGCACGATTCACTTCATTCTTCTGCTGGCGAGCCAGGTTTAATTTTTGTATGCCCTGGAACTTAAGACAACTCCCATAATTTTCAGTGTGTACTTTGTTTGTGAATCCTGTTGGGTGACATCTGAACCAGGAGGGACGCTATTTTCCGCTTCTCCCTTTTGGGCCTCTCTATGGTGAACGGCTTGACACCTACGAATTCGAGTTCGTCGTTATCAAATACTTTTGCGTCTTAAGAAGCTCTGGATCAGTGGACGGTTTTATCCTCCTTAGTAGCATGGCTTCCAACTTTTCCGCTATCGGGGTAAAGGAAAATGTTTAACTTTAACTGATCTACTGTGTTACAGTGAATAGCATGTCTATATTTATTCAATCTTTTGAGAAATAATTATAATCTATGGTCGACTTACATAGTTCAATCGTATCCTTGAGTTCGATTTTATAAGTGTTGATTGGTGGCACTTTCTTTTTTGACTTTTTCAGTTGTTGTTGTTGTTGTTGCTGCTGTTTCTGCTGTTTTTGTTTCAGCTGCTGTTGTTGTTGCTGCTTTGTTAGCTGTTGTTGCTGCTTTAGGCTGCTGCTGTTGTTGTGGCTGTTTCGGTGACTATAGTTGTGGTTGTTGTTTAAACTGGAGCTCAATTTAATGCTTTTTCTCTCGCCTTGTGCGCTGTTTGGCTTTGATTGTGAGTACCTGTCAGATGCTGCCGCTCAGGCCGTCGAGTTCATCATCCTCATCATCCATATCCGAAGCCGCAAGGGAGACAAAGCTATTCGTGTCTCCCATGTGTAAACCCTTCTCCACCATCGGATACGTATGGGGATTCCTCACCGTCTGTGTTTGACTTTACTGCTGCTGATGTTGCTGATTGCGCCTACTCCCTTATTTCCACCGGCTCTTTAGTTAACCCATTAACACCAATTGTGACGTAGACAACCGCTGTGAAAGCCTTCTTTTACTTTTTGCTCCAAACAGGGATATACAGGGTGTTCAAATTTGTATGAAAAAAAAAAAATTAAGTTGGAATTAAGAATTGAAATTTGGTAGGTAAATTCTACAACAAAAATAAAGCAATACGTGTTTCACCGTTTTTCAAAATTCTAACTGCGGGCCAAGATACAGACTGTTAAAGTTTGCAGATTTATAGTATACGCAACCGTAGCCATCGGCACATCGCACAGTGTAACGAAAGTATGAAGAAAAAGGACAAAAATCGGATTTCAAAAAATGTTGTTTTTATTAATTTTTGTTGTTGTATTTTTTCAAAAAAAAAATGCATATTTAACTAGTTTGCCATAATTATAGGCTATTATTATACAAAATATATTCAGGGATGTACTCGATGATATATGTTCCAGTTTTGTTAAGTAATTCTTGTAAATCTACTGCAGCATGATTAGAAGAAACATCTAGTACGTTAATAGGTAGCCTTTGATCTCCTCCGGAGCATTTTCTAAACCGTAGGTAATCAAAATGTGATTTAAAATACCGTCCACTTTATGATTTTATTTCCATACTTCGAAACAACATTTATGGGTTTATGAGGTATCTTCTGGTAAAAAAAATAATAATGAACAGAATCGGCTAGTTTCGGCAACTAAAATTTGTATTTGTATTTGTATTTGTATTTATTGTTAGATCGGTTCATACAAGTAAGACTTAGTCTTTTACAGTATGGTATGTGAAAGATTTATATATGTATAATAATATGTACAAATGTATAAAAATAG
This sequence comes from Criorhina ranunculi, assembly GCA_951813785.1. Lineage (NCBI taxonomy): Eukaryota > Metazoa > Arthropoda > Insecta > Diptera > Syrphidae > Criorhina > Criorhina ranunculi. The sequence continues at coordinate 55,829,175 of OX638381.1, read as the reverse complement.
AAAAAAAGAAAGAACAGAGAGTAGAAATATGAAGTTTAGAGAACTGAATAAAGAAACTAAGATTAAAAGTCAAAAATAATAGAATAAAGAGCAAAGAAGAGCAAAGAACTGCGACAACAAGAAAGGGAAGGGGGGAGGCGGGAGTAGGATGGGAAGGAACATTATTGCTGATTAGAGAAATATTTAAAAACGTCATTTTTAAATTTGTTGATATCCCTTATTTGCTTTATGCTTGCTGTTAGTGAGTTCCAAAGGCGAATGCTATTAACAAAGAAAAGGCGCGACGAGTTAAGGTAATTAAAAGAAGGTATGCCGATGTTATGTGTTCTTATAGATTGGGAGAAATTAAGTTTGTTATACAGGTAATGTGGTGACTTAGTGTGTATAATTTTATGAAGGAAAATACAATTTCTTACTTTGAAATACTGTGGTAAAGTACAACCTAAAATCCTTGTCCGGAAAGCTGAGATGTGGTCATATCTCTGTAAGCCATATATGTACCGGGTCATTGCATTAAATGCAACAAGTAGTTTATGTTCGGAAACAGAGTCTAATTTAGGGTAAACAACTTCAGAGTAAGATAAGATGGGTACAAGTAAAACTTTAATTAACCGAAGTTTTGTTTCGATGGGAGTAAAGTTGGCTGACATCCACAGTCTCTGTAGTGTCCCATAAATGCGACCCACAACCAAATTTATATGTTCACTACATGATAAATTAGAGTTTATTTTGAAGCCAAGGCTACATATAGACTTCACGAATTGTACTCTTACGTCTTTTAGAATAACCGAGGGTAGGTCATCCGTATCATGAGCTTTCTTCGAGATTATAATAGCTTGTGTTTTACTTCGGTTTAGGGTGAGACCATTTTCTTCCGACCAACCTAAGATCGCAGTCAGATCTTCATTTATCCTTGCAATCAAATCTTCGATGAGGCCAATGGGCCTTGATAGATAAATTTGGATGTCATCGGCATACAAATGAAAAGATACGTTCCTGCAAACCCTAGGCAGGTCATTTATGAACATGCAGAAGAGTATGGGGCCCAAAATGGAACCTTGAGGTACACCCGCAGGCAGATTTCTGGGTTCAGAAACCTTTTCATGGACCACCACTCTTTGCGTTCTGTTCAATAGATAATTATTTATAAGACTAGCTGCTCTATTACTTAACCCAAAATACAACACAAGCTTATGACATAAAATATCATGATTAACTCTATCAAAAGCCTTAGAGAAGTCTAGCAAACATAGAACTGTTACATAATCTTTATCGTACTGAAGCCTTATGTCATCAAATATCTTTACAGCAGCGGTTGAGCAGCTATGGTTCTTTCTGAAGCCGGATCGATAAGGAGACAGGAGACTTTCTGATTCAAGATGACAGACAATCTGCTCCGCTAGTATCTTCTCTAAGACTTTTGATAGGCACGGTAGGATACTAATCGGTCGATAATCACTGGGTAGTAACGGATTATTATTTTTTGCCACTGGATTGATTTTGGCCTTTTTCCATAATACCGGAAAAGTCGAAGATGTAATACAGAGGTTGAGTAAATGTGTAAGCGAACTCAATAAGTATGGAAGAATACATTTTATAAATCGAAGTGGTATATTATCTTCCCCAACCGCATTTGATTTTAGTACATGGACAATTTTAGCAACCTCATCTTCCGACACAACTTTGAAGTCAAAGCTATCTTGAAGATCATTTGCAGTTCCAATAGCTGGTATGAAGTTGGGATGACTAGAAGTACTGGCGACAAAATGGTCATTAAGAATATTCGGATCAAGCGTGCAGTCTAGCTTTTCTCTTTTACCTACACCAATTTCTCGCAGGTTACTCCACAACTGCTTCGACGGTAGTCGTACGTCAAATTTTGATGCGAAAAAATTTCGTGTAATTACAATGTACAGCTTTCTACAGAAAAAAAAATGAAAGATATGAATATGTCCTCAATTTTTTAAAAGCTTATCTAAAGTTTTACTATCACTTAATACCATATTTCTTTTTACTTAACTAATGAAAGTAGAAGTTTCACGACAATGTCAAAGACTAAACTTGCAAGCTGCAATTACAATGGCAAATAAAATGCAAAAATTCCAGCGCTTTGATTTTCTACTTTTTTTTTCTACTGCAAAACACGATTTTTTATCTTAACTAAAGGATTTTTTGAATTCCTAGCTTATTTGCTAATGTAATAAAAATATGTACCTACATACAGTGGCTCAACTTTTTGATCACATAATAAGGAGAAAAAAGGTTTTTTGTGTTTACAGTTTTATTTATATCCTTAATGCAACAAATCTTTGTCACATAACAAACACAGATGTTTAGAATAAGCATACCCAAGAAAAAAGGAAATGCACCGTTAGGGTTCCGATCCTTTTAAAAAACCCTTTTTGAATGCATGTGATCAATTAGTTGACACAGTCTCAGTTGTGCATTGAGTGTGATCGAAATCTTGGAAAACTCGAAGGAGATGCTGTTATTCTTTTTTCTTTTTTACAACTTTGAAAAATTACGTGTTGAAATTGTAGAAAAGCAAACATAATTTACTTTTAATTTTGCATTTTTCAGGTGGGTTTTGTTTGTTTGTCAGATGAAGGAACTAAAACGTTTAGAAATAGAAAAAGTAGAAAGGCTTATCGATTCCAAGGTCACTTGGTGTAAATTTCGGTTAAGGTTGGAGTTGTGTTAGATGTTATCTCAAAAGTTTAAGAAAAAAACTCAAGCCTGAAGTCAAAAAGAACAATCCCGGTAAAAAACCAATTTTGAATTCCTTAGGACAAAGTTGTATTTTAAGAAAAATCAAGTACGGAGAGCACGATAATGCAGTTTTAATAGATCAAGAGCTGCACTAGAATGACGGCATAAATGTTTCAAACGAGGCCGTAAGGACATTTTTGAGGAAAATCGTTTTAACGGTGTCAAAGTAAAAAAACCACTCCTGACAATAGGCCACAAAAATATAAAGGCTAGGATGGTTCTAAAAAAATAAAAAATAATAATAAAAATAAAAAATTGTTAAGAGGTGTTTGGTCGAACGAAACGAAAATTGGCCGTTTTGGATCCGACGGTCCCCAATGAACCTGGAAGAAGTTTGGTGAGCCAATCAAAGATCGCCATGAAAAACCAACCATCAGGTTTGATGGTGAAAATCTAATGATTTGAAAGTCCATAACCATGGAAGTTGTTGGTGAATGTGTGAGTGTAGTGAGACGAATGCTACGCTACCCAAAACGTAAGCAAACTTGACCGAGAGCTCCAGAAAAGTCTTGATGTTTGGAGCAAGAACGTGGGAAACATTATCTTTCAGAAGGATAATGATCCGAACCATACTGCAAGAATGACTTAAGCTTGATTACAAGATAAGGAATTTCAATTGCTTGATTGTCCACCGCAATCCCCTGACCTCAACCCCATCGAGCATCTTTGGGTTGATGTCAAACGTGCACTTTCAAAAATACCAGGCGAGTATCCAAATCTAAGCGATTTTTGAAACAGAACCGAAACTGCTTGCCACAATCTAAGTTCCAGCAAGTGCAGAACGCTTGTGGAATCAATGCCAACAAGAATTAAAGCGGTTCTTAAAGCAAAAGGAGGGCATACAAAATATTGAACAACTAAATCTACTAAGTCAACTAATTGATCAAGTGCCATATATTTTTTTTTTTTTTAAGTTTGATCAAATTTACAAATAATCTATAGTTTTGTTTCTATTAGCTGAATAACAATATTATAAGCATTGAGTTCTGAAAATTACATTGATTTATCTTTAAAAATAAAAAAACTTGCAATAAAAAAATATTTTTCTTGCTTTTATATGATCAAAAAGTACAGTGGCTGTATGTATGTAAAAAAAAAATATTTTTTTTTTGCATTTTTGTCCTTTAGTTCAGAGGTCGGCAAGTAATTTTAAGTGGGGCCCAGACACGGTTGAAAACTTTTATCGAGGTCCAGAAAAAAAACTCATGTTTTGTATTTTTTTTATTTTGCTTCATTTAAGTAACTGCAGAAAACACAATAGGTAAAATTAATGAGAAAATTACAACGACGGTATTGAGCCAGTTTTTTAAAATTTGGTTCACGTGGGTAACAGCAAATGCGAAGGGTGTCGTCAAGGTGGGCGTCTGATAATCTCGAACGGTGTTTGTTCTTCAAAAAATTCATTTTTGAGAAAGACAATTCGCATATACATATGTTGAACCAAACATAGTAGCCAAGTTGATAGCTAGTTTTTTGCAATTTTGATATTTTTCTGAAACATGTTTCCCCCAAAATTCTTCAGTGGATGCAGTTTTATACTTTTGCAAGGAAATATCTTCTTGCAGGTCAATTAATTTCATTTGCAGTGAAGCTTTTGAAAGCCCGAAAAACTTCGTAGCCACGTCAGTCCATTCTGCTACTGCAGCGACTTCATAAGGTAATTTAAGGGATTGAGATAGCTTCCCAATCTCTGCTAAGTCTTGGAATCCTACAGCAAATTCGTTTTTAAGATCGGATAGAAACTTTGAAAACACTGCAATGTCTTTTTCGTCAGAGTTCTCCTTTTTACATTCAAGAATAGTTGGGAAATGAATAAATTCTTGTCTAGCAATATCTTTTTCAAAAACATCCAACTTACGACGAAAAGCAGATACGCTTTGAATCAGATCACATATTAATTTCCCATTTCCTTGTAACTCGATGTTAAGCTCATTTAAATATTTCAGAACGTCTTTTAGAAAAGCCACAGCTAGCACATTGCGCTTTTTTTGTTATGAAGTTGCATGGAGGAGTTGCAAACGAACTTGTTTGTGTGTCATAGTGAAGCATATTTTTGCACATTTTGTTGAATGAATGAATGGTGGGCTAGTTATAAAAAATATATGTAATTGAATTGAATAGGTAGTCGGCATATTTAAAAATATTTGAAGGTCCAAGGTTTAACCTTGGTTGCGGGCCACCGCTCTAGTCGTTACGCTGTGCATAGTTTTCTGATAGTGTGTTGTTTTTGTTTTGCCGATTTGCGCAAGGTTAGTTTTTTCGTCTATTTATCTTTGAATACGATGCTTCTATGGATACACTACGTAGTTTTTTTTTTTTTTTTAAATTAGCGCGCGCTTATGGCGATATGGCTACCCTTAAACTATTAAACTAGAGCACGGGCATTAGGGAAATTAGAGGAGAGAGAAAGGAGGTACCGGTGCACGTTGGTTTTAAATGCTTGAAGGTTGTAGTGATGAGGAAACACAGAGCTATGTAGATTATTCCACATTCGTGTGGTACGGCTAAAGAAAGAATCTCTATATTTGACAGTACGTCCGAAAGTAGGTTTAAGGGTAAACTGATGTGCATTCGAAGCATGACGAGTATTGCGAGTGAAATTTTGCAGGGGCGGAATGCAGCTGGCTATTTTGCTAGAGCACTTTTTGAAGAAGAATCGATAAAACAGTGAGAGACAGGAGACATTTCTTCGGTGTTCAAGCGAGTCTATTGACTTTGCAATGTTGCAATGTCAGTGAATTTAAATTCTTATAAGATTTGCCACTTGCTATATGAACACTGAACTCACAGAACTGTCAATATTTTGCGCGAAATTCTGTCCAAAATATAATTTTTTTTTGGCGTAAAATTTTAACTAGATTAGCGATATTAACCCCTTCGAACCTGAATTAATATGGCGCATCATTACAAATATTTTTAACGTTTTTCAGTGTAGTAAGGATCTAATTGAAGAATATTTACCAAAAAATTACTGTAGCTTTTATAGATTTTTGGTCTACATCGTTGGTTTTCATAGGTATTGAAATTTAAAATTCAAAAATCATGTTTTATTTACTTATATATATTAACATAGTTTCTCCGAGTTTCTCCATCTCAGCACGGGCCCGCACGTACCAGAGATAACACATCTTAGGTGACGATACCTAGTGATTATACTCGGCTGGTGCGTAGGCCAAGTTCACGCCTGAAGACAGAGATCCTACCATGCTACTGCAATCTAGTCTCTGGGACTAATGAGCAATTTTTCTTTCACTTTTGTTTTAATGTTCATGTGTATAAAATGAGAGTTCCACCCACTGGCGTCTCTCATAAGCTCACGAGAAAGAAGATAAGCACATACATGCTAGTGGAACATAAGTGGAAGTTAGACCACTCAAGACGTTGGGGGATAGAATTCACTCCGAGCTCCCCTACGCTCGTTGTTGTCATTCCATAACGCTCGTATGAATGTGCATTTTCTAATTTCTACGCTTTCAGTGCTGCGCTAATTCGAAGGGTTTTCGTCTTCGCAATCTCTTAACTAGATTTGTTTGGTCCAGAAGCTGTAGGGGCCTCAGGATTCGTGTGAAGTAGGAGCCGCTCTCCATGTTTCTTAGCATGTCTTTTGACTTCGTGTTTTACAAGTTCTATTCCCAAGTCTCTGTGGAGGTCTTCATTCCGCACGTACCAGGGTGCATTGACGATATTTCTCACTACAGTAATCCCCGGATACGTACTCCCTCCCTTAGCTGCGTAACCCCCATTGCTAACCAAAAATTTCAGGCTTCAAACATTTTCATTCAAATTGCCAACAAATCCACTCGTTTAGGTACCTAACGCTTATCTACCCAACCCGCTCAAGTGCCCTCTATTAGCGAGCATGAAAGTCTAAATCTCCAACTATTTGCCTCGAATAGCTGCCTTGGACAAAAAGGAAAGATGTTGGTCGAGAAGAGCACAACATTTGCCAAACAAAAGTAACTGATTTCTTTTTGTGCCAGCGAATTCCTTCGCAATTATTTTATAAAGGTGCAATGTCTAATACAGGGGTGTCAAACTCAAACTCCTTATGTGCCAAATTTTTATCTCGAGAAGGACAGCGGGCCAGATTAAAAATAAAATGCAAATGCAATACTAAGTATAAGTGAAGTATATAAAAAATGATTTTTTTAAAGAAAAAAAGTAATAATTTTTTTTTAAGTGGAGATATATTAAACCGAAATATTATTTTGAGGATCCAGAAACTTGACTTCTTTTACGTTTCATTATCTCCTCGATGTTTGGTGTCAATGATGTTGTACCGATTTTTAAAATGGATCGAAGTTGTTCATCTGTAAGTCTTGAACGGTATTTAGATTTATTAATCTTCATTGTTGAAAACATCTGTTCACACACCTATGAACTTCTAAACATGCATAAAATGCGGGCAGCATGGTTTCTTAAGTTGGGATAGTTATTTTGATTTTTGAAGTAATTTGTTAAAATGCCAAAATCTCAACTTCATTGAACCTGCTCTTTAAAGCAGTATCACATTGCAAATCTATTAGTTCCATTTGCAAGTAAGTTGGTGCTTTACCAACATCGAACGTAAATATATCATTAAAAATAAGAAAGTTCTACGTATTAAGTTGGCGAAAATCTGCAAAATGTATACCAAATTCAGCAATAAGATCAAGCCAACGGTTCGAAAAATATGCTTATTTATCTGCATTGATTTGCATGCCGATCCCACGAATGCTAGGGAAATGGTCAATATTTTGTTCTCGAAGCTGCGACTCCCACAAATTTTCAATTGCATTTCTAGCCAAGGGTATTTCTTGAATGACTTGCTTCCGTTAAAGGAATAAAATATCGGCTACGTCTACCATACATTCTTTGAAAAATTCGACGTCACGAAAAGCTTTTGATTTTTAAATATAAAAATTTGGAAAAATGACACGTTTGAAAGTGACACAAGGCCGAATATTACTATTTGGCATAATGTCGCTTTCGCAAAGTGGCACTTGGCCAATTTTGCACAGCTTCGCTGCTACGGTCCTTTTAAGTCCAAATAAGGAGCAACAGGTTTTCTGTTATATTCTCATTTGGTGTTATATCTCAAAAAAGTTTGGCATTATGTCGCTTTTTGAAAGTGTCATAAGGCCAAATTTTTATATTTGGCATAATGTCGCTTGGCACAATGTCACGGTACATAAATTCTTTACAAATGGCAATAATCTGATAGCAAATCAAGCAAAGAGATTTACCTTTTCATTCAATAAAAAAAAGTACAAAATGTCCCTGTCGGCACTCGCTATCAACTTTTCTTTCATTTGGCATTGCAAGGGTAAACAATTTTCAATAAATGGAGTTTATTAGACCGAACTTGCACACCAATAAGAACGCAACAAAGTCTATCTAATCACGGAAGTGTCTTAAATACAGAAATCACAACACTGCGTTGCTAGCCTAAGTTAGATATGAGAGCTATTATGTATGTAGGTATCCAATGCAGAAAAAGTTCGATTGATTTGAATTTTTTGCGACAGTCCTATTTTTCAATTCCTCTTTCTGTTCTTACTTCTTTTCTCCTGTAAGGGTAAAATCATACAAATATTTCATGCAGCGTTTAAAGTTTAAAATTGATGTCGCGGGCCGCAACTAATCGTCTCCCGGGCCAGTCATGGCTCGCGGGCCATATCTTTGACATGCCTGGTCTAATATGTATGTAATATTTATTTAATCATGGTTAAAGATTTGCATTTATGACTCGCATGAATTTGTTCTTAGCTGTACGGCTCATTTCATTTACTTTTGTGTTATTTTCTTCTCCCTAATTTTCAATTTTTATTTTTAATGGAATAAAATACATGTGTTAGATGTTTGAAAAAGTTGAGTTTGAATTCATTTAGCTGTCCCAATTAGGCTCAGAACCGGGTTCGTTTAGTAACCTTAAAAAGGCACGTAAACGGGTACGGATAGGTAACTTCCCCTCTAAGGGCCCAAATAAATCAGAAAAGCACTCAAGGCAGCTATCCCGGGCGCACTGTACTTTGTTTTGGAATCTTTGGATGATGTCTATGTTGGTCTGTTTAGTACAACCCCAGAGTTGAATCCCATATGTCTATATGGGTTTAATTACTTGTCTATAAAGTAGGAGTTTGTTAGAAATTTATAGGCAGGAATGTCTTCCTATTAGCCAGTAGATCCTTCTATATCTGATATCGAGCTCCCCTCGTTTTTTCTTGACATGAGCTTTCCAACGAAGTTATGCGTCCAATCTCATACCAAGATATTTACCTGTGTTCGCGTATGGAATTATTTGGTTATTCATATACATATATTGGTATATGCTCAATCTTTTTGTTCGTAAAATTTACATGGACAGATTTAGACTCGTTTAATTTTATGCGCCATTTCCAATTTTGGATTTCGTGGATCGCATCTTGCAGTTTTTCTGTAGAATAAATATTGCTTTCTGCAACTGACATTATGGCCGTGTCGTTCGCGAATGTAGCAATTGTGTAATTTTCGAAAGATGGGATATCGCAAGAACATAAAAGGTATAGTACTGGTCCAAGTACGCTACCTTGGGGCACACCTGCTTTAATTTCCTTAAGTTCCGAGTACGCACTCTGTTCTTTTATATGGAAGTATCTGTCTGTAATATAGGATTCCACGATCTTTGTATGCCGTTTGGGGAGAGCCTTTTTCGGTTTATAGATCTGTCCTTTGTGCCAAACTTTATCGAATGCTTGCGCTACATCAAGGAAGACTGTAGAACAAACTTTTTTCTCTTCCAATGCTTTTTCAATAATGTTAGCGATCCGGTGGACCTGGTTGATTGTAGAATGTTTTTTTCGGAAACCAAATTGGTGGTTGGGAATAATTTGATCTCGCTCTATAAAAGTTGTTAGTCTTTTGAGTAGCAGTCTTTCAAACAGTTTTGACATTATAGGCAGTAAGGATATTGGTCTATAAGATGATGCCTCTTGATGTGGTTTCCCAGGTTTCGCTATCATGATAACATCAGCTACTTTTCTTAATTGTGGCACGTATTTTGTTCTAAATGCGGCATAAATGATGTTCGTTAGCTTCAGAATTGCCTTTTTAGGAAGCTGCTTAAGAATATCTCCTGTTATGAGATCAAAGCCTGGGGCTTTTCTTGCATTTATTGATATTTTTATTTCATTTTTTACTTCAACTGTGCTAGGTGGTTCATTTTCTTCATCTTCTTGATCTGTTACATCTTCGGGCAACTCGTCGGTGTCACCTGGATTTGGTTGAAAAATTTCCTCAAGATGTTCTGCAAATCTTTCAGCTTTTTTTTTCATTGCTCCTAGCCCATTTCCTATCCTGCGTTCTAATTGGTGGGATTTGCGTAATTGACCTTTTTAGGTTTTTTGTGGTTTTCCAGAGAGAAAATTCTGAATTATAATAGTTTCATTAAAGAGACTTCTTAGGTAAAGATTGAACGATCCAATTTTCAATTCTTTGATGGATCTTTTGACTTGCTGCGAGAGATTGTTCAGTCTATTTTTGTCCTGCGGAGCTCTGGTATGTTGCCATCTCTTCCTTGCTCGTCGCTTCTTGCTAATAAGTTGTCTGATTTCTAGAGGATAGTTATTTTCTTTAAGCCTTTTTCTGATTGATGGTGTATTTTCCCACGCTGAATGTTGGATATCATTAATAAATTTTTCAAGCTCTGCATCCAATTGTTCTTAACATCGTAATGGTACAGTCAATGCTATCTTCTCTTCAAGGCTTAGTTTAAAGCTCACCCAGTCTGTGTGTTTATTGATTAGCGTTGAGTTGTCTTTCTTTTGAATAATGTTTTCACTTAAGGTAGAAAATTACTTGTAATGTTTTTGACTACAAAGAAGTCGATCAGATCTGGTATTTTTTCTGGGTCAGTTGGCCAATACGTAGATATGGGTTCGCATCCTATTTCCTTTATTGCGCTATAAAGTTATTTTCCTTTATAAGTCGTTAGTCTGGATCCCCAATAAGTATGTTTCGAGTTAAAATCTCCACCAATTACAAATTTTTTTCTCATTTGGCTAAGAAGTTCCATGTACTGATCTGTTTTAATTTGAAGCCTTGGAGGACTATAAATACTCGCAATTACTAAAGGAAAATGTTGAGCGATTACGCTTACAGCCATTGTTTGGAACTCGTTTCTTTCGATTTTACAGTTTTCGTAGTGTTGAATACTTTCTTTAATGACGACTGCGCTTCCTCCTCTGGCGGCCGCCCCCACCAAGCCAGGCATTCCTTAGTTAAATGCGTTTCTGAGATCAGGAACACATCTATTTTGTTTATGTCAAGGATTGCTTGTAATTCCTGTTTATGCTGTAGCAATCCATTAGCATTCCACGCCATGATTCGTATTTAGCTGATCATTTAAATATTATGTTTTGAAGCAGCCCTTCTTGCGCTGCTTTCTAGGCTTTTAACTCTCATATCTAAGCCAGTGAAACAATCTTCTATGTTGTTTATTTTCATGAGAATGAGTTGCAGGGTTTCTCTTATATTATCGTTTGGTCCTTGTTCTGGTTTACGAGTAACCTGGGTATTCCTAGTTACATCAGCATAGGTTGCGCTGTCCTTTTTTTTTTGAGGTTGTGGTTTACTTTTTGGTTGAGGTTGGGGTTTATTCTTTATTTTATTTTCATTGATCGTCGGCTCGTTGATCTTGGGCTCGTTTATTCTATCTTTTGGGACACGTGTTTTGGTCTTATTTGTATCCCTAATCTTCTATATTTCTTTCGCTATCATACATGCCCTGTAGTTAGCTGGGTGCGACTCTCCACAGTGGATACTCTTTGGTGGTTCATTTCTTGGTCTACTACAATCCTTTGTAAGGTGCACTCCAGCGTATTTGACGCATCTCGGTTCTTTTCCGCAGTATTTTTGGCAGTTTTTGCATTGTGGAATAAGTATCTTTTTCCTTAATGGCTCAATTAGCACTTTGCAGTACATTATATAGTTAATTTCGTAGATTTTATTAATATCTTCTTCTGAGTTGAATGTAAGCATGTACATATCCAGTGGTTCTTTGGTTTTCCATTTAAGTCTATTGGCTGCATCAATTACTTTAAATCCTCTGAGTTTTAAGTCTTCTATTATATTTGCTGGCTTGCAGGAATGGTGCAAGTTTTGATTTCTTTTTTTTTAATAATTTATTTCCTGTTGCAGGTTACTTATTATGTTATTCAACTGTTTGTTCTCATTGATGACTTTTTACCATTCATTATACATTTTTTGTTCTCTTTGAGTTTTCTCACATATCTCTTCAGGCAATATCCTGCTTGGATGTGGGACAGCAGTTTCTTCATAGTTTTTCTGTTTGATCTTAGGCTTATGAGCGATGTCCGCCTTCGCTTGACAGTAACCACCACGTGGTAGGGTTCTATCACAGATAATGAATCTATACAGATGTCTCATTCATATGGGAAGAAATGATGTATGAAAACGAAATCCACTTACGAAAAATCTTCTCGCAGCCAACAGCAAAAAAAAAGAGAAACATTTTATTCTTTTCCTGTTTTACTTTAGCTCGCTGGTGCGTGTGTGGAGTGCGCTACTGCCGATGCCAGCCCGTTGTCCTGTTGAATGGTGTATTGAGGATCGTTGCCGTTGACCCTCGCATACATGTATGTACATAAGATCGCGCATACGTTGAAGATGGTTGCGTGTATGTGTGTATCTTCTGCTGTACATGTGCAGTGCAAATTTTTGTTTTTGGGTATTTTCATTCAGATCGTCAACATCTAATAAACGGCTTTCTAATTTGAAACTGCGATTTTAGTTTATGAGGACAAATTTTAGTCAATTGTGCACAGGCAGCGGAGTCCTTCATTTGGGCACATTTAACATCACCACCCACCTTTCACTTGTTATTACTTTACGTTCTGTACATATTTGTAGTTTGTAGTACGTACCCATGAATGATATAATAAATAGCATTCCAATCCACTTCTAGATATTCCGAATCGTCTTCTTCGCAGTTAGAACATTTAGAATTATATAAGAATTTTAACGATAACACTTTGGCTAACAAGGAGACAAATTCGGAAACACAGGAATTTTCTAATGGATCCTGATTGAATATAGTTATATAAATGTAATATAAATCATCATGCTCCATAAATAATGTTCCTCTTATTCTTAAAATGCTTTCAATTGTTAAGGACAAAACTTTGAAACAGAATGATCTATTCTTTGTGTTAATCGGCTGAATGTAAAGTACATATACATAGGTACATAGTTTCATTTCTTGTATAAAATCCAATTTTTTATCGTTCCGTATAAGTGCTGGTTTTCCATTTAGCAGATCAAAACGCCGATTTATTTTTTTGAGAAATTCTGTTGTTGATTTCGAAAACAGGGTTATATGGTCTGGAAATTTATGCAGATTGATTAAGGCTTCAATTCCACAAGCTACCGATCTGCTAAGGACTTGTGCAGCCAACTTCACATTAATTTTTTGGAACTCAGTAGGGGGTATGTACTTGTGCAGCCGATTTCACATTAATTTTTTGGAGCTCAGTAGGGTCTATCTGTGCTGATGTAAGTTTCGGACATATTTTGGTAGTACCATTTTTCTCTGTGTTATACAGTTATTCCATTGCCTTCCAACGTTCAAATCCATCAGAAGTGGTCAAATTATATTTTAGCAATTTGTTCCAAATACTTTTAATAAGGTGAGAAATGTCACACATCCCATATACGGATTTATCTTTGTAAATGAAGTTACAGTTTTCTTCGTTTAGATTGAGTTTACGATATAAACAACGATTTGTAAGTCCTTGATCACAGGAAATAGCTCTTACGTTTTGTTTCAACTCTGTGCATATATCAAGACATACAGTCGGCTCTCGATTTTTGCAACTAATGAAAACACGACCCTGTTGCAAAAATCGAAAAGTTGCATTAATCGAACAGAAAATTAAAACACTTTGAAAAGGCTTACTCGATATACACCGTGATGTACCTATAAATAAAATTAAATAAGTACATTACAATGATCACGTGGTCATAAGTACATATGGCGACAAATGATCATCAATTTCCTTTTCCAATCCCGAAATAAAAATATAGGCACATATACAGTCGCGTAAAAAAAATACCAGTTCACATAAGGTTATTTTGTTTTTCAAACCAAACAAAATCTAGACGCATCACAGTAACGGCACTACGTCTGGAATATGATGTCGTCAAGAGCTTGCTCTTACCTTCGACAATGCATAGTAGGCGTAGGCACACATATGTATTTATGTGTTTTGTGTCATACAATTTCAAAGTTGCGAAAATCGAGAACTTTTCTTGAAATTGTTGCAAAAATCGAAAAAAGGAAATCCATTACGTTGGTTGCAAATATCGAGGGTTGCAGAAATCGAGGTTGCAAAAATCGAGAGTCCACTGTTTATATATATAAACATTTGAACGGACCATGGTTTTGGTGTTTACTATAGAGGTCTTGAAAAGTTGCATTCAAATTTTTTGAAAGTTGCGTCATGAGGACCTCTGCAATAGGTAGTATTTCTTCGAAATCCACCTAAAACTCGGCAACTCTTGGGCTAGGACTTATTACGACAAGGCAGATACTTAAGCAAAACACTTTCTTCACAAATCAACAGGGCAATGACAATACTCTACCACCTTTGACTTAGACATCAACTAACAATACTCGAATCAAAAAAAAATAACAATCAACAAAATAGAAAACTGCATCAAAAAGAGGATTAATCTCAAGAAGGCTCCAGGTTATGGTCGATCGACTAGCACACTACTTAAAGAACTGCCTAATGGAGAACAAAAATACTTAAGAAATAGATTCAACACTATGATAAGGCTCAAACACTTTTCTAAAGTATGGAAAGTACCTGAAATAACAGCTGTACCCAAACCTTGCAAAAATCAGGCACAAGCGGCATCGTAACCAATAAGCTTACTTCCGCTCCTATCGAAAATCTTTGAAAGCTACTCCTGGACCAACTACAACCCACCTTAACAAATAATTACCTCATACCTGACCTCCAATTTAACTTTCGTAGACTGCATTATACAGTGCAACACATCCACACGGTAACAAACAAAATCTCAACAGATCTAGAGGGCAAGAGATATTGTGTGGGGATCTTTCTCGACGTGGCAAAAGCCTTTGACAGAGTTTAGCATAAAGGACTACTATACAAATTACAACACTTACTACCACCAGACTTCTATTCAATAATTGTGAGCTACATAACTGACCGCTGCTTCTATGTTAAATATAAAGACGAATCCTCAACGATCTTCCAGACGAGAGCAGGGGCCCTACTCTTTATTTCGATTCTAAAGTCAAATACATCCGAAAGTGCTTTCCGATTCTACTTTGGATTGGTACCATTGAACACTTTCGAATCGAATGTGTTGCCAACTAAAGTTTGAAAATTTTCGAATTTCCTTTCGAGTCTCGCGATGGCAAATGACGCTTTGAATGATTTCAAGAAAGAAAATAAATATTTATTATTAAAAAGTAATACAATAAATATGGAAATGTCCACCGTGGCAATGTCGTTTGAAAATTATGAAAAGGAATTAGAACAAGAGAGAATATAATGCCGAAATATTCTCTAATAATGGAACTTAGCGAAAAGAGGTAAGAAAATACATAGTTACAGAATAAAAAGAAATTAATTCAATGCAATTTATTTACTTTGTTCGTTAATTTGTTTATTTACAGTATGACTAACATGTATGTCACCTAAGCAATAAACGTGCTCACCTTCAGGGTACCCACCAGAACCATAGATCTTGACGCCTTTTAGAGATGCTCATGAGAAACACGAGAATTTCAAACTTACGAAGCTTTGTATTAATATTTTTAAGTGAATCCTTTTAATAATAAAACATAGAAAATAAATGTTATTCTAAATCCATTATAAAATACAAATAACTTTCCTTTTACAAACTTATGGATTTGTTTTTCAAACTATTCGCAAGCAAAACACTTACTTACTTAAGGTGGCGCTACAGTCCGGGGTGGACCTGGGCCTCAACCAGCAAGCGTCTCCAGCCAGCTCGATCTTTAGCTAGCTGCCTCCAGTTTCGCACGCTAAGTTGGTTGAGGTCCCCTTTAACTTGCGCGAGTTACGTTACTTAAATAAAAGTCATTCTTTTGATAGTGGTCTTAAGACTGATTTTATTTTATTCATCAATTCTTAATAATACTTATGACCGTGTTAACAAAATTCAATTTTTGACAAGTCAGCACAAAAGGTTTGTTTGCCAAACAGCAACCGGAAGTTCATTGCGCTTTGGTTTTTATATTTGTTTATATTGTATTTTCGCAATGAACTCATTAACCGTTTGTGCTGATGTAGGGAGAAATGCGTTTGGTCAATGCCTTTGCTGGGTATTGACCTAACACCTCCCCCCCTAGCTGTGAGATAGTCCTGGATCTCACTAAACATTTTATTTATTTCTTAGACGTTTAAAACCAATAATACAAAATTAAAATTTATTTACTCGTTATACATGTATATATTATATGTTCTTGTTTATGTTCTATTCTAATCCATACCTTTCTTTCATCTTATCGATAAAACAAAAATCTGTAGTGTCGTTTACATTTTCTCTTTTCTTAGTATCATTTATATTAGTGTTTAATTTTATTTTTAATTTTGTTTGTTTTCTTCTGATTATTATTAAAACTACAATTATGGCAATTAATATTAAAACTGTTAGGCTTCCAAAGCTATAGTTAAGATGTTTGTGGAACTTTAACTCTTCGATGGCTTTAATATTAGACTCCTGGTTCAAAACAATGTCATCGAAAGTTAATATTTTTTCAGTTTGCAAAGTTTGGTTAGTACTGGGGACGATAAAACTGTCTTTATATTTAGAAACCGTGTTGGAAAATTGAACATTATTAATTGAGATAGTGCAATTATTGAAAGTAAATAGATAGTTCCCATTTAATGTAAAATTTCTTTCATCACAAGTTCTGTAAAATGGTTTGTTTCTTACGTTTTTTACAATTAATGTCGTACTATCGATTTCTATCATCTGTTCTAGAGTGTTTTTCTTCAACGGGCAGTTTCCTTCAAAGACACAATTTTTGCTCTTCCTTAGTTCTTTCAGAGATTTGTTTTCCTCGAACCTGTAGAATATTTGTTCTATTTCGACAACAATCTCAAAGTCTGAATCTATGTCAATATTTTTCTCATTCGGCATTGGCGTTAAAAGTTTCTTATTAGCGTTGACAATATCGACTGGTAATTTAATGGCAAACATTATTTCGTTGCTATCAAAAGTAGCAACACCTGTTCGAATATTTAAGAGTTTCTTAAAATCGATATTGTAGGTAACTATTTCCTCATTAGTTAATAAATTAGGATGCAAAACTCCTATCCTTGCTGAAGCTATATTCTGTTGTATATTTTCAACCTTTTCTTTGAGAGTCCTAAGTTTGAACATTTGTTCAATAAAAAAAGTTTCTGAATGAAGTCTTTTCGGTAGGCCTTCGATTTGATTAAACCTTTCTAATATCCTTTGCCTATCTGTTTCAATTGTCTGCTTTAATTTTGAAATACTGTCGTTATAATTTGTGTTTATTTGGACTTGTTGGTTTACTGTTTTTATTATTTCGTGATTGTTTTCATCTACAACCGAAAAATGTTTTTCTATATCTTGCCTATCGTCGTCGTCGAGTGTTCCATAGAGCCACTTAAAAGCTTTACCCACAAAATTAAAGAGAGCCCTCCTATACCTATGCGGAACGATGGTTAGCACCTTACTTTTGATATTTGCCACTTCTTCAATCAATAAATCCTTTCGTTCTTTGTCGATATCAATGTGGCCTATGAGTGTATTGAATTGGTTGAGGATATCTAGTATTTCATTAGGGTCTATTATGTGTAAAATTATATCATATTTACGAACTATTTCTTCTTTACCCAAGTTTATCTCCGAATATCCTAGATGTGAATCGATTTTGTCAATACGCAGTGTTTGGAGCGATGTGGGGATTAGGGCCAAGAGTAATAGATGGAGAAGCATCACCTGCAAATTTAAAAGGACGTTTAATGTTTGACTCGTGAACATTATTTAATGGATTCTTTCTAAACTTAGGCTGTTCCTTGTGCCTGACACTTGTATAATTTTTAATAAATCCTTGTTGACGAGTTTCGTTATATTCCTCCCGAGTTCTATTACGTTTTGAGATGACCTTTCTTTTGCTTCTATTTAACCTGTCTTTTATTATATCTTTATTAATTCTATTGTTTTGTACTGCAAGTGGTGTCGCCTTAATAGAGGAGTGAAAGGAACAGTTGTAAAGCTCGACAGCTTTTGACATTTGCTCCTTAATTGGTATTTTGTTTTCTAGGTTTAAAACTCTTACTCGCTCAGTTAAGGTGTTATTTAGCCGTTCTACATCGGCATTGCCAGTGTGACTGTTTGGCTTTACAAAGTGAACTTCTATTCCTTCTTCTCTAAAGAAGTTCTTTAAATTAATGTTGTTGAACTCATTGTCACAGATAACCTTCCCCATTTTTCCTTTGATGGAAATATATTGGCGTTTTTTCTATTAGAGTCCTACTATTTCTATCTTCTAGGTAAAAGCTTACCGCATGTTTAGAAAATTTATCTATAAAATTTATGAACGAATGCTTAGAATTAACATATGTATCTACGTGAACTATTTGATTGGTATCAGTGGGAGTTTCGGTTAACTCAAACTTCTTTTTAATGGGGTTCCTATCATATTTTCCAGCGGTGCAAATATCACAATTATTTATAACTTTATTAATTAGGAGTTTAAGTTTTGGAAAAAAAACTTTGTGTTTCATTCCTTCGTAGTTCGCTATAATACCAGAATGGCCTGATTCTATTTTGTGGTAAAGTGAGATTTGCTTAAGAGCTTCGTCTTCGTTGACGAGATCTTTAGCAAAATGAGTACACTTAACGAATTTAGTACCAGAACTGGCAGGAAATAGTTCGATTAATTTTAGATGAACTTGGTTATTCATATCATTACTCAATTCCGAAAATAATCCAACTTTTCCTTTACTAATATGTCTTCGGACAATATCAGCAATGTTGTTTGGAATATCATTCTTTTCTAAGAAGATTATTTTATTGTTGAATATATTTTCGTTTTCCTTTTCCTTTGTTTCACAGAGTATCAATTGAGTCCTGAAACGATTAACTATTGTGTCTAATACCGGGATTTTACCACTCGTATTGGGTTCCATTAGGTTGATTTCATTTGTGCTGGTGTTTATTCTACTAAGAAAATCCGCTAATTTATTCTCTTTGCCCTTCACGTAATCGATTGCTGCTTCATATTCCCCGAGTTGTACAAGCCAACGTTGAAGTCGCGGATTTAAGTATTTCCCTATATTTTTTGTGTGTAACCATTTAATTGGTTGGTGGTCGGTACACAAATCGAATTCTTTCCCAAAGAGATAGGGTCTGAAATATTTGACTCCCCAAACGATAGCTAGCAGCTCTTTCTCGATCGTGGAATAATTTTTTTCGTGGTCATTGAGGGTACGAGAGGCAAATGAGACCGGATGTCCATCTTGTACTAATGCAGCTCCTAATGCAAAATTGCTTGCATCAGTTACCAGTTTGAATCGTTTTTTAAAATCGGGGTATTTTAAGATTGGATAGTCGGTAATAATTTCTTTTAGTTTTTCAAATGCAGAAACATAATTAGGATCATTCAGGTTTATTTTTGATTTTTTTTTCAAGTATTTTACCATAGGGTATGCGACTTTAGCGTAATCCTTGATAAATTTTCTATAATATCCTGTTAACCCAAGAAAAGATTTAATTTGCCTTTGGGTTCTTGGAAGTTTAAAGTTTCGAATTACAGTGATTTTTGCGGGGTTGGGTTTTACTCCTTCTGAAGTGAGTATGTGCATCAAATATTCCGTTTCCTTAGCTAGAAAATTACACTTGTCAATCTGAATTTTAAGACCTGCTCTTCTGATGGTTTCCAAAATTTTTCGAAGATTGACTAAATGTTCCTGGAGTGAGGTGCTAAAAATTAAGATATCGTCCAGGTATACCACGCAAATTTTATTTATAAATTCCCTGAGAATGGAGTTCATCAATCTTTGAAATGTTGAGGGTGCATTCTTTAAGCCGAATGGCATCCTCACATATTCAAAGTGTCCAAAAGGTGTTGAAAATGCTGTCTTTTTCCTATCCTCAGGTTTAACTAAAATCTGGTGGAAACCTTTAGCCAAATCGAGGGTAGTAAAGTAATGTGACTTACCCAATTTATCCAATATCGTATCGATATTGGGTATTGGGAATTTGTCGCTCACCGTGACCTCATTTTGTTTCCTATAATCGATAACAATTCTCCATTTTTGTTTTCCGTTTTTATCTATTTTCTTTGGTACGACCCAAAGCGGACTATTGTATGGAGAATTGCTTTCTACAATGATTCCCTGCTCTAGCATTTCTTTTATTTGACGCTGAATTTCCTCCTCGTGGACATTTGGATACCGATATATTTTTGAATATACTGGATTGTTCTTTGTTGTTATAATTTCATGAGTAATCTCATGAGTGAACGTTAAATCATCCTCCTCCATATAAAATAGATCCTTGTATTCTTTTAGTAGCTTGTTAACCCCGGATTTTTCTTCTTGGTTAAGTTGTTCAAGATTAACGTGGTCTAGTAATTGGTCTATAGGCTCTAGTGAACAAATGCTATTTGGATCGATGGGACAACTATTGTAAGTAAATTTAATTCTTTCCTTATTAACCTCGATGTATTTCTGTTCCAAGTTAATATTGATTTGGAAAGGAATAAGAATATTAAGCCCTAAAATTGCGTCATAGTCCCTTCCATCTAATCTAAAAATGTTCCAACTTATAGTTCCTGAAGTTCTGAATTCTAAGGGAACAGGAGTAACAACTTTTGCAGTTACCATACTATGACCATTAAGGGTAGAATAGTATTCTGGTTCAGTTAGTGTTACTTGCTTATAACTACTTAAAATGTTTGGTTTCACTATACTGGTTGTTGATCCAGTGTCAATTAAACATCTTATATTCTGATATCCTATTGTTAAATTAACTATCGGTAGGTTCTGTTTTGAGGCCGAACTTGAAAATTTTCATTAACATCATTAGGGTTGCCTATGTTTTGGAATGAATGCCCTGGGTTGAAATTGTTAGATGGCCTTTGGTTTGAATACAAAAATTTACCGCCTGAAAGTCTTTGGTTGGAGTTAGTCGGAAAAGTTCTAGACTTATTATACTGAATGTAATTTTGCTGTAGGTTTCTTTGCTCATCACTACCAGACATTATGCTACTACGGTTGTTATTAGCCGATCGATTCGAATTAAAGTTCCAGTTATTTTGAGTCTTTATATTCCTATTGTACATTTTTTTATGGTTTATGTCTATTGTTCTCTCATCATCTAATAATTTTAATTTTGAATATTTATTGTAAATATCAACCATGCTATGATTTAATTCAATGTGTACTCTTACGCTACCATCTATTTTTTCTAACAATATTTCTTTTAAATCGGTTTCCACTCTTTCCGGTCTGTATATTTCCGGTTTTTCATCATCAAAATCATAAATTTAATTTAGCTCATAACATGCGTTTTGAAATATATTAAATAATTCTCTTAAATTACTGACCTTGACACATCTACAGTTGTTGAAGACTTCGGAGTATCCTTTTGTAGGCCGGAAGTGTTGCTTCAACTTGTGCTTAACGGCTTGCCAGTTGGTGTTGTCTCCCAGTTGCCTCACACATTTCGCTGCCTCTCCTTGAATCTTCTCGGTGAAGACGATGCCCATTGCGTATAGGTACAGCTGTTGGTTTGCGCCGCACAATACTGTTGTTGACTCGACCGATTTGATGAATGAGGATAAGGCATAATCCTCTTTTCCCTCGAAGGGTTTCAGGTGTCGAAACTGCTGAAGTACCTTGTCAGGACTCAACGAAAATCCTTCACAGTTCCCAGCATTGTGTTGTTGTTGCCGTTGTTGTTGTTTTTGTTGTTGTTGTTGTTGTTCTTCTTCTTCTTGGATCTGTATGCGATCCTCTTGGAGTTTCACAATTCTTTGTAGCACACTTATTTTCTCTTGTTGGTCCTCTAGGGTGGCCATAGTTATTGTTACACTTATTTTTTTTTTCTTCACTGAATCAATAAGATCACGAACAATTTTTTACTTTTTATTTATTTTTTTTTTTTTTTTTAGTTTTTATTTTTTATTACTTCCTTCGTTGTTTTTGTACATCAAACAAATTTCAATTATAAATATGTGTCTTTTTGTATAGATTAGCACTTTTAACACTTTATCTCTTTTTACACTTTATCTCTTTAGAGAATTTAACAAACGTAGTTGTTCTATATAATTCTTCGGAATTATACTCCGTCGACTGCGCCAGTTACGTTACTTAAATAAAAGTCTTTCTTTTGATAGTGGTCTTAAGACTGATTTTATTTTATTCATCAATTCTTAATAATACTTATGACCTAGTTAACAAAATTCAATTTTTGACAAGTCAGCACAAAAGGTTTGTTTGCCAGCAACCGGAAGTTCATTGCGCTTTGGTTTTTATATTTGTTTATACTGTATTTTCGCAATGAACTCATTAACCGTTTGTGCTGATGTAGGGAGAAATGCGTTTGGTCAATGCCTTTGCTAGGTATTGACCTAACACGCGCGCCACCTGAGTCGCTGTCTTCCTCTACTGCGCTGTCCCTCGGGGGCGGATTCGAAGATTTTTCGGGCCGGAGCATTGGTGTCCATCCGCTCTACATGACCCGGCCACCTCAGTCGTTGCACCTTCACTCTTCTGGCTAAGTCGATGTCGCTGTACAGCCCGTACAGTTCGTCGTTGTATCTCCTCCTCCACTCACCGTCTATGCAGACGGGACCGAAAATCACCCGAAGAATTTTCCTCTCGAAGCAGCCAAGAGCACCCTCATCCACTTTTGATAAAGTCCATGCCTCTGCGCCGTAGAGCAGGACTGGGATTATTAGGGTCTTATATAGGGTCACTTTTGTTGTTCGAGAGAGGGCTTTGCTAGTCAATTGCCTTCTAAGCCCAAAGAAGCAGCGATTGGCAAGGGTTATTCTTCGTCTGATCTCAGCGCTGGTGTCATTGTCTGAATTGATAGCGGATCCTAGGTAGACAAAGTCCTTAACTACTTCAAAGTTATATCTGTCGAGGGAGACGTTCTGTCCGAGACGTCGGTGTTGAGTGTCCTTTCTTGCTGACAGCATATACTTGGTCTTGCCCTCATTTACCGTTAAACCCATCTTTGCCGCTTCCATCTCAATACTCGCGAAAGCGCCACTGACATCACGCTGCATTCTTCCGATTATGTCAAAATCATCGGCGTATGCGAGTAATTGGACGGACTTTTGAAAGATTGTGCCTCTTGTGTTGGCGCGTGAGTTTTGCACAATTCTTTCAAGAATGATATTAAAAAAAGTCGCATGACAGCGCATCGCCTTGTCTAAATCCTTTTTTGACATCAAAGGTCTCGGTGAGTTCTTTACCGACCTTGATGGAGCAGCGTGCATTCTCCATCGTCATCCTGCACAAACGGACGAGTTTTGCAGGGATGCCAAAACTAGACATAACTCTGTATAGCTCGTCTCTATAAATGCTGTCATACGCGGCCTTAAAATCGATGAATAGATGGTGTGTATCTATTTGGAGCTCCTAGGTTTTTTCCAAGATCTGCCATAGTGTGAATATTTGGTCGATTGTGGACTTTCCTGGCCTAAACCACACTGATATGGACCAATCAGGTTGCTGACGAACGGCTTCAGACGTTCACACAATACGGCAGATAAGATCTTATAGGCGATGTTAATTAGACTAATACCTCTGTAGTTGGCGCAGTTTAGAGGGTCTCCTTTCTTGAGGATCGGACAAACAATGCTGAGGTTCCATTCATCGGGCATACTTTCTTCCGACCAAATCTTACAGATGAGTTGGTGTATGCTCCTTACCTAGTCATCGCCTGCCGCTTTGAAGAGCTCGGCAGTCAGGCCATCTGCTCCAGCAGCTTTGTTGGATTTCAGCTTAGATATGGCTATCTTCACTTCATCCAGGTCGGGTGGACGGAATTGATGGTCTCCATCGTCCAGGTTGAAAGTTTCATTCTGCCTGGCAGCGGTATTTGGTTCGTCGTCGCCGTTATACAGTCTACAGAAATACTCCTTCCAAATCCTCAGCATCGACTGCGACTCTACTACTATGTTCCCTTACTCGTCTCTACAGGCTTCGGTTCGGGGTTTGTGTCGTTGGCATGTATTTTTTACCTTTTGGTAAAACTTCCGAATCTCATTCCTGGAGTAGCATCTCTCAATTTCCTCGACCGCGCGCTTCTCATGCTCCTTTTTTCTCCTGAGAAGCCGGTGCTCGTCTCTCCTCTTCTGCTCATAGAGCTCGTGAGCAGCTCTGGTCCTTCTATGCAGCGCCGCTTTGTATGCATCTTGCTTGGCTGCATGTGTTTGCCTGCACTCGTCGTCAAACCAGGGGTTTCGTTTTGGCGGCCGAGTGAAACCCAACACATCAGTGGCGGCATCTCTGATGGCTTGTTGGCAGTGTTGCCACTGGTCTTCAATACTTGATGCTGGCAGCATAGGACCTCTTAAGAGATTGAGGGAGACTCGATCGGAAAAGGATTTGGCGATCTCTTGCGATTGTAGCCGTCCGACGTCAAACTTCCTCGCAGTATTAGCTTGTCTTTGCGGTGTTCGGGATATCCGCACCCGTACCTTGGCTACAACAAGGTAATGATCCGAGTCGATGTTGGCCCCTCGGAACGTTCGGACATCCATAATACTGGAAGAGTGCCTTGCGTCGATCGCAATGTGGTCAATCTGGTTGACGGTTGATTGATCAGGAGATCTCCAAGTCCCCTTATGAATATCGAGATGCGGGAACCGCGTGCTAGCAACGTCAACGTTACGCCCTGCCGCAAAGTCGATTAGCCTGAATCCGTTATCGGAGGTGGTGTCGTGCAGGCTATACTTTCCGACAGTACTACCAAAGATACCCTCCCTTCCTAGCTTGGCATTAAAATCGCCAAGGACAATTTTAATGTCATAGCTAGGGCACTGCTCGTAAGTCTTGTCCAAGAGCTCGTAGAAGCTATCTTTGGTGTCGTCATCTTTCTCCTCTGTGGGGGCGTGCGCGCATATGAGGCTAATGTTGGCAAATTTAGCTTTGACACGGATTGTTACGAGGCGTTCGTTAACATGCCGAAAACTCAAGACTTCTTGCCTAAGTCTGCCTCTAATAACAAATCCGCATCCAAATAAGCGCTGCTTTTGCCGTCGATAGCAATCGCCGTAGTAGATGTCGCAGTTTTTCATCCTCTTTTTGTCCGGCCCATCCCATCGCATTTCTTGGATGGCGGTAACGTCTGCTTTGCAGCAGTCTAGGGCCTCCGCTAGTTGTTCGGCTGCACGTGACCTATTAAGGGACCTAACATTCCACGTACAGATCCGAAGTTCGTTGTCCTTATTTCGTTTGCAGGGGTTGTCAACAGTAGATCCGTCCGTATCCGAGGCTTGTGGTTGCTTCGTAACTATTGTTTTTTCCATGGCCGGGCAGTTACCCCGGCGGCACAACCCCCAACCTGGAGGGCCAGTTCCATTTTAGAAGCCCCTAGGACGAGGGGTCGGTTAGACCGAAGCCAGTAGCCCATTCGGGGATGTGAGCGCTGCCGTTGGTCCATTAAGGGCTCATCCGCCACCATCTCTTTTCCAAGACCCTGACTTAGTATCGGAAATCCTTACCGGCCTGAGCTCCAAATATGTCGGAGTAGCCCGGATAAGGTTTTATTTTATTTGTTCTGGGATTTCTTCACCGTTGATTCCATCTTGGGAATTCATCCGCTGTCCCGTTTATAGTGCTGCTATTTTTGTCTGCTGGTCAGCACTCGCGCTTATAAGTTTGGCAAGTCGAGTCCGGATGGATATCGACCAGTACCCGACGCACAGTGGGGTATTTGACCGATTTGGCTGGCCAAAATTATTTATGTTGTTTAATTGATTCAAATCGCATTCTAGAACAGTATATTAACAAAAAAATACCAAAACATGCATTTCGGTACAAAATATTTATTACATCTGTATAATGCAAAATGTACTAAGGAAATCATCGTAGTTCACAAGGTAGTTTTCAATAAATTCTAGTTTTTCTTCAAATTTTGATCAATTTTTCGCTGCATTTTATCAAATAACAGCTAACGAGTCATAACTTTAACTCCTGAAGATCCTATTTAAAAGAAAATCAAAATAAATGAAAATAAACACAAGAGCAAGCTCTACATGTTTAACAACGACAAACGTATCTATATTTCGGAAAAGCGCGGGTTTGCGCGGCTGTTTTTTAAATGAGTTTAAAGTAGAGACACTGATCTTTATATTAAGACCTGAATTACTGCCGGTACGCACCCTGAAGCACAACAAATAGCTTTGAGTTTGTTAAAGTTAGGAAAAAAGAAACGACTACAAGACGTCTTTTCCTAAATATTTCTATTAAGAACAAAATTATAACAATAAGAAAAGAAGTTTGTGAAATTATCAGCTTCACACTATCCATGATGCTTAATTACAAGATTTACACACGCAAAATATAGCCACCTTTCGAAAATTAAAAATTGAATTATAACAAAACGAACCTGTGTCTAACACAACGAATGCCATCCGAATTGTGAGAGTAGCGGGCCATTTAAAGCTAACAGAGATGCGGAAGGGCTTGTGTATTATCTGTTGACTATCTAGTATTAACGGGCGCCTGATTTTTTTTTACATACAGTATGTTTTTAAAAAAAGTACTTTTGGCCAGCTAAATTGGTCAAATACCCCACTGTGCGACGGTTACCATTTGGAGGTAAAATAAGCACAATTGATGTGTAGAAACAGTTACAACACTGGGCATCGCCAAGTTGACACCTCTCAGTGCCTACCCTATTTCTACAACATCCAACCATCAAAAGGAAAACACTTATCGAATGAAATTCAACAGATTCGAATGAGTTTGACATTTACTTTCGCAATACCGGGTGCCGATTATCCGAAAAATAAATTGAGTTGAAGTTGGCAACTAAAATAATTTCGATTTTCGGAAATTGTGATATGTGTTTCGAATTACGGAGTAGCAAATTTCCGTTTTCGAACGATTTTACTTTAGAATCGAAATACCGAGTAGGGGCCCAGGAGTTCCTCAAGGAAGCGTTCTAGGTCCACTGCTATATGTTCTATATACTGCAGACATACCCTTCCCACAAGATAACTCCAATAGTATGATTGCAACTTTTGCGGATGACACAATCCTACTAAATGCACATAAGCAACTACATAAAGCAACTGCACAACTACAACTCATGCTCAACAGGACTCTAAAATGGTTTGACGAATGGGGTATACAAATTAACGAGGACAAAACATCACAAGTGATATTTACTACGAAGCAAAACTATACTCCAATACCAATTAAAATCAATGGCAAACCAATCCCTATCGACAAATCAGCCAAATATCTTGGAATCCATATAGACAGTAAACTCACATGGAAACTTCACATCCAAAAAAAAACCAAACCAAATAAAACAAAAGTACAGACAACTACACCCGTCCCTCGATTAACACGGTAGATACGTTCCACACAAAACCGTGCAAATCGAGATAGAGTTTGCATATAACAAATGAGGATTTGAATCAGCGTTGCCAGATTTTTTTTCGGGCAAAGCGGGATTTTGAAACCTTTTGATTAAAAAAGCGGGATTCTTACGTCGAAAGCGGGACATTAAAAAACATAAGTAGCCAGTAGTTTTTAATTGAGATTCACATTAAGTTTAAAATGATGATAGAAAAATTTAATGAAAATACGGTACTATACTAATAACAATAACTGTCTGTAAGTTTTAGAGGAATATAAATAAGTAATAATTACTTATTTATATTTCTCTGAAGACTTTACTTCTTTCAAAATTTTCTGTTTTTCTTTAATATAGTTGAAGAACTCTGCACAGGATAGCTCCAGATTGAATTGGATGAGTAATTCAGCTTTCATTAAATTTACGGAACATTTATTTCTGGCATCCGACCATTTTAAATCCATTTGGGAAATAACGCGTTAGGGAAAGCAGTTTGAAGTAGGGACACTTAATATTAAGGAAACTACTTTAAACATATTCTTTGAATCATTTTTTAGAAACTGTTTAAAGAGCTGGTGTTATTTCTGTGCAGTGGTGTCTTTATAATTTTCCATAACTTACTTTGAAAATATTTGAAAGAGAGAAATGAACATATGTTGAAAGCGGGACTGTGCCTGTCCCGAGCGGGACATTTAATTTTGGGCAAAAAATCGGGACATCTGGCAACGCTGATTTGAATTCAATTTTAAACCGTGTAAATCGCATCAAAGAATGTGCGAAAGTTCGTAGATATGTTCATAATGACCGTGTAAAATGAGACAAGGATTGTATGTAAAAATTACGATTGGTTCAATTTGTATTTATTTTGTTACAAAAAGGATTCCTTTGACCGTTTGCAATTTAATTTGACGTTTGCCATTGACGATTTCGTAAGTTTGTTAAATGAATGCGTTCAATGACAAGTAATCGATTTTATGTAATGAGTGCGTCCGTAAATATGCACTCAAAAAAAATTCACGATTGCAAAGAAAAAACACAAAATTTGAATTTCAAAACCGTGTTAAAGTGAAACCGTGTAAATCGAGGGACGGGTGTATACTGGTTGCTTCGGAAAGACTCTTAATTATCGACAAACAATAAAATCCTACCGTACAATTCAATTATAAAACAGATGTGTTAAAAATATATACACATACCAACAACGGAATTAACACACTACCTCAAGAGATCTCAGGAAGACGACGACTTAAAAGGACCCGACCCATTGATTTAATAAGAGAAAATTAACTTAAATCCATGTATCTTTATTCGTAATATAATTAATTTATAATATATTCCTTTTTTTTAACAACAAAAGACGAAATGACAATGGTCACTACGTCATACAATATCCTATATAAATCATTGTTATAAAATGTACTCTATGTCGGTTATAGATAGATGTTTAAACACTTTTGGAAAATAAAAACACAAAACATATACAATGTATATCAAGTGTCATACTTTGTTATCCTAATTTGATGCATTGGAAATGCTACTAGGGACTAAGTATATAAGACCAAGGTTTTAAGAAATAAAGACAGACTCATTTTGATCACCAATCAACGTGTTTCTCATTCTGGTAGACCTCTATGACATTCGTGCCCTGCCCTTCGAGTAAGGAATTTAGTTTCTCCGCTAAACCCCTGACATTTCTGGCATTCATGCCTTGCCTGTATACCAGCTCAAGACACATACATTCCAACATTACAATAACCGCTTAAAACGAAATCTACTATAATATTTTTAGAAAAGGCCCGTTAAAGTTGAAGTTATGTTGTATTTATATTAAAACGATCATTACCCTTTGATGAGAGAAAAAAAAACGGACTTAATTCATCACCCAGGCAATCATCTACTGCGCCACTTTGCCTCTGTTGATCAAATGTGAAAATTTTCAAGAAACATGATTTATCCAATTTGTTGGATCCGCGGGCGGTCAGCGAAACTCCGCGGGGCGGAGGGGGATATCCAACTTGTGCAGCAACTGTCACTTGCTGCGGTACCGGCTGCTCAGCTGGGATGGGTTCGGATTTGAGGAGAAGGATTACAGGGCGCCACACAATTTTTTGTTATAGAAACTGTGAAAACTTAGAAGAAAAAGGCACTTGATTTTCCCTGATGGGGACGAGATAACTTATGTGTTATATTTTTTTTTTCAATAGGGGGCTCTACACAAGAAGGGCCAAAGCAAAACAAAAGAACGCGCAGTGACTAAGGTTTATAAAAGAACGGAGTTGGCCACCGAATTCTACGCACGAAATTAAGCTAACTGACTAATCTTTCTACTTATCTGTGCTTGGTGGCTTTCAAACCTATCTCCTGGGGATGGGGTGGGCTACTCTCCGCCACAGTCATGGGTCTTCTTGGGGTGGTTCCTTGGGGTGGTTGGTGGGTTGTCCTCGTTGGTTTAATCTTGTGGGTTGTCCTCGTTGGTTTACTCTTTGTGTTTGGTTATGTTTTCTTCTCGTCTCGTGTTTTGTTTTTCTCGTTTTCTATTTTCCTCTCGAAAGAACTCCTACGCTGCCAGACGGTCAACCATGGAGTGAGGTTG
Organism: Criorhina ranunculi; assembly: GCA_951813785.1. Classification (NCBI taxonomy): domain Eukaryota; kingdom Metazoa; phylum Arthropoda; class Insecta; order Diptera; family Syrphidae; genus Criorhina; species Criorhina ranunculi. The sequence continues at coordinate 55,799,192 of OX638381.1, read as the reverse complement.
CCGCGCTGACAGATCGCTCATACGCTCACTCATTTGTTCCTGAGACGAACTCAGCCATTGGGGATGCGCTGAATTCGCCTCCACTCTCACACTCTTTAGTCAGCTGCCAGAACAAAGGGAATCACATCCAGTGTTCTGACAGCTTCCATTCAGCATTCATTCTTTTGATCGTCGCTCTGTTCGTTTTGTGTATTCTCCGTGACTGTTTAGGTTCGCGTTGCACCCCTTCCAGTGATCTACATTTAATAAACTATTGAGCCTCATTGTACCCGAAAGCACAGATAAATACATATTAAAACCGCGGGCCCTACCTGCCGAAAAATCCTCCGCGCAGACAAGGTTATGGGGGCGCAGTGGTCCGCAAGGGAGTCGGGAGCTATCCTTCACAATGATTGTTTTATTATTTTGGGGGGGGGAGTTTAGGGTTGACAAAATATATAATTAGTCCTCGGCAAACAATAAATATAGGGTGGGCTCGCTGCCTCCGAGCTCTGGGTCATCTCCTAGGGGTTGTTCAGGGGTGCGGACCGTCCGTCCGATCAGAGTTTCCAGACCGTCCGTCTGGCTCTGGCTCCGGGATACCTGCTTTGTTACCCTCCGGATACTATGGTAGGCGAGAGTACTGGACATGAAGGGCCAATAGCCGCTTTAAGCCATAGTTCTGCGAGGATAACGGACAAAAGAGAGAGGTAGAAAGGGCGAAAAAGTGATGGGGCAGAGAAGCGGAGGGATGGAGAGGACCGGGGCTTTTTGCTGCGTTATTTTAACGCAACAAACCCCACCCTTACCTCCGAGGAAATGTGCCTACACATTTCTACAGAGGAAGTAAAGGAAACTACAAGGAGGTTAAAACAAATAAACATACACAATCGCTGGTCATCTAGGAATCTTCTCGGTCGTCGTTGTATGGCTTAAGATCCTTGACGTGCCATGTTCCGCGCTCCTTTCCGGTGTCATCTACCAGGACGTAAGTCCACGGGGATACCCTCTTCTTGATATTGAAGGGTCCGACATATTTAAGGGCCAACTTCGCCGCGTAGTAGTTAGCTGCATCCGAAAGGATAAAGTTCCTTCGCCATACCAACTCATTGGGGAGATATTGCACGTCTCTCCGCCGAAGGTTGTATGACTTCGATACCTTCTTGCTTGCCGCTGCTAACTTCCTACCGATGTCGTCCCTAAGTTGTCGGAACCTCTTCCCTAGCTCAGACATGTCTAAATCCCTATCTAAGTCCCTACCATCGACACCTAATTCCCTATCAGACACGTTGGGTCCACTTATCGGCGCGTAGACACGGCCGCCCGCATAAGTGACCATCTCCTTCCCGAAGTTGGCGTAGTACGGCGAAACTCCTAAAACCTCATGTTGCGAGGTGCGTATACAGCACGCGACCTTTGCCAGATGCGAATCCCAGGTGCGGTGATTATCAGACACATAAGAGCGTAATGTGGTCTTGATGATCTGATTAATCCTCTCCGCGGGATTAGCTTGTGGGTGGTAATGGGCGGTGAATCTGATCTCCGATCCATAACCTGCGCACAGCGACTTCAGTTCCCTGCTCCGGAACTGAGGGCCGTTGTCGCATACCACCACCTTGGGTACCCCAAACAACAAAAACACATTATCCTCTAGATCCCTACACACAGCGGAAGCAGTAGCAGACCTCAGAGGGAACAACAGGGGGAACTTGGTGAAATAATCGACCACAGTCAGGATATAACAGAAACCCCTACTCGACTTAGGGAGTGGTCCTACCAGGTCGACACAAATCATTTACCAGGGATTCGAAATACCTTTCCTCTCAACCATCAAACCAGCTGGCTTATCATTCACTGGCTTCACACTTTGACAAACCTTACAATTCCTAACATACTTCATAATATCTGACCTCATCTTCGGCCAGTAGTACCGAGCTCCTACTCTAGCAAAAGTTTTTCTAACTCCCATATGTCCTGCTAATGGATTGTCATGACATTCCATCAAAATCCTACTTCTATCTCCCCTTGGGACTACTTCTTTCCACACTAAACTATTGTCATGGACAACCACGTGATTGGCCCTAACAAACTTATATAAAATTCCCTTTTCGACCCTCCAGGCAGGATAAGCTAATGGGTTCGATTCTACTTTCGAGATCATTTTGTCGACCCAGGGGTCAGAACTTGGCTCGTCTATTTCCGCTACGACCGCAACGTTCCTAGAGAGCATATCGGGGACGACATGTTCCTTTCCCTTCCGATGCACGATTTCGAAGTCAAACTGCTGTAGCCTAACCGCCCAACGCGCTAACCTACCACACGGATCTTTGAGATTACTCAGCCATACTAGTGAGTGATGATCCGTCACAACCGTAAATCGAACACCTTCGATGTACGGGCGCAACTTCTCAATCGCCCACAGCACGGCCAAACACTCCTTCTCCGTGGTTGAATAGTTCCTCTCGTTCCTATTCAACGACCTACTCAAGTAACAAATAACTTTCTCTCCTTCGTCAAATGTCTGGCTCAGTACTGCTCCAACACCATAGTCCGAAGCGTCAGTTTGTACCACAAACGGCCGCTCAAAATCCGGGCAAGTCAGAATCGGGGCAGTCACTAGGCATTCCTTTGCCTTTTTGAAACTCCCCTCGCACTCCTCAGACCAATTGAACTTACTACTCTTCTTTAACAAATCTGTTAACGGTTTTACCAAATCTGCAAAGTTTGGTACAAATCTCCTATACCAGGAAACCGTTCCTACGAAGCTCCTTACCTCTTTGACATTCCTTGGTGCGGGAATCCTAACCATACTTCCTACTTTCTCTGGATCCACATGCAACCCATTGCGATCCACTACATACCCTAAAAACTTAAGCGAAGTCCTACAGAAGTTACACTTCCCCTTACTAACTCTCAGACCTGCCGCGTTCAACCGCTTGAAGACTTCTTCCAATATTTCCAGGTGTTGTTGGAACGAGTTTGTGACGATTATGATGTCATCAAGGTACACGAACACGTGTGGTTCCAAATCGGCACCAAGCACAGTGTCAATGAACCTTTGCCATGTCGCTGGGGCATTATGCAACCCGAATGGCATCCTCTTAAATTGGAAAAGCCCTCTATTGGGGACTGTAAGGCGGTGTACGGTCGCGACTTCTCTTCTACCGGGATCTGCCAGTAAGCGGACTTAATGTCCAAAGACGACAAATACTTGGCCTCCCTGAGTTTGTCCAAGGTAGCGGAGATATACGGGAGAGGGTACGCGTCCCGTTCGGTTACCTTGTTTAACTTCCTGTAGTCCACACAAAACCTAAATCTTTTAAACTTATATTTTTAACAAATTGCTAATATTCAAAAAGTGAATTCGTTACGTCTCACAGTGATATGAATAGAACATGCTAGGTGCACAAATTATGTTTACTCTTTATACGATTCAAATGAGTAGGTTTTATAAGAAAATATGTTTATTTCTGTGAAATATGTAGGTACGAAGTTGATGAAAATAAAACAACATTTTTTTTTCAAAGTTCGTGGAAACTATTTAGAAGTTATGCGCAACATTGCTAAGAAATTGGAATTAGTTGAGGTTCTTACGATTTTCGCATATGTTTTTCTTTACATTTGCGAAAATCTCTATGAATTACTATTATTGCAAATTTTTGCAGATTGATACTGGTATTGGAAAAAAAAAGAATAAGGTCGAATCTTCTCAAAAATATCAAAATCATCGCATGGAAGGCGATGAGCTCATAGTTTTACTCTAAGAAAACAAAAAACTACGAACATTGCTAATCAAATTTAGGCATTTGAATGTCTGAATGAATATCAGCAAACCAAAAACAATATCGGTATTTCTAGGCTTCAAATAATTGTTACATACCTTGAGCTTCTTCAGCTCTAAAAAATCACAAGTTCTCAATATACATACACACAAATTTATATTAATTATAACTTAAGGAACAAAACCACAAGTAAGTAAATAAATGTCTGTCATTTGTTTACCTCATTACCTCCCTTTGGTCAAAAAAAGCAATGAATGCTTAAAGCCGATAAGGCTATTAATATATGACTATTGGCGAATAAAAATACCCCGTTTTATATGTCCACTTAGCATGCTCTACTCGGTTCACTGTGCGTCTCCGGAAAATTATTTTTCTCTTGCCACTTCATTTGTTAAGACTGGGTACTAATTCTATAAAACGATAGCTGACTGTCTCTCAGACGATAATGAAAAAGATAGTGAAAGTGAGATTTGCCACAGTTGCTTCCTGTAAAGCGATAGTACCACTATCGTTTTCATTATCCCTTTTTTTTTCTTCGGACAGGACTGTACACATTAATTGGTGGGAGGAGTTTGACTGACAGATGGTTGAACTGCACCGGTGGAAAACTAGGATGTGCCAACTAGGACTACTCTATTTGCCATTTTTGTTCTTTACGGTGAAAATTAGGGAGTGGGAAAGAGATAAAACATATTTTCTTCTTCCTACTACCACAGATAATGAATCTATACAGATTAATGATGTGCAAAAAGTATTTATTCGGTATTTAGTATTCGATACTTGAAATGAGTATCGATACCGAATACTACTCAAAATAAGTATTCGATACTCATACTCATTTGCATGCTGACAAACGCCAACCCCTAAGAAGTAATATAAAATGCACTCACGCCAATGTAAATGTTCACACACGTCTATTATGTTCTACATATGCATGTGTACTCTGCTCATTTTTTCTCTACTCCTGCACTCTTTTGTCTCTTCTCTTCAAACGTCTTACAGTTACATTTTTGCCCAACATACTTGTAAACCGCGTACCGTCAACATCGAATACTGCGACTCGTTGTGTTTTTGTGTCAGGAATCATTATTCAAGTAATCAATAATCATATCAACTGATTCCTGAATACTTTCAAGAATCAAGATTCAAAGAGTATATTGATTACTGATTACTGAGTTTACTTATTCGAAGGTGAGTAGATTTTAGTCAGAAATAATATATGTACATACATTATATGTAGATATAAAATCCAAACTGTTTTGTGAGAAGAAATATAATATGTAGGCTGTTGGTACAGGTCAAGAATTATTTATTTTTGATACTTTGTCTGAACTACATATATTGTAAGTATTTAATTTTGACAAAAAATCCACATCTTCGTCATAGATCATACGTTGGAGGAGGAACGCAGTAAAAGTCGTATGCTGATATTAATAAACATTTTATCAGATTCATATTGTGTAGGTAATATTGTTAATGAGGGTGTATATCAACATAAATACAAAATTCGTAATTCTTTAGGTTTCAAAATCGCTGATATGTATAAAAGAAAAAGAAGTAGTATCTGGTTACATTTTGCTGTGGAAGGGGAAGGGAAAGCTAAGTGTGATATTTGTAAAAGTGTCTTGTCCTACAAAGGTGGTGCAACATCAAATTTAATTAAACACCTCAACACTAAGCATCCTACCTTAGTAATAGAAAGACCTGCTACGCGATCAAGGCTTCAGGATGCTGTATCCTCTTTTTCAAATAGTTATGGCACAAACACTACAGCAGGCTCTGTCCCAATAAACATTATATCAGAAACCCATATTAATGATGTCGCAGCTTCACCAAGTAATGTTGGAAATGAAAGGGGTCCTTCCACGTCAGAGCAAGAGAGGGCCAGACTGATATCGCGTATGGTTACCGGCGTGCGAAATCAACCAAAGATAAGTTCATACACCACAAGGCCCCTCTCAATTAATCGCCAAAAAAAAATTACTGACCTCATATTTAACATGATTGTCAAAGATCTTCAACCCTTTTCCATTGTTCAAGATGAGGGGTTCAACGAACTAATGGCAGAACTTGAGTCTGCGTACAAAATACCTGACCGAACCACGTTCAGCAGAAATTTGTTGGAACAGCGGTATAATGAGGCAAAAGATTTGGTAAAAAGTATTTTAAAAGGGAAAGAGGAAATAACTCTGACAGCCGACACATGGTCGTCATCTGCAACAGAAAGTTATATGGCTATCACGGCCCATTTTATTGACAAAGAGTGGACCATAAATTCCCTCTTATTGGATTGCTTTCCGTTTCATGAGCGTCATACGGCAGAAAATATCCGACTTGAAATAATTAAAATTGTTTCAAGTTGGGATGTTTCCAAAAGTATAAATGCCATTATAACAGACAACGCTTCAAATATTACGACCGCGGTTAGATTAACAGGATGGCATCATTTACCTTGTTTTGCACACACCCTAAATCTTATTGTGCAAAGTGCTTTAAGGGTTGTTGAAACGGTTCAAAAGAAGGTGAAGCGAATAGTTGAATTTTTTCATCGTAGCACCACAGCAGCAGAGAAATTTAAATCGCTGCAAATTCAAATTGGAGGAAGTAACTGTCCGCTGAAGCTTATTAATGATGTCGTGACGAGATGGAACTCGACATATTTGATGTTTGAAAGGTTTTGTAGTGTCGAAGAATCCATTGAAGCTGCTCTTGGGGTTTTACACAACCCAATTGAATCACTTCAACAAGAGGAATGGAGTTCTTTGCGGGAATGCTGCATTATTTTAAAACCTTTCGAGCTGATGACTTCAGAACTTAGCGCCGAGAAAGCCGTTACGATTTCCAAAGTAATTCCGTTAGTTGTTGCATTGCGGGGAGCAATAAATAAAAATACAACCTTACATTCCGATATGGCGATTAGATTGAAGGAATCCCTTTTAGATGGTATAAAAAGTCGATTTGAACGCTTGGAATTCAACAAAATTTTAGCAAAGGCAACATACTTGGACTCAAGATTTAAAAAGAAGGGATTCGATAATTCCACCGCTATTGCGAGCGTCCAAGAAACTCTTCGTCTGGAAATTTCCGAGGAAATTGCCAGCTGTCGCAGAAAAGACAATGTTTCTGATACCACACAATCTGATGCATCCTCTGGCCAAGAAAAGGAGCTACATCTTTTATGGGGAGATTTCGATAATGATGCGGGTTGCGTCCAATCTACACCACTGGGTGCAGGAATAATAGAAATGCGGCAATATACCGAGGAACAGATTATTCCTAGACAAGAGAACGCTTTGGCATGGTGGAAATCCCGGGAAATAATTTATCCAAAATTGGCAAAGTTAGCTAAAAAATACTTAGGTATCGTCGCTACTTCAGTTCCTAGCGAAAGGATATTTTCAAAGGCTGGATTAGTAATTTCCGATAAAAGGAGCAGACTTAAATCTCGAAATGTCCAAACAATTTTATTTTTAAACCTTAATTCAAAATACATACGCAAATAGCCTTAAGTATTAATACTATTTCTTTAATAATTATTATCTATTATTAATTTGTTTATTGTTTACTTTATTAATTTACTAAATATTACTACTACTTCTATAATTATTATTATGAACTATGAATTTGTTTATTACTTACTTTATTTTTATTACTTTACACTTGCAAAGTGCCAGAAATAAAATTTCTTTTAAGTTTATTTGTTTAATGCTTATTATACATAACGAAATGGTACGTCATACACTAGTTCCAGATAATGAATTATGACTGCGAAACAAAGTACTAGGTATCGAATACCAAATACCGAATACTGAATTTGAAGTAATCAGTAATCATTCGTTACTCAAAAGTAATCAAATTGCACATCACTAATACAGATGTCTCATTCATATGGGAAGAAATGATGTATGAAAACGAAATCCACTTAAAAAAAAAAGCTTTCTGAAAAGCTTTAATTTCTTACGAAAAATCTTCTCGCAGGCAACAGCAAAAAAAAAGAGAAACATTTTATTCTTTTCCTGTTTTACTTTAGCTCGCTGGTGCGTGTGTGGAGTGCGCTACTGCCGATGCCAGCCCGTTGTCCTGTTGAATGGTGTATTGAGGATCGTTGCCGTTGACCCTCGCATACATGTATGTACATAAGATCGCGCATACGTTGAAAATGGTTGCGTGTTTGTGTGTATCTTCTGCTGTACAAGTGCAGTGCAAATTTTTGTTTTTGGGTATTTTCATTCAGATCGTCAACATCTAATAAACGGCTTTCTACTTTGAAACTGCGATTTTAGTTTATGAGGACAATTTTTAGTCAATTGTACACAGGCAGCGGATCCCTTCATTTGGGCGCATTTAACATCACCACCCACCTTTCACTTGTTATTACTTTCTCTATGTTCGGTACATATTTGTAGTTTGTAGTACGTACCCATGAATGAAATAATAAAGAATACGCCGAGTGAAAAGGTTCTCTTTTTTGATGACGTAGATCGTGTCTCTCAATAAAATTAGTTTTTGTTGTTTTTCTTTGTCAAATTATTTGTATGCAATACAAAAATTTTGAAATCTGAAAATTAGTTTTTCCTTACAAAATATGACACAAAATTCAAAATCATAGTTTTCAATTTGAAAAGAGAGTAAATTTCACATTCTCTCTCATAAATTGTCCCTGACTACGTAGCCCCACAAAAAATATCAACAAGTCGGCGTAATCTTTATTATTTCATTCATGGTACGTACCTATCAAAAATAATACATAGCATTCCAATCCACTTTTAGATATTCCGAATCGTATTCTTCGCAGTTAGAACATTTAGAATTAAATAAGAATTTTAACGATTAGACTTTGGCTAGCAAGGAGCCAAATTCGAAAACTCTGGGATTACTTTTATTTATATTCCACGCTTTTATTTTACCAAATAAGTTTTCTAATGGATCCTGATTGAATTTAGTTACATAAATGTAATATAAATCATTATGATCCATAAATAATGTTCCTCTTATTCTTAAAATGCTTTCAATTGTTAAGGACAAACCTTTGAAACAGAATGATTTTTTTTTTACGTTAATCGGTTGAATGTAAAGTACATATACATAGTTTCATTTCTTGTATAAAATCCAATTTTTTATCTTTCCGTATAAATGCTGGTTTTCCATTTAGCAGATCAAAACGCCGACTTATTTTTTTGAGAAATTCTGCTGTTGATTTCGAAAAATTGGGCTATTTGGTCTGGAAATTTATTCAGATTGGTTAAGGCTTCAATTCCACAAGCTACCGATCTGCTTAGGACTTGTGCAGCCAATTTCACATTAATTTTTTGGAACTCAGTAGGGTCTGTGTGTGCTGATGTACGTTTCGGACATATTTTGGTAGTACTACTTTTCTCTGTGTTATACAGTTATTCAATTACCTTCCAACTTACAAAACTGGTCAAATTGTATTTCAGCCGGTTGTTCCGAATACTTTTAATAAGGTGAGGAATGTCATACATTCCATATATGGATTTATCTTTGTAAATGAAGTTACAGTTTTATTCGTTTAGCTTGAGTTAACGATATAAACAACGATTTGTATGTAGGTCCTTGATCACGGAAAATAGCTCTTACGTTTAGTTTCAACTCTGTGAATATATCAAGACAGTTATATACCTCAAACTCAAGTTGTTTCATAGGTATATTGCTTGGACCAACGACATGATATAAGACTTGCTTAAAACAAACCCGCAATATCGCATAAAACGCCTGGAGTCAGCGCGAATTCCTCTAATGAGTCTGTCTCGATCTTCACAGACGGCTCTAGAACAGCCAAAGGAGGCGGTGCCAGTATCTTTGCAGACATCTTAATATTTACTCTCCCTAATCACTATACCGTCTTACAAGCCGCATTCACGACTATAAATCAGGCCGCCGCCGCATGAAGATTGACTCAGTATTGTGATTTATATCGATAACTAAACAGTAATCCGATCTCTTATATCCAACACATACAAATATCATAATGGACCTACTTTTGGTGTAAGTTTACCTCTTCTCAGAACACTACTTTAAACTAACTAACTAATTGAGGCGGTTATTATAGTGTACTTCGCACAACCCGAAGGAGCATATCAACCTTAACCGTGTAACCTATGGGCCGTGCTCTGCCTCCCACTAGTACGAAGAGCAAATATTAGCACCAACCCCAATAAAAACAAATCTGCCATCGTACCTAAACGTACTCTTACGCATCATCCACCCGCACCGACAGCACGCATATCTACCAGATCTTAAAAATAAGCCTATGGTTACACCCCCAAAAAACAACAAAAATCCCTCATTATACCCCATTTGAAAAAACCAGCAAACCTACCCTCATATCCCTCCTTTCTAAGAGTTGAAAGTAAAAAAAAATATTAAATTCCTCTTCCGCATACACTCAATTGAGACAAAAAATAACTCGCTATCTTATGAAAAAAATTATAAACTAAAAAAGCGACGTTGAAAGATTTCGTACTAAGCGATACAATATATTCATTCCTCTTGAAGTAATTTTCAGTAAACTGACAACAGCCAAATACAAAAAATCTTAAAAGAACACACTACAGATCCTTGCCACGGCCACCGCCGTCTGAACCTACCCCATTACCCGCATACATACCCATACATTCGCATGTATGCACCAATTCCTTTGGTAGGTAGTCGCAGCACGAGATCATTAGAAAAGGATGGGTGCGAGGAAATAGGAAAGCTGTTTTTGCCTTAGCTAGCAAACCGCTTTCATATTCTAAAAGCTGTTTGTCAGCTAAGGCTTGTCAGCTAAGAGAAAAAATTGTTTCATTTTTTTGTATGGTGGTGAGACATCTGTATAGATTCGTTATCTGTGCTACACTGTCTAACAAAGTTCACTGTGACATCACTATGATATTTTGTTGGGAAATTTGTCGTTTGATAAAGCGTTACAAATTGATGGTTAGGAAAATTTAAATAATGCACAAATAATTATATTTTGTTTCAAAATAAAAGAGTTATGTAATTTTAGGTGTGCAAATAGTAAGCAAATGAAAGTGATTGTATCTATTTTCATTTATTCTTGTATGTTAAATGAAAAAATATTGCGAATTAACTATTTCATAATTGTTTTCCGTCTTTGAGCTTTCAATCGAAACGCTATGATCAATCAATTAAAAACGACTTGGTTAACATAATTGCATTGTTTTATTTTTCTTAACTGCAAAATTTAATTGATTTGCACGCAAACGAACAAAGGAAAAGACACCTAAATAGCTATCTTCCTGAAAATGACAGCAAAATGATAGTAAACTCTCGTCTATCGTTTTACAGAAAGCTAATTTTTTTAAAAAGATAACCCCTCCCACTATCGTTTGTCTTCTCTCTTTCTGGTGACAGTTTGCTGACAATTGCCAAAATGTATGGAGTTAAAGAAACTTAAACTGTCATTAATGATATCTTTCAGAGTACTATCGTTTTATAGAATCAGTACCCTGGTTGGGTGTGAGAGCCGCAAAAGTAACCTATACTGCAGAATTAATATATACCTATAATTTTATCATTTTTGAACTAATAAAGCCGAAATAAATGTTTGAAAAAAATGTACGATTATAAAATAATTAAGATGGACAAAATTACATTGTACTACATCCATATTTCGCTTGAATAGTTGAGCACGAACGCATTCTCGTTTTTTACCTTAAAATTGGAATTGAGGCGATATTGAAAAAAAAAAGGATTTGAAGAATTCAGTATTTTTTATAACGACCGGCAAGTCGATAAAAAATACAAATTTAGAAGGTTTTTATAAAAGTTTTTAATGCAAAATCGGCAGCATTTTAATGTTGCTGAAATTTAAAGCTTTAAAGAAATAAAGATTGTTGGAGAAGTTCATTTTATTAAATTTAAAGCATGGTTTTCTCAAAAACCAGGTCAACCTCAAGTTAGGCGAGGTCTTCCTCTACTGCCTTGTCCCTCCGTATTCGTAGATTCGGAGACCCTCCACTAAGCACTATTATTTTTGAAATGCTAAGTGGTTGTTACGTTGGACTGCTTAGTAAAGGGACACAGGTTCGAGCCTCAGGAATATAACTGAACGTTTTTTGGGACACCGAAAAGCAGGTTGCACAATGGTACCGAAACGGGCTCACTGTTTTAAAATCTGTATCTCTTATGTTTTAAGTGATAGCGGCTTGAAAATGTGTACATATATTATTGAATGTACATGCTTTTTATTGAAATTTGTTTTAACCCTCTACCGCATGAATTAATGTGCTCGGAAGAAAAAAATAAAACAAGGTTGAAATAGCTTTTCTTGATTACTCTTTAACAATATTTATTAAAAAAAGTTTAGTTTAAAAAATAAAGTGCGATGGTTTAAACTAATTAAACTAATAAAATTTTTAAACAAAAGAAATACATTTATATTATAGAAAATTAAGTATTTTAACCAAAATGTATTTTTAAACTGATTTTTCTTACCAATTGAACACTTACTTACATGTTGCTCATGTGCTGGAGTCTTTGTGGAAAGCGACAACATTAGACTGCACTTTCCCCTAGGTATTTATGCATCTGTCTTCCAAGCGAAGATTTTTGCAATACTTATGGCTGCGAACTATATTGTGGAAAAACAGTGAAGGGGACGGAGAATCTGCGTCTGTAGCGACAGTCAGACTTTAAGTGACACCACTGTCTGTGACGCTTGTGAAGAGGACGACGACACTGCGGAACATTTCCTATGTGATTGTTCTGCCTTTGCTCGTTTCAGGTGGCAGATTTTTGGGGCTGCTGTAACCTAAGCTCGTTATCACTGACGCTCTAACTCGACTTTCTTAGAAAGACGAAGAAAAGACAGTAAAAGGGTTGAACCTGCTGGTACTACAATTGATCTGTTTTTGTGTCGGAGTGCTCCAGTGCAGTGTTCTAACACCCCGACAGAAAAAAGAGGCAATTCAAAATGGTGGATTTAAAACCGAGTTTATAATAAGCACCTTTAATCGACTAAACTTTTTCATTTTCAACGAAATCGGAGCAACTTTATAGAATTTCAAGATGATGGATTCAAAATGGTGATAACTTTTTTAACAATGTTAAACTCGTAAAAAAAAGAAATCCAAAAATTATCAATGCGCCATTTGAGAAATAAAGAGGGGGCGACTTGTACATATAAAAACATTTGAACGGACCAGAGTTCTGGTGTTTGCGGTAGACTTCCTGAAAAGTGGCATTTAAATTTTTCGAAAGTCGCGTCATGAGGATCTTTGTAATAGGCAGTATTTCTTCGAAATCCACCTAAAAGGCAATATCGATTTATGGTTTCATAATGTAGTTACCGCTATCTCGAGATGTCTACTCAGGGCAAGACTGAGTGTTAATCCATTGTTTTGTTTTTTGTTCTCGCACCCCCCAATAAATAGTAACAAGCAAGAAAAAAGAGTATTCTAGTCCTTGAAACCCATTATCGAATCCAAGTAGCCAAACACCCAGATAACTCAAAAATGAAAAAAAATCAAATTACTAAATAGCACTCAAGTGATGACATATACATATGTAGGTGGTGCGGGCTCATGGTTATCTTACAGATACTCATTATATTGGGGTGGAGTAGAAGAAAACAAAGATTTAGGAAAGAGGTCTATCCCGATCTTTGAGTTCTTGATTGAAAGGTTCGTATTTGGATAGTATGATTTTCTGCAGAGCAGAAGACCTTCACAAATGTGGTCTGTACTTAGCGTTGCCAGTTCTCCTGATATTCCGGGAGTCTCCCGCTTTTTTAACTAATGTCCCGGTCTCCCGGAAATTCTATGAAGTCTCCCGATTTTCCAACTTTTAAATTTTTATTTTCCCAAAAAATCACGAACAGTTCAGAAAAAGTTTTATTACGAAGAAATGTAATCAGCGCCTAATGTAAGCATACAAAATAATTTGGCATTACTCTTTCTTGTTTTTGAACTGCCATAATACATTGACATTAACATTTCCAAAAACAAGGTGGCGCAAAATTAATCATCCAATTTTGTTTTTGAATTACTTTTTTACTACACAAAAAAAAATTTTTTTTTGGGTGATGGAAATCTTAATTTGGACCTTTAAAATTTTGTCCTGTTAAGTGGAAAAGATGATATCCGTCAAGTGGCTGCCGCCAGTGTTGATACACATTTGTGCCCGTTTTATCGCATTTTCCATGACTTTTCGCAAGATTTCCGGTGATAACTGTTCGCATTCCTGTCGAATATTTTCCTTAAGCGCTGCGATTGTCTGAGGCTTGTTGGCATAAACCCGCGACTTCAAGTAGCCCCAAAGAAAAAAGTCTGGGATGATTAAATCGGGCGATCTAGCTGGTCATGCCAAATCGCCAAAACGGGAGATTAAGCGACCAGGAAACGCTTCCGACACAATTATTCCACGCCCTTGCGGAGTATAGCGCTCCATTGCTTGTCTGTTTGTATACTGCAGCTGTCTAGTTCACAAATGTCAAATATAATTGACGTACGACGCCATTTGCAAAAATTATAATTTATTTTGCGCCACCTTGTATATTTGTTTGCGAGAAGGAGAATGGTGGCTTAAAAGTTCTATGGAGTAATGAGTTTTTATTTATTCTCCCGATTTTTTTCTCAATCTCTCGATAATTTCCTGAATTCTCCCGATTTGCTAAGAAATATTTCTGGCAACCCTATCTGTACTGTGCTACATTTCAGTCATTGAACAAAGCTATTTATATCCTGGTCACAAATTTTATAATATTCCCTGCAAGGAAAATGGGAAGAAGGGAGAAGAGGTTAGCGGGTAAAATCCCTTACTCTTACTCAGTACGCTCAGTTTCGTGTCTTGTAGATTACAATCTCGTAGCGGAAAAAAGCGATTGCTCTGCCCATATTCTGCAGATAGAAGTTACATTATGCCAGCAATGACAAATCGTAGCACTTAGGTGAGTTTGGTTTGGATATGCAGCACTTGCCAATAACCAAACGAAGTCAGAGACGGAAGAAAATGTAACAAAATTCGACTGGGGAGCCAGTCCTGTACTTCCGACCTTTTATTGCGCTTTATCACAGCGAAAATTTTTCCCAGTGTACCCACACCTTTTTTTCAAAAAACATTTCTTTAAGAATCTCAGCACCCGCTGGATCGATTTTACTCGAAATCCAATCAGATCTAAGTTTCATGCTGACAAAAGAAAAATCCATGATCGTACATTGTTCCGTTCTTCAGATATCGAAGGAGAAAAAAATTGTCATGCACACAGACATCACTTCAAAAATAGGTGCAAATGATTTCTAGTGTATCGTCATATGGAGCTCTGTTAGAATCTCGAATTTTATTTATTTTTTTACTGATTGCAATACTTCCCCTGTTGAGGAGGGTAGTAAAAATTACTAGTATATATATGCATTTCTTTCCAACTTAATTTAATTGAAGCATGTTCGCTTTTATTTTTATAATTTTCGATCTCGTAATGAGATTTCGCCGAAATCTTCTTATTTGGAAACATAACCTAGTTTAAGTCTATTATGATTCTGGCATTAACGATGTGTGTGTATTTTTTTATTTTTATTTTTTAAATTTTACACCTTGCTTGAATCCGTATTCTTTATAACGCACTTGCATGATTAGTAACATATTCTTAATGTGAGATATGCATTATATTATGGTCTTTGATATGGTTGTTGACAATGATTTGCAATATAACAAAATACTTTTTAAATTATAGTTTGTACTTGCGTTGTTCATAAAAGATGTCACGGTTCTGTTGTTACAAAATGTCCTGGGATGCGTGAAGAAGTATGTACCTACTACTTTTTTTTTGTTCTTTGTTTTCATATAAGTATATATATATTTTTTTCTTTTTAAAGCAAAACCAAACTGAATCCGTTCCAGCTGGGCAGAGATTTAACGTAAATGTTCCACACCGTTTTGTTGTACATAGTTACAAAAGGTTTACATTTTGTGACCATTGTGGATCTCTTTTATACGGTTTGATTAAACAAGGCTTGCAGTGTGAAGCATGCTATATGAATGTGCATAAACGATGTCAAAAGAATGTAGCAAACA
This sequence comes from Criorhina ranunculi, assembly GCA_951813785.1. Lineage (NCBI taxonomy): Eukaryota > Metazoa > Arthropoda > Insecta > Diptera > Syrphidae > Criorhina > Criorhina ranunculi. The sequence goes on along the minus strand of OX638381.1, from coordinate 55,783,395 downwards.
CATGCGGAGTAAATACAAAATATATGGCAGAGATATTAAATTCATTAGGTATTTCACCAGATAAACAATCACAACCTCGTCGTTCAAGGGTGAACACTTTTTTTTATTTTCTGCAATTCATACCTAAATGCATTCATATGTTCCTTTAGTATTTGAATCAGCCAACTGGGGAGGAAACCTTTACCGTTGAGCGAAAGGATTATACTGAGGGCGAGTCTTCGTTACGCGGAGGTAGTTTACCTAATCAGCAACAAAATGCGAATACTTACCAGTATTGTGAAAATCGTTCTGGAAAATCTACACTTCAGGACTTTAATTTCATTAAAGTATTAGGAAAAGGTTCATTTGGAAAAGTCATGCTAGCCGAAAAGAAGGGCACAGCTGATTTATATGCCATCAAAGTACTAAAAAAAGATGCTATTATTCAGGATGATGATGTTGACTGTACAATGACAGAAAAACGTATTTTGGCGTTGGCAGCAAAACACCCATTTTTAACTGCTTTATATTCTTGTTTTCAAACACCGGTATTTTTTTATTTTATTATATAACCTTTCTTATATTTTAAAAGTTTATTTAAGGAACGATTGTTTTTTGTTATGGAGTACGTTAATGGTGGCGATCTAATGTTTCAAATACAAAAGGCCCGTCGTTTTGAAGCAGCTCGCGCTGCGTTTTATGCCGCGGAAGTAACTCTAGCTTTGCAATTTCTTCACTGTCATGGAGTGATCTATCGCGACCTAAAGTTGGATAATATCCTATTGGATCAAGAAGGGCACTGTAAACTCGCAGATTTTGGAATGTGTAAAGTACGCGTCTTCTAATTTTACGTGTGTGTTATTTAACTACATATTATTTCAATTATAGGAGGGTATATTAAATGGTGCACTTACTTCAACATTTTGTGGTACTCCTGACTATATCGCACCCGAAATTTTAAAGGAACAAGAATATGGCGCATCTGTTGACTGGTGGGCATTAGGTGTACTCATGTATGAAATGATGGCTGGGCAACCGCCTTTTGAAGCTGATAACGAAGATGAACTGTTTGATTCGATATTGCATGACGATGTTTTATATCCAGTGTGGTTATCTCGTGAAGCAGTATCTATATTAAAAGGTATGATTCAACATATACATATGTACATACATATATATCTATCAATTTTTTTTGTGAACGTTCCTGTATCGTTTTAAGGAAATCATTGTAAATCCCTTAACTATAAAATAAGAAGCTTAAAATAATAAAAGCCTTGTCTTCATTAGCATTAATAAATGTAAATAGTCTGACCTGAAACTAGCAAATTTCATGTTATTTGGGAACAACCTGAAAAATTCGGGATACAATCTCTGCTGAATTGCGATTCATCCGTCTAACATGATTAATGCTGACCCGCCTAATTATGCGTGCCATCATAATTTAATCTGAATGTAAGTTACAGTGGAATCTGATTAAGTGGAATACCTCTATTAGTAGGCCAAATTGTAACGCATCGTAATTTTTTTCAAACAAAATTCTCTATAAGTGAAACTTTCCACATCTGTGAGTGCAACTTATATTTTATAAACTTACCTCTGTAAATGGAATTATATATTTGAACCTCTGTAAGTGAGACAGACTTGTAAGGCAAATAAGTGTTTTTTCGATAGAAATTTTTCTACGTTTTTGTTTTAACACATTGCTTTTGCAGTCCCTTTCCCTCTTTCCTTGTTTTTCCTGAGTCTGCAAAAACAGTTAACTTTTCATACATATTTTTAACTTCTGCCTAGACATCATGTGTAGGTATATATGAATATCTCGACGTCACATTTGTATCGCCCAATTCCAGTTCAAGTTTTTGATTGAAATTCAAATCTACGTGTAAAATCTGTTTTCTCTGCAGTACCTGGATAAGTGGAAACCTGGATAAGTGGAATACTGGGTAAGTGGAATACCTCTATAAGTAAGACTCAAATGAATGGCCAAAGGAATCCCCCTTAACAAGGTTCGACTGTATTAAGCATATCAGCATAAATAGGGTAAAATAAATAAATCTCTGAATTCTTTACGAACGGCTCAAAAGCAAAGTTATGTTTTTTTCAATTTTGTTAAATGTGTAATTAAAGCTATCCCCATCAGTCGTAAGATGACCTTAGTTTGTACCTAGTCATTTCATAAATACTGTTACACGAATTTTTGCTCATAAAACAAAAACTAAAACAAATTTTAAAAAAAATTAATCAAAATGCGCGCAATTTCCTTCCGCACAAGCCTTAAATCCCTTTGATCATCCATCAATCACAGTACGCACGTCATCCATGGGACAGTTATCCACTGCACAGATAAGTGCGCGTTTGAGAGACTCAATATTTGGGTGCCGACTAGAGCACAATATAGACCACAGTTTGTAATCCAGAGGATTGAGGTCTAGACTACACGATGGCTAATCGCTTGCGACGAATTAAGACAATAGTTTTTAAGGCATTTTTGTTTTATTTTTGCCTTGTGAGCTGGAGAAGAATCTTGTTGGAATGTGCAAGGGATGTTTAAAACAAGTGAATGTGATTGGAAATGTTAAGCCGTTTTACTAAGCCTTCCAGGACATCCATTTGATAGGCTTTTGCCGTTTGCCCTTCTCGCAGAAATGAAGACCGGTAATGCCATGTATGCCCATTAAACCATCACAGCCGCGGGATTATGAATTCGATCAACTCTTGGATTTAGCTCTGACGCTTCCTCAGGTGACCGGGCATAATTTCTAGCATTCTATTTACTAAATTTTTATTACTCTATGATGCATAAAATTGCTGGTGATTCCCAGGGGTCGTAAGGTGTGTAAGATGTCACTTCTTTCCCTATTGCATTTTTGCATATTAATTACAATGAACTGATTCTCGATTTTGCTTTACTCCATAACTATAATGCACTTGCTTAAAAATCTTAAAGCAATATTACTTTGTAAATATGTGACGTATAACATATCTGCCCAATTTAGTGAATACCTTGAATACCAACTTCATAATGGGTGCATTTAACCCCTGCAACAGTATTTATGACATGACTAGGTATTTAACATTTGATCATTTGAATTACTGAACCAAGCAAAGATAGGAGAATCGAAGAAGTGATAGTAGTGAAAAGTGAAAAAAGTTAAAAGGAATACGAGATACAAGAAAAGACGATAAAATTACGAGTGTAGAAGATTTGGCACAACAGTTGAAATACTCGGCAGAATGGATAAAAAAAATATCCGAAAACTTCACCAAGGACCCCAAAGTAAGGCGAACAAAGAAGTTCGTTGACCCTTTCATGCCCGATGTTGCCTATAGGCAACATTGTACGTTTTAGCTTCTAAGTTCCGTAATTTTAGTTCTTTTTGCTAACGCTTTTTTTTAACGACCGATTGCTATGTTGTGAGTCCATACAAGTAAATTTCTTGACATAAGCATTGGAAGTGATCAGTTGCAAGTTGCTTTTTCTTGTGATTTCATGAGTGTAAACAAATTTGTTGTACAAAAAAAAAGAAGTGATTGTGCAAAAATCTAAAAAAAAACCCATAAATAAAATAAAATTTTGATAACAAGTGAATTTTATTTGTAAAACAAGTAAGAAAATGAGGTGAAAAAATGAAAGTGCAAAAACTTTTAGTTTGAGCTCAGAAATTTTCCAAACATCGAAAGACATCTTATAACGGTCAAAATAAGACACATTGAGCTTCAAATTTGATAGCAGTTCATATTTAAGACTCAACCAACAATTTAATGTCCTCAAGAAAGTTTTAGCAACGCCCTTTCGGGAACGAAAGGGTTAAGGAACATTTAGGATCTCAAGTAAATCCGCTTAAATAAAAGTTTCAGTGAAAGGCATCAATGCGCCTAAGCCAACTATTATTATCAAGTTGAGGTAAAGATGAAGGCAATACGAAATGAACTGGAAGACAAGCCGAAAGAGCTATTTATTAGAGGAAGATAAGGAAGCCCAAACCATAATGCCAATACCAAGAAGGAGGAGTGTAGTGTGATTCAATGCAAGCACACAAGTACGGAAAACCATTACGTAACATTGTATCCCTCCACATACCCGAAAGTGTGAATTGGCATCAATCGGTATCGTATCGACGGTGACATATGGTACGTAGAGGCTCATTTGAGTTCATGTGCTTGTTATTGTTTACCCTTTCATCCGTTGCACCCGCCATGCATTATGTGGGACAAAGGGATCATATTTGACTCAAATGCCTCATGCTTAGAGTAGTAAAATTAAAAATTCCAATTTTGTATAAATAGGAAAGAATTTTTGGAAATAAAAACAATCTTGACTTTTGACTGAATTGGTATTATTGCGGCAGTAACTTGCCTTCATTTCAGCGAGCTGCGCTTAAAACCTCAAGGAAGAGCTGCCCACGCTTTATAGGCATAGGGTGGTAGGCTACGAGAGAAAACGATAAACAATACAATTTCGCAAAAACTTTCCTTCAGCAAAGAACACATCCGGGAGCTGCATACCCAGCTCAGTACAATTTTATACACAAAGCACCAAGTGGCGATAGGTTTCTCAGTAATCGCGAGTGATGATAGCAGCTACATAAATTGACACCTAGAGCGCGAAAAATCACATTAATTAGCTTTTAACAATCGTCAATCTTTTTGCTTCGTTTTGGCATTCAAAAAATAATTAAATTAATGGAGGTTTTTCTCGTATTTTCCTCCAAGATAATCATCGTTTTTTCCTAATAATTCAGATTAACAGTAAATTATGTTCTTGTGAAAAGATACAACAATCAAATCCCTATAATGTAAAATGTACGGTAAAAAAAATGTATTGTAATTTAAATTGCAAAATAAAAATTATCTATCTAAAATTCGAACTGCAAACCCATTGGTAGGTGCGGCTGCTACTGCTGCAAAAAATTGGAAAACATACGGCTGTTATTAGGCGTGTTGTTTGGGAGACCAGTAGAATTTTTAAAGCAAAAGTAGTGCGGCGATTTCAAGTCTCACTTCAGATTGAACCGATCAATTGTTTCCTTTAACAAAATGCAATCGCACCACATTGCTCATCGTTCGATACCTCAGCGGTACTCATCAAGTAAATACATAACTTCGTCGTCCGATATCCCAACGGAACTTGCATCGTACAGACAAACATAATTCTTTCATCGCACTCAGAGATCGGCGACGATGAACCACCACCAGTTGTTTTTCGTCGCACCGTAGCAGAGCCTACCAACAACATCGAAAAGACACACGTTTATTTACTTTAACATTTACTTTAACTAACCCTTTTGTCAATCAGACATATAGGACATTCTTCATGTAATTCCTTTCTTGTTTTGTTTTTGGCAACGGTCCTATGTACCGATCGATTTGCAGTATGTATCTGTAACACAGCGCAGTTGATTGTGAGTCGTCAGCAGAGACAGACCAATAAATTGCAATATGGCAAACAAACGGGTATCGTGTATTTTTAGTAGTTTACTTTTTCTTTTAATACAGTCCACTTAAAATATAAGGCTTGAAAAAGCTCAAATCTTCAACATAGATGTGTATGGTGCCACATGACCCACCGGTGGCCATATTATTTTCTTTTGTGTTAATTTTTTTTTATTTTATTTTAATAGAATTTGTATTGTACGAATGTGGCAGTCAACGTGTTAAGAACATTTTTTCAAATAAAGTTTAAAGTTATTTCATTGCATTTCCTTTCTACATGTATTCCTAAAAATAGCTTAACTTCATTCATGTCAAGCATTTCGAACTGCTGTTTTAAATACTGTTTGAAATTTGACATTGTATCCATTTCTCCTGTTACAATAAAGAGATCATCTACATATTGTTATGCCTTTTGAACGCACGAAAGTTCCGGCAGACGTGCATAGACGACACGATAGGTGTCAATTTTCTTTCGCCATTGTGGATAAAAGTGTGCGTCAATAAAGTGGTTTTCTCTACTCAAATCTTCGTGTCTTTCTTTTCTTGGTCAAGGTTAATTTTTCTTGCCATCCCAAATTTCATTGAGCCCCAATACATAAATTCGCAACAATATAGTACTACATATTTACTTTTATGTGGAATTCATCTATTTAAAAATATAAACCGTGATCATTCGGGGAGCTTTAAAAATCATGCCGTTTTAATATTTCATCGAATCGTTCGATCTTGCTGATTGCTTCAAACAATATAATGATTTATGCAATTTGCAGACCAAATTATTATTACAATATTTTGGCTTACACGCTCTAGTATACGCATGTATATTTTTTATTTTTTTTATTTTTTAAACATCCGTTTAGGAAAGCTGTTTTAACGTACATTTGATGGATTAATAAATCGAACTGATTTGCAAATGCTAAGAGTATGCGAAATGTAGTAATTCGTACTACTGGTGCAAATGTTTCGTTACAGTCTTCTAAATATTGTTGATTAAACCCGCTTGCAATTAATATTGCTTTTTATCTATAAGGATTTCCATCCACATTATATTTGATTGCTAAGACCCATTTACAATCAACAATATTTTTATTAATTGGCTTTTCTACAATTGACGATGTATTATTTTTTACTTGTAAAGATTTAATTTCTTCTTTTACAGCTTATTCCCATTGAAATTTATTTTCCCTATCTACTATATCATGGCAGTTTTTGAGGACTAAGTAAATAATTGATTGCGCACATAACAAATAATTATCAATATCTCCTTCGCTTGTATGAGGGTGTTTGAAGATTTTTAATTCTCTCACTCCTTCTACAGTTGTCTTCTGCAGTTTTGGAGTTTTGAGATTGAAAATGTGCATCATCCGTTTTTTTTAAATAAGGCGTCGAAGTTGAGACGCCTTCAGTCAGATCCTAAGGATCTTTGACCCTTAAACCTTCCCGCCACGGGGAAGGGTCATCAGAGTACTCATATGTGTTAGTAAGTTTTAAGCAAACTTATCTAAATTTTCAGATTAAGGTTTTAAAATGTACTCCTCCAGTAAATCACAGTTTTTCATGACTACTTGGTAGAAATGATTAACTACAATAAGGGTCATTTAGCAGTAGTGAACAAAATCGAAATTATTTGGAATTTTACAGGATATTTGGAGCTGGACTTTTTAAAACCCGATTTAAATTTGGGAAACGCAAACAATTTGGGGCATAATTTCTGTGTAACTTTTAGAGCGTCGTATATCTACCAAAATTAGGGAAAACATTGCCTTTAAATATTCATTATATTAATAGAATTTTTATTCCTTATACGCAATTCAAATTAGAATTGAAGATGTTAAAATATAATTGTTTCATATATGAATATGTTTGCGAAATTTTCGTTAATCCTACTATGCCCTTAGCATGTTCCTATGTTGAATAACATTAATATGCAGACTCTGTACTGTCCATCACAAAAATACCTTATTTAACGAGCTTATATTTGTGAACAAAAAAGGCAACAAGTTCCTCTTCTTTGAACGACATCATTCGAATACAAGACTGTGAAACACATGTTCACTGGTAATGACTTAAAAAGAAGAGTAAAAGTGCGTCTCAACTGGCTATGAACGAACCTTGACAGGTGTGTCACGATGTTTCATCAACGGTAAACGACCGGCAAACTAAACCACGATTTCTGAAATCCAGTCCAAATGATTCACTAGCCGATTTCATCACCGTCTGTCATACTGCAATCAAATGGATACAGGGCTTATACATTTAATTTTAAATTATAATCAAATATCTATGTATGTTTCAAAAATTATAGCTCTGTATGAATTCTGAATACCTATGACAATATGTATATTAATGGCACATTGTACTGTTATATATACAGTACTTGGTAGGTCATATATGCGTTCAATTACTTGACTGTTATTAATAAGTATATCATGATGTATATTATAATACTTTGTTATTTTTAAATTGATAAAAATATTTTTATTTTTATTTTTTTTTGCCAGGATTTCTAACAAAAAATCCTACTCTACGTTTAGGATGCAGTGGAGATGAAAATGAAATAAGAAAACATCCATTTTTCAGCAAATTGGAGTGGAACGAACTGGAAAGTCGCAATATTAAGCCACCTTTTAGACCAAAAATGGTAAACAAATATATATGTATTTACGCTATTTATTTGAATTCATACTCTATAAAAACAAGCTAGATTCATAAATATATATGTACATACATACCTAGGTATGTATGGATGTTTTTAATTAATTTCTTGTAACAATAGTATTTTTCCGGAAAAATGTTAAATTGTAATAAATTTCTTTTATTCTTTATCGGATTTGTTCAATCCAGCTTAGCTTCCATTTGATTTTTAAAAGTACCGCCGTAGCTGTGGTGCTTTTATCTATTTTTATATCTTAGGCTTGTAGGTCTTATGGTTAGTGGTTATTATTGTTATTGTGTTTAGGCATAACATTACTTCCATTGATATTGAGTTTTCAGTTTTTAATTTACATAGTTTTTTAATTAGTTTTTTAGTCACGCTGTAAAAAAAGTATCGTAATGGTATTCATAACCTCTAGTGAATTATAAAAAAAGAAACTCTGAGTCTGCGTATATTATTTGTCTTGTGAGCAAATGCACTCATTCAGATTCGACTTTTGTCACTGAACTTCAGGCCTTGAGAACGATCAGCAAAGCTGCTTATACAAAATAACTCAAATCAACCTAAATTTGTTTATTTTCAATTTATGTCTAACGCATGCCCATGATACAACAAGGAAAAGACCTTCATGAGCGAACTTTTCATTCTCTGTTACTGCTGCGAAACTTTGAAATAATATTAAGCAATCTAAAATGGTGGATGCAAAGGCGAATTTATAATAATAATCTTAAAACAAGTAAACATTTTTAATTTAAATTTATTTTTTTGCTTAGCAAAAACATACTTCAGTATGATTATTATTATTTTTAATGTACTATTAAAAATAGAAAACAAAAAAAAAATTTTTTAAAAATTATATCAGTGCGCAATTTGAGAATTAAAAAAGGGGCGTAATACGCCGACCCTCTCAACTGATTATTCACTTCAACGAATTTAACCGAGATATTTACCATAAGTACAGACAAGAATCCGTTATACTGCATAATATACATAAACGCATTGGTCCTTAGTAATAGAAGATTTTATACTCGAGTTTTACCTAAACTCGAATTTATCCCAAATTTTTTAGTAATAAACGATCGCTGTCACTTTTAAAATCGACAACTCTTTAGTTGCGGCTCACCCGTATCTAAGTCAATTTTAAGGTGACAGTCATAACAATTCAATATGAGTAGTAAATGAACGAGATGTGTGAGTTCACAATAAAGAAAATGTGAAATTGAGGCACAATGCTTACGTTAGATTCGACTTTTGTAAATTTGATTTATTACTACGAAACCTTAAAGTAGTTTAGTAGTAGTAGTAGTTTAGCTACAATTAACAAAATTCGACTTTAGAAGTGACTTTAAGGATTTCTATTACTAAGGGCCATTGTTTTTAATTTTTTTAGTTTTTAGTTAGACTTTTATTTCATGATATGTATAAAGAAATTACAATATTATTTTTTAATTAGTCTTAAATTGTTTGTTTTGGCCTGAGGCCCTCTACCAGATTGACAACAGTATCTATTCATTTTTTTATTTAATTCATACAAGTATTGAGATTACAAGCAAACAAGAAAAAACAGCTAATGTACATATGTCAAAAATCTTCGTCTATGATACGTCCTTTGTAGCGAAGTGCACACACAGTATAATTATACAGCACGTTCCAGCCTTTTTTCCATTCAAAATGTCTAACGTTTCCTCCACACTTAATAAGCAAGTACCAAAAAAAACTTACACGAAATTCCTTGAGGATCGGGCATATTGCGACGAAATGAAACACATCCTCCCTCACATTAAAGTTGCATAGATCGCACAAGATGGGTAGTTCTGGCCGATGAGGAATATAGTTCAGGTTGACTAGTTCGCCTCTAATTTTGAAAATAGTGCTTATCATATCAGTTGAATTGCAATACAGTCGAACCCGCTTATTTGAAACTCGTTTAATTGAAAAAACCCGCGTATATGTAAAATTTCATCTGGCCCTGTGTACTTTTCACAAATTTTCATACAATCTACTCCGCTCAATTGAAACCCGCTTAAGTAAAAAACTCGGTTAACTGAAAAAAAAATTCTCTAAAAATGTATAACTCTTCATAGAAAAAGCTCCGCTTAAATTAAAAAACGACACAATAATATCTCAAAAAAAGAAGAAAAAGGGAGGATTTTATGAATTTTATTATCTTATGGTTGTTTTTTCTTTCTTTTATTTCATAAATAAATGTATTAATTTTCTTTCGTTAGCTGGTTTCATTTGTTCGAGTTTCTTGACAAAATATTCCAGGTTTGCACCAATGAAATATTGTTCTGTTATCCAAAGTCCGTTTGAATAGAATTCTTTTCAATTATCCAAGCTCCGCTTAAATGAAAAACCCGGTTAATTGAAATTTAAACTAGGATTTTTCCTCATTTCATTTAAGCGGGTTCGACTGTATAAGAAATAAGTTCCCTCCTGAAGATTGTGCTCCAGTTTGCTGTAGTACATGCTTTGGTATCTGACGTACATACTGCGACCCATATTCTCCAGTAAGGTGGTAAACTTTATTTTGAGGGATGTATGCCGCTCTTTGGGCGTAATACTAAAATTTGTTCCGCAATCAGATCCTAAGCGCTCCCACTCTTGTACAAGGTTTCCCCTAGTTGCGAGAATATGGGAAAGTACTAGCTTAGGTAGCCTCGTTTGTTCCATTGGAAAAGCGGTGGCGCTCATGAATCATAAACGCATTGTTACAAAACTTTTTATTTACTTGTTTTACAATTCAATAAAAACAGAAACTTTTTGATATATGAGGGAAAAACACCCATACGCGGCCAAAATCGCTAGACCACTTTTTCTTTCCGTTTTTTTCACCTGATGACCTGTCAACCGTCTCATCTGTTATTGGGTACTTGAAAGATTATGTTTTCCTTGCTGGTGTTTCCCAGTTATTTACCCCCTTCTATACTTGAGATTGCGGATTAAGCTGATGAAACCTCTTCAAACGATTAAAATGAACAATTTTCTCCGTTATACCTTTTTAAATGCGTAAACTACATCAGAAATTTTCTGCCAAAACTCATCGTCGCTGGATTTTCACCTATGCTATCGTATACTGCAGACTGGGGTCATGATTCGTACCACCCAATAACAAAAAACACAAAAAAATACAGCATCATTAGCATTTATCGTTATAATGGTGTTACACCTTAGAAAGCGGAATATCTTCAATACTCGAATCGAGTAACCAATTAGCTCATATATTAGAATAGCAGAATAGGATATTAGAGCAGTTCAATAATACAGCTAGGCATATTGCATTTTTACTACGCGTAAAAATCGAACTCTTCACCGGCAACTACAAAGATTGGATATCCTTTCATGATCTGTATACAAGCATCGTCCATGAGAATGAAAAGTTATCTGACCTCAATAAATTTCTATTGCCGAAAACACTTGCCAAGGATGAAGCAGCTGCCATATGAAAACATCCAATGCAAATTATACTGAAGCATCCAGCGTTACAGCAAGAACATTCCCATCGTAGCAACATTAATTCAGCGTTTCTTAGATCAACCGATCATAAAGGATTCTAATAATCAGCTTTGTTTGGTTAGTTCACATCTCGCTTCAGAAACTAAACAGCGAAACAAAACATCTATGGGCTCATGAAAATGGGGACAACGATTACAACTGGAATACCCTTTCTGGCCTTTGTGGAAAAACGTGGCGTTTTTTTTTTTATAATTAGCGCGCGCTAAAGGGATTAGGACTACCCTTAAACTAGAGCATGGGCATTAAGCAAATAAGAGGAGACACGAAGGAGGTACCGATGCACGTTGGTTTAAAATGTTTGTCGGTTGTAGTGATGAGGGAACAAAGAGCTGTGTAGGTAATTCCAAACTCGTGTGGCACGGCTAAAGAAAGAATCTCTATATTTGACAGTACGCCCGAAAGTAGGCTTGAGGGTAACCTGATACGCATTCGAAGCATGACGAGTATTGTGGGTGAAATTTTGCAGGGGCGGAATGCAGCTGCCTATTTCGCTAGAGCACTTTTTGAAGAAGAATCGATAAAACAGTGAGAGACAGGAGACATTTCTTCGGTGTTCAAGCGAGTCTAGTGACTTTGCAATGTTTCTATCACCTATGAGTTTTATCGCGCGTTTTTGAATTCTATCTAGAATGTGCACGACGGTTTTTGGCGCATCAGACCAGATGTGAGCGTTGTACTCGAGCTTAGGGCGAATAAACGTCTTGTAGATTGAAGCTAAATCAGAAGGGTAAAGTATTTTTTGAATCGTTTGAGGAAACCCCGACATTTCGCAGTATTATTGGCGACATCGAATATATGGTCATTCCAACAAAGATCGTTGTTAACACACATACCGAGGATAGAAAGTTTTTCGGTTTCGGCGATTTCATGGATAATGGTTCTAGGTTTGAGTTTTGCTTGAGAGATAGTAGGCATCATTGAGTTTTGGTAGCATTAAATTTCACTCTATTTATAGAACCCTATTTAAATATGCTGTCATGGTCGGAATTGAATGAGTTTAACAAACCTTGCCGTTCCTCTACAACGTCCGAATAGCAGGGACGTGAGTTGGGGAACGACTATGAAAAACGGAGAGTACTGTCATCGGCGAAGGAATGAATTGGATTAGAAGTTGCAGACAAGATTTCATTAATAAAAATGAAGAGTCGGAGACAAAACGGAGCCTTGGAAGACACCAGCATTTATATGATGATTTGCAGACTTGAAACCGTCCAAAGCTACTTGAATTGAGCGGCCCGAAAGATCCATTGAAGAAGAGATACATCGATCCCATATGCACGCATTTTCGACAAAAGAGCTTGGTGCCAAACTCTGTCAAATGCTTTTAAAATATCAAGCGCAACAATCTTACTTTCACCAAGGTGATGTGGAGATTTGTTCCACTTCTCAGTGAGATAAGCCATCAAATCACCAGTGAACCTGTTGCTACGGAAACCGTACTGCCAGTTATTGAGAAGTTTCCATGAGTCGTTACCCTGGAATCTTGTCAGCAATCAGTTGATAGAAAACCGATACTTCCCACCCGTCAAACTTTCATGGCAGTGGTCAAAGAATCTCAAAGACCTTTGTAACGAAAACAGACATGTGTAAGCCATTTTGTATCGAGTATTACGGATGACCATTGCCCGAAATTTCTATCCTCGAATATAGACGCAAGAATCCAACACGCAAAACAACTTAGCCTTTGTCTCAACTGTCTCAGAGAATCCCATAGTATTAATATATGTAAATCTAGAAACTGCAAGTATTGTGATAAACGACATAGTAGTCTCTTGTTTTTTCACAAAGGAATGCTTCATAACGTTCCATTCTCGAAAACAAAACCACTTCTACTGCGATTATGGTTGATTACTCAAACTCCACCAAGACGGTCGCGCTCTCAGCTATTAGATTAGATATTTCATGTATTTCTCCTATAATCCAAAATAACAATTCATTCATATGTTTTAGTGACATTTGTATTTATTTAAATAGTGATAATGCCACTTGAGATACTTTCCAGATATATGTATGTATAATATAAAATGGGTGGGGTGACCCTTTAAATAGAACTATAAAATCAAATAACGAGAAAGAGGAACAATAAAGAAATTGGAGAACTTGTAAAAGGTTCTTCGACACCCCCCATTTTGTATTTAATCTTAATCTTTTCGTTTTATTCAATAACCACGTACTTAGTAAAAAAAAATTTATGTTAAAAAAAATACTTAATTATGGGGTGAATGATGAACGGGTTCCAGGATGACGTCTGTTGTTAGGTGGAGTATCGGTCCGCTTCTTTTCCTTTTCTTCTTTGTTTTTGTTTTTTGTTATATTCTTTTAATTCAGGGCACACTGATTCTTTCGCAATTTTTATTTTGGGTTGTTTTTTTTCGCAATTTAGCACATAATTCTTTTATAAAAATTATTAACACACTTGGGTTTATTTGGAAATAAGAAAATGCAATTTTTGGGTTGTTTTTTTTCGCAATTTAGCACATAATTCTTTTATAAAAATTATTAATACACATTTATTTGGTTTATTTGGAGATAAGAAAATGTAATTTTTGCATCTACACATTTTATTTTGGATATTTCTTTTTATTTTATTTTTTCCAACTATCGTCAAGAACTTCACTTGTCCTGTCACGGTCGCCATGTAAAAGGTTCCCCGACACTTCTTTTATTATCTGTATAGTATTCAAACGCGTGCAGTGTTTTGCTTAAGAGGTCTTTATTACGAATGTTACTTTTTTCTCATGCGACGCAGCGCATGCATCGACGAAAGAGCTGTAATGCACATATGTCTGGTTTCGGATCACGTTACAATTGTGGGAAAAAAATGTTGACATTTAAAGCCGCGGTATCAAGTGCCGCCGCTTTTATCTAGTTGCAAAGATTGCAAAAAGGTGTGGGAAAGGAATAATACTGACCAGACATATGTACATTACAAACTAATGTATATATAAATACAATAAGCGTTAAAACAGAGTGCAAAGAAAGTAGAAAACACTTCATTTAACCAGAATATCAAAGCTGAATTTAAGCAAAGGTTTATCCAGGCAAAAACCCCTATGTGCGAAGGTAATGTCAACTTCCCTCAGCAACGCAACCTGTTTTCAAACACGGATACCAAGATATTTAGCTGTGTTCGCGAATGGAATAACTTGGTTATTCATATATTGGTATATGCTCAATATTTTTGTTTATAAATCTACATAAGAACTCGTTTAATTTTATGCGGCATTTCCTTATCCAATTTTGAATTTTCTGAATCCCATTTTGCAGTTTTTCTGAAGAATGAATATTGCTTTCTGCAACTGACATTATGGCCGTGTCGTCTGCGAATTTAGCAATTGTGTTATTATCCAGTGATAGGATATCGCAAGTATATGAAAGGTAGAGTACTGGTCCAAGCAGGTTTACTTGGGGCACACCTGCTTTAAGTTCCGAATACCCACTCTGTTCTGTTATACGTGTTTGAGATTCGTTTGAGATTAAACTACAATGTAAACTCACCCTCAGTTTCAACTCCCAAAATATTCCTCTCCTGTCTTTTTATGTATTTTTCTTCCATCCCTCTCTATTTTGAATTGTTCCTTTGTTCATCAGTTTGTTTTGTCGTTCAACCGAGCAACAGTCCACAGCGGTTTTTGGTTTGGTACAGCTTACAACAGCGCAACATTAAGTGAATAAATCTTTGTATTTTAAACTAAGAAAATACAACTTAGTCTTTCCTTAACAATACGAAAGTCCGTCTGTCTGTCTGCAATAAAGGATTCCAAGATATTTGTATGTTGTTTGGTAATAGCCTTTTTTGATTTATAGATCTGTCCTTCGTGCCAAACTTTATCGAATGCTTGCACTACATCCAGGAAGACTAAAAAGAAACTTTTTTTCTTTCAATTATGTTAGTGATCTGGTTGACCTGGACGATTGTTGAAGGTTTTTTTCTGAATCCAAATTGATGATTGAGAATATGTAATTTGTTTTCGCTCTATAAAATATTTGGTGGGGACGGAAGCCCCCATTTATTCTGCTTAATGCAAGCTACACAATTCTTAAAAACTAACTTAAAATTAGACTAAGGCCCCTATTGTGAGTGTCGATTTCTGATCGATGAACGACATCTATCGATCATCGATCGTCGATTGTAGATTTTGGTATTGTGTATTTTGATTGTGAACGACATTTGTCGATTTGACAGTCGCTTGTTGTCGATCAGAAATTTCTGGTCGATGGTTTGTTTTCGAAAAAAGTGGAAGAGTTTTGTGCGTATGAAATGTAAGTAATTTTAGTAAAAATAAAATATTTATATTAAGGAAAATAAAAATATATGAATTAAAATTCTATCGATTGAGTTACACAATGCCATAGCTCAAATCAATCGACGCAATCGACAATTGTCGTGGCGATTGCTGATCGACACTCACAATAAGGGCCTAAAACAATAACTTAGAACTAAGGTTGGTTGAAGTGACGGAAGAGATCGGATTTGAGGCAGGGAGTTGTGCGGTTAAAATCAAAGGCATAGGGTTTGAATTAATCTTCTGCAGCATACGGGAGATCGGTTCATTCGCGTCATAGGAGGTGTGGTGGGTAGGTAGATAGAAGAGACGAGGGGTTCGTAGATTGCGTGGATTAGCGTTAAGGGAGATGGAGTTGTGAAGTGACGCACATTCAACGTGACTTGAAAGGAGTCGATGAATGAAGAGAATGTCGGCTGCATCTCTGCGTTCCTCAAGGGTATTTTAGTTAATAAGATTAAGACGCACCAAATCGAAAAACTATCGAGGTCTTGTTGAAGGAGGAGGGAGTCTTGTGATGAGGAAATGCTTTTGAAAAATTTGGTATCGTCGGCGTAAAGGGAGACAGACGAGTGTTTGATGATCCTATCGAGATCATTAATGGTTAATATGAAGAGAAGGGGACCTAGATGGCTGCCTTGTGGAACTCCGGAGGTGGCCAAAAATGGATCCGAGTGGGCTGACCTAAAACGAACGCTGTAAGAACGGTTATCCAGGTAAGAAGATAACCATTTTAACAATATGGGTTCAAATCCGAGGGCAGACAATTTGAAAAGTATTAACCGATGGGAGATTTTATCAAAGGCCTTACTAAAATCGGTTGCAACTACATCGACTTCATTACCATTCTCTAGGGCTGAGAGGGCAAAGGATACGAATTCAACGAGATTTGTGGTGGTTGATCTACCCTTCAGAAAGCCATGTTGTCTAGGGGAAATAAGTGATTTGCATCGGAAGCTAAGAGCTTCATACAGAATACTTTCGAAGGGTTTGGGTATATGGGAGAGCTTAGCGATGGGACGATAGTTGGTTATTTCACTCTTTGGTCTTTTTTTGTGGATCGGTGTTATGAAGGAGGTTTTCCAAGCCTGAGGAAATTCACCTTGTGAAAGGGATAGACGAAAGAGATAAGAAAGGGGGAGGGAAAGGGTGGAGGAGCATTTTTTTAAGAGATATGGCAGGGAGACTATCAGGACCGGGTATGTATTCATCATTAAGTTGGTGTAACTTATATTCGATAAAAGACGGGTCCAAGGTGTGAGAGAGAAAAGGGCCAGTGGAGAAGTTCGGTAGGTAATTAAAGTAGGATGGGTCTAGTATAAAGGAGTCGTTGGTGAAAGATTGTTTAAAAAAGGTGGCAACAAAGTTGGCAATGGTGAGAGGATCAGTGGAAGTCTTGTTATTGATAGAATTGACGTGAATGTTTGTTGGTTTGGGAAGGGAGTTGGAGATGGGTTTTGGTAAATTACTTAAAGGCTTAATCTTAGAAATACGTTTTATTTAATATGAGCGGTTTATTTAATATGAGTTTTTCTATGCTCTTTAATTTAGCTTTGATGACATTTGATGACTCTTCAGTATTGTGGCAAAGTTCCTCAAAACCTTTATTAAGTTCATCGTGAGAGGGTTGGCTAAGTATTTTTTTTGAAGCACAATTCATTTTCCGATGATGAGGCAGCAATTGCGTCACTGACACACTTAATTGCAAGCATTAAATGCGAAAGGGAAATATTTCTGCATTCGTTGCAATAAAATAAAAAGTTATTGATGTAATCTTTTACATAAACACTTACGCGTTTGCTTAGCCCGGTACAAAGTGGGTGAAATGCATTACCACAAATACCGTTACATGGAATTAAATCGGCATTGGATTCACTGACACAGTTTGAGTTGCCACACAAATTCGACATTTTTAATTGGGGTAGGTCACTAAAGAGAAGTAAGTTCGTATTTCTGCAAAATCAGCGATATTATGCTACACTCGCGAACTGGGGGCTGTGACCAGTTTATGATATTATAAAAAAATTAAATAGCTGGGAGAGAATGGAAAACACGTCCGAACGGCTGGAATACTTTACCAAAAGTTGTTAGTCTTGTGTGTAGAAGTCTTTCAAACTGTTTTAACACTATAGGCAATATAAGATGATTCTTCGTGAGGTGGTTTTCTGGGTATTTTTTATCATAATTACATCAGCTACATTTGGGATAAGTGCATCAAGAAACTAAAGCGAGGTTAACTGTATTACTAGGATAGCATATCTCGGCTAAGTTCGTAGATGGGCGTAATCGGTTAAGAGGGGACGTTAAGTCCGTTTTCATTTTTTAAGTTGTGCAGGATAAAATTTCAAATTTTTAGTTTGTTTTTTTTTTTGATTACATTTTAACTAGCATAATATTAGTTATCGTACTACAAAGTGTACCGCTATTTTGAAATTTTTTAAAATTACTCTGATTTCGTTAAAATTCAAAATATTTACTCGTTTAACGGTAATTATAATAAACCAGCGTCCTCCCGTAATTTTTCACGATATCGATATCGTCGTGAGCACTCTCTTCGTTGGCCCGCTTTACTGAGCCTGACACTGCTGCGGCTTCCTCCTACTCTTCCCTTTCGTCTTCGTCGCTTTCGAATTCACCACGTAACTCGACTGGCACTTCGTTTATTCACGCCAGCAGTTTTACCAACCACCGTGTAGCTGTTACCGTCAATCGGATAACCTATTTTTTTTTCTGTCTATCGTTTGTCTTTTTTTTTTTTTGTTTTCAGCACACTTTTTCGATTTTTTTGCCTTTTGCTGCTATTTAATGCAATTTTACACTACATTTGACTATCGTTTGTCTTTTATTTTGTATCACACTTCCATATTTTTGTCGTCCGCCGCTTTACTTTTAACCAATGTTGTTCTACGACGCGTCGTTTTAAATTGTGAACACTGATGTTGACAACAGCGTCGTCAATGTTGTCAATATCGAAAACAGCTGTTAGTTAATAGTACTGCTATAGTATATATCGTGTTGTCTACGCGGCACAACACTGCTTTTAACACACTTTGGATTATAGATTTTTTATTTATTTCTTTTATTTAAAGCGCTTAGGTCAATCCCACTTCTGAAACTGTAGTCAGTAAAACACGTCCGAATATATTTGCGGTCAGAATCATACTGACTTCTATTTACTTAAACTAATTTACATCAAAAGCACAGGAGAATACTAGAGAGTTATGGCCTATTGTACACACATACACATACTATATGTGCCGCTACAAATTTGTATACACGATGTTATGTACTTCGATCCATATCTGTTAAGGCGTGGTTCCTGAGATCATTCTGAAAGTAAAAATGTTTTGCAGATAGAGTAGGGTCTATCTCTAATGTCCCCTAATATACCAAGAATTTAAAGATAGCTCTTTGATGTACTCTTACCCATAAAATATAGCTCCTGTCATATTTACTGCAGAGTAATAAGGGAGGACTTATTCTTTAGTTAAATTAAAGCTTCAAATTTTGTTCAGTCTTGAGAAATTAAATTTTAAGGTCGATTATTTTAATCTTGTTTTGCCGAATTGTTATGATTTAGTTAAACTTTCTCTCAATAATGCGTTAACCCTTTCATGCCCAATGTTGCCTATAGGCAACATTGTGCGTTTCAACTTCTAAGTCCCGTAATTTTAATTCTTTTTGCTAACGGTTTTTTCACACGACCGATTGCTATGTTGTGAGTGCATAAATGTAAATTTCTTGACATTAGCATTGGTAGTGATCAGTTGCTAGTTGCTTGTGATTTCATGAGTGTAAAAAAATTTGTTGTGCAAAAAAAAGAAGTGATTGCGCAAAAATTTGAAAAAAACAACCAAAAACAAAATAAATTTTTGATAACAAGTGAATTGTATTTGTAAAACAAGTTAGGAAATGAGATGAAAAAATAAAATAGAAAAAAAAGCTTTTAGTTTGAGCTCAGGAATTTTCCAAAAATGTACAGACAACATCTTTTAACGGTAAAACTAGGACACATTGAGCTTCAAATTTGATAGCAGTTCATATTTAAGCCTCAACCAACAACTTAATGTCCTCAAAAAAGTTTTAGCACCGCCCGAATTAATTTGGGCATGAAAGGGTTAATAACATACCGTTTTGTATATTTCTACGATGCACTCAATATTAATAAAACTGTTTATTCGTAAGTTTGACCGGAAACGTAATATTTGGTAATTACCTGAACAATTGTTGATACAATTTCGTGTGAATTTCGATTCATCCGTCCAAAAGAATTTATTAATCTTCAATTCACCAATTCTTGGATCAATAATTCCTCCGAAATTGTATCACGAATTGTTAAGGGAATTGAAATCAATAGTTGAAGTCAAAAAGTTAATTTCTTTGTTCGTAAAAACGCTTACGAAACATCTGTGTTTATAACTTTATCAAACATTTTCCTTTTAAAGTTCATAATGTGTTAATCCATTTATTAACAATATTTATTCTATATGTACAGAAAAATCCGCGCGATGCCAACAATTTTGATACAGAATTTACTAAGGAAGAACCTGTCCTAACACATGTAGCCAAAGACGTCATAAGGTGTATTAACCAAGAAGAATTTGCTGGATTTTCTTTCGTCAATCCTGATTTTGGACCAGAGCGAAAAGTATATTAAGCATTTTATTTGTACTTAATAAATACCTAGTAATTGTGCAAGTTAAAATATATTTAAGACACTTAAGGCGATAAAATAAAATCATGATCGAGAGCGCACAATAAATAATTATTTAATTTGATTTGAGGAAAATCTTTAACGTCTATTCTATTTAGATAACTACTCTAAATTACAGAGATAGTTTATTTGTCTGTAAGGTATGAGCTATTAAAGATAAATTATTTTACTTGTATTATTAATAAAACTGAAATTCTAATATATATATTTTCGTTAACATATTTTTATTTAGTTATTGTTTTCTATATTACAAATTTGTGTACATTCACGTGCGTGTTAGTTTTAATTTAATGAGCGGTGGTAATATAGACCATTTTATGTGAAAAAATGCTTCCTATAATTTATTTTATTTGTTATAGAAACATATTTCTGAGAGCTTTGAAAAATATATTACGCCGTTGAATTTTAAATGACATTTTATTACGTTCTATGTATATATATAATGTAAAATGTATATGTATACCTATATATATGACCTATATGTATACAAATGCATTTTTTCCATCATAGAACAAAAAACTCAGTATAAATTTGCGCCATTTAGAATCATTAATAGTTTTTCAGTGTTACAAATTATTTCACATAAATAAATTTTACAATTATAAAAACAGAGTTTAAGACCATTGCATTGGGCACCTTTTTAGTAAATATCATTGAAATGAATAATGCAAAGGCGCCCCTTATGAAAGCCATGTTAAGGGAAAGCTCGGAATACGTTAAAAGAGCATACAAAATTAAAGCAAAAAGTGGATTCGGGAGATTTATTCTATAATAGAGCCCTATCACATTTTTAAAAAAGGTAATTAGATCTCAAATGAACACGAAGCACTACATGAGTTAAGACTTAAAACTGTGGAAGTCGGTCAATTTTCATTTACTAACATTAACTACATTCTTCAAATAAATTTAATTTTCTTAGAGTACTTTTTCCGAGCAATGTTTGAACTCCTTTTAATCTAAGTTTATCAATATCATAGCACGCATACTGAAAGATCAAACTGTGTTCTATCATAAATCTACATAAGGGGCTTATTGTGAGAATCTATTCGAAAAAATTATATTCGACTTTTTTCGATTCTATTAAACAAATTCGTGGTATCGAGTCGAGAGCTCTTATTTAAATACACGTGTAGCCGTGTCTGACACGTTTACCCGTGCTAATACACACACATTTTTAATACACGTGCAGTACGTGTACACGTGTTCACGTGAAATCTGGAGCTCTAATTTTAATCCCCTGGACATGAAGGAGATTATGTAAGGAAATACATTTCCCATGAAAAAAAGAAATTTTTTATAGTTGTTTTATTTAGGTTTGAAAATAACTTTAGATGACGAAAAATGTGGTTGTCTGGTCCATCTTTTTGCAAATGCCTTTTGCAAATAATTAATTTTTTTCCATTAGGAATACTTATTTCTCCATCTGCCGCTTGTTTGTAAATTGTCTCCAATTTTGTATAAAAATTAATCAATTTGCATATTAAAATCAATTTTTATTTCAAATTCAATATATCTATTACTTACTTATTTTCATTGGTTTCCATTTCACCGAACAAAGGGATTTCAAATAAAATTCTACCGTAATTTTCTGATAGAATTGTAATTTCTATCAAATAGAAAAATATCCATAGCAATAGAGACTCGTAATACCCCGGTAATAGAATTTATTTCTATTCGAATTTAATTCTATTACGAATCGAATTCCGCAATACCGTCAATAGATTTTATTTCTATTCGACTTTAATTCTATTGGAAATAGATTCTCGCAATAAGCCCCTTAGTAATGAACAATAAATAGATTTCAGAATATACAGGGAGAGTCCGTTTCAAATCACTATGCCGTAGATCGGCGCATGTTTTCTCTTTTTCAGTGATCATCCAGTACATACAAAAAAAGTCACATACATATACTATACTTTCGATGTTGACTGGGTCGATTGTCAACACTCACTGATGAATTTATTGAATGGGATATGTCTTAAAATACAACGGAGTTAACTATATCTCAATAGTTATACAACATAAGTACATACCAAGTCTAGCCATTAATACTGAAACACCCTTTCTTATTCATTTGGGTTAGCAAGGGCCAAATTTTTACAATAATTTGTGAAGTAGCTCATCTGCTTGTAATAATAACTCAGTTTAAGCTTACATTTTGAAGTGTCGATACGGAATTGGGAGATAAAGAAAGTAGAAAAGCAGTAATTGTGCTGCACAAATGTAGACTGGATGCGAAGTCAATTTTAGAAACCTTGCGGCCGCTACAAATTAGCCGTGTTTTTATTAATCGACCCATTACAATATTCACCGAAATCGGAGGAACTAATGACCTAAAATGATCGGGGCGTCCGCGTTCAATTCGAACAGAAAATGCGGTTAAAGCGGAGAGTGCCCGGAATTCACTTCAGAGGCACAAAGTGTTGTCCCGAGAGATGGGTATTGCTTCCAGAACGATCTCAACGATCATTTAAGATGACCTTGTACTTGGAGCGTTCCACAGGAAAAAAAAGCTCGTATCACGGTACGCGAGAAAAAAATATCGGAAAGTGTTGTTTACCGATGAGAAAATATTTACTGTTGAAGAAAAATTCAACAAAAAAAATTATAAAAGTTTATACTCATAACTCTAATGAAGCTTCACAAATGATTTCCAGAGTTCAGAGAGGTCCCCATCCGGCATACGTAGTGTTTTGGTGGAGTGCCTCTTATGATAGGATTACTGAACTGCATTTTTGCGAAAAGGCATCAAAACTTCGGCCATCATCTAGCTAAGATTTGAACCCTCTGGATAATGAATTGTGGTCAACTTTAACCCTTCTGTCAATTATTAGGTCTAGCCAGACCTTTTCCATTTTTAAACCCATTTTTTCTTAATTAATTCTGTAGCTATCTTGACCTAATTTCCTAACTTTGTCAGCGTACATATTTTAACGCTTTAGTGTGGACACAAATTTGTAGATGCAAGTCGATGGAAAAAATAAATTTTTTTTCGATAACAACCCCTAGAGTCAATGAAATAGGTCTGGCCAGACCTTGCTTTTTATTTTTATCCATGTCTTCAAGATAATTAGTTTTTTTTATTGCATTATGTATGAACAAAATAATTTATTAGAGTATGTTTATGGCGTATGCAGTCCATCGGGTCACTTATGATTGTAAATCTTTTATTATCTGCGGATAATAAGCTCTTTAGTGAATTTCTAGATGATTAGAATTGTTATGTTTTGATAGTTTATAAGAGAGTGAAAGTATCAATATTGACATTCACGCCCATGTTCTGCATTCCACTTTTTGTGAATTCCGAACGAAATTAAGAAATGTGGATTGTATGTTCGAAAGTGAAAAAATTGGTGTTCTGTATTTCACTCGAAATGACAGCAGTGAATTGGTTTTTCGAATGTGGAAATTGGTGTTCCGCATTTCGAAAAACCTTTGTTTCATGTGAATTGAATTCACTTCACTTTGGTGTTGTGAGTTGAATTCGCTTCCATTTGAGACGTTGGTTTGAATAGTTCTTGCGATCATCAAAAGTACCTAATTTTAATAATCACCCCTATCATTCAGTCCGACGGATCTGAGATTCACTTCACTTATTCGATCCGCGTTCACCTTTAGGCTGATCATTCAATCCGCCGGATGTACTGTTTTACCGACTACGGTTTTTTTTTTGAAAACCGACTGTTCTGCCATAGTTGACAGCAAATACAAATTAAACAGCTGCTGATAAAAACAAAACAAAATTAAATTTTTTGTATTTCACTATTATGTATTACCTATATTTTCTTTGACAATGCTTTCCATTTCGAGATTACGCCTTTTGTCTTCCTCAGCTTGTTCTCTCACTACACTTAACAACTCTTTGCTTTATTCACAAATCTTGTCCAGCGATCTATAAATTCGTTTAATGCCGCGATTCAAATCGACGCTATTTTCTTTCTGGCCTTCAATGCCTAAGCTATTCAGCTTTGTTTCCAGAATTTCCCAGAACTCTTTCACTTTCTCCAGCGGTCGTTTGAACATGTTTTTGGCAATGTCCGGACAATTTCTCAGATAAATTTTCCACCCAAAATGCAACACAACACTAAACCGCAATGAATTTCCCGCGGATGAGAAATGTCAAACTTTGTATGGAGAGATTCGTGAAAATTCATTCACATTACCGATAAGTGGACGATTCCCTTCGAAGGGATTGAAAGATACCGAAGTCGAAATTTCAGTGGATTGTTCCCCCCGGCGGCGGATTGAATGATAGGGGCGAATGTAAGTAAGAGAAGTGTCATTTTGCAGTACTCTTAGATTTTAATTATTTTCATAGGGGAAAACATAAGAATCAGAGGCCGGAGACCAGCCTTTTAAGTTATATGGAGAATAATCAAGATTTGGCTAAAGGTTTTGTCAAGGGAGACAAAGCATACGTCGAAGCACTGTGGAGCAAACTTAACTGACGGTAGATCTTACTAACCCTATATCGAAATCCTTCCCAACTGACCTCAGATAGCTTCCTTCAGTTAGAAAACGCAGTGTTGTTTACGCGTTAAATGAATTGAAGATGACTTCATTACGGATTTTATTTCCCTCAAGATATAAACAAACACTTCTTTGATTAATCGAAAGCTGCTTTTGAAACTGCAAATCATTCAAATTTATTTATTTAATGCCCACGTCGCATTTCCACTTACACTGTTTCTGGAAGATCCAAAATATTGGCTTTTTCGCGTAAAACTTTCCTACGAACTCTTTCTCCTTGATTTTCCACCCTTATTTCTCTTATTATTGATAGCATTATAGCGTCCATATTCAAAATAAATATATTTCACTTTTTCACAAAAAAAAAAAAAAACCACCAAATTAAATAATAACAGACTGTTGATTTTGACGATGCGAGAAACAAATAGAAGGGCTCAACGAGAAATTGGAATATACAATGAAAGTAACCCGGCAAAACAAAGAATTTGGAAGTCTGTTACTGAGGAAGAATTGTATGCATATTTTGGGCTTTGTCTAGCCGCGCGCTGGTCTAAATCACGCAAACATGCAGCATACGGAAGAATTTTGGAAAACCTACAGGGATCCCGTATTCAGAGCAACGATGTCGCTAAACCGATTTTGGGCTATAAATCGGTTTATAAGATTTGACGACCAAAGGACTAGTGTGGAACGGCAAAGGGTAGATAAAGCAGCCCCAATTCGGGACATCTGGACAATGCCGAATCATCATTTGGAAACTGCGTATACACGGACAGAAGTTATAACCGTTGACGAGCAACTATTCCCATACAGAGGAAACACAAGGTTTACCCAATACATACCATCGAAGCCTGCAAAATATGGTATCAAAGTATGGTGGGTTTGTGATTCCAGCAACGGGAATTCTCTATACGGGTAAAGAAGATGGACAGCGGAGAGGTATACATTTGGGCGAATACGTGTTGATTGAACTAACAACCAACTACAGAGCTAGCGGGAGGACTGTGGTTGCGGACAACTTCTTTACAAGTTTTGAAGGTGTGGAAAAACTTCGGGAATCTGGACTGGCTTTTGTTGGAACTATTCGACGCAATAAGAAATGCATTCCTAAAGAGATGCTTTCGGATCGAAGCCGCCTGACACAATCCACTATCTTTGGGTTTACGGCTTATGTCGCAGCAGTGTCTTATGTGCCGAAGAAATCAAAGGCAGTCACTATGACACCGAATTAATTGGAGAAGCAAGAAAGCCACAAGCAATTTGTTTTTACAATAAACATAAAGCGGGTGTGGACGTCATGGACCATACAGCTGGCATCCTGGAATAATACGCCCAACCCAAGGAAAACGCCGGACAAATTCGGTTTACGATATCCTCCAGAAATAATTGATTTGGTCAAAGAAAAGAGGAAAGCGCATAAAAAATGGCAACAGAGTCGTGCTCCGCAACACAAAGCACATTTGAATAGATTGTCCAATTTGTTGAAGAAGACAATTACGGATTTTAAGAACCGTGCGATAGGCTCTTACATTGAAAGTCTTACAGCGAAAAGAAAATCCAATTATTCACTTTGGAAAGCTGCAAAATGCACCAAAAGCCCCAAAATCCCCTCGCTGCCTATTAAAATCAATCAAATGAATGGGCAAGGGAAGATAAAGAAAAAGCGGACGTTTTTTGCCGCTCATCTGGAAGAAACCTTCAAACCGCACGATGGTCAAGTGGTTCATGACGACATTAACAGACCTGAATTACCGTCTGACGATTCAATACTCAGAAGTGCAACGCTACAAGAACTCAAACAGGAGATCGTGAATTTAAAATTCAGGAAAGCTCCTGGTTATGATTTAATCACCGCACAGTGGAGTATTTGTATGATAAAACCGCTCAAAAGTAATAAACATCGAGTTGTCAAATATTTCTGTTAGCGCCGTTATTCTTCAAGCTAGATAACTAGTCCATCAGGTGGCATCCAAAAAAATTCCCCCCTCACTTGCCTCTTGCCGCATTTGTATGGGCATAAACCTAAGCCTATTGGCAGTCATATGCCACCATAAAACTGTCCGCTCACGTCCGCCATTTTGTCTTATGTCACTTCAAAGATTATGAGTCAAGTATTGAATTATATTAACTTAGATATAATGTACTATTTGGCGAGAACATTCAAAGTGCCTCCAAAGATCAAATGGGACTACTAGTAGATATTCCTTGTTGGAATAGTATGTCTGGCAGCACTATTAAAAGCCGCTTCAGTTGGCAACACTCATACTTGTCAAACGTTACATCCTGTCATATTGAATTATCTTTCCTTTTGTCTTTTTGTATCCATCGTGTTGTGCGCACACAACTATTAAATAAAATCCAAGTTTACCGAAGCATCTGGGGTTTATGGGCCCAGGCAATTAAGAACACTGGATTGTGTTTCTAAAAAAGTATTTCAATAAGTATACGAAGAAAGTCCTAACCTTTATAAACCCAAAAATTAAAATGAACACAAGCGTGGTGAATCGTGTCCAACCGTTCAACGGGCAAAATTACGCGTCTTGGCAGCCGCAGATGGAGGCAATTCTCCACAAAGCACGACTTACCGGTTACGTATATGGAACGCTACCGAGGCCAGCGGATGCTGGCGAAACCCAACGGCACTGGGACGAAAAGGACATGGATGCAAGAGCGGAGGAAATTCTGGCAATGAAATCCAATATAGTTTCTCTGGTAAAAGGCAAAATTATCTAACGAAATTTGGAATTTTTTAGGCGAAACATATGACCGTAAAGGACCCAGGCAAAAGGCCGAAGAGTTCAGACGCCTCATTAATATGAAAATGGAGACAAACCACAACATGGGCGAGTTCATTCGCGAATTTAAAACAACGGTGAGCAGACTGCTGGAATTGGGGGCCGTACTAGACAAGGATTTGCTGGTGGTGATGCTCCTCGATGGACTTTCTGAAAACTTTAAAGATGTTTAAGCTGCTTTCGATGCACAGAGCAGTTATCCGGAGCCCGACGTTGTTTGTACCAGACTGTTGGAAGTTGGTGACAGGAAGAAAGAAACAAATGGACAAGCAAGCACAGCATTATACTCCAAAGGAAACTTTAAACAAAACAAGTTTGCAAATCATAACAGAGATAATTTCTTTCCATTTCAGTGTCGTAAGTGCGGAAAAAGGGTCACAAGGCGAAGGATTGCTTTCAAAACAAGGCAAAAGTGAAAATAGTGAAATCGGACAACAAAAATAATAACGAGTATGGGTTCACAATAACGGAACAATTAGTTTTTAGAATCACAAATGACAAAACATTCAGGTGTCCCGATTCCGGGGCAACGTTCCATATGTGCTCAACCCAGTCGTTGTTTGAGAGCCTGGACATTTGCAAAAAGGACAACTATGCAATTTTGGCCAACGGACAACGAGTAAAAATAGTCGGCATTGGAACGGCAATAGTACCACCACATTTGAGCGAGGTTGAAGAAAATATCAAACTGTTTAATACCTTGTATATACCAAACTTAAAAGAAAATCTCATTTCCGTAGGTGAAGCAACCGATAATGGCTTCAAGGTTACTTTTGAAAGTCAACAAGCAAAATTGTACGATAAAAATAACAGACTGTTAATCACAGCAGACAAGGTCCATGGATTGTATCTAACACGTGAAAAGCACCAAACGTTCGCAGCAATCGAAGATAAAAGTTCCTTAAGCCTGTGGCACAGGAGAATGAGTCATTTAAACCTTGCATCTTTGAAGAAGATGCACTCAACGGGAATGGTTGCCGGATTACCGCTGAAATTCAGCCACGACGATGTCAGCTGTTTGCCATGCATTTGCGCGAATCAGTCGGTTAAGCCGTTCGGTGCGTGTGAAGACAAGAGAACTAATAGAAGACTGGAACTGATCCATTTGGACGTATGCGGACCCATGCGTACCGAATCCTTGAGTAAATCTGTGTACTTCATAACATTCATCGACGATTACACGCGACGGATTTTTGTGTACTTCATGCGAAAAAAAATGAAGCCCTAGAAAAGTTTAAAGTCTTTAAAGCCTATGTAGAAAAACAAACGGGCGATTCGATCAAATCGTTAAAGAGCGATAACGGAACCGAGTACACAAATGAGAAATTCGACCAGTTCCTCGAACAAAACGGTATCGACCACGAATTCTCCGCGCCATATACTCCACAGCAAAATGAAATAGCTGAAAGAGCAAACAGGACTTAACTGGAAATGGCAAGGTGTTTGAAGTTGGAAGCCGGACTGCCAGAGATGTTATGGGCAGAATTAATTTGCTCAGGAGCCTTTATTAGGAACAGGTGCCCAACCAAAATCAATGCACAACAGACGCCGGAAGAAATGTGGATGGGAAAAAAGCCGAACGTGTCATCATTCAGATGTATTGGAACGATCACATACGTAAGAGACAAGAAAGGTAACCTCGGTAAATTTGATCCAAAAAGGACAGAACATGTGATAGTGGGGTACAGCGATGAACATGGGACTTACAGACTCTGGAAGCCCGGAACTCGTATCATTACTAAGAGCAGAGACGTACGGTTTTTGGATGAAACTTCAAATGACATCAGGAAGGTTAAAGAAACTCAGCCGAACTTATACATTTTTAATTTAGAAACCCCGGTTGGGAATCATCAAGGAGTTAAGGAGAGGTCGAACGATCAAATTATTAAAAATGAAAATACGGAACAACAGCCATCTAATCAGACCACTGAAGTAAAGAGTTAAGACAACTCACCAGAAGAAGCCACACACGCAACTTTAAACGAGGTCTCAGCACAGGTATCGGACGACAGCCAACAACCTAGCTGTGTCAAAGCTGATCCAGTTAACCTGAAGCAGTTGGAAATCATGGATAATAAAGAGGAGTGGTACAGTGCGATGCAGGAAGAATACGACTCGCTTATCCGATATGGGACTTGGTAGATAGACCAGCAGGTAATTAAATCAAAGTGGGTATTCAAAACCAAATATAATTCAGATGGTACGGTGGAGCGGAGAAAGGCGAGACTTGTGGCAAAAGGGTACACACGGACACGTACTCTCCCGTAGCCAAAATACATTCCATACGACTTACACTAGCAATCGCGGCAGAACACAATCTGAAGGTACATCATCTGGACGTCTCAGCAGCGTATCTTAACGGCGAAATTGACACTCTCGTCTTCATGGAGCAGCCAGACGTTTTTAAAAGGACCCCGCAAACAAAGTGTGTAAGTTGAACAAAGTTATTTATGGTCTTAAATAGTCAGGTCGCCAGTGGAAACTAATACTACATCTACACCGCACCGAAATTCAACATTTCGGGAAAAAAAATTTGGAAATCCAAATTTTGCGTTCCCACTGAAACTTCAACATTTCAAATGACAGCTAGTGTCAGAATTGATTACTGATCATTTTCTCTCTTTAGAAATCAGAAGTGGTTGAAGCTAAAGAATTTATTTTGTTAGCTATATTAATTTAAACATGAATTTAAGTGCTAATCCGGACATATTAAATATATTGCTGACTCAATATAGAGGTATGGAGTTCGCGATGAATCTTATGTCCACTCAAAGCTTTCATCGTAATAGATCTCATTAGAGAAAACGGCGGCGTATGAAAAGAAGACTTATAATTGCAAAAGCAATTGTAATGTATAGACAACCAAGAAAAGTCTGGACTCATGTAAGTAATAAGTGGAGATATTATATGAATATATTTGCGGTTTTCTTAGAAAAACAATAATTACTATTTTCAGAAACGTACGAGTACTTTCTGGGAACAGGAAGTTCCCGAAAAAGATGATGAGTTTTTTAACACGTTGAGTGCCACATGAGACCAATGTGGCTTCACACAAATTTGGGTCACTTGTGCCGCGTGAGACCAGTGTGGTCTCAAAGTAGGTTTATATAAATAAAGCCGTATACAGTGGCGATTTTTGGTGCTTAGTTTAGGGTTGGCTCCAGTCCACAGCCCAAGTAATCAAACTCGGTACGAATACTGCACGCAATAAAACCGATTAACTTACAACTTATGGATTGCGAACTACATTCATTCCCCAGCTCCAGCACCTACAGTAACGACGTAATACATTTTTTTAGGTGGATTTCGAAGAAATATTACCTATTGCAGAGGTCCTCATGACGCAACTTTCAAAAAATTTGAATGCAACTTTTCAAGAACTCTATAGTAAACACCAAAACCATGGTCCGTTCAAATGTTTATATATATATATATGCAATATAACGAAATCTTGTCACCACGATAGGGGCCGCAATTCTTAACCGAATTGAATGAAACTTTGTACACATGTTGATATTGTGAATGGCACGGACGAGTTCGTAGATGGGTGAGATCGGTTGAGAGGGGGGCGTGTCACGCCCATTTATGCAATACAACGAAATCTTGTCCGATACTTTGCACACATGTTGATATAGTGAATAGCTCGGCTGAGTTCGTAGATGGGCGTAATCGGTTGGGAGGGGGGCGTGTCACACCCCTTTACATTTTTCAAATTCCGCAATAATAATTGTTGCATTTTCATTTTTAATAGTATAGAAGTGGTAATAGTAAAATAATATTTTTGGAAAAAAATTCCCGCCATTTTGAATCCGCCACCTTGAAATTCTTTAAAATTGCTCCGATTTCGTTGAAATTGAAAATGTATACTCGTTTATGGGTACTTGTTATAATTTTGCCATTTTGGATTTCTTTAATATTACTTCAAAGTTGCATACAAAGGAAATCCACCTATCTCTTGCGGCTGGTGCCGGAAGGTCTTTTTTTAGATTGTTTATTGTTTTTATAGCTCAAACCCGGTAATGGGTTCAAAGAAGGAGCTGTTCCTCACAGGAGTGTGGTCCCCAAGACTAGATGCAGAGCAACAGCTGTACAAGCTTGGAAGGTCTGTAGGGAAATATGTTTGTCCCACTGAAGCAAAGTAGTCATTAAACTCGTTGGCAACTGCTTCAGGATCTGTGACTTAAACATTATCATTTTTAAGAGCAATTGATTCGCTATGGTTTATAGCGATTAATAATGCTGTTAACAACCTTCCATTCTTTTTTAAAATTACCTTGTGAGCTTTTTATTCTACTCTGATAGTAACTATCACGGCAGACTTTGATTTCTTTATTAATTTGTTGGCACATGTGATTATAACGAATTTTTAAAACAAGATTATGTGGGTGTTTGCAGCATTTATTACGTAACTTGTGCTTGAGTTTAATTTTTTTGAGAAGAGAATTGTTCATCCAGGGCTTAAGTTTAGTTTCCGATTTTCTGCGCTCGATGGAAAAGCTAGAGATATCAATATAACTAGTAAGTGTTTTTAAAAATAGTTCATACGCCTGTGAAGCATTTCTAATGGAATAGACATCTTCCCAACTTTCACGCAGCAGATTAACGTTAAGTTGCCTGTAATTGATTTTAGTTACCTTAAGAGGAGCGGTAACAACAGACTCTTTGTTGTTGAAAATACTTAGGACAATACCGGTCAAACAATGATCAGTAATTTTCAGATCAAAGTTAACACCCGCGCATAGATTGGTTTTCTAATTTCTTAAAGCGACCAAATACATCATCAAGGCAGGTATTAGAAATCGGTCTTGTAGGTTCATTAATGAACGATGTTAAACCATGCTCTGCCATTAGGAATCCATATGTGTCAACTGCAGGGTTACAACTTAAAATGTCCACATTAAAATCGCCAAGAATAATAAGATTGGCCGCTTTTTCTTTGCACAAAAAAGCTGTAAACTCTTCTAAAAACAATTGTAAAGACATATACTGAACTCTATACACACAAATAATGTTAAAATTTTCCTTGCAAATGACGCAGGAGATTTTTATGATATCAGCACTATTCAAACTATAACAGTCAACCTTAAACTCATCATTACGCAAATACGAATTACTGACAAATACTCCTACTCCTCCCGCAGAATACGAATCATTGGTGTAAGCGTAAAACACGTAGTTTGGAATTTTGTAGTCATCTTTTTGATATGCAGATTCACAAAGCCTTCAATATTACAGAGTAACAAATCAAAATTTTGTCGCATGCTTCTTATATTTTGATGCACAATGAAAACAGGTATTTTATTCTTGGAATTAGAATATAACATATTATCATAGATACTTTTTATGGTTTTAATGGTAGTGTTGTCGTTTATAAGATTGAAGCTATCATTCATAATGTTAATTTTCAAATGCTGTTAAATCTTCAAAGGATCTTATAACGACGACCTTACCATTATCAACCTTTATCATCAAAATTTGAGATTTGCTAAACCATTAGTATTTATAATGTTTTTCTATTTTAACTTTTTTCGCTGTCATAAACAAAGCCCTAGTGTGTTTCGTGAAATAATGATTAATAAATATACTTTTGCTGCTACGATCATCAAATAAGGAAGTGTTAAAAGCCTTCTTCGCAGTTTTTTTCATGTATCCTTAAATAACTTAAAAAATGGTATTTCAATTTCTTTAATTTTTTTATATATTATGGAGAGACCCCTCTATCTTCAGTCCTGATTTCAAGTTGGTATCTCCATGGGTTCGGCCAAAATCATTTTTTAAAATCGGGTAAATGAAAAAATTTAATGTTTATTAAGGTAGGCTTCTCATAATCGTCACATCTAATCCGTGTGGATATACAGTAGAGCAAGGCTGCTCAACCCCAGGCCCGCGGGCCAGAGTGTGGCCCGCGGACACATTTGATATGGCCCGCGCAAGAAATTTTAAAATTTCCTGCACATCACTAACTGAGCAACATATTAGTGACTTGTTACTATCGATTTGATGCCTAACATAAGTAAATTATTATACAGAAACAATGTCAGAAATCACATTGATTTTATTGAGATTTTCATTTAAACTAACATATGTATGTACAGTTTTGTTTCGTTAGTGGCATTAAATGCCCTTTTTTTTCTTATTTTAATAAACAACTATATCACTTCATAATAGGCGTGTTTTTTTTTTGATATTTCATATGGGATTGGACGAAAAAGACGACATCGGGGATTAATAATGTCATCACAAAAAATTGGCAGGACTGCGTATGGATTGACATTGGGCGCATTCACTATTCCGGGCAAATGGAATTATTTGCAATCTACGCGTTCTGATTGGTCGAGAGTTTGAAAATTGACTAAGGATTTGGTCAGTTTTTGTGAGGTATAGGACTGGATTCTTAGCAAAAAAAATTCTTGCTGCAAAAGTTAGTCAGTTTGAGAAATGTCATGAGCAGCAATATATTTTCACTGAATTGTTGAACTTGCATCAAATTATCTCAAATTTTAAATTTATTGAAAATTAAATTAAAATGCAATACAAAATAATTTGTGATGGAGTTACATATGATGTTGAGGAGACAGAACGTCCATGTTTATTTATAAAAATCTTTTTTTTTAATTTTCTCAAATATTAGCGCACAATCTCGATTCACAAATAACTTCAATGTGAGAACAGAAAGTAAATATGCAAGTTTGATATTTATCTCAAATCTGACGTTGACTAGTTTGTTAGTCAATTTTCCGCGTTCGATGGGTTTGACAGAAAATAATTCCATTTGCCCGGAATAGTGAATGCGCCCATTTCAACTCAACAGCTGTGAGATAAACAAGTTCTCAGCAGCCCCAAATCCTCAGGTCTTGACCACTTTTTACGTATGCTAACAATAAATATAGCTTTTCCAATTTTTTTTGCATATTGCTGTATTTCTACTTTTACCTACCTTGTCTTGCTCAGCAATTTTTTCATAATAAAGAATCGCTCGACTGACATCAACGCACATCAGTTGTCGCGTTTTCGTAGAAACTCGAGTCTGGTAGCACCGATTTCATCGGGGTTAAAGTTAAGCCCAGAAAATTATGTGGTCTTAGCTAATGCTATATGGGATAAGTTTTTGTGGCACTTAACACGCAAATTGCTTATCCTCGATGTCGTTTTTTTCGCCACTCCCATATGGGATACCAAAAAAACACGCCTATTAAATTTTTTATTATAAAAAAGTAGAATATTAATTAAAATAGGAACCGTCAGTGGCGCATCGAAAATGTCTGAATCTTCCGTTTGGCCCGACTGCTAAAAAAGTTGAGCAGCCTTGCAGTAGAGCGTCGATTATCCGAACTAATTGGGACCGAGGGTGGTTCGGATAATCAAATTTGATCAAAAAATTCGGATAATCGAACACATAAGCGAATCGAATAAAAGTCAGGTGTGTAGCCAGTCCTCAAATGTCATGTAACTGAAACCAAAGAAACATATGTACAAAAATTGAAAGGATTTCATGTCCGCACTTTATGTTTTATATATTTCACATAACGTATCTGTGTACTAATATGTACATATTTAGTCTTTTCCTTTTTCCAGTCTCTTAATAATTTCTATCTTTGTTCCGATTGGTAAAACGTTTCGGTTCCTTTTTCTTGTTGGCGACATCTTAAAAACTGACTTTCGTAACTGAACCACAACTCACGAATAAAATAACAATGTTCACGTGCATAAACGTGTTAATGTGGACTGTTAACTCAGGAACACTCCGTTAGTTTTAGTTTTCTCCTTTTAAGGCTTAGTTCGGATAATTGACTTTGCGGCTGATTGGAGTTGGGATAGCTGACGTCCATTTGCTTCCGATGTTGCGTTCGGATAACTGACGTTTCGGTTAATCGACGTTGGGATAATCGACCCTCTACTGTAACTGTGTAAAAAAAAACATCACTGCACTTTTTTTTGTTAACCATTATGGCTAGTGTTCGTAACTATACATACAAGTTTTGGACTTGGTAAACTTGCTTTCTGTTGATATCAATCTGTAGTGAATTCGGAACTTGTTCAGGATTATATCGTAATATACAGGGTGTCATGTACTTAGATCCACATCTATTAAGAGGAAGTTCCTGGGAATATAGGTAAGGTTAGGTTGAAGTGGCTGCCAGCTTTTGTCAGCACACTTAGACCAGTGATACGTCCATTGTGATACCACATGGATCTGAAGAGATCTCCATACCTACTCATTAAATCAATTGGAGCATTTTATGAAGCGAAGGGAGAGAGCTGGGCGGTAACAAAGAAGGTGGGGAGTAATTTTCCTCCTCCTCTTCGTCCATGTAGCTTCTACAGAAATCGTTTGAATGGAGGCTAAGCCTTGTTGCATGCTTGCCTATTAGACAGTGTCCCATGATGACATCTATTACGAATCTGATATGCGGTCTGTTGAGAGAAATTAGATTCTTAGAGCGTGGCCAATCCGCTTAGATTCCAGGCGTGGCCGAATCCACCTAGAATTTGTTTTCTCGATAGCATCCAGCTTGAGTTTCAGTTTACATGTAGCGATCGGTATTCCCAGAGTGTCTCTTTCTGTGAGCACGGGTACGGTGGTTCCATATCTGGCGAGTTCATCCGCCTTGCAGTTCCCTGGAATATCTCTATGCCCCGGCACCCAACAAAGGTGAATATTGAACTACTCTCGTATCTCGTATCGCATAGCGCAGTCTAATTTGGTTTCTCCCCCAACAAGGCGAACGCTGCTTTCCGAAATTGCCAGTATCTTCGATTCACTAGGACTACTGGCTCCATCGGTTGTCCTATTTAAAATTCTATTTCAAGAGCTGTGGTCTTCGGAGCTGAAGCTAACCTGGGATGATCCCATTCCTCCATTACTCGCGGAAAAGTGGATAACCTATAGCCAACAACTTTCTTCGTTCAATCAGATCCGGGTTCCGCAGAATGCTGAAGAAGATATAGAGCTCCACGGATTCTCAGACGCGTCTAGCCAAGCATACGCCGCGGTCGTTTACACTCGCTCCAAAACCAGTGCCGGTCGCTATAAGTTAACTATCGTCGCAGCAAAGTCGAAAGTGGCCCCTCTAAAAATGGTTTCGATTCCGCGGCTTGAACTTTGTGGTGCGCTATTGCTTACCCGTTTACTTCATCTAGTGAAATCGTCGGTCACTGCTAAAATCACAAGAACATTCGCGTGGTGTGATTCCGAGATTATGCTGCACTGGCTTTTGTCTCCTCCTCGGCGCTGGACAACCTTTGTGGCCAATAGGACCTCCGCTTTTCTTGAAACCACTCCAAGGCACTCGTGGCGTCATGTCCCATCAACATCGAACCCGGCAGACTGTGCATCGCGTGGCATTCTTCCCTCCAACCTCGTTGAGCACGATCGCTGGTGGACCGGTCCATCCTGGTTGTCCCAATCTGAAGAACATTGGCCGAAATCAGCCATATCCTCAAATATCGCGGACAGTGTATCGGTAAAAAAGGAAGAAAAATCTAGTGTACTGGTCACGTCGTTTGATAGTCATGTCTTCCAGACCCTAATTGATAAAATCAACGTCAAGATCAACGAGTTCGAGTCGCCACAGTCAAGACAGCTACGGGTACATTTATTCGTCCAATCGCTAAACTGGCGTTGGACTGAAACTCGTTCCAGGGGGGGCGGGATGTTTGAGACTTAATCTCACTTAAAATGTACATTAAACTAGAGTACCTACATATGTTTTTTTTTGTTGTTGCCTAACATTGTGTAACGTAATTGGATTAACGAGTACTGTGAGAGACAGTTTTTTTTTTGTTTTTAGTACTTCTCTCTTTCGTTCTGTTTGGTTGTATGTTGCTGGTGTTTGTACCTCGGTTGGCTCGGTCACTTGGATCTCGATCGCACCAGAGGAATCATCCTTATCAGATAAGCTATTCATCAATAACAATAAATTCTATCTTTTGTTACATATTTGTACTTGTTCGACTTGTTCTTTTTATGGTTCGTTTATTCTAAAACAAGGAGTGTTTTCCGTACGAAATGGAATCGAATCTTTCTTTGGAGCACCATTACAACATAGAGTTCCACAGCCCAGCGGTAGCCAGACATCATCGGGTCAGAAAAAGTCGTGCAGAATATGTAGAAAAAGACAAAACCCAAAGAAAAACGAGATGCACGGTTTGCGAAGAGCACAGCACAGTATTCAGTTTCATAAATGCCATAAATGTGTAAATGAAGAAAATACTTTGTAAAATCACTATTATGTTAAAAAAAAAATTTTAAATTTTAATACACTTCTAAATTTAAATAAAAACGACGGATTAGTTTAATTTTCTTTGATCAGCTTTTATTCTTCCTGTCATTTCGTCCGTGGTTAAAAGTATAATAAATGCATTTCTCTTTCACGCTCCGACGTTGGATGCGGTATCAATGTTAAAGCTAACAACCAATAGGTGGCGTTACAATCGACAAATTGAAGAGTCTGTTCCTCGAAAATAAACACACTTATTACAACAATACGCAAAACAAAACTTTATTAACTTAAAATTGGAAAGACAAGAACAACGCAAAAGATTCACCAGAAAAGATCGTTATTTACTCAGTTAAAACAATGGAATGAAAAATAACGAATGAAGTTGGCTATGTGTTCGTATATCTGCTACTCTCGACTAGAGGGCTTGTGGCGAATGTGCGTTTGACGTTACGGAGTTGCCACATTTACTCCCCCTCCAGAGACGTCAACAGTCTCGAAATTAAACGTCACCGTTTTTTTCTTCGAATATGTTTTCAGAAATTTTTCCTTCGGTTCTTCCGACGAATCTTGTTTGTTAGTGAAAGCTGGCTTTAATCTCTCCACAGATACTGTCTTTTCTTCGCCGTTGACAAGGATTAAATATCGCCGGTCATCTATCCTTTCTTTTATAAAATGTGGTCCAGAATACGGTGGTTTTAATGGTGGTCGCACTTCATCAAGCCGGAGGAAGACGTGTGTGCAATCGTGCAAATTTTTTTGAACAAACATCTTTGTTTTGCTGTGGTGTGAAGTGGGAGTTGGACGGATCGCACGCATGAATTCTCTATGTTTTTCGACGAAGAGTTCTGGGTCTGCTGGTGCGTCAAGACTTGCGAAGAAATCTCCAGGAATTCGTAGTGTTATACCAAAGATCATTTCCGCCGGCGATGCCTTAAGATCTTCCTTGTATGCCGTCCGTAGTCCTAATAACACCGTAGGAAGCAAGTTAATCCAAGGAATGGCTGGATTACACATCAATGCTGCTTTCAACGTCCTGTGCCATCTCTCGACCATACCGTTTGAAGCAGGATGGTAAGATGTTGTTCGTATACGTTTGGCACTGATGGTGTTGGCGAGGGCAGTAAAAAGAGCGCTTTCGAATTGCGAACCCTGGTCGGTGGTAATTGTTAACGGTGTGCCGAAGAGACATACCCAATTGTTGTAAAAAGCAGATGCAACAGTGTCTGCTGTGATATCTTTTAGTGGAATTGCCGTTGGGAACCTGGAAAATCTATCGATTATAGTCAGGCAATATTTAAATCCTCTTACCTCTGGCATATGTATTAGATCTAGGTGTATGTGATTGAATCTATTATCAGGAACATCGATTTTATTTGGAATGAGTTTAGTGTGTCTGTGTATTTTTGCTCGTTGACAAGGAACGCACTCCCTAGACCACTTTAGAGCGTTCTTGCGGATGTTTGGCCAAACGTACTTCTCTTTGAGATGACGGCATGTGACTCTGCCACTTGGATGTGATAAACCGTGAACTGTGTTGAAAGCTAATCGTCGAAGGCATGTTGGAATGTACGGCCGAATGTATCCAGATGAAGTGTCGCAGTAGATACTGGTGTTGTCAATGGATAATCTTTGCAGTTTAAGAGAGGTCTCGCCATTCAGGATTATTTTGAGTTCGTCGTCTTGCTGTTGCTCTTCATGTATCCTTTCTGGGCTGAGTGACGTGGGCATTCAAATGGATTGAATTCTGGAGAGGGCATCAGCAACGGTGTTATTATCGCCGGTGACATGAACTATTTCCGTTGAAAGTTGTGATATGAAATCAAGCTGTCTTAATTGTCTCGGAGATGCTTTTTCTGGTCATTGCACGAAAGCGTAAGTAAGCGGTTTGTGGTCAGTTCTTATAACGAAGTGTCGACTCTCGAGGATGTGTTGAAAGTGTTTGGTAGCTGCGAAAACGGCCAAAAGTTCCCGGTCATATGTGCTATAGTTCTTTTCGGCTGGGCTGAGTTTCCGTGAAAAGAATCCCATGGGCTTCCAGATGTTGTCTTCCAGTTGCTCAAGCGAAGCACCCAGTGCAACATCAGATGCATCTGTTGTCAATACTAGTGGTGCAGATGGTGAGATGAAAGAAGAAAGTGTTGCACTAGCAATGCTATCTCTGCAGTCGTTAAAAGCTTGTGTCGTTTGAGGTGTCCAGGTAATTTTTGTTTTGTCGTTTTTGATCGATTTGTGGAGGTACTGATTGAGCGGAGTTTTGAAGTTCGGCAGAATGCGGGATGCAACGTCGGTAGTAATTCAGCATGCCGAGAAAGCGACGAAGCTCTGATACTGTGTCGGGCATTGAAAATTCTCGGATGGCTACTACACGTTCCTCAGGCGGTCGATATCCTTCCGTGCTTATATGATAACCAAGAAAGTTGATTTCCCTTTTTCCTAGATTACATTTAGCTGTGTTGATTGTCAGGCCGTTGTCCTCCAATCTTTTAAGTACTGCCTCTAAATGTATTTGGTGTTGTTCTGGTGATTCAGACATTATGAGAATATCATCAATATAACAAAATACATAGCTTAAGTCCCGAAAGATTGAATCTACGTAGCGTTGACACGTTTGTGAGGCATTTTTAAGCCCAAATGGCATGAAGAGGTATTCGAACAAGCCAAATTGAGTCGTCACTGCGGTCTTTTCGATATCGTCTGGGTGCATCGGTATCTGATGATATGCTCGTGAAAGGTCTAACGTGGAAAATATAGTTTTTTCATGCAATTTCTCGAATATGTCCGAAATAAATGGGGGTGGATATCGGTCGGGCACAGTCTGTGCATTGAGTCTTCTGAAATCACCACATGTTCTCCAATCACCAGTCTTTTTCTTAACTAGGTGAATCGGGCTGGCTCAGGGACTGCTAGATGGACGAATGATTCCATGTTCCAAAAGAAAGTCTATTTCAGCTTTTGCCGCAGCCAATTTCTCGCCAGCTAGTCTTCGTGGGCGGTTAGCGACAGGTTGGCCGGTGGTGAGAATGCGGTGCGAAGTTGTGCAGTTGAGTTGTGTGCGTGGAGTTATGGAAGGTTTCGTTACAGTGATGAACTTGTTGAGGATGCCATGAAAATCTTTTTGTTCGTCTACCGTTGATATTCCATAGATGTTCGCTACCTGCAACTTTCCTTGTGCTACCATTGATGTGTTCTGTTTTTTAAATCGACTATCAGACCATACTGGACCAAAAAATCAGCTCCGATTATAGGTGAAGTGACATCGGCAACAAGAAATGACCATTTGAAAACACGCCACAGCCCAAGGTCGATGAGCATTATTTTGTTTCCATAAGTGTTGATGCTGGAGTTGTTGGCAGCGAATAACCTGTACGTGCTAGGCTCGTATTTACCCGAGACATATGTACGGGGTAAAACTGAAATAATTGAGCCAGAATCAATTAGAAAATTTACATGAGTTTTTTTATCCTGGATGTGAAGGCGTAGTTCTCGGGTTATACTGTTGTTGCTGCTGTCGTCCACCGCCCTATGGGACGACAGCTGGTTTAGTTTTCCTGACGTGTGTGGGTGAATGTGCAGGGAGTGACGCAACGTCGGGCCTCGATCCCGTATTTCTTGTGATAGAAGCACATTTGTGGTTTTGCTGGAGTTCTTGATCGAGAGCGTGGAATGAAGTTGCGACTCGGGGTTTGTATATTTTGTATAGAAGCTTTAATGTCCTGCATGAATGTTTTCATCGTGCCCTCTAAACTATTTATTCTTTGCTCTAAATGTTCAATGGCTGTTGGCTGCGAAGCATCGTTTGAATTCATGGCCATCAGATAGCCATTGGTGGTATTTTCCATTATCTTGTCTGCAACCTCAGCCAATGTGTTCAGGTCGGATTTCCCAGTTACAGTCAAAAGTCCTCGGACGCTCGTTGGCATTCTGTTTATCCACAGTGAATGCAGGAATTCATCTCCAACGGCTCCAGCAGCTAACTCTCTCATCTCCCTGAGTAATTGCGTTGGTTTTTTGTCTGCAAGCTCGAGGTCGGTCAGGAGTTTGTGTAGCTGTTTTTCCCTGGAGTCAGATAATCGTTTAACAAGTTGTTGTTTTAAGAATTCATACCTATCCGCTTTCGGTGGAGAGCGTATAATGTCAGAGACATACAGGAGGACGTCCGAGTCCAAGCAACCGATGAGTGTGTCGAATTTCGTGTTGTCGTTTTTGATGCCTTTGGACCTGAATTTTGCCTCTACTTGGAGGAACCAAAGTTCGGGTTGTCCCTTCCAAAATACAGGCAGCTTGATGTCACTTACAGTGGCTACATCAGAAGAGTCGTCACCAAAGGGCTCTATGTGGCTTTTCTTGTTGGATTTGGATCCGGAAGGAGGTGGTGAGTGAGAGAGACTCATGTTTCTGCGTAGTAAAGGTTTCAACGTGTGTTTTGTAAACTTCTAAGTTTGTGCTTGTAATCCTCGTGGATCACGTCGGGGTCACCAATTGAAGAGTCTGTTCCTCGAAAATAAACACACTTATTACAACAATACGCAAAACAAAACTTTATTAACTTAAAATTGGAAAGACAAGAACAACGCAAAAGATTCACCAGAAAAGATCGTTATTTACTCAGTTAAAACAATGGAATGAAAAATAACGAATGAAGTTGGCTATGTGT
Source organism: Criorhina ranunculi (assembly GCA_951813785.1). Classification (NCBI taxonomy): domain Eukaryota; kingdom Metazoa; phylum Arthropoda; class Insecta; order Diptera; family Syrphidae; genus Criorhina; species Criorhina ranunculi. The sequence goes on along the minus strand of OX638381.1, from coordinate 55,740,669 downwards.
TCGTATATCTGCTACTCTCGACTAGAGGGCTTGTGGCGAATGTGCGTTTGACGTTACGGAGTTGCCACAAAATATCAAATGGCGTTCAGAAATAAAATTACAAAATATCAAATAGCGTTCAGAAATAAGATTACAACTCGGCCAACCTGTCTTTTGGCTAGTATTGGTCTCGATGTAGGTTTATCAGTAGATATGGCGATGATGGATCGATGGAGGTGAATGTCCCATTTACTAGCACTGGTACTGGTAAAGCGTGAAAAATCTCAAAGTCCTCTGCTGATATTGGTGGTATTTTTATCTCAAAAATGGCATGCTTCGGCAAAATTCTCCCTTCAATGGTCATCAAGTTGTAAGGAGTTGTCAGGTCCAAATAAGATGCGGGAAGGTTTAATGATGATGGCAAATGCTCCTTTATATAGCGCAGCTCTTGTCGTAACTGTGTTGGTGGGATCAACGGTGGACTTATGTTTCCGTGTTGGCTGTGTGTTACAACGTCTAACAGGGAGCCTTGAATTCGTTGGAAGTTTGAAATAGTAGTAAGTGTTTGTATTGCCAATAATATGAATGATTGTGCTAAGTCCTCTTGATATAGTTCGGGGGAGATGTTGTTCGTTTTGCGGGTTATCTCATTAATGTGGAACGACATGGCCTTGAATTGAGTCGATATTGTTTCTTCATCGCGATTCATGATATTCACGGTGGCCGCGAGAAATGATGTCTGATTTCTTATGTGAGTTAGTAGTTAACCTTCATTATTTTCGATGTCTTCAATGGTCCTTGAGACCTTATCCGCGTACTCTGAATCCAGTACTCCAAATAATGCGTTAGCCATGTTTCCTACGAAATTCAAGGCACCTCGTTTCATCCTGATAGTTGTAGTCGGAGGGAGCAAGAGCTCGTTCGTCCTCACAAGTTCTTCCTCCAGATGCTGTATTTGGGTGATCATTTTACCACACTGGTTTCCCGGTTTCATAAGATGACATTTATTTAATTAGCTCAATACTAGCTACATGGCACTTAATTCTAAAAACTTAAAGTAATATAATAATGATAAGATAGTGGGGAGCAGGAAACTAACTGATTTGATTATTTCTTTATTTGGTCTTATAAAGTAACAGTTAAAAACTTAAACTATGGAGAGAAGGTAGAGGGAGTGAGCGGGTCGAAATATGGTTAAGAGGGGGAAGAGGGTTTGTGGAGGGCGTTTCTCAGAGAGGATCTACTTAAGTGAAAATTAAAATTGTAAAGCATGCCGTTAGCCTTACGTAGCATTCTGTACATTGGTTCGTGAAAACTACAGTTGGTGCGGTGGGAAACGAGATGAAAGAGGGGTACGGACCTGAGGTTACGTGGATTGGTGTTGAACGAGATCAATTGCAGTAATGCGGGGCAGTCGATGTTACCAGATAATAACTGATGGATAAAGAGTATATCAGCAACATCACGACGTTTTTCGAGGGACTGTAAGTTGATCAGCCTCAAACGATCTACATAGGGTGGTAAGTTGAAATTGTCGATCCAAGGAAGGCCGCGTAAGGCAAACCGAATGAACCTGCGCTGGACAGCTTCGATTCGTAGAGTGTGGATTTCGTAATACGGGGACTATACTTGACTGGCATATTCAAGGAGAGGCCTAACGAAGGTGATGTAAAGGGATTTAGTGACGTATAGATCAGAGAATTCCTTAGACCAACGTTTTACAAAGCCAAGTGCAGAGTTGGCTCTACTTATGATGTTATCTATGTGGACGCGGAAATTGAGTTTCCTATCACAAATAACGCCTAGATCGCGTAAAGATGTGACGATGGGAACAGGGTCGCTACAGATAAAGTAGGGTCTGGGAGGTGAGGGGAGACGCTTGCGAGAGTATGTGATTGCTTGGCATTTAGTCATGTTAAGCTGCAAGAAATTTTTATGGCACCACATTGAGAATCTCTTTAAGTCATCTTGGAGTAGGCGAGAGTCAGCGAGGCATGATATGTGCTTAGAGATTTTCATATCGTCAGCGTTGATCGATATGGAAGAATCTTTGATGATATGGTCAACATCATTGATTGATAGGATAAATATCAATGGTCCCAGATGGCTGCCTTCGGGACTCCTGAGGTGGCTTTTATAGGATCGGACATGGAAGATCGAAAAAGGACTTTGTACTGGCGATTTATCATGTTGGATTTGATCCACATAATGAACCACGGAGGAAAACCAAGAGCCTTGAGTTTTAGGAGAATTATGCTGTGCGACATTTTGTCGAACACTTTACTGAAGTCGGTGGTAACAACATCAACTTCTTTGCCATCCTCCAGTGCACATAGGGTTCGAGACACGAATTCTGTGAGATTAGTGGTTGTTGATCTACCCTTAAGAAAGCCGTGTTGATTGGGAGAAAAGATAGATTTGCAGTGAAAAAATATTGTATCATAGACGATGCTTTCGAAGAGCTTGGGTGTGCAAGAAAGTTTAGCTATGGGACGATAGTTGGATACTTCATTCTTGCGACCGTTTTTGTGGATAGGAATTATAAAAGAGTGTTTCCACATTTGGGGGAAAACGCCCTGCGAGATGGATAGTTGGAACAAAGCAGTGAGGGGTTGAGCGAGATAGTTAGCACATTTTTTTAGAACTATTGCGGGTAAACCATCAGGACCGGGAGAGTAATCGTCCTTAAGCTTGCTTATCTTGTCCTCTACAAGTGGTAAGGTTATATCCATCGAGACTAAGGAAGTTTGGGCACAGCTGTTCATATGCGAGAAAAAGTCATGATCCGGTTCGAGGACGTGGTCTGAGAACGATTGGTTGAAGAACTTAGCGAACAAGTTTGCTATTGTCTTGGGGTCTGCTGAAGATGTATTGAGAAAATTTAGAGTGGGTGGGTAGCAATCGGATTTATTCTTAATGTTGATGAAGCGGTAGAAACTTTTAGGATCGGCGATTAAGTTCGATTGCGTTCGGGTTAGATATTGACGGTATAGGAGTTTATTGAGTTCTGAAAAGAAGGTATATGCGAGCCGATAGTTGGAGTAGTCAGAGTCGGATCGAGACATTAGGTATTTGCGCCAAAGTTTGTTACGTTTGTTGCGGAGCGAGCGTAGTTCTTTGTTATACCAGGGAGGGGCTGACGAAGAGTTCTTCTGGGGCAAATATGGGACCGATTGAATAAAGCAGCCAACGATTTCGGCGTAGAAAAATGCTAGGGCATTGTCGATGGTGACGCTAGAGTTGTTATCCAAGATAAGGCTGAAGTTGACGTTACTGAGAAGGTTGTTAAGTTTTACAAAGTCTGCTTGTCGGAAATTGAAGCAGTACGATTTCTCGGAATGCAGAGTGTTGTTAACACTATCGTATGAAAATGTGAGGGATAGAGGTGGGTGTAAGCAATCTAATGTGGAGAGAAGATGATTGCTCTCTGTAACGATACAGTTATCGGCATCAGATGAGAAAACGAGGTCGAGTTGTCTTCCTAAGTTGCTGGTAATGCTACTTAATTGGTAGAGGCCGGAGTCGGTGAAGGAATCGATGAAAAGAACTTCTTTATCTGAGGTGGGATTAATAGCAACAAAGTGGGACAAGTCTTCAGACTCAGCCCATTGCAGAAAAGGAAGATTAAAGTCACCTAAGATTAAGATATTATCTAAGGGGTCCATCACTTCGAAAAGAGAGTCGATCGCGTCCACGGCAAGCTGGTATCCTTGGATTGGTTGAGAGGGGCGTATGTAGCAGCAGAGTATGTAGAGGTGGTGTTTGGAGATGGTCACTTTTGCACAAACAAACTCGAAAGCAGCAGTGTGCGAGGTTTTGAAGAGAGTTGAATCGTAACAATTATGGATTGCCAAAAGAACTCCGCGACCTGAAGTGTCATCTGCTTTCTCGAGACCGTCATCCCGAAAGACATTAAAATCTGAGGTAAATAACTCGTTATTCTTAAAATTAGAGGACAATTTCGTCTCTGTTAGAGCGAAAATGTCGTAGGGGAAGTTTTGGGAATTGAGAAATACATCTGAGGTTTTAGTCCGTAAACCTCTTACATTTTGGTAGTAAAGGGACAAACACTTAGGGGGAGGAGTACTGGTTGAAAGGTATAAATCGGTAATAGAATGAGGGTTAGGATTGAAAATGATTTTTGAAATGGGAACGGGTTCTTTGGAGGTGTGAAATACGTTTGGAGCTAACATGTGAGGCAAATGTTGACAGATCGTTTGCTACATCATTAGGCGAGATGTTGAGACTAGCATGATAACGGATGAAGATCTGCTTCAATTTGTTTGGGTCGATTGGAAGGCCTTCTTGATGGATCGAGACCATGATGTTCGTTTTTGTTATTCCATCAATGCAGACCGAATCGGGTTTGTCATGCAGGTAAGCGAGATAGAGTCGTACGTTTTCGTAAATTCTACGATCTCGCAAACGTGATAGGACATAGCGGCCATCGTCACTGACTTCCACAAATTGTTTCGTGAGCTTAACCGTGGGAGGGAGCAATGGGTCTAAGAAGGATGAAGGTGCAGTCAGGTTGCGAGGAGCGGCAGAGAAAGAGGGGGAAGGATTGAGGGCATCAGAGCGAATGAAATTTGAGTAGTTTGTGTTGAAGTTGTTAGTAGTTGAGGGAATGTGGTTGCGGGTTGGGGTTGAAGAGGAACAGCTTGGGTAGTTAACGTTGGTATCAACAGGAGCACTGTCCAAGTTTTGGGTTTGATCAGGTGCGGGACGGCAAACGGGTGCAAGGTTAAATGACACTCGTTTAGTAGGTTTAACTATGGTTTTGGGAGATGGCTTAGTGGTATCAGAACGGGGAAGGGGGGTGGATGGATAAAACTGAGGGGTAAAGTTGGGGAAAATTCCTACTTTAAACTTCCAGTTAGGGTCGGATTTAGTAGGGAGGTAGGAGGGAGGAGCGAGTATTGAGTTATCCGATTTATTTGGCTTCTTAGTTTTATGTGAAAATGCTGACGCTGTCCATTTGGTCAGGTGTATTTTACCTAAGGCGACGGGGACGTTGGAGTCGTTAACAAACAGCCACTCGTATTTGGTAGGAATGTACAATTTGAAACAATAGGATTTAATTTTAAAACCTTTGACCTCGGTGATGGCAAAATGTTGGCGGAAGAAGTTGCGCAACCAGGAGATATCGGCATTATGCGGGGCACCCTTCACGATGTAGGCAGTAAAGTCTTCGTTATCAGGTTTATTATTGGTGTTGAGTTTTGAGAGTTTGTTGTTGGTGTTGAGCTTTTTAAGTCGATTGGCCCATTCGGATTGCGACCACAAAGTTCCGAACCGTTCAATTATGTTGTTATCAGGTTCACTTATCGGTTTAGCAGCGATGGGATTAGGGGATGTTGGAGGTATTCGTTGTAGTACGCTTCCAGATTCGGGGGCGGGATTCGACGATGAAGTGGAAAATGGGTTCGAGATTTCCGGAGAGTTGATAGTGCTCTCAGAGAGGTCGATGGATTCGGCAACGATATTCGCATTGATGAGTTCCTTACGAAGAGAGTTGTTGTTGGGAGGACTGCTGACGGATGGACGATCGGAAGAATCTGCCTTGCTGGATAACAGTTTCAACTCTTCCATGGCCTGGTTGAAGGAAGTCCTAGTGGTGGCGGAGTCGTCGCTACAAGAGCTGAATGCAAGCTGAAGTTCATTGATACATTCCGTGTGGCTGGCAATCTTATTCTCCAAAGATTTTACCATTGATGAGTGGGCAGTAAGTGTCTCAGAAATATAAGATGTATCGCCATGAATTGCACTAAGGACGGGTGAGGCTATTGAGCACTTATTGGCGTTCGGTATTTTCTGAGTGTTTAGTTCGTCGAGGCCAGCGTTTGTTTGGCTAATAAGTCTCCGCAGATTTTCAATACTGCTAGTGCTCTGCCGAATGGACTTGTTAACCTCACTAAGAGTGGATTTGTGGTCAGATGAGAAGTTTTCAATTGCATTGTTAAAAGACTCGCAATTGTCAGTTAAAAGCACTGTTGTTTTTTTGAGATTATGATTAATCTCGGATTTGAGATCAGCGACCATGTCAGAGAGCTCACAAAGTTGCTGGTTATTACACTTAATGGCTAGCATTATGTGCGCCATTGAGATGGTCTTACACTCATCGCAGAAAAAACAAAAAAGATTAATATATTCGGACAAGTGAGCTTTTGCATTTCTGCTAAGGCCGATGCAGATTGGGTGGAACACTTTGTTGCAGATTCCTCTGCAGGCAATCATGTCTGAGGAAGTTGCGGTGAGGGTGCAGTTGTTGGATCCACAGGAAAGCATGGTGAGAAAAACAAAAGAGTACACTGGTAGGGGTGAATGGGCGAGTATAGCACACTGACACAGAAAGAAAAAAATAAATAAATAAAGTTCGAGAATGCAAAGTTAAGCAGAAGACGGTTGACACGGTGACACAAAAATAAGTTCACTCGAAAAAGTGCGCGAGTTACGTGGGTTGTATTAAGCGAAAAGAAAATGAAAAAACGAGTTTCAATTAATAAAAATCACTTTATTTGTTGAGGGCCGATTTATGAATGACGAAATTCTTTTATGCAATCATTATCGATCGCAGCAGAAACGAAACTGCTGATACTACATATTTCGCTCAACGAATAATGTTTGCTGTGTTAACATTATTAACATTATTTGTTTAGCAATTTGTTTAGCTGCGTCGAGAATGATTTATGTTTTTAACAAATTCTAATAATTCCGGCCTGACGTTTCCTGTCAACAGGTTACCGGATGTAACTCCTCCCTTCCTTAACTCAGGATTTTCCTGAATTCTGTTAACAATATTTAAGTTGAATTTTTTCTGTTTACAATGTACATATACAGAAATTACAATTATCGATATAATGAGAATAATACTAAAACTTCCTATACTGTAGCTTATGATACTATGTTTTTTCAAAATATTTCTTTCAAATTTCTTTCTTGATGGATAGTGAACTCTTCAAATATTAATGTATCATTGTTTGTTACTATTATTTCATCGTTTGGAATATAAAATCTTTCAATAAATTTAGACATTCTGTTGTTAAATTTCTGGTTACCAATTTCAATTGAACAGTTAGCAAAATTTATAAAATAATTTCCAGTTAAAACAAATTTTCTTTCATCGCAGTTGCTCTTAAAAGTTCTGTTTTTCATATTATTCAAAATTATAAGGTCATAATTAAGTTCTGTTATTTCTTCATCTAACTTACTTACTAATTTACAATTTTTCTTGAAAATACAATTTTTACTTAATCTCAATTCCTGAAGACTTAAATTATTTTCGAAAGTGTACGTTTTATTATTGATTTTAACTACATATTCCAATGCTTCGTTAATTTGCCTATTTTTAGAGTTAACAATTGGTACAAGTAATTTTTTATCTGTTTTCATTATTGATGTTGGAATTTTTATTGCGAAAATGATATCTTCGTTTTCAAACTTAGCTATTCCTACTTTTATGTTGCTGAGTTTTTTAATGTCAATTTGATATTTAATAATCTCGTTGTTGCTCAAAATACTTGGGTGTATAACTCCTACTTTTACCAAAATTATGTTGTCTTGTATCAAATTTATTTGTTCTTTTAGTATGTTAATTCGCATTTGTTGTTCTAGAAAATCTTCCTGTGATATTATTTGTTTACTAATATTTTCACTCGTATTAATTTTTTGCAAAATTGTATTTCTATCTGATTGTAAAATATTTTTTAACAAAGTAAATGAATTATTAAAATTATTATTTATTTTTATCTGCTGATTGGTTGTCTCAATAAGTTCGTTATTTGTGTTGTCGTTACTTTTTAAGTGGTTTTCTATGTCGTGTTTGTCGTCATCGTCTAAGGTTCCAAAGAGCCAACTTAATCCCTTTCCTACAGCATTAAATAAACCTCTTTTAGATCTTTGAGGTAATAGAGTTAATACCTTATTTCTCATTGAATATAATTCTGTTCTTAAAAAATCCTTTCTTTCTGTTCGTAACGTTTCTATATGTTTCTCTAATTCATCTATCAAATTTATTATTTCGTTTGGGTTAATAATATGTAGTATAATGTCAAATTTAGTAACTATTTCTACCTCATCAATCCTTATCTCTGCATAACCGACTTCTGAAGTAAGTTTTTCAACTGTTAAGGCCGTTTGGGTCTTGGGGATGGTTATTACTACTAGTATCCATATGAGAAGGGTTCTGATCTGCAAATTTAAAGATACGTTTTATGTTATTCTCGTGTATATTTCTAAGTTTGTGTTTTCTAAATTTGGGCTCTTCTTTGTGATGAAGAGACTTATAATTTTTAATAAATCCTGTAGTTCTTGTTTCTATATAACTTTCGCGGTTTCTGTTTCTCTTTCCTCTCGTGTTAGCTTTTGCTTTATTTATCCTTTCTTTAATTAGACTAAAGTCAACTTTTCGTTCCTGTACTTCCGATGGGGTGCATTTTATGGTGGAGTGATAAGTGGTGTTATAAAGTATGACTGCGTTGAGCATTTGTGTTTTAATGGGTTGTTTATCCTCTAGATTTAATGTCCTAATTCTTTCTGTAAGAGTGTTGTTTAACCTTTCAACATCTGAATTGCCTGTATGATTGTTTGGTTTTGTGATGTGGAATTCGATATTTTCCTCTTTGCAAAATTCCTCAACGTTTTTTGATTTGAATTCATTATCAAAAGTAAATTTCTTTTTTTTTCCACGAATCGCTATAAAGTGGTTTAATTTTTCTACTATTGTCAAACTATTTCTATCTTCTAAAAATAAGGTTGTAGCATACTTCGAGAATTTGTCTATGAAAACTATAAATGAATGTTTGCTATTGACGTAGACATCAACATGTACAATTTCGTTTAATGTTGAGGGAGTTTCTGTAAGGAAGAATTTATTTCTTATGGGATTTCTATCGTATTTCGCTGAAGAACAAATTTCACAATTATTAATTAATTGGTGTATTACTGTTTTGAGGTTGGGATGATAAACTTTCTTTTTTATTCCCTCATAAGTTGGTATTTTTCCGGAATGTCCTACCTCATTTTTATGAAACAATGCGATCTGCTTTTTTAGAGTTTCTTCGTCTTCTATGTCTCTAGCGATGTAACTCCATTTCACAAATTTAAACAGATTTCTATCAGGGAATGTTTCTATTATTGCTTGTTGCAGTTCATTGCACTCCCCATCACTAAGATTGGAGTATATCCCTATTTTACCTTTCTTTAAATATTTTTTTAATATAACACTGACATTTCCTTCAGATATGTCGTTTTTGTCGATATAAATTCGAGTAAAGCTGTTTCAGATTCACGTTCTTTACGTTCTAAGAATAATGTTTGTATCTTAAATCGGTTAACTATAGTATCTAGAATAGGAATATGGTCCTCCGGATTTTGTTCTTGAGAGTGGATAGTTTGCACATCTTCGGATACATTAATTTCTTTATTTGCTTCAAGATTATTTAAGTTTCTAAGCTTTTCCTCCGATACCTCTCTGAAGACTTCATTGTTTGTGCTCAAGTTTGCAACACTTCCTGAATCTTGATTTGTATCACTATCGGTTTGGGAAATAGCATTTATTTCCTTATTTTCGGTACTAATACGGCTTAAAAAGTCAGCAATAACATTTTCTTTGCCCTTTATATAGTCGATTTTTATGTTGTACTCCCCTAATTGTAAGAGCCACCTCTGGAGTCGAGGGTTTATATCTTTGCCAGCATATTTGGAATGAAGCCATTTGATTGGCTGATGATCTGTGTTTAATTCAAATTCCCTTCCAAACAAATAGGGTCTAAAGTATCTGACACTCCACACAACAGCCAGTAATTCTTTATCAATGGTGGAATAATTAAGCTCATGACTGTTAAGGGTCCTAGAGGCATAGGAAATAGGGTGACCATCCTGGGTCAAAACAGCGCCGATCGCAACATTGCTTGCATCTGTCACGAGTTTAAAGTTTTTTGAAAAATCGGGGTATCTAAGAATTGGATGATTGGTTATCAGATCTTTTAATTTTTCGAAAGCGGCAGTAAAACTAGGGTCATTTGTATTTATTCGAGAATTTTTTTTCAGATATTTTGTTAACGGATGTGCAATCTTTGCATAGTTCTTAATGAATTTCCTATAGTATCCGGTGACTCCTAAAAAAGATTTAATTTGCTTTTGTGTTTTTGGCAATGCTAAGTTTTGGATAACCTCGACTTTTGCGGGGTTTGGCCGTACACTTTCAGGTGTCAAGATATGACCTAAATATTCCGTTTCCCTTATGAGAAAATTGCATTTGTCTATTTGCATTTTTAATTTTGCTTTTCTCAATCTATCAAAAATTTTTCGAATATTAGAAATATGTTCCTCTAGAGACGTACTAAAAATTAAAATATCATCAAGGTAAACGATGCAGATTTTATTGATATAATCCTTAAGGATTGAGTTCATAAATCTTTGGAAGGTAGCCGGGGCATTTTTAAGTCCGAACGGCATCCTTACATACTCATAATGTCCGTTTGGAGTAGAGAAAGCAGTTTTCATTTGATCCTCTGGTTTGACGGGGATTTGATGAAATCCCTTCGCCAAATCCAGAGTGGTGAAGTATTGAGCTCTTCCCAATTTGTCCAATATATTTTCAATATTGGGAATTGGGAACTTATCTTCTACCGTAACATCATTGAGTTTCCGATAGTCGATAACTATCCGCCATTTCTTTTGCCCGGATTTATCTGACTTCTTTGGAACGATCCAAAGAGGAGAATTGTATGGGGAACTACTTTCTCTTATGATTCCTTGCGAAAGCATTTCTGAGATTTGTCTCTCTATTTCTTGCTCATGGATTTGAGGATAACGATAAATTTTGGAGTATATGGGTCTATTTGTGTTAGTCACAATTTCGTGTTGCACTTCTTGTGAACAGGTTAAGTCGTCACCTTCCATAAAAAATAAATCTTGATAACTTCGCATCAAATTTTTAATAAGTGTACCTTCGTGATCATTTAAATGATCGAAATTTGGATAGTTGTTTCTACATCCCTCGTTAATTTCTAAAGCAGTAATTTGATTTATTTCGTAGGGGTAAACATCTTCAAAGAGAATTTTATTGCCGTTTATTTCTAGATGCCTTTCCCCTAGATCAACTTTTGCATTTAACGATGACAATAGATCTTGACCAATAATTGCATCGTATTTTCTACCATTCAGTGTAAGCACTTTCCATGCCAATGTTCCTTTGGCTGAAAATTCTTTTGGGAGTGGGGTGACAACTTTATGGTCAACTAAATTCATCCCATTAATTGTAGAGTAAAATATAGGATCTGATAATTTTATTTCCGGATAATTTTGCAAAAAGTTGGGTTTTATAATGCTTGTTTGTGAACTGGTATCCACCAAGCACCTAGTTTTTGATTGCCTATAGTAAGAGTTACTACCGGTAATTTTGTGCATGAGGCCGTATTGGAAAATTTGCACGTTTTTCAATGTTCCCTATCTCCATAGATTCAAAACGGTTGTAAGCGTTAGAATCATTACTCCTATTTCTTGTCAGTCTAGAAGAGTTGTTTTGATTGCGGGATCTACCTGAATTATTTGGTTGGTTATTAAACAGATTGTTATCTTGAGGCTGATCATAACCTGTATTACTATAATTTCTTGTATTATTTTCTTGGCTGTTATTACTTCGATACCTATTTTGTTGAAAATTGTTGTAATTGCTATTGTCGTTATATTGTCCTCTATTATGCCTGAATGTTTCGCTATAGTTTATTGGTCTATTTGCCTGCCTATTTGTTTCATGACTACGTTCTCTATTTCTTAAAAAAGTTGTTTGTCTTCGGTAAGCAATACAAATAGCCCTTTCGTCGTCAAGTAGTTTGAGCTTCGCGAATTTATTATAAATCTCTATCAATGTATTATTTTTATTAACATTTCCGCGGACTAAACTATCTAATTTCTCCATCACAATTCCTACGAGATATTTATCATTATTTTCTGGAGAATAAATTGTCGGTTTATCATTTTCATTTTCAAAATTGTATAATTCGTTTAACTGATAATTCACTGATCTCACTTTTCCAAATAATTCTCTTAAATTTCCTACCTTAAAGTTCCGGCATTCGTTTATAAGTTCCGCATAATCCTTACGGGGTCGAAAATGCAGCTTCAGCTCCGACTATGCTTCCTCCCAGGTTAAATTGTCGCCAAGTCGTTGTATGCATTGTTTCGCTTCGCCTTGGATTTTTTCGTTGATTACCATTTTAATTGCATATTCCTTAAGCTGTTGATTGCTGCATAAGTCCACAGCATTGTTCACTGATCTGATGAACTCCATTAACGTGAATTCATCTCTGCCGTTGAATGGTTTCAACCGCCGAAAATGGTTCAGCACTTGATCCGTTGATAGTTGAAACATGTTGGCTTGTTCTACATTCTGTTATGGGACAGCTTGGTTAACATTTTGTTGTAGTACATGTTGGTTGAGCTGCTGTTGCAACTGGGCAATTTCATTTTGCTGTTGTTGCATAGTTTGCATCAACAACGCAATTTCCTGTGAATTTGCCATGTTATCTATGTTTTCCTGTTCACTATCACTGTCACTACTAAGATTTCTGTTTTGATCGAACAGTTCGTTTTTTCGGTTCATTAATTTATTTGCACTTCTCTTTTTTGTTTTATTTTTGTTTTTTTTTTTCTTTTACTTCAATTCAGTTTTATTTTTTCTCTTTTTTCTTCACTTAATTACGATTACGATTATAAGTTCTGTATAATTCTTTAGAATTATACTCCTTCGACTGCGCCAGTTACGTGGGTTGTATTAAGCGAAAAGAAAATGAAAAAACGAGTTTCAATTAATAAAAATCACTTTATTTGTTGAGGGCCGATTTATGAATGACGAAATTCTTTTATGCAATCATTATCGATCGCAGCAGAAACGAAACTGCTGATACTACATATTTCGCTCAACGAATAATGTTTGCTGTGTTAACATTATTAACATTATTTGTTTAGCAATTATGCTGTATCGACTATTTCATTTATGCTGCGTCGAGAATGATTTATGTTTTTAACAAATTCTAATAATTCCGGCCTGACGTTTCCTGTCATCAGGTTACCGGATGTAACTCGCGCGAATGTAGAACTGATTATGCAATATAATAATGCGGAAAAGAAGTGGGAAAAATGTTGACGGCGCAGAAAGGTTAATTGATTTTGTGAAATGTTTATTTAATTGCTGACTTTTTTTTTTTGTTTTTTTTTTCGATTACAATTATTGAACAGGGAGAGCGGACACTGAGCACGACTTATTTTGTTGGCGGTTCGAACTGAACTGACATAGGTGACTCAACGAAGTGCTTACATTTGTTAATAGCTGTAGTTCCCTTGAATAGCGTTGCATATCATAGTAGGCAATAATCTTCCAGTCGCTGGACCATATACTGGCTGCTCCCATATTTTCGAAGTAAATCCCTGGCTGTGAGTCAAATGGCACCAGTTCAACAGGGAGTCCATCACTTAATGGAAGCGTAAGCAGAGCCAAAAGAATTGTCGTGATGGTGGACCCCAAGGATCGCCTTACTTTTTTTCTTGGTAACTCTTCCTTGTTAATCCGTGCATTATTTGACTCTTGGATCGCGGGAGATTTTTCCAGATCGCCTGATTGATGTGGATTATCATCTACTGGCAATGGTGCCAGTTTGTGTATAGGTTTCTTGATGACACCGCTGCTAGTTCTTACTTCCGCCACTCGTACTAAGTCGTCGCTTCCTCGAATGCAATTTACAATCCTCCCTAGCTGCCATTGCATAGGCGGTAGATTGTCGTCCTTTATGCTGACCAACATACCCGGAATAATAGCGTTCTGTTGTTGTTTCCACTTGTAACGGTGCTATAGCTTACTGAGGTACTCGTGGGACCAGCGTTGCCAAAACTGCGTCTTAATTGCGGTGATTGTCTTCCACCTGCTGCCTAACCTGCCAATTGTATGTTCTGCTCGTCCATCGATCGTTGATGTTATTGCTACTTCAATCAAAAAATGTCCCGGCGTTAGGGCCGTGAGATCATTGGGGTCAGATAACAAGGGAACCAAAGGTCTGGAGTTCAGTATGGCTTCTATTTCTATCATCAAGGTTTCCAGTTCCTCATATGTCAAGTTAGCTGCAGGCAGGGTGGCGCTTCAGGAAATGCTTAGCTGATTTCACGGCTGACTCCCATAATTCGCCAAAGTGGGGTGCTCGAGGTGGAATAAAATGGAATTCCATTTTTTCAATTTCGACGAAGGGGCATGTATTGAAGATTCAACTTCCCTCAACTTCGCTCCGACGAAATTTGTCGCATTGTCGCAATAGAGGTTTCGAAAATGTCCTCTTCTTCCTGTGAAACGCCTGAGCGCCCCTATGAATGCTTCTGTAGTAAGATCTCCCACCACTTCAGAATGTACTGCTTTGGTTGTGAGGCAACAGAATACCGCCACGTATGCCTTTCGGGGTTGTTTCCCTCTTACTTTGAAGTGAATCCACACTGGTCCGAAGAAGTCCACTCCCGAGTTGACGAAGGGTCTCGCAGGATGGACACGTGCCACTGGCAAATTTCCCATTATCTGTGACATCAGTTTGGGTTTTGCTCTGGCGCACCGAATGCATTTTTGGACTACTGGGGGTGCCATAGTTTTTCCCTTTATGGGCCAGTATTTTTGGCGTACAGCTGCTAGCAATCCCTGTGGCCCAACGTGTGGATATTTTATATGAATCTCTTGAATCAGTAGTTTGCTGAATGTATGGTTATATGGTAACACAATTGGATGCTTCGCATCGTAGCTCAGCTCGGCAGCTTCTAGGCGGCCTCCTACGCGAAGAATTCCTTCACCATCCACAAATGGAGACAAACTACTCAACGGACTTTGGCTGCTGACGTATTTTCCACTTAACAATTGCGGTAGTTCATTCTTGAAATCCTGACGTTGCACCTCCTTTATTATCATATGACTGGCGACTTCCAGCTCGTGCACAGAAAGATGCTCCTTACATCGTTGATTTCTGTCGTCCTTCTTGCATTTGGTGATAAATCGCTTGATGTACGCGACAACTCGCTGCAAACGGCCGAACGAGCTATGATGCTCAATTTTGTCGATGATGCTCGATGATGGTTCGAGCGTTGCTGCGAGAGCAATCTTAGATTTCTTTTTCTCGCTGTCTGTCTCCTTCCCTTTGAATTTTCCTGGCCAAGTGTTTTCTGGACCATACATATACAAGGGGCCATAAAGCCACATGGTACAGTTTTTCAGCTTTGAACTCGATATTCTTCTGGAAACTATGTCTGCTGGATTCTGTTTTGTAGGTACATGACGCCACTGCCGAGGAGAGGTTTTGCTTCTGATAGCCCTTACTCGATTTGCTATTAAACTGTGATAACTAGATGCTTCGGAATTTATCCAAGCCAGCACGATCTCCGAGTTGGTCCAGAAATATGTTTCCAATTCTCCGAGCTTTAAGTCCCTTGCTACCCGATACGTGAGCTCCGTGGCAAGTTTAGCTGCGCAAAGCTCTAATCGTGGTATCGTTATTGCCATCATCTGTTGTTCGTCAGTGCCCCTTTTAATTGGTGCCACTCTGGATTTTGAGCAAATCAGTTGGACTGAAACCGTGCCGTCATTTTTAGTCGCTCTAACGTATATCGCAGTTCCGAAGGCCTTACCTGAGGCATCTGCGAATGCATGTATCTGGATTTTTCTTGGGATTTGTTTTGAGAATAGATGTCTGGGGATCTTTATATCCTTTATTTCCACTAAGTCCTTTCGGAAATTCTCCCAAGTTGTGTGGAGCTCCATTGGTAGCACAGCATCCCAATCCAGTTTCAGCTTCCATAGTTGTTGAATAAATATCTTGGCCGTTATTGTAATTGGGTTCACGATGCCTAATGGATCAAAGATATGCGCGATTTCCGACAAGGCTGTTCTTTTCGTGATTCGTTTGTTGACTCGTAGCGCTGAGTTCACCAGAAATTCATCTGTTTGTGGATTCCATATGAGACCCAAGGTTTTTAGGGTTTGTGCTTTCTTGTCTTGGCCGTCAGACTGTATAGCTTGATCGTTTCAAGGAATGCCCCTTAGCAGCTGCGGTGTATTGCTGCACCATTTTCGAAGGTTGAACTTAGCTGATTGCAAAATGTTAACTTATTGCTTTTGCATCTCGATGGCCTCTGATAGGTTATTAGAGCCGGACATGACGTCGTCCACGTAAAAGTCCTCTGCCAAGATTTTGGCTCCCAACGGGAACTTATGTGCGTTGTCGATAGAGAGTTGTTTAAGGCAGCGTTTGGCTAGATAGGGAGCCGATGTGGTGCCGTAAGTTACCGTATTTAGCCAATAGCATTTTAATTTTTCATCCGGTCCATTCCGCCAAAATATTAGCTTGTAATTTCGATCTTCCCTTTTTACAATGATCTGTCGATACATTTTTTCGACATCTGCCGTGAACACAAAGCGTGGAGTTCTGAAGCGTAAGAGTATGGAGAAGATGTCGTCTTGTATTGTGGGACCGGATAGCAGCAAATCATTCAGAGAATTGTTCGAGGATGTTTTCATCGATGCGTCGAAAACGACTCTTAGCTTGGTCGTGCTGCTATCTGGCTTCAGCACCCCATGATGAGGGAGAAAGTAGTCTGGTGATTTCGCTACCTCATCGATGCCCAGTGACGCTCATATGTCCCAGTTCTATGCATTCCTGCATAAAGTTGACATACAGATTTTTCAGCTGCTGATCCTTGCTTAGTCTTTTTTCCATGGCCAGGAATCTTCGGATGGCAATCCCCCTAGATTCACCTATGTCGGAAGGCTGGCGTGCAAAATGTAAACTGATAACGAAACGTCCATTACTCTTGTCCCGCTGAAATGTCCTTTCGAAGTGCCTTGCACATTTCTCTTCCGCCGGCGTGTTGTTGCTTGCATCCTCTCCGATATCTTCCAATCGCCAGAAATTTTCGATGAGTTGATCTAATGGCTTTTCCTCGGTGCATATTCCACACGTGGCTGTGGTGTTGACACGCTGATTGACCTTACCAGCTATGATCCATCCGAGCACTGTGTTTTGTAGCGTTGGTAATGTAGTAATTACACTACATACACTCCATATCTTCTGCTAACACCACGCCCAGCATTACAGCATTACGCTCAGCGATATCACTTGGTTCCCACACATTCAATACGCTTTACGATCACTCGCATCGCATTACCACTTAGCCGACGCCCATAAAATACCAAAGTTATGACAATATGTCTCTCTTTCGGTATACACATAAATTATCTAAGAGAAATGCATTCTTATCACTTTGTTTAGCGGTGACGGAAGGCAAAGGCAAAACAAGTGCGATATAAACAAAGTGCGATATGCGCACGTGAAACCAAATGTAAACAATCGAGTCGGTTGAATGGGTTCTATGCTGAGGTTGCACAAAACGCATTTATCAACATATTGGGTTCGATAAACAGGAATGGGTACGATGCTGATAATGCACTTGTACTTTTGACTGCGGATTACCCAATATGTTGGACTCAATAAGATAAGCTGATGATGCGGTTGCGTGGGTCTGGTGTATGGTAGAATGGATGGATTCTAACCCGAATATAGAATATAAAAGGAAAGGATTGGAAGGAAGAGTTAGAGTAAATTAGCATACAAAACTCTACGGCTGCAGCCTCGCCTGGACAGCGGGCCGTATGATAGTAGTACAAATTGAATAAATCTAAATTACATATTAAAACCTCTACTGTTGCAGCCTCGCCTGGGCAGCGGACCGTATGTTAGTTTAAATTAAATAAATCTTAAATTACATATTAAAAAAACCTCGTTTTACTCTCCGGATTGTCACTCTTCCTTCTTGTAAAGAGGAAGCGCGGGATACAACAGTAATTCCTGGGCGAGTTTAATTTGTCCAACCGCAAGCAGTTCATGATAGAACTCGGCACCTAGTAGCAGGTCTATTTTGTCTGATCGATTGAATCCGGGATCCGCTAGCCTTATATTCGATAGTATTTTCCAGGATGAGATTTCCAGTGGTTGCGAGGGTTGAGGAGAAACAATCTCGCTGAGCACGAACACTTCCACCCTTGAGGAATAGTTACTTGTGTTTAACTGAAGTTTCACATTCACTCGCTGGGTTTTGTTCTTCCCATGGCCAATGCCTTCGATGACCAGAGAGTCTGGTTCTGGCCTTAGATTTAGGGCTCTGACAACTCGGTGGCTTATGAGATTTATCTGAGGCCCAGAATCCAGTAGGGTTCGACAATCCAAGGTTTGTTGATAAGGCCCGATAATTTTAACTCTTGCGGTTCCTAGTATGACGACAGCACGCTGTTGATTGAGCATTGATACAGCATCTGTGTCTAGATGTAACAATGTGTTATGTCTTCTCTGGCATTTCGAACAATTCCCAGAGGTACAATTGGTTGCAAAGTAGCCGGTTCTTAAGCAATTAACACAAAGGTTACCTTGCTTAACCAGGTTCAATCGTTTTGACGGTGTTAGGTCTAGAAATCGAGAGCACTTGTAGAGTGGATGATTGCCCTTGCATACGAAGCAACCCGCCTGTTGAGCTGCTACTGCTGAAAGCATCTTGAGTGTTGGCTTGGTGGACCGATGATCTTCTAGTTTGTCCTTCGTCCCTAGTGCTTCAAGGACTTGGAACCGATTCTCCAGAAATCCTAGAAACTTCTCGAATGATGGTAGTTGACGAGGGTGATCGAGAGACTACTCATAGAGAGTATGGGTATCCTTGTCCAATTTCTTGAGGAAAAGATGAAGCAATATGGGATCCCAGGTGCTTGTATCCACCTTCAAACCTTGCAATCCCAGTAAACATTCTTGTATAGTATCGTGTAGGCTGCGGATGGATCTGGAATTCCCAGGTTGTGTATTCTGATGAGACAGAAGCTTCGATAGCCATGATGAGACTAATAATCGACGGTTGTTGTAACGTTCGGTTATTATTTTCCATTCTGCTGCGTAGTTTGCACCTGATACTGACAGATGATGAACCAACTTCTCCGCATCTCCTGTCAGACTTGATCTCAAAATCCACATTTTCTGTCCATCTGACATTTGTTGATTATGGATCATTTCCGTGTACAAGTCCATAAATTGTTGCCATTAAAGGTAATTGCCATCAAATTTCGGCAATTCCACGTTCGGCAATTTCATTGTTGCCGGCTGTGTTTCCATTTTCGGGGTTAGCCCGTCCAAAAGTCCATGAAGCTCTAGGAGAAAGGTTGACACACGTTCTTGCATTTCGAAGTAGTGTTTGACGTCTTCGTGTCCTAATTCCTCTTCCAATCTTCGGTACATTGACGAGGTAGGTAGGTAGGTAGGTAGTAGTGGCTGAAACTGGTAGGCCTGCCAGAGACACAAATAGCGCGAATGCGCCGTTTTGATACCACAACTCACGTGACCTGGGTGTTGATGGGCGTGGCTAAGAGTGTAATTTTCAGATCCATCCTGTGGAATTAAGAAAATTGATAATGTTGCAAAATTTGATGTTAGAAATCTCAGACAGTTCTTTAAAGAAGGGTTTTCCGAGAGTGCGCTGCCTGGTTCTGGCAAGTGCCGGGCAGTCACAGAGAAAGTGGAATAGCGTTTCCTTTTCTTGTGAATTGTCGCAACTACGGCAGTGGGGGTTGAACGGGATGCCTAACTTGGCAGCGTGTGGACCGATTGGCCAGTGGCCCGTGCTAATTGCCGAGATTCTGGCTGTCTCGGTGCGGTTTCTATTGATTAGGTTATTCGTTCTGTTTTTATCGTAGGTGGGCCAAATCTGTCTAGATATGGCACAAGTTGCAAGACTTTTCCACCTAGAGTTGGCAATAGAGAGAAAGTGTTGGAAAACTTTGCCCTTGATGAGTCCCATTGGGGAGCAGACTGACTCCGCGTGGGAGACATCCAGGGTGGAGCCGCATCTGGCCAACGCATCGGCTCTCTCGTTCCCCTCTATGTTACTATGGCCGGGAACCCAGAGGAGAGTGATGTTGAACCGAGCGTTTGCCTGCGCTATAGTTTCCTTACACTGCCCAACTAATTTAGAGGACGAAGAAAGTGAGTGGAGCGCTTTGATGGCAGCCTGGCTGTCAATAAAGATTCCTATGTTGTTACAGGTAGTTGGACTGAGGCTAAGTATCTTACAGGCTTCTCTAATCGCTAGTACTTCCGCTTGGAAGACACTCGAAGAGTCTGGAAGGCGAAACGATTTGGATACGTTCAGTTCCGCTGAGAAAACACCTGCTCCAACGCCACACCCCATCTTGGAGCCGTCGGTGAAGATCGATACTTGATAGTTTGATAGGGGTAGGTTATCGTTCCATTCCGACCTGTCTGGAAGGCGAACCTGAATATTGTTATTGAATTTGAGTGTGGGGGTCGTGTAGTCAGTTATGGTCGACGCCAAATCCCTAGGCAGCAGGTCAAGGGCCTTACTATGGCCATAGAGTTTTGGGGACCAAAGCCCAGATTATCTGAGTCTGATAGCACTACACGTAACGATGTATTTGATGTGCAAGTCCAGCGGCAGGATATGGAGGAGCACGTTAAGAGCTTCTGACGGGCTCGATCGGATTGCTCCTGTGGTCCCGATACCAGCTGTTCGTTGGACTCTGCTGAGTTTAATGATGTTGTAAGCTTTGCTTAAGGCGGGCCACCACACGAGCGAACCATAAGTAAAGATTGGACGAACTACGGCAGTGTACATCCAGAGGACCATCTTAGGTTTGAGTCCCCACCTTTTACCAAAGGTCTTACTACAGGCGTAGAAAGCGACACATGCTTTCTTAACTCTGTGTTCTATGTTAAGTTTCCAGCTGAGCTTGGGATCAAGAATGACGCCGAGATACCTTGCGCTGGCGGATAAGGTAAGTGTTTGGTTGTTGAGACGTGGAAGCTTGAAAGTCGGTATTTTGTACTTGGTGGTAAATAGCATCAGTTCAGTTTTGCTCGGATTTACGCCCAGTCCACAACTTGTGGCCCAAGCGCTTAACTTAATCAGAGCCCTCTCTGTGATTTCGCTAATCACTGAGAGGAACATTCCTGATACTAAAATAACCACGTCGTCCGCATACGCGACTGCCTTGATTCCAATTCTTTCGAACCTGTCAGGATATTGTTGATGACAAGGAGCCATAGAAGAGGCGAGATGACTCCGCCCTGCGGGGTTCCTCTATCTACGGATTTAGTTATGAGGCTGTTCCCCAATTGTGACTGAATGATTCTGGTTTTTAGCATGGATATAATCCAGTTGCTAACAAAACCCTCCGTACCAAGCTTGGTGAGAGATCCCAGAATGGCTTCGGTGGGCACATTATTGAAGGCACCTTCTATGTCTAGGAAGGTGGCTAAGGTATACTGTTTGTAGTGAATTGATTTCTCAATCGTCTGCACCACCTCATGCAGAGCTGTCTCCGTGGACTTACCTTTCAGGTAAGCATGTTGGGACTTCGATAGAGGAAATCTTTTGAGGGAGTTCTGGATGTGCATATCCAGGATACGTTCTAGGGTTTTAAGAATGAAGGATGTAAGGCTAATGGGTCTAAAATCCTTGGCCGATTCATGGCCTCTCTTGCCTATTTTAGGGATGAAAACGACTCGAACACGTCTCCAATTCTCGGGGATATGGTTGAGTCGGAGGGAGCCACGGAAGATGGCCGTCAACCAGGGCACTACCTTCTCCAAATTCTTTTGGAGCATAATCGGTAGGATCCCGTCAAGGCCTGGTGACTTATAAGGGGAAAAACTATTGATGGCCCAGGAAATCTTTTCCTCGGTTATGAGTGAGTTAATTTCATTCCAGGGGGAGAGTGAAGGTTGCACGTTCAATGCAGCCTGCACCCCCAAGCCGATGTCTTTGCATCCTGGGAAATGGGTGTTCATTAATAGTTCCAGTGATTCTTCAGTGGAATCTGTCCACGTTCCATCGGGTCGTTTGATGAAAGTAGGATTAGAGTGTTCTTTGGACAGGATTTTGCTTAGTCTGGCTGAATCCTTGAGAGTTTCAATGGAGTGGCAGTACTCTGCCCAAGCCTGTGACTTAGCCTTGCTAATTGCTTTCTTGTATAGCTTAAGGCAGTCCCTGTAAGGCTTCCAGAATTTATGTCTGTAGCAGATATTGAAGATGTCCCTGGTCAGTTTTCTTAGATCGGAGAGATCCTCATTCCACCACGGTGGGAGAGTTTTTTTTGCTGAATTTGACTGGACACGAGGTTTTAAAGGCTATTGTCATAGCCTTTTCAAGGGTCCTCGCCTTAGCTTCCAGTGTTTCCACCGATTCGATACTGGGATCGGGGATGTTCCTAAGTTTGGGGGTTAGGACCTGGCTGAATTTCTTCCAGTCAGTTCGCTTTGGGTTTCTGAAGGGTGTAGGGGGTTCTGTCGAGAGACTCACATTGAAGAGTATCCATCTGTGATCAGCGAAGGATTTGAGGTTGGACACTCTCCAGTTTTCTACCCTGTATTTGGAATTATTGGTTGTAAGTGTAATGTCGAGTACTTCCTCCCACCCGCTGAAGTTAGCCGAGCTTGGAAACACGAAGGTAGGAGTGTTGCCCACATTACACACACTTAAGTTAGAGGTAATAAGAAAATCAAACAGAGACTCACCTCGTTCGTTGATTTCGGTGCTCCCCCATAAAGAGTGTCTAGCGTTGGCATCACAACCCAAGAGCAGGGACTCCTTCTTGGCATGAAGGAATGACACCATATGTTGTGCTTCGTCTGGCGGCGATGGTTTGTCATGTGCCATATACGCAGAGGCAATGTAGATCTGTTGTTTTTCTATGCCCACTACTTGGACTACTGTTAAGTCGTTTGTGCTAAGCTGTGGACATAAAAAGGCTTTGATGTGTTTCTTGATTAGTATACAAGTTCTGGGCTTACCAGTATCCTTCTTGTAAAACAGGTTGTACTTGTTGTCGCGGAGTCCACGAATGGCCGATCCTGTGACCCATAGCTCCTGGATAATGCCAATGTCAAACTCTTTCTCCCTAAGGAAAACCAGCAGGTTCTCCGATGCACACTTCGAGTGCTGGAGGTTGAACTGTATGACACTGAGCATGTTGTTATTGTTGTTGATAGGCATGGAGGTTATTGATGTTCAGGTTGGGGTTCGGCTGGATCCCCTTCCATCTTGTCGTCGTCGACGATCATATCTAGATCGTCGTCCTCAGGGTTCGTTGATCGAAAGATCTTCAACTTGGCGAACCGTACGCCGAACCTGAGTCTGTAGTCGGTTTTCTCCAGTTGCGTGAGGCACTCCTCATTCACTGATAGCAAGAGAGTTTGGCTGTTTTTCTGCGGAAGTGGAAGAGCACTTTGATCACCGCCCAATCCTCCATAGAGACGCCAGGGTTCTGAAGCTTCAGACATTGGAGAGTCTTCCCGCTGTCTATCTTCGTCCGGCGTAACCAAATACGGGCTCTAGGTTTCCTGGGGATTTCCTTAGCAGGGATGACCTTAAGCTTAAGGCCCTCCCAGGCGTCACTTATCTTAGCGATGCACGAACAAAGGAAATCTTTAGAAAACTAATCCACGCATTTGATCACCCGGTAACCTCTGACGACCTCCTCAGAGTCGAAGCCGGGCATCGGTCCAGTTTGGTGGTTAAGGATGTGGTCCACCGTTAGCTCGGTGAGCCTATCTTCGATGCTGGCCCACTTGGCCAGCACTACCTTGCCGTCTGCTGTAATTTCGTCCATTAGTGCGACCTGTAGCTGATCTCTCGCTACGTCTGCAAAGGACGGGGGTTTGTTATTGATGATAGTTTTAGGGGCGACGGAGTGACTGGTTGCTGAGGCTGTGGCAACCTTACTTCTCTTAGAGGCATTAACGGTCTCATCTTGAGAGCGATTTCTCTTACCTCCTTCCCTCTTAGGTTGACGTTTCTTGGCTTCGAGTATATGCCTGGTATACTCATCAACCACGGCCTGATATCTGAGCTTGTCCTCAGCATCATTCTCATGCGCAGTACCAGCCGCTTCATTCTTTGCAATCTTGCTAAGTATAAAGACGGCCTTGCTGTACCTACACCTAAGGATGGTGCCGGAGGACTTAACCTTTTTTGGTGGCTTACGGTCACTGTGGCTGTTGACCTCGCTCGCCATTTTACTAGTGGAAGAGATGTTGTAGTCTTGTTGACAAGGGGTGCTGTGGCTGGTACCCTGGATTTCCGAGCGATCGACCATGGTCTCTTGACTTGAGGCCAGAAGTTCGTCATCGGATAACGTGCCTAGATTCGGCACCTCCGCCGCTGTGTTAGAAGCAGCTGCTACTATGCTGCTCTCAAAAGTTTCGTTTGCTGTTTTTTCTTTTTCTTTTTCTGTTTTTTTGTTTGTTTTGTTCATTTTTAATTAGTTATGTTGGTCCCACGAGTAGGTACGGAAAGAATGGTCAGTCCCAGCAGAGCCGACATACTGGGATAAGGCACTGATACAACCGACCTTGCCTGAGCATCGGAGGGGACCGTTAGCTACCAATTCTCTTTAGTCACTTATTGGTCATGCAGCCTTCGGCACGGGTGCCTCAACACCTTGGCTTTAAAAGTGAGATTTAGGGTTATCTCCCACCTCTATCTTAATGGATCACAACGCCCGATTGAAACGTGCGTGTAAATCCTTGGCTGAAACTACTCTTCCGAGGACGAGAAGCCATTTCCAGCAGGCGCCCACGTGGAGGACAAAAGAAGAGGATTTCCGCCCGCCAATTGACGAGACCTCCTCCCAAATTTATTCCGTTGTACGAATTTTAATTCGGTAGAATGGTTCCGATGCGGCCTGATCCACTACGCTGCTATTCAATGATTTCCTGAGGATCTCCATGACTCCATGACCTCCGCTTGAGGTTGGTCACTGACCCTCTCGCGTGAAGTGGTTTCTGCGTTGTTCGGGACAGTGGCTGTTCCAGTCTAGCCTTTGAACCAGCACCATTGCTTGACTGCGGTTGTGCCAGCGCTTCAGGTTCGGCCTCAACTGGCCCTGCTTCGTCAAGGCATGCTTGCCTTGTGGTCATCTGTTCCCGGAAGCGATCTACAATCTTGCTGATTTGGTCGTAGTAGTCCATCTGGAAGTACGGATGATCCATCTCAGTGGGAAAGGTTTCCCTTATGAGGCTGTCTATCTTGTCAAACTTTTCCCAAAGACTCTCCAACTGCGCCAAGCGAGCTTGCAGGTAGCTGCTTGTTTTTCGGTCCTTTGAGTTCTTGCCATAATTCCGCCGCATCTGTTGGATGGCGGCCCCTAGCTCCTCCTGCTGGGTAGCGTAGCCATCTAAATCCATAGACGTCATTCTGATTTTGATGAATTTGCTTGAACAGTGTTGACCCGATCCACGCCTGAACGAAAAAAGTGTATCGCGATGGAGCTGATTAGATTAGATTAAGAAGATTAAGAATTGTGTTTTTATTTCCATACAATACTTTTTTATTTTTTAATTTTTTTTGTTTTACATTCACAATTGTAGACATTGGCATTTGCCGTCAGCCAAAAAAGAGAGATATTTATTTGATACTTGAATTAACTTAGAATCAACAAGAATTTCAAAATTAACAACATTAATAAAATTGTGCTAAATTCATTGTGTATATTGATACAGTGTCTTATTAGAAGGCTTCGTTAATTATTTGCTGTCGGTATTTCCAGGAGGTTTTAATGTAGCTGTACAGGACATTCCAGTCTTGGCCATTCAGGATAAGGATGACTTCGCTTTCCGAGAGCAGATCTTTTCCCCAATGAGCCCGTCTAATGCTCTTTAGAATTGGACAGATTCCGATATAGTGAATAACATCTTCTTTCGAGCGCATGTTACATAGAGTGCAATCTGCGTTCTCCACCACTCTATGCGGCATAAAATTAAGATGCAGCAGTTCACCTCTGGTCTTGAAAATCAGTTCAATTTTATCCAAGCCGTTATGGTCGTGAAAGTAGTTTCTTGTCTGATGGTCATGGTCTAGCACTCGATATGTGATCCTAGCTTCACTTTGCTGCGCTTTCACTCTAAAAGCAACACGCGTAGACTCCTCGATAGCAATTAGTAGCTTCTGCAGCGTACTTTTCCAAACTTCTGCATTATAATCTGGTAGAGGGACATTATGCTGGCTGCTCAATCTGGACCATTCATTGAAAAATTGCGCCTTTCGGTGTATAAGGTGTTTTGCTACAATTAATGGGGGGCGATTATTGGGAAGCGCCATCACTTTCAGAATGTAGAGAAAATGCAGTCTAAGTGTGAATATGTGAAAAGGGGGCAGTCCAGTTTCTAAGTGTAACATGTAGTTCGGCGTGTTTTCCGGCAAATGAAACATTTTCTTTAGGAAATATCTGAGCAGTTTCTCCACCTCTTCATACTGGGCGACACCCCAGACTTGAGCTGCGTAGCACATGATGGACCGCATGGTTGCTTCGAAGACTTTAAACTTAGCGCTCGGATCGACACTCTTTTTGCTAAGCAGACTCCTCCAGTTGCAATTAATGGCTCTTTTAGCTTCCTTAAGTTTTTCGTTTAGGTGTTTTTTGAATGATAACCGAGGTGTTATGATTACCCCCAAATACTTATACTCCTTCACAACTTCGAGTTCTTCATTTTCCCAAGTCCATTTTTCCTCCCTCGAGTACCGCCTAAAACCATTTCGGAACACCATTATTTTCGACTTGCTTGTTATTGGGGATTCCGCTAAAATAACAATACCGTCCGCGTAAAGAAGGAGCTTTATACGATGGCCATCAAACTCGATTCCTCCTGATAAAAATGTTGTGAGATTATCTAAGTATAAAGAGAATAAAAGTGGGCTCAATAGGCACCCCTGCTTAACTCCCATGTGCGACTCGAATCAATTGGATAATTTGCTACCATCCCAAACCGCAGTCCTGGGGTCGAATTAAGGCATCCGTGATCGAGTAACTCGTCACGAAAAAATTAACATTATTACGTATAAACGATCATTCCGACGTAATAATGCTCGTTTTTTCGTGACGAGTCACTCGATCACGGATGCCGTAATTCGACCCCTGTTTTCCTCATAAAGATTTTGAATTAATTTGAGGATTTTCGTTGAAAGTTTTATATTACTCAGCTTTTAAAGGAGGGCTTTTCTGTCGATGCTGTCAAAGGCCGCCTTAAAATCCACGAAGAACGCGTAGAGGTTTTTTCCTTTCTCCAGTGGGACTGGGCGATGTTCGTTAATGAGAAGATATTGTCCACTGTTGAATAATTTTTCCTAAAGCCCGCTTGTGTTCAGAAAGGATATTCCTCTATAATTAGTTGGGTCCTTTGCGTCTCCTTTCTTGAATATGGGGAAAATTCCAGCCACTTCCCGCGTACGAGGCAGTAGTCGATCGCTGAGCAAGCAGCACCCCTGTACAACGTAAGGTGACCGTGCTCGTCGCTTCTAGTTCGGCCGTTTAGAAATGAGAGTCCAATTGATTCACACATCTCGGTGAATTTTCTTCCGTTGTTATCAATAATTTTATCTACAGCCCCTCTTACTGCCTGCACGCAACGTGTTAAAAGCTCTGGTTCCACCTCAAGTATCTGCGAATCTCCTACCCTTGCATTGCAATCTCCGATTACCATGATGTCGTCTTCACTAAATTCCAGCAAAAAATTTTACAAACTTGTAAAGTCTTCCATCCATTTGTTGCAGTTGATATAAACTAGGATTATATAAAGCTTAACGTCTTTCGCGATTATTTCTATTATAATTCTGTTGATTCTGTTGATAAATCGACATTCGAAGCGTGTATTTAGTTCTTTTTTTATGCCATACAGACATCCTCCACTTGCTCTACCGCGAGAGAACCTGCGAGTTGCTGGAATCCAGTGAAGGGTATAATTTATAAAGTGGGTTTCAAAGCGTTCCAGATTTTGTTTTTCTTCTACGTGGGTTTCAAGCAGAAGGAATATATCATACTGATTAATATATTTAAAAAATTCATTAAAAAGCAGTTTATTGCTAAGACCTACTACATTATATGTAATAATATTGAAAGAAAAGTTACTAAAATTAATGACTGAATTTAAATCTAAGTGGCTGACGGCATTATTTCTAAAAGCTTTGCTGAACGCCGGTTTCAACAGTTTGGGAGCGACTGCAGGGCCCTTCGCCTGATGTTGACATATCACACCTTTCACCAGTCAGCTGCTCCAGAAATGTCAAACCTCCTACTTCATCACATGAGAGCTTGCTTGTGGCATCGAAATAAAATGTTTTTCCGGCAACTTTGAGTGTTTCCCCGCGGATTTGCGTATCAATTTTTGCATTTCTTCCCTCGATGGTTTTTTTTAACTATCATGAGACGCCTTCTCCTTTGTTGTGCCGCGGCCGTGTAATCCCTGTGTAACTAAATTCCAGTGCCCTGTAGTTTACTTGCTGGTTGGAGAATGACGCCCACATCATCTTTATGTTGGACTTCCACAATAACATTTGCAACTTTTGGGTTTCGTGATCGGATCGATCTTACAGATGCAACTGACGATGAATTTTGCGTCTGGAGCAGATCTAAGCAAAGTGCTTTTGCCTTCTCTGCCGCTGATATTTCGCCCTGTGCAGGGAGGTGTACAATAACATTTTTCTCGTTTGTTTTTTTTTGACAACCATTCCAACTAACGTTCAAAGGAGACGCAGCGGGACTCCATTTTTTGCAGTTGACTTTGCAAGGGCAGATTGTTTTGATGTAAAGTGTTAACTTCAGCACAGATCCCCTCCAAATCAGCTTTTGAAGGCATATTTCTGAGCTTTTCGTCCAGTAACGATGCGACGGAGCATATTATCAGCATTTTCAGATCTGACACAGACATGTTGCCAACGGAACTGCTATTCATAACATCTTTGCTTGCCTTCTGGGGAGGGAAATCAGGGGAAGTTTCCGCAGGAATTCATTTAGCTGCGGTAGTAGATTGCCGTTTGGTGTCGTTGGTTTCAGTGTTTTTGGGTGGTGTCCGTTTTGATTTGTCTTTTTTTGTAGTGATAATAAAGACTCACCTTCTGTGTTTTGTTTTCTTTCTCCGATCTGATCTCACTTTTCTTATACAGGAAGCTATTTGTGATTAGGGTTGCCAGAAATATTTCTTAGCAAATCGGGAGAATTCAGGAAATTATCGGGAGATTGAGAAAAAAATCGGGAGAATAAATAAAAACTCATAACTCCATAGAAATTTTAAGCCACCACTCTCCTTCTAGCAAACAAATATACAAGGTGGCGCAAAATTAATCACCCTGTCGGAAGATGTTATAATTTTTGCAAATGGCGTCGTTCATCAATTATATTTGACATTTGTGAACTAAACAGACAAACAATGGAGCGCTATACTCCGCAGGAGCGTGGAATAATTGTGTCGGAAGCGTTTCCTGGTCGCTTAATCTCCCGTTTTGGCGATTCGGCATGGCCAGCTAGATCGCCCGATTTAACCATCCCAGACTTCTTTCTTTGAGGCTACTTGAAGTCGCGGGTTTATGCCAACAAGCCTCAGACAATCGCAGCCCTTAAAGAAAATATTCGACAGGAATACGAACAGTTATCACCGAAAATCTTGCGGAAAGTCATGGAAAATGCGATAAAATGGGCACAAATGTGTATCAACACTGGCGGCAGCCACTTGACGGATATCATCTTTTCCACTTAACAGAAAAAAATTGTAAAGGTCCAAATAAAGATTTCCATCACTCAAAATCTTTTTTTTTTTTTTTTATGTAGTAAAAAGTAATTCAAAAACAAAATTGGATAATTAATTTTGCGCCACCTTGTTTTTTGTAATGTCAATGTCAACGTATTATGGCAGTTCAAAAACAAGAAAGAGTAATACCAAATTATTTTGTATGCTTACATGAGGCGCTGATTACACTTTTTCGTAATAAAACTTTTTCTGAACTGTTCGTGATTTTTTGGGAAAATAAAAATTAAAAAAGTGGAAAATCGGGAGACTTCATAGAATTTCCGGGAGACCGGGACATTAGTAAAAAAAACCGGGAGACTCCCGGAATATCGGGAGAACTGGCAACCCTATTTGTGATCCTTCTTTTCGCAAAAAATTAGTACTAGGCAGAATTTAAGCAGGAGCTCGAAAACTGGAACTGTGTTGGCCCAGTTCACGCCCAACAATGTAGTGTGTCGAGAAACGTACGAAACGTTCCTGAACTTCAATTTCGGACCAAATGTCCTGTCACGGTCGCCAAATGTTAAGGTTGGATTCTTTTATCCAAACTGTCGCGGGTAGTCGTAGGTACATAAACCTATGACTTAGTGCATAGAAGTACAACTCGATGCTTGTATCGATTATACTGACAATTGTAATCACCAACAGTCCCCCAAGCAGACTCACTTGGAGCAATTCAAATGTCTTCAATAACTGTTTTAACGTGACTATCTTTATTTTCCTTAAATTGCCCTATTTATAGTAATTTACAATCAATGAATGCTTAGTCAACCCATAATTCTTAATAACAAAAAATTGCTAAATATGCACATTGTGATCGAATATGAAACGAAGGTGAGAATGAAAGACAACAAAAAAAGGTGAAAAATGCAACATATTAGATTTATTTATTTATTCCAATTCACTGTACAATATTCATAACAAAATTTTTATAAAGAATACATAGTTCTTTTATTAATTTGGTTAAATTTACTTGAACTTCAATAGATAATTTACTAGATTGTTTAACCATGAGTTGTGCAATGATGAAATGGAATAGAACACTAAGTGGTTAGAGGAACCGGTGGTAAGTGTTATAAAGAAAAAGTGAAATGTGAAGCCGCACAAAAAGAAAAAAGCGCATTTTATAGGAAGAGACAAGTGATATGGATGAAGGGTAAGATAAGGAAGTGAGGAATGAAACGGTATATGTTATTACTTGCATTAAAAACCCAACATCAGATGTAAAGAGTAGCCAATTTCTCAGAGATCCAAGGAATTTGGATTTCGATCCTATTTGATTGCGTATGTCAGATGGCAATCTGTTATAAACGAAGGGAGCTAAGTTGGTAACAAATCGACGGCAGTGCTCTGTCCTAACTCTAGGAACTATCACTGCATTCGAGGAACGAAGTGAATGCACTTCATTTCTACTTATGTTGGTATAACCACTGCGCAGATAAAACAACCTCAAAACCTTGAATATATATAGAGATTGCAGTGGCAATATCCTGGTTGATTGAAAAAGCGGACGCGAAGGCTCCCGACTAGGTTTGAACAGTAAAGTCCTCAATATCTTCTTTTGAGCTATAACAATCGGTTGCAAGTTAGTAGCAAAAGCACTACCCCAGCAACAAAGGCCGTACTCCAGACGTGAATTGACTAAGGCGTAGTATATTGTAACTAAAAGATTCGGCGGTACGAGCTTGCGTAGATGGTATATCTTATTTAACCCCGTGTAGATCGTTTTCTTTACATTTTCTATATGTGACTTCCAATTAAGCCTACTATCAAGGATTACACCTAGGTATTTAAACTCAGAGACTGATTCCAGAAATATGCAATTACTCTCACAGTTAGATTGATTACAACTAGAGTCATGTAATGCAATCGCAGTAATTGGAGACTGATTTGTAAGAGCAAATGACATTACTTTGGACTCGCTGCTTAGGACCATTTGATGATACCTAAACCAGTCATTCGTCAAGGAAAGGTCCAGATTCATCTGCCGCACTAAATCATTCGCGCTGAGAGCAGCATAAGAAAGAGCTAAGTCATCAGCATAGGCAATTATTTTACCATTTAAAGGCAGCCTAAAGATGGAATTAATATAAATAACAAATTGGTTTAATGTAATTGAAACCTGAATGAACTTTATTGGAATATTATTGTGCTGAGTGTGCATATATACTACAATTAAACTGCGAGTTTAACAGCTTCCTCTTAGAACTAACGGACGGCAGTGGACCAAAATGGTCAACGTGAATCGTATCGAACGGCACTGGTCTTTTAGGTATATTATACAAATTTCTTTCACTAGCTCGCACAGGGGCAGCATACATAAGGCACTTAAGGCAGTTTTGGATACATTTTTCGATCTTTGGACGCATAACGGGGAACCAGTAATGACTAATAACCGCTTGATGTCCAAACATTTCGTGAACCAACCGTATAACCTTATCTTTCATTTTCTTTGAAACATACAATACTTTCCGAAATACAAGTCCATACGATCTCGCAAACTTTTAATTACCTCATCCCGCCCTTGGGCAACATGAATCTGGAAATCGACGTCATCAACGTCCCACACCGAAGCTATCTGACACCTACTTAGGGCATCCACGTGTCCCATGGATACACCACCGTGATGCTGAATCCTATAATTATAATTTTCGAGGTCTAGTGCCCATCGGACAATTCGTGGATTGACCTGTTTCTTTTCTAACGTCATTGTTAATGAACTACAGTCCGTCACAATCTTAAAAATCCAGGTATACTCGGATGATAGCGAGTGTCGGCGGCAGAGGTAGTTTTCGAAAAGTAGGATATCGGGTGGAATTTCCCATCGTTCTGCCTTTAAAGAAGAACAGCTCCGAAGCCAATTGAACTGGCATCATAATGTAACTCTGTCTCTTTCACCGGGTCGTAAATAGCAAGAATGGGTGCTTCAACCAATCTGGATTTTAGCTCGATAAAAGCGTCAAGGCATTGTTAATCAAAGTCAAATTCGGCATCTCTTTTTAATAAATTTTGCAACGGCTTTGCAATTCGAGAGAATGACGGCACAAATCGTCTAAAATAAGAGAATAACCCAATGCAAGAATGAAATTGTTTCTGGTTAGTCGGTAATAGATATCTTTTGATAGCCGAAAAATGAGATTCAATCGGGGCTATTCCGTGTGATGAAACGGCGTATCCTAAATACTCTGGCTGAATTCCAAAACGTCAAAAGAATGCGTTTGCCTCGGAAGATAACCGACCCGATTTACAACGACAAAACGGCGCGAAAAAGGACAACGATTTAAGAGTATGTTCATGGAATGTAAGAACATTATACACTCCAGGAGCTACTCAAAATCTAGAAAATATCCTCACGCAGTACAAGGCGGACATTACTGCGATCCAGAAAGTGCGCTGGATAGGATCAGGAATGATGAAGAGAAAGGAGTGCGACATATATTACAGCTGTCACAAAAGGCTGCACATATTAGGATGCGGATTCGTCGTGGGAAAGCGGCTGAGATCCAAGGTCATCGATTTCAAACCGATAAGCGATCGCCTGGCTGTGATCCGCATCCAGGGGAAATTCTACAACTTTAGCCTCATATGTGCACACGCCCCTACCAATGAAGCTGAGGACTCTATCAAAGAGGATTTCTACGACCTTTTGGACGGAGCCTACGGAGCCTGTCCGGAGAACGATGTAAAAATCGTGCTCGGGGACTTCAATGCCAAAATTGGTAAGGAGGGCATCTTTGGCGGAGTGGTCGGAAAACACAGCCTCCACGAAACGACAACAGATAACGGATTCCGACTCACTGACTTTGCGGCAGCTAGTAATACGCTGATAAGTAGCACAAGATTTCCTCATAAAATAATCCACACAGCAACCTGGCTAACTCCGGACGGTAGAACTGCCAACCAAATTGACCACGTGCTGATTGACGCTCGACACTCGTCAAATATCCTAAATGTGCAAACATTTAGAGGGGCAAACGTCGACTCTGGCCATTACCTAGTTGCAGCCCGATTTAGAGCTCGTCTATCCAATGAAAGAAAGCTGCACCAGACGACAAAAAAGAGGTATAACATTGGATCCCTGAGCACACCGGAGATAGCCAGAGACTACAGAGAGCAACTTAATGAAAGACTCTGTAATATGCCATTGCCTACCACAAACGCCAACAACATGTGGGTACAATGCCGCACTTCTATTCGGGAAGTAGCCGAAACGACTCTAGGCTACCAACTACCCCCGACTAGAGATCCGTGGTATGATGAAGAGTGCATGCAGAAGAAGAAGGCAACAGGTGAAGCATATAAGAAGGCGTTGCAAGGAACAACCCGGGCAATGTGGGACGAGTACAGAGCCAAAAGAAGGGAGGAGAAAAAGACACTGCGGAAAAAGAAAAGAGCCTTCGCAGTCTCCCAGCTCAAGGATATCGAAGAAGGCAGGAGGAATAACAAAATGCGAAGCTTTTATCGAAAAGCTAAAAGCCTGGCTGCAGGCTACAGACCAGGAACGCAGGCCCTTCGAAATAATGAAAGTAATCTTGTCACCGATCCGCAGGGAATTGTGGATGTATTAAAGCAGAATTTCCAGCAACTGCTTAATGGGCATGGCCAGGAGAGAGTGATAGAGTATGAAGAAAACTCACTTTCAGTCGATGAAGTAGTTCTCCCATCCAGCCTTGAGGAAGTCGGCACAGCCATTAAAAAGCTGAAGAACAACAAGGCCGCAGGCTCGGATGGATTACCGTCAGAGCTCTTCAAATCTGGTGGCGATGTTTTGGTAGGGAGTATGCACCAGATCATCTGCAAAGTATGGGAGGACGAAAGCATGCCTGACGACTGGACTATCAGCTCTATCTGCCCCATCTTCAAGAAAGCCGATCCTATGTCTTGTAAGAACGATCGAGGCATATCCCTGCTTAATGGAGCCTCCAAGATCCTATCCAGTGTACTGTTCGAACGACTAAAGCCGCTTTGCACCACACTCATCGGCACTTATCAGTGTGGCTTCCGGTCCGGCAAATCGACGATAGACCAAATCTTCGCGCTGCGGCAAATCCTGGAAAAGACCAACAAGTTCCAAGCCGATACTCACCAGCTTTTCATCGACTTCAAAGCCGCATACGACAGCATTCATCGCACCGAACTATATAGTGCGATGGCCGAATTCGGGATACCGAGAAAACTGATCCGGTTGTGTCGCGCCACGCTAGAAAACTCGCAGTGCACCGTGCAGTTTGGGAACAGAACCTCCGAATTATTCCAAACATGCACCGGATTTCGGCAAGGAGACGCGCTGTCGTGTGACTTCTTTAATCTTGTGCTGGAGCAGATAGGGCGAAAGGCCGGCGTTAACACAGAAGGCACTATATTTAACAAATCTATCTATCAGCAGCTGCTGGGATACGCAGACGATATCGACATCATCGCCGGCCCCAGCGCGCCATTATTGAGGCTTTTACGGCAATACAAGAACAAGCCCAACGAGTTGGTCTCACGATAAATGAGGATAAAACAAAGTATATGCTGTCTACCAAAAACCGATCCGTCGAACACCGTCTAGCTCAAAACCTAACAATTGACAGCTATAATTTTGAGGTAGTGAGGGAGTTTACCTACCTCGGGGCAAACATAAACTCCACAAATGACACCCTAATGGAGATTCGACGAAGGATAACCTTAGGCAACCGCTGCTACTTCGGTTTGTCCATACAACTAGGGTCCAAGCTCCTAACCCGAAGGACCAAAATCTTGCTCTACAAAACCCTGATCTTGCCAGTCCTGCTTTATGGAGCTGAATGCTGGACGATAAGTGAGACAGCGGATCAGATCTTGGGATCCTTCGAAAGAAAAATCCTACGTCGAATTTTTGGTCCAGTCTGCGAGAAGGGCGAATGGAGGAGAAGATATAACCGCGAACTCTACGAGCTGTACAAAGATGTGGATGTAGTCCGGAAGGCAAAAATCCGTCGACTGCAATGGCTCGGCCACATCGAGCGAATGGACGAGAATGCTCCAGCTAAGAGGATCTTCGAATGCCAGCCACCTGGTTCACGAAGAAGAGGAAGACCGAACCTCCGGTTTAAAGATCAGGCAATCGCGGACGCCAGAAGCCTTGATCTAGTAAATTGGAAGCAGCGTGCCCGGGACCGTAAAGGATGGAAAGCGGCATTAGTTCAGGCTCAGACCCTCCAAGGGTCGCTGGCTTGATAAGTAAGTAAGTAAGCAAAAGAATGCGCATCGTGAACACATCACTGCCGTTGTGATGCGATGTTATGATGCTTTCGTTATGCAATGCTTTGACGATGCGTTGCAATCTTCGATGTTTTGGAACTCTGCAATGAGTTCATTTGTCCAATTTTTTTTCTGTACATTTTATGAAATTTAATATGTAATAAATAATTTAAATCAATAATTTCTTACGAATCTGAAGATGACACTTCCATTTTGGCGGAATAAAAAACAATAAAATGTCTAATTACATTGACATCAGATCAGTTCACGATGCGCTATTTGCTTTTGTTTGCGCAGTAGATACATTCCCAATGCGTTTTGGAATGTTATACATTGCATCATTGTAACCTATTGGCGTTTGGGAACGCTTGACTTCGCAGCCTCTATCTCTGAGTGGCAGAATTTACATTTAGCAAGATTCAGCTTAAGATAACGTTGCGTAATACGTTGCAATACGATTCGTAATAAGGATAAGTGTTCTTCAAGGTCGGCAGTAGCAATTAATAAATCGTCTATATAAATCACTATTTTGCCTGAATCAATTAAGAAGTTACGGAAAATAATAAAGGGTGGTTAAGTTTTAAGGTCCGATGTTGATTTTGAATAAAGCACAAATTATTTAGGAAATTATTGTCATTTATTTTTATTATGATAATATTGGTATGGTTCAATTATGTATGGAACAAAATATCGGCCAAATGGCCGCCGCGACCTCGGCGGCATACCTCCATCCGATGCTCCAAATTTTCGATGACGCTGAGGCATAATTGAGGTTCTATGCCGTTATTGTGCCGAATTGTCTCATCCTTTAGCTCTTGAATTGTTGCAAGCTTATCGACGTACACCTTTTCTTTCAAATAACCCCAAAGAAAGAAGTCCAACGGTGTCAAATCGCATAATCGTGGCGGCCAATTAACATCGCCACGACGTGAGATAACACGGCCATTGAATTTCTCCCGCAAAAGAGCCATTGTTTCGTTAGTTGTGTGGCAAGTGGCACCGTCCTGTTGAAACCGCATATCGTCCACATCCATATCTTCAAATTCGGACCATAAAAAGTTCGTTATCATCTCACGATAGCGAACACCATTCACAGTAACTGCCTGACCGGCCTCATTTCACTTCAGCCACACTATCGCGAACAGCAGCAATATTTTCTGCAGTACGAGCTGAACGAGCATGCACTGGTGTTTTCACATCTCCTACAGACCCGGTTTGCTAAAATTTTTGCACGATTTTTCCGATTCTACGCACATTTGGACGATTAAATTGACCGAAAAAATCAAGAAGTGCACGATATGCATTTTGATTTGAACGTCCATTTTCATAATAAGCCTGAATAACTTTAACGCGTTGCTCGATTGTGTATCTATTAGATAGATAATATTTATTCTTATACGTTCATAATATAATCAAATAGTACAAAATACAAATAAAAAATAAATAATAAAAGCAAAATATAAGAAAGGTTGGTGACATTCAGTATTTATGTACAAGTACAAAATAGTGTAGAATGCCATTACAATAGGCTAAGCGCTAAGGCATTACAAAATAAAATTATTTGGGTGGGGTGACCCTAAGAATAAAGCGTAAAAGAACATAAAAAAAAATTTAAAAAAAAAACTTTAAACATTACAAGAAGCACAAACCAGAAATAATTCAATACAAACTAAGATAAGAATGAGAGTTACAAGTACAAAATGAAAAAAAAGGAGAAAAAGTAAGAAAAGTTAGACCAAAACATTAGAAGTAAGAGATTCTAGCGCAGCATAATCAAAACTGAGGAGCCACATTTTCATGCATTTTAAAAACGTTCCAGGTATTGTTACAGTCCTGATAGACAGGGGGAGAGCATTAAATAACCGATAAGACAAAACCGAAAAAAACCGAATAAAAAATTTAAATTCATCTACTCTCTCTACAAGGAAACAATTATAGCTACAGGATAGATTAGAACAAAAGGAGGGTGACAAAGTGCCAAAAACACAATAGCAATTCGACAGTTTAAATCTAGGACATTCAGGTGCATGGAAGTACACATCAGCATCAAAAGAGTGTGAGGAGGATAAGCTAAAGAACATTATCTTAGTTTTAGAGCTTATCACTAAGTGGTGTTCAGCAAACCAGTTTCTTAATAAACTTAGATCCCAATTAACATCGGAAACAAGGTCTAAAGGACTGTTTAAGCCATAAGCGAGACCAATGTCATCAGCAAAAGCAGTAAGTGAGCCCTTGAAACTAAGAGCAAAGAGTGAGTTGATATAGACTAGAAACAGAATTGGACCTAAGACAGAGCCTTGAGGAACACTCAGGTTAAGGAACAATATTTCGCTCCTTATATCATCTATCTTCACTCTTTGCGACCTATTACCAAGAAATGAGTTGAACCAATCGAGCATGAAACCACGAAATCCAGCTTTCTCCAATTTACTCAGCAGAAGATTGTGATTGACCATGTCGAATGCTTTGGTAATATCAATAAATAAACCAGCCGTACATTTCTTCCCATTAAGATGTGACATTATAAGGGAGCAAAACTGTAAGAGCGCATCTTCCGTCGATTTGCCTTTTAAAAAACCAAATTGATTTGGATTGAAAAACCTAGTTTTATCTAAGAAACTCACTATTCTATTTTTCATTAGTTTTTCAAAGATTTTGCTAAATACAGAAAGTAGTGAGATGGGCCTATAATTACCGATTTCAGTAGAGGAACCTTTTTTGAATAAAGGAATAACATCAGCACATTTAAGACATTCAGGAAATACCCCTTCAAACACGCAACGATTAAAAACATTTGCCAAGACATCCACTATAAAACATGCAATTTTTTTAAGAACACAATTTGAAATACCATCAGCTCCGCTTGAAGACGAGTTAGGTAAAGAGCCAATAACTTTCAATATATCAAAAGAAGTTATGGGCTGAAAAACAAAACTAGTACTATTGAATGGTTCAGTACATCCACAAATGGAAGGACAAGTATAACAAATCGATTGTATAGGACACGGTTGTAGACTGCAACCAACATTAGCAAAGTAACAATTAAAAGCATTGGCAATAGAGAGTTTGTCATGAACTTCAGAGTTATCAACACTCAACACAGTAGGTTTTTTAGAAGCAGTAGATTTATTAAGTAAACCATTTACTACTCGCCATTCATTTTTTAAGTTACCCTGAGCAGAGCGGAATTGAGCACTGTAATAGTTATCACGGCAGATAGGAATCTCTTTTTTTAGTTCAGCACATAATTTCTTATACCTTTTTTTTAGACCCTGGTTATCAGGATATTTATTGCACTTAAATCTTAGTTTATTTTTACCCATAACTTTATTAAGTAACAAGCTGGAAATCCAAGGTTTCAGTTTTTTAACAAATTTTTTTTAAGGCACTAATGAGGAGCAAGATAATATATGCTTCTTTAGAGAATCATTGAAGATTTTGAAAGCAGTAGAAGAATCGCTACAAGCATAAACATCATCCCACGACTCATAGAATAACTCATTTTTTAGTCTACTAAAGTCAAGTTTCACTCTTCTTTGCGAGGAATTAGAAGATCCACAACCAATGGTTTTGGAGATAGGCACTAGGAGTCCCGTCATACAGTGATCAGTAATTTCCAAATCGAAGACACATTTTTCGCATTCATTGAGCGCAACATTACTGAGACGCGCATAAATGTGATCCAAACAGCTCCCAGAAGAAGGTCTGGTTGGCTCATTAATAAAGCAGGCTAGGCCATGCGAAGCAAGTAGTGCCAGGTAATTAGAGACAGAATCACTACCATCCAAACTGTTGATGTTAAAATCACCCACTACAATTAAATTTTTCGAATTTTCTCTAGTTAAAAGATCAGAAAACTCATTTAGAAAAGACACAACATTAAACATATGCAATCTATAAACACAAAGGAACACAAACATTACATGGTCAATCTCAAGGGAAACCTTTAGAACATCAGCACTGAGTAAATCGAAGCGCACTACATCGAGAATCAAGTTGTCCTCTTTCACAAAACAACCAGCTCCACCTGCAGCGTAATTTTCATTGGTTTTAGGAACAAAATTGAACCCGGGCAAAAGATAATCATTTTTTTCACAGTCATATATCCAAATTTCTGACACAAACACAATATCTGGAACGCAAGCAAAAGAGTCTAGGTGGGTTACAAGAGCAGAAAAATTTTCTCTCAAACTTCTAATATTTTGGTGAACAATAAAAAATTTATCATTGCAATAGGAACTATACTTAAACACATTCCTACAGTTGGAATTACTAAGATTGGGGGAAGCAAAGTCATTTAATAAATCTGTATCATTCATAAATTAAAGCAAAAAGTAAAAAACACTAAATGAGTGCAATATCATTAAACGATTTAATAGAAAAGACTTTGCCCCCTTTAACCTTTCTCACAAGAATTTGATTATTAGAGAACCATACGTATTTGCCGCCTTTCTGTTTCATTGCTTCTCTAGTTTTCATTAAGAGAGCCTGGGTAAACTTCGTTAGAGAATCATTAATAGAGATTCCGGTACCACTCCCTTTTCTGCTGCTACTGCTACTGGTGCTGCTACCGCTGCTGACGAGACCATCGATGTTAGACGCAAGTGTGTTGAGTTTGTTTTTGTTGTTCCTCTTTGCGCACATTATTCGCTGCTTAGTTGTTAGACTTGCGAATCTTAAACAGATGATAGATTTTAAGGTAGACGAAGAGGATTTAGGTTTAATTTTCTTAACAAAGCATTTCTCAATTTCATTCTCGGCAACGTCGACGGCAAGGGCTTTGGAGAAAATTTGCTGAGCCATCTGGATAGCATTCGTGTCGTTGACATTTGATGCGACCACAATTTCTATCGAGTTACTGAGCAGGCCTTGTTGTTGCCAATTAAGCTTACTTTCCAGAACATTGACTCTCGATTTAAGGTCCACATTTTCCGTTTTCAGTTCATTAAGTTGAAGTAG
This sequence comes from Criorhina ranunculi, assembly GCA_951813785.1. NCBI lineage: Eukaryota > Metazoa > Arthropoda > Insecta > Diptera > Syrphidae > Criorhina > Criorhina ranunculi. Next base: position 55,699,873 of record OX638381.1, on the reverse strand, counting down.
GAACCGATGGTTAATTTCCTCCAGCTTAGTAAGTTTGGCGTAGATCATCTGAAGAGTGCATTGCTCCTCACTGTTATGTGTTGACTCTTCAACTAATAAGAGAGAGTTGCTATCAGTCTCTTGCAGAATATTGGCATTGCTAGTGGCCGGCACACTGTTAAGTTGCGGCTTGGGTATCACCGGCACTGGCAAATGAAGAGACCGACGTTTTAATAATGCACATTTGTCGCAGCGAAAAGGAGTAGGCCTGGATTTAAGATATTCGGCGTCTTCTACAGAAACATTAACACAGGCAAAGTGAAAAAATCGTTTGCAATCATTGCAGTTAATTTTTGTCGAACTATTTCTATCAATTTTTTGAGCACAAACTGAACAATTCATCTTAAGGAATATTAAAGTTTAAGTAAAGGTTCTAAGTGATGTGCACCCCACGACAATCAGAGAGAATCTTTCCATGGTTCAAATTGAGTTAGTCTGAAATTGAGAAATGTCAAATGAAATGCAGAAAAAAACTTGACGTTTAGGTGTGGTTCACATTCAACATCGGCCCTTAAAATTTAACCACCCTTTATAAACAAATCTCTGAAATACAGCTGGGGCATTCTTCAGCTCAAACGGCATTCTTAAAAACTCCCACATTCCGTTCGGCGTTACAAACGCCGTAAGAGGGATAGATTCCTTCGAGACTCGCACTTGATGAAACCCACTTTTCAAAGTTAACAGCGTTAAATACTTTTTCCCTCCCAGATATTCTATACAATCCTCTATGAGCGGAAGAGGCTGATTATCTTGAATAGTCCTTTTGTTAAGGCTACGATAATCGACGCACATTCTTATTTTCCCGTTCTTCTTTTTCACTAACACAATAGCGGAAGCATACGGTGAGTTACTTGGTCTAATAATTCCGTCTTTTTCTAACTGATTGACTATTGACTGCACTTTCGTTTGTTCAAAGTGAGAAAGTCGTCGGGGGGCGCAATGGAACGGAACATCATCGGCATTTAAATGAATCTTCATTTCGTAATCTAAAGGTTCCACCACCACATCTTTCGAAGTAATATAGGAATCTAGAATTAAGTCATTTAATTTGGCACAGCAAGTTTTATCTAACTTATAATCAATATTCAATTCAACTTTACTAGCGGCAGTTTCAATATTAAATATATCCGGCACCGAACTAGGTTCAGAATTCGCCCAAGGTGACCCAACTTCCAAGACCGGTCTTGTTATTTCACATTTATTAATAGCGGCAGGTAAATAATCATTTTTCAAAAGGCCATATTTATCGAGAATCGTATAAGATTCATCTGGCAAAGCACGGAATTCACTGTTTTGATTTAAGGCAAGCAACTTTTCTTTGCAATATTTAAATTTTACTTTCGTTAGGTGGATGTTAAAAGCACGTAAGAAGTTTCGTCCCAAAATTAACGGCATAGACATAGCTTCATCAGGCAAAACAATAATTCTAATTAAATTCTGTTTATTTCTGAACTTCACGTTACATGTGATTTCACCGACAACTTTTAGTTTATTTCCACCAATCCCACAATACGGCAATTCGGCAGCTTTTAATATTTTCGGCAAATTGTTCGGCGCACGCACGACGATCTTATGAGGCTAATCGGGCTGCCCGTATCGAAAAGAGAGAGAAACTCAGTGAATTCAGCGCCTTCCAACAAATCAACCTTAAGAGCAACCTCACCCAATTTACGGCACCAACTACAACTTTATCGTCCTTATCAGAATCATCCAGGGTGTCCACGGAAACGGCAGTTACTTGGTTTACGGCATTCACGGCAGTGGTACGAGGCAGCAACTTCTTCGGGTTTGGGCATGACCGGTGATCATGTCCTATTTTCCAGCATCGGAAACAAGATCCGTTTGGGCGCAGTGGGTGTGGACAATACGGCTTAATATGCCCCAATTGCGAACAATTAAAGCACAATGGCTCCTTTTTCTCGGCACTCGTCTTTGTGGTGGCGGCACGTTTTATCATAACGGCGGGTTTCCCTGAGGCGGCACTTAAATCATAGTTTACGGCATCTTGAGATAGGTACCGTTGCTGGTACCGGTTGATCAACTGTTTTAGCTCCTCAATGGTGCGAGCTCCCAGCAGTAGATTGACGTTCGGTACATCTCCCATCCCGTCAACGATAAAATCGATCGTCTCCAGTTCGCTGATGTCGGAGTGCTTGGCGACGGCCTGCATCGTGAGTATGTAGCAGTGCAAGGACTCTTTGTTTTTTTCCCATCATCGGTGGCGGTACACGTCTTGGCGGGAGACAGCAATGTCGAACTCCTTGATCAGTGCCGCCTTTAACCCGCTGTAGTCCAAGGCGACGGTTGAGGCCAAGAAAACCCGATCAGTTCCCACCAGGGCACGCCGTAGACTCAGCAGCTTGAAGCGGTCGTTTGCTTTGACCGTGGCCATAACCTCCTCAAAGTCGCGGAGAAAATGCTGCACGGAGTGGTCCAGATCATCTCCGGTAAACTTCAGCAGGGCGTGCTCAACGTCACCGAAATCCGTGTTACGGCTGGTTGAAGCAGCATCTCCTTCCAACTCACTGATCTGCTTTCGTTACTTCACGATGTCCAGTCGCTTTTGGAGTGTAGCCAGGGGTGGAATCGGCTAAGGTGATACATGATTGTCGTTTTTGATTATCACCAATTCTTTGTAGGGTTGCCAGTTCTCCCGATATTCCGGGAGTCTCCCGGTTTTTTTACTAATGTCCCGGTCTCCCGGAAATTCTATGAAGTCTCCCCATTTTCCAATTTTTTAATTTTTATTTTCCCAAAAAATCACGAACAGTTCAGAAAAAGTTTTATTACGAAGAAGTGTAGTCAGCGCCTAATGTAAGTGTAGCGGACGATCGCTGAACTCCGCTGAACTACAAATAGCGCTCCATTCGGCGAACGCTACCAAAACACCACACCGATGAACGCGACACAGCTGATGGATTGGCCGATGACATTTCCGGCAATTATTCATTCGTTTTTTCTTTCATCTCGACTCGGGCGGATCAGCGGCAGCGGCGTAAGACAATTAACAATCGATTTATATTTCATTTTTTTCATGTTTGTGTGTCTCTTGGGTTGTAATAAATACTGAATTGAAATAAAAGTAAAATAGTTGTAACATAAGCATACAAAATAATTTGGCATTACTCTTTCTTGTTTTTGAACTGCCATAATACATTGATATTGACATTTCCAAAAACAAGGTGGCGCAAAATTAATCATCCAATTTAGTTTTTGAATTACTTTTTTACTACATAAAAAAAAAAGATTTTGAGTGATGGAAATCTTTATTTGGACCTTTACAATTTTGTTCTGTTAAGTGGAAAAGACGATATCCGTCAAGTGGCTGCCGCTAGTGTTGATACACATTTCTGCCCGTTTTATTGCATTTTCCATGACTTTCCGCAAGATTTCCGGTGATAACTGTTCGCATTCCTGTTGAATATTTTCCTTAAAGGCTGCGATTATCTGAAGCTTGTTGGCATAAACCCGCGACTTCAAGTATCCCCAAAGAAAGAAGTCTGGGATGGTTAAATCGGGCGATCTAGCTGACCATGCCAAATCGCCAAAACGGGAGATTAAGCGACCAGGAAACCCTTCCGACACAATTATTCCACGCTCTTGCGGAGTATAGCGCTCCATTGCTTGTCTGTTTGTATACTGCAGCTGTCTAGTTCACAAATGTCAAATATAATTGACGTACGACGCCATTTGCAAAAATTATAACGTCTTCCGACAGGGTGATTAATTTTGCGCCACCTTGTATATTTGTTTGCTAGAAGGAGAATGGTGGCTTGAAATTTCTATGGAGTAATGAGTTTTTATTTATTCTCCCGATTTTTTTCTCAATCTCCCGATAATTTCCTGAATTCTCCCGATTTGCTAAGAAATATTTCTGGCAACCCTAATTCTTTGCTCTGCGTAAAGCGATCACTAAAAAGTGATTGATAATTGGCAGCACTCAGAGTTTTAAACGCCACTTCCTTGCCAACGCTGTCATTCCGAGCAGCTGATACAATTAAAATCGAAGTGTTTCTTTCAATGTGAAAAATGTTTCAGCAGTAATTTCAGCCACCATACTTTGACCCATTGGTGCATCCCAGTCAGCCCCAACTTGTCTTTAATAGCCACCACCCCCAAGAAGATTTAAAGTCGCAGCCAATTGAAGGATGGGTGGAACATGCGTTGACCTTATTCCAGGTGGTAAATCAAGCAGTCCCAAAACAGACACAAACGCTTCTTTTGATAAGCGAAAGTTTTTCAAAAATCTAAAATACACAATAAAAAATGCTACCAATCAACAATGAATATTTATAAATATGCCTTCTTACATCGGGTTTGGAAGTTCCAAGACTTTTGCTTTATTTCTCAGGTTTCTTCTTAATAGTTGAACATTCTTGTAATTATTTTCTTCATTTTCCGCTCTGTTTGAGCCGTAGAAAAGTTCCAATGAAGTAAACATTGCGAGTTTCAAAATTTAACTTAAAGTTTTTTATTCTAATTTATTTAATACTAGATGACCCCGTGAACTTCGTACCACCTTAAATTGAATTGATTTTAACTCTTCATAAGCGATTATGAATCCCAATAAACCTTCCAACTCCAATTAATTGATATCGATTTAAGTTTCGTTGGGTGATTAAATGAAACTCGTTCGTAATTCAAATGAATTCAATTTACTTACATGAAAAAGACATTATGTTTACAAAAAAAAAAAACAAATACAAATATTTAGCGTTGGCAACAAAAATGTTGTGCGTGTTATATCATATTTTTCGCACGAATGAAAGGGATCTACAGTTTTTTTTGCCGACTCCAAACGGCGGTTTGAGAAGCTTTTTCATGACTGATTATACTCTTGCAGTTTGTCAGGCCTGCGAAGAGGTGGGGCAGCAAAAAATGCATTTGTGTGCTTTTTGAGAATCGAGTCTGTGTCCTCTCGCTTAGCAGTCCAACGCACTATCCACTAAGCCACGGCGACATCCACATGAAGTAACTATTCAATGCAAAGCTTTGTGGTAAACTAAGTTTTTCGTTTTGTTTTCTGGTGCGTAAACAAACAAAGATGATGGCTTGCGAAATACGGAAACTCCAACAAACTTCCAATGACTGACCTTGTGATTTGTTGATGGTCATCGTGAAGGCCAGACGCACAGGGAAATGCAGCCGTTTAAACTCGAATGGCAAGTCCATTGGAATCATAGGGATGCGAGGAATCAAAACATCCTCCCCTTTGTAGTTTGCCTTAATAATCGTCGCCTCGATGGCGATATTCATGAGCGTTTTTCACAGCCAGTTTCGTTCCATTGCACAGTCGAGGTTGATTTATGTTACGCTACATAATGATGACTGAGCCTACTTTTAATTGTAAATTGTGAGGTGATAATCCGGACAATTCCAGTGAGTTTAAGAATTCTGTGGGATAGTTCACTTCAGCGTTGCCAGACGTCCCGATTTTGGCGGGACGTCTCGATTTTTAGCCCAAAATTAAGTGTCCCGCGCGGGACAGGCACAGTCCCGCTTTCAACACATGTTCATTCCTCTCTTTTAAATATTTTTAAAATAAGTAATGGAACATTTTAAAGACACCACTGCACAGAAATGGCACCAGCTTTTTAAACAGTTTCTAAAAAATGATTCAAAGAATATGTTTGAACTTGTTTCCTTTATATTAAGTGTCCCTACTTCAAACTGCTTTCTCGAACACGTTTTTTCCTAAATAAATTAAAAATGGTCGGATGCCAGAAATAAATGTTCCGTAAATTTAATGAAAGCTGAGTTACTCATCCAATTCAATCTGGAGCTATCCTGTGCAGAGTTCTTCAACTATATTAAAACTCATATGTAACGGCTCGAAAACTGTACATTTAAAAATGATGAAACTTTGTGTGCGGACCCCTTTTGGGTCAGAATACCCGCATAAAAAATTTTGAGATCGTACTTGTCCAGGTGTACAATAGAGGTGGTGGTCGAGATCTCGACCAATAGTATCATGCGATATACGAAAATGCAAAGCGCAGAAATTATTTTTGTAATGTTTTATGCATTTCGGTGGTAATGGAATATATTTTACATGTTATGGTAGCATTTTGTGTGCAATGTAACATCGCGTTTGCTGCACTTGATCGAGGCATGTTTGGAGCACACAGGACAACGAAATTTCTCTGTGCTGTGAATGATTCCATGGTCAGTTTTAGCGCTGCGAATATCGTTCAACGCTATGTTTGAACACTAAGTGGACTGTATTTTCTTTTTTGTAAAATTAAACTTCTGTTTTTTCTTATTTAACACATTAAATTCTATTTATTATGACCACACCAGTCAAAGGATAAAACGCAAGTGAGTGCAAAAACTCCACGAAAGAACAAGAAAATGTTTATACATATGCAGCTGGGCTGATGTTCCCGTTTTACATATTCGGGTACGCATGTGTACATAGCAAAGCGAGTTGCGGTTACAGTTGAGTGGTGTGATGTCACGTGACTGTTTACATAGGTACATAAAGAGATGATACATATTATTTTTAATATAGCAAGATGTGATAAGAAGAACATAATGAAGGATTACAGTATTGCCATAGGGGCGCAAGTATACTTTAAATATTTTTACAAGATTGGAAGTACAAGTGTGAATTAAAATATAAAATGGTTAGTTCCGCAACAGCGATATTCTCGTACATTTTGGCGGCAGTCGGAGTGTCGCGTGGCGCAGCAACCATTCATGACCTAAACACGGAGGTCAAGTTGGCTTATGATCATAAATTGGATAAAAACAACGATTCGAACGAACGAATAGTAGTCCAATGAACCGCGGGCTTTTTTTTTTTTTTTTGTCTTCTGCCGAACTTTCATAGGATTCGCCACTTTTCTCATCAACTTCAGCACAAACGTTTCAACCGCCGACCGCCGCGCCGCCGTATGGCATGAATGCTTACAAATATCCGTCCGCCGAGCACAAATCCGAATATTTGATGACGATTTAATGCTTATCAATTGATAGTATTTGTGTAAGCACACCAAAATCCATAAATTCGTCATTCATCAAATCGTTTGTCGTTCATCTCCAATTGGCGATTGGCGAAAACATACAAATGACGGAGGAAGTGATCGAGAGGCATCGTGGTACGAACCAACGGACATTGCAATGTTATATTCGACGGCCAATAGTTGTAGACTTTCGGACGGGTATTATATACGGTGGCTTACAAAACTCCAAAGAATCGACGAATCTCCGAATAACCACTTGTAAATATAGTATCATTATCATCGGTATCCGCATAGTTGATGGTGCACACCACGATCGAACTATTTACCTTGTCGTCGATTAGGGCTGTTGACCTCGCCCTCCTTGAATTCTCATTGTATGTACTTCGATTTAACATGAAGCCGAAATACGTGGCAAATGTCATGGCTACCGCATTTGATGCGATTGTAAACCGAAATGAAGTTACAGTGCATTTATGTATATCGTATAGTACTATTGGTCGATATCTCGACCAGCTACCTTTGCCGCACATCTAGCGCGTGACGAAAAATCGCGAATCTGTACAAACAATTTTTTTTATAAAACGGGCATGGAGTAGCTATTGTCCATGAGAGGAATTTCCGTTGCGATAATTTTCCAATTTTTTCCGAATTTTTTTTTTTCGGCTAAAAAGGTGTTTCGCGTGGAAGACCACGTAAAAATCAATATCAAGAAAAACGCAGGAACAGGTCGATTAAATATTGAACCAAACCATCGAAATTCATATTTCAAAAGTTTGATTGATATTCACCCTCACCAGTGCAAATTGCCAAAGTTGCTGGTCGAGATGTCGACTGGCCGTTACATATGGGTTAAAGAAAATTTTGAAAGAAGTTAAGTCTTCAGAGAAATAAAAATAAGTAATTATTACTTATTTATATTCCTCCAAAACTTACAGACAGTTATTGTTATTAGTATAGTACCGTATTTTCATTAAAGTCTTCTATGTCAATCATCATTTTAAACTTAATGTGAATCTCAAATAGAAGGATAAGTAATAAAAAACCTACTGGCTACTTATGTTTTTTTATGTCCCGCTTTCGACGTAAGAATCCCGCTTTTTTAATCAAAATGTTTCAAAATCCCGCTTTGTTCGAAAAAAAATCTGGCAACGCTGGTTAACTATTTCATCCTGGTTGATAACTGTGTCAACCGATTTGAAGGAAATAAACTGTCTCGGAATGAAATGTTGAATGCTCATGTTGAGGGCATCGATATCTTTGTTTTTCGCTGCCTGAAGCCAGAGTTCCTAACGGCTCGAAATTAATTTTAGTTTAACAAAGAAAAGAAAAGAATTGTTAATCCAACTTTTTATTTTTTATTTTTTCGCTAACGATTACAATTTTACTTTTCTTTTCTAACCTCGTTCTTAACTTTTTACGTTTAAATGAAAAATGTGAATGTGATTTTTTTTGACAGCTAAGGCAGATCGTGCTAGTTCTGTTTTTATTCGCCAGGGATGGCAACACTTCCCCCCGGTATGTCCAGTAGTGGGCCTACCTCCTTCTTAATAACGTCCAGGACCGCAAGTTTGACGGCAGGTCTTTCGTAGATTCCCGTTTTAGTTAGCACCGTCGCGCTTCGCACCTGGCCGTCCTTCGCCAGCTTCCTGGCGATGATCCTTCCCTTTGGCAAACAATTTCGAGGGCTACTGGGATCTACTATGAGCACAACATCGTCTACCTCTAGTGGCTTTACTTAAGAAAACCATTTGGATCGGCGGGTAATAGTTGGGAGGTATTCCCTTACTCATCGCTCCCAGAAGTGCTGCGCATATTGTTGAGATGTTATCCAGTTTTTTCGTATCACTACCTTGTCATCGCTGAACACGGCTAGCGACTTCGTTCCGTTGGATGACCCCAGCAGGAAGTGTTTGGGGTGAGTGCCTCATCATTTTCGTTCTCAATTGGGATGTACGTAAGAGGACGTGAGTGGATGATGTTTTCAATTTCCAGCTGCATGCTCCTCAGTAGCTCCTCGGATGGATTACGACATGGCATAATTTTATACAGCACTGTTTTAACCGAGCGTACCAGCCTCTCCCAACTGCCGCCCATGTGGGGTGAACTTGCCGGTATAAAGCTCGATTTGGTGTTCACCGTTGTGAATGTCTGCATCAGCTTGTCTTCCTCAATTTTTTGATACGCATCTTTTAGCTCTTTCTCAGCACCCTTGAAGTTCCTGCCGTTATCGCTGAAGAACTCAATAGGCGTTCCTCGGCGAGCGATGAAGTTACGTATCGCGAGAATGCACGAATCTGTAGATAGCGAGTAGGCGACTTCTATGTGGACGGCGCGTATGGTGAGGCAGGTTAGTAAGACTCCATATCTCTTCTCTATTCGGCGTAGATTCACCACAAGGAGTGGCCCAAAATAGTCGACGCCGACGAAGGTCGACAGTACGAAGTTAACCTGGCAGGGGGAAGTTGAGCCATTATCGGAGGTTGTGGTAAAGCTCCTGAATGTTTGCACTGTTGGCATTTCCTCCGCACGGTTCCCAAAACAGTCCTCATTCTCGGGATGCAAAACCTTTGCCGCAATTCATTAATAACAGTCTCATGGTTCTTGTGATGGTACGTATTGTGGTAGTCCTGAACAATCAGCTCCGTAATAAGGTGTCGCCTTGGAAGGATTACTGGCCGCTGCAAGTCCGTGGTTCCACCTTCAAACCGCTCTATTCTGCTGGTGGCTAGAAGTAAACCGTCATCATCCAGCTGAGGGCAAAGGGAGAGCAATGAACTTGATCTTTCAACCTTACCTTTCGAAGATAGGTACGTAATAAACGTTTCCAGTTGGAGAAGCGTTCCGGATGAAAGACGTTTTCATCGAGTGAAGCATGGACGCCGGCAAACTGAGCCTTCAGCTTATCCTGAGTAGGGGTTGGCAGCATCTCTTCCTGGAGCCACTTTTCTGGTGCGGACTTTAAAAACGGTGGTCCTGTAAACCATTGACTTGAAGAACTGAAGTTCGGATTTGCATGCCATTTGGTGGCCTCGTCAGCCGCATTGAGTTTAGAAGGGATTCAACGCCAATATTTTGCATTTGAGGCCCCAAGGATTTCGCTCACACGAAATGCGACAAACTGACGATAACACCTATGATCGGATCGTAACCAGCTCAAGACCGTTTTGGAGTCTGATCAGAAAAATTGATCTCGAAAAGATATGGAGTGGCCGTCGATGATGCTGCGGGCGAGTCTTGCCCTGAGAACTGCAGCCTGGAGTTCCAATCTAGGCATCGAGAGTGCCTTCAGCGGTGAGACTCTGGTTTTTGCTGCAATCAAGGAGCACTGTACCTTCTCATGGGAGCTGACCCTCAAATAGGCCACTGATGCAAACCCGTTATCGCTAGCATCAACGAACAGATGTAGCTGAATCTCGGAACTGTCGACGACTTCGGTGCATAAGTACCAGCGAGGAATTCTCAAACTCTTCAAATCTGGCAATAATCAGTAGTGATGTACCAAACCGAAAATTTCTCAAACCGAGTTAGCCCGAGTTGGAATTTAAGCAAACTGAGTTGCAAACCGGGTTGGCTAACTCGGTTTGTAACAAAATTATTTGAACTATTTTACTTTATTTATTCCTGTGTTTTGGAAAAATACTAGCAAGCACTATCAAATCAAGCAAAGGAAGTTTTTGATGGGACTGATCTGTCTGCGTCTCTTACTAGGATTATACGGTTGCGGAGACACAATACAGAAGAAGAAGAAAGCATTCGGACTTTGGAGAATGGTGTCAGTATTTACCCCTTCAGCAATAATTGAGAATTCACCTGGGTGATTTTTAGGTGGATTTCGAAGAAATACTTTATTTTGCAAACTAATTTTCTTTCCTGCGGTTTATTGAAAACTTCCAACATTAGATACTTTTTCCTTGGGTCCGGCATTATTTGCTTCGCAAAATAAACTTATAAAAAAAAAAGTAGAAAAAAAAACCCAAATCAAAATTATCTATGAAAAACAAGAACATCCGTCATATGCCACTGTCACATAAGAAACTAAACCGGAACCAAATACGATTTCAAAATAAATATTGAATCAGTTTGCAACTCGATTCGACTCGGTTTAACTCGGTTTGAATAAAAACAATAGACTGTTTTCCAACCCGACTTCATAAACGGGCACATACATTCAAACAAAAATTGGTTAACCATTAGCCGATGTATACCTACCCTCAATTGACTTGGTTTCAATGTATCACCCAACAAATCAGCGCACACACAAAGCAAACTAACACAAATATGTGAAAAAAATAAAAACAACAATGAGAGAAAACAAGAGCAAGTAGTTCAAATGCCACCGTCTCATGAGAAACCGAACCGAAACCGAATTCCAAATATGTAGGTATTGTTTCGTTCCATCGGTTTCGCATACTCGGTTTGGTAACTCGGTTTAACTCGGTTTAGGTGTAACTCGGTTTGAACCGGTTTGTGAACTCGAGTTGACACATCACTAATAATCGGGTCCAGTTTAGCCACTTACGATACTCAGCCTCCCGAATATCCTCGTCCCAGCTAATCGTAGTACGCCAGATCTCTTGAAGCTGTATTTTTGCATACATCAGAAAACTCGCCAGCCGCCCTAGCGGGTCAAATATGGACATGAGAACTCGAAGTACTTCGCGCTTAGTTGGAACTCGTCGACCTTGAAGCACACAATCGGTTTTGAGGTTAAATGGCATCTAAAAGGTGAAACAATCCTCGGCCGTACTCCACCACATTCCCAGGACTTTCTCGGTTGGCAGTTCAGTCCTGGCGTTAAAGTTAACCTCGTCCCTAGGACTGGATTGTAGAGCCTCGATGACATCCTTGGAATTAGAGATCCAGTTTCTTATGAAGAAACCACCATGCTGGTGAATTAAACTCACTTCCTTTGCCAGTCTTACTGCTTCTTCTTCCGTTTTGACACTATCCATAAGGTCGTCCACGTAGTGGTTTTCTTTAATAGATCTAGCGCAAGGCTGCTCAACTTTTTTAGCAGTCGGGCCAAACGGACGATTCAGACATTTTCGGTGGGCCACTGACGGTTCCTATTTTAATTACTTTTCTACTTTTTTATAATATAAAAATCAATAGGCGTGTTTTTTTGGTATCCCATATGGGATTGGCGAACAAAACGACATCGCGGATAAGCAATTTGTGTGTTAAATGCAACAACATCTTATCCCATATAGCATTAGCTAAGACCACATAATTTTCTGGGCTACACTTTATCCCCGATGAAATCGGTGCTACCAGACTCGAGTTTCTACGAAAACGCAACAACTGATGTGCGTTGATGTCAGTCGAACGATTCTTTATTATGAAAAAATTGCTGAGCAAGACAAGGTAGGTAAAAGCAGAAATACAGCAGTATGCAAAAAAATTGGAAAAGCTATATTTATTGTTAGCATACGTAAAAAGTGGTCAAGACCTGAGGATTTGGGGCTGTTGAGAACTTGTTTATCTCACAGCTGTTGAGTTGAAATGGGCGCATTCACTATTCCGGGCAAATGGAATTATTTTCTGTCAAACCAATCGAACGCGGAAAATTGACTAACTAACATATTTACTTTCTGTTCTCACATTGAAGTTATTTGTGAATCGAGATTGTGCGCTTATATTTGAGAAAATTTAAAAAAAAAAAGATTTTAATAAATAAACATGGACGTTCTGTCTCCTCAACATCATATGTAACTCCATCACAAATTATTTTGTATTGCATTTTAATTTAATTTTCAATAAATTTAAAATTTGAGATAATTTGATGCAAGTTCAACAATTCAGTGAAAATATATTGCTGCTCATGACATTTCTCAAACTGACTAACTTTTGCAGCAAGAATTTTTTTTTGCTAAGATTCCAGTCCTATACCTCACAAAAACTGACCAAATCATTAGTCAATTTTCAAACTCTCGACCAATCAGAACGCGTAGATTGCAAATAATTCCATTTGCCCGGTGTAAGGTTTGCCGTAGTAAAGGTTTCGGGTACCGTAACCTACCACCCTAAGCTATTTAAGCGTAGCACGCTCTTCTATGCTGTTTAAAGAACAGCTCGCTCTAAAGGAGGCAAATTACTGCCGCAATTGATTGATAGTCAAGATTGTGTTCAAGACTGATTTTTATTTCGAACATACCCATCTATTTATACTCGAATTCTTACTCTAAAACTATACTATTCTTAGCATATGACCCAATCAATTCTTACAAAGTATTGACCCGATCATATGTTACAAAGTTTCAAGTTGATCCCTTTGTCCCACATAAATGCATTGAGAGTGCAACGGACAAAGTGTAAACAATAACAAACACATGAACTCGAACGAACTTCTACGTAGCATGAACCACTGTCCATACCGATCGAATGCCACTTGACACTTTCGGGTATGTGGGGTGATACAATGTTACGTAATAGTTTTTCTCGTAAATTGTGTGCTTGCATTGAATCACACTACATCCTTCCCCCACAGAAAAATGATATTTGTTTACATTTTTTTAAATTTAAATGAATGTCATTTGCGGGTTCAAGTTAACTTGGGATCAGTGCTCACTTAATAATGACAATTTAATTTACATGATAATGATGAAGTTAATGATAGTTTTGGATGCGCGTGAAATAAATTTTTAAAGTTTTGAATTTTTTTTATAAATTATATTTATTTTCAAAACTATGAGTACTTTGAACATACGTAGTATACATGTACGCTGTTTATTAATGACTAACTTAAAGGAACATTCAACATTCCTATATATACAGGATCGATATGGAATATCGATCCCTTTTTTATTATTCTAAGAAAAACCGGTGTTTATCTGGAAGCTACCTAAACAATTATTTTTCTTGTGTTGTTTCTCGCTGCAGCATGTGGTTGGTATATGGTGTTCCCAATCTTCTTATCTTCCTAGAAGTATGCTTGGGATGGGTGCTAAGGGTATTTCTTTGTTTTGTTGATTATTTGTTATCTCTAACATAACTCCTCCCTCCTTAGTCTTTTGTTTCTCCCGAAACTAAAATATTAATAAAATTGAACTCATTACTATTATAATTAGGGTTATTCCATGCATGCTTAGGTTTACATTTTTGTGTGAATTGAATTTTTCTTCTATTATATTCATATTACTTACATTTAAATCAATATTTTTGAATTTTACCCTTGTTATGTTAAATGGATACTCCATATCTATAGGAATGGGTTGGTTTATAATTGTATACTTATTGTCAAATATTTGATCATTAATTTGTAATGTACAGTTTTCAAAAGTGATCAAAGCATTTCTTTTAATTACAATTGATTTCTTTTCGTCACAATTATTATTTATTTTAATGTCGCTATTTATGGCAAGTACTGTTTCTTTCATTAATTCTACTATAATATTTTTATTTTTATTTATTTTGTTGGTACAATTTTTAATTTTATTGAAACAGTTTACAAATGGTTTTAGATGTCTTATTTCTCTATTTTCTATATAGACATAATAACTTCCATTGATTCTTATCAAAAATTCACTTTCAAAATCTAATTCTTCATTATCTTTATAAGGCATTGAAGTAAGAAAATATTTTTCAAAAGTTAACATTATATCAGGAGTTTGGATGACAAATATCAATAAATTTTCATGAAACTCTCCAACTGATAGTTTAATTTTCTTAAGTTTATATAAATCAACATTATACTCATCAATGTCTTCAGGAGTTAAAAGACTTCCTATCATTATTTGCAATCTACTCGTAAAAATTATATTTTGTATCTTTTCAATAAGTTATTTTAATAAATCTAATCTTCTCTGATATTTTTTGTTTGATTGTTCGATTAAATTTAATTTTCCTAACTCTAGATTATTTTCCATTACTTAACTTTGTTTTAATATATTTATCTGTTCTTGAACCTGGTTATTAAGTTTTATCTGTTTATTGTTATTAATTATCAGGTTATGATAATTTTCGCCAATTGTTTCTAATTGTTCTTTTATTTCCTGTTGATCTCTCTACTGAGGAAATCTGCAACTGTATTGCTTGTTCCTTTAAGATACTCGATTCTCATATCGTATTCACTTAGTTGAAGTATCCATCTCTGAAGTCGAGGTGAAATATCTCGTCCTAGATTCTTAACTTGGAGCCACTTTAAAGGCTGATGATCTATTTTCAGATCGAATTTTCTACCGTAAAGATATGGTCTTAGATACTTAACTGACCAAACTATGGCTAAAGCTCTTTCTCTGTGGTTGAATAATTTTGTTCATGTTCGTTCAGAGTGCGTGATATAAATGTTATCGGATGTCCTTTTTGACTTAGAACTGCACCTATAGCATGATTTGATGCGTCTGTCGTTAAGACAAATTTCTCATTAAAGTCCGGATATGCTAGTACAGGTTCACTCTGTAGTGCATTTCTGAGTTCTTGATGAGCTTTAATGTATGTTATGTCATGTTTATAAATTTTTTTTATCTTTTTTCAGATATTTTGTGATTGGTTGTGCTATTTTAGCAAAGTCCTTGATAAACTTTCGGTAATAGCCTGTAATACCTAGAAACGATTTTATTTCTTTCTGAGTACTAGGGAGTGGTACCTTTTCTATAGCTTCTATTTAATATGTATTCGGTTTAACACCTTTATCTGTTATTGTGTGTCCTAAAAATTGTGTTTCTTTACGTAGGAAATTACATTTGTCTATTTGTATTTTAAGGTTATATTTCCGTAAACGATTGAATACTAATTTTAAATTGATCATATGCTCTTTCAAACTTGTGGAGAATATTAATATGTCATCTAAATAAACAACACAAATTTTATTAATCAGGCCTTCCAAAACCTCGTTCATCATACGCTGGAATGTGGCTGGTGCGTTCTTTAAGCTAAATGGCATACGAAGCCATTCGTATAATCCGTATGGTGTGGAAAAGGCGGTTTTCTCAATAACTTGAGGATTCATTTTAATTTGATGAAAACCTTTTGCAAGGTCTAAAGTGGTAAAATATTGAGCTCGTCCCAGTTTGTCGAGTATATCATTTATGTTGGGTAGAGGGTGCTTGAACTCTACTGTTTTTTCGTTTAATTTGCGATAGTCTATGACCATACGCCACTTTTGTTCACCTGAATTGTCTAATTTTTTTTGTACTACCCAAATGGGTGAGCTATAGGGTGAAATACTTTTTCTAATTATCCCTTGCTCTAACATCTCTTTAATTTGCCGTTCTATTTCCTCTTCGTGAATTTTAGGGTATCTATATATTTTACTAAAAATAGGATTATTGTTCTCTGTTCTTATGAAATGCATTGTCTGTGTGGTAGAAGTGAGTTTTTCTCCTTCTTTATATAGAATGCTTCTATATTCATCAAGGAAAGTTTTAAGTTCTTTCTTTTCTTCGGAGTTAAGGTCATCATGTATCAACTGGCTCATATCCGTTGAGTGACAGTATTCTAACATATGTACTTCTTCATAACTAAATGGACATTCATCTTTCTTTTCTATATAATTTTCAAAATAAGTTTTCTATTATTTATTTCTATAAATCCTCTTCCTAAATCTACCTTCGCTTTAATGGGTTTTAATAGGTTCTGGCCTATTATTCCATCGAATTTTTTATTTTTTATTTTCATCAACTTTCATGCCATTGTTGCTTTATATTCGTTGAATTCAACAGGCACTTTGGTTATGATTTCTTCTTTAATTATACTAGTTTCATTATTAGCAACTTTTATTTGGGTTGGTATCCGTAAATGATTTCTTGGTATTTCTGGTAGTTCAGATTCGTATAGTATACTTGTCGAACCCGTGTCTATTAGAATTCTTAGTTTTTTATTGTTTATTGTAGTATTTATTATGGGAAGTGATTCGTTTTCTATCAAGGTAAAATTTACTTCATGTTTTTCTACATCTACTTTATTTACATCCATGGGCTCTGTCCTATTACCTCTAAACTGTCCTGAACTAGTAGGTCTATAATTTATAAAATATTATGTCTCTGGTGATTATAAGGTGCCTTAAATTGATAGCTAGTTTTAAGTAAATTATTATTATTTGTCCTAATCTGATTGCTATTTATTCCTATGTCTCTTCTTTGATGAAATTGATGATTGTTAAACTGAGGTCTTTGATAATTATTATTATATTGCCTTTGGAATTGGTTTTGGTTGTTTAGTTTGGGATTAGAGACATTTTCCCTGGGTTTTTCACTAAGGTTTCTATATCGAATTATTAATTCGTAGGCCTCCCTTATTGTATTAATACTTTGGGCAATTATAACCGATGCTTGATTAGCATTTAAATTATTTATAAATTGGTTCATAACTATGTTTTCGTTTATTTTAGGATTATATATAGGACTTACTTCTGGTATACTTTTTTTGATGAGTTTGAGGAGGATGTCTTCGGTCTGCTTATACAGGTGGTGTATATCCCTCGTTTGGATGGCATGCAAATCTTGCAGGATCTGCTCGTACGACTCATGTACACCAAAATCTTGAATTAAACCTGCTTTTATTGATGGCCAGGTGGGTTGTAATATCCTTCGTAACGTATTTATGGCTCTTCCTTGGATTCGGTTCCGAATGATGAGAGTCGCTATCGTTCGGTTTCCTTCCGTAATGTGAGAGTAGATATAATCAATGTACTCAATGAAGGCAATTACGTCTTCCTCAGGTCTTCCAGAAAATATAGGCACTTTCTCTAGTCTTCCCAGAGTAATACTTTGGTCTGCCATTACTGCTGCTGCTTCTGGTGGTGCCATTTCCGTTGGCTTTTTGTCTTCTTCTTCTTCTGACAATGGATAAAATCTCCGGATTGCTTTATCGAATCGTTTGAAGATTTTTTGTCTCTTCAAACTATTGATACGATCCAGTGTGTGAATTTCCTCTATGGATTTTGTGTATTGGGTTATAATTCACTCCTGAACACTAATGCCTGAAACAGATGTGCAGTAAAATGCGTGCAGCAAAATTAGAGCACATGGCTTTATATGGAAGAGGAAACATGTGTTTGCTGCACGGCCATGCATCAACGCAAGTTGTCTCTATTTCTAATTTTAATGCAAATCTACAGTAGTAGAACAGCAAAATAGTACAATTTGGTAAAATTTTTGTGTTTTGACGTTTCATGTAAGAGACATTTTTCAATTTGAATTGGACTGAAGAAGAAATACGAAACACAGTGCTCAAATTTCAAATAAGTTTTGAAAACTAATAGTAAAATAATTATTTTATTTTATTTATCACGTCTTTCCATATCCATTGCAAAAAATTTGTTTTCGGAATTCAATTGTCACATCTGATGATGACAGAAAACTATTCAAGGAAATGACAACAATTTACTGCACGTCTGTTTCACATGCGTTGCTGCATGCATTGCTGCATGCATCTTTGCTGCACATCTGTTTCAGGCATAACACTTTCACTGATTTTATTTGTAGGTTGCAAGTTAATTTAGTATTAACTTGATCACTGGATACTTTCTCTCACTACAATATGCGAGTATAGATCTGAGAAGTATCCTACCGACTGCGCCAAATAAATTTTTAAAGTTTTGAATTTTTTTTATAAATTATATTTATTTTTAAAACTATGAGTACTTTGAACATACGTAGAATACATGTACGCTGTTTATTAATGACTAACTTAAAGGAACATTCAACATTCCTATATATACAGGATCGATATGGAATATCGATCCCTTTTTTATTATTCTAAGAAAAACCCGTGTTTATCTGGCAGCTACCTAAACAATTATTTTTCTTATGTTGTTTCTCGCTGCAGCATGTGGTTGGTATATGGTGTTCCCAATCTTCTTATCTTCCTAGAAGTATGCTTGGGATGGGTGCTAAGGGTATTTCTTTGTTTTGTTGATTATTTGTTATTTCTAACATAACGCGCGCATACAATTTTCTTATATTTACTCTTAATCCTGTCTAGACTTAACTAAGTTGTTATTATGTATTTTATATTCCTTACTGTCTATTATAATACAACTATTAGGACCATTTTCTGAGATTATTGTGTATGGACCTTAAAATGGTTTATCCAACTTTTTTCTATTTTGTGTTCTTAAATATACCTTATCTCCTACCTTAAAATTTGATTTATTTAAATTAGTTTGTGTGTCAAATCTTTTGTTCTTATCTTCTAATAAATTTTTCTTAGCTTGGTTATGTGAATATCTTAATTTACATTTTAGTTCGTTTAAGTAGTTATCTAAATCATACATTTTTTCTTTATAATTTAAAATTTCACATGGTAATGTGCTTATTTTGCCAAAAACTAATTCAAAAGGTGAATATAAAGTACTACTATGTGGCATTGAATTAAAGCAGTATGTGTAGTATGGTAACCATTCATCCCAGCTCTCTCTGTCTCCTATTGTCATCAGGTAATCATTTAATAATCTGTGATTTCTTTCTAGGGATCCTAACGTCTCGTGGTGATATGGTGTCGTTACTAATTTTTCTATCTCTAATGCTTTACGAATATTCTTCAGTTACATTTGTGAATTCCGTTCCTTTGTCTGTCTTTAGTTTCCTGAAACATCCATACTTAAGTATGGATTTCTCTACTATTGTTTTAGCAATGCTGATTGCATCTTTAGTCTCTACTGGGAATGCCTCCACAAATTTTGTTAGTTCACACTGTATTGTCAAAATATATCTGAAGCCTTTTGAAGGTCTTAAAGGGCCTACAGTGTCTATTGAAACTGTTTCAAAAGAGGTACTTGGCGTGTCTGTTATCACGAAATTTTCTCTGGTGTATTTTGTTATTTTGACTTGATTGCATATTTCGAAGTTATTGATTAATGTTTTTACCATTTTGTTCATATTTTTCCAAACGTATTTCTGCTTTAACTTGCTGATGCATCTTCTGATACCACAATGTCCTCCTATCTTTGAGTCATGATGTTCTTTAATCAACCTGTGCTTCTCTTCTTCGTTTATGACCTTCTTCGGAGGTTCATATATCAATGAACTGGTACTATATTGAAGAACTGGTACCGTGTTGCCTACCGACGCATGCACATGCCTTTTCGCTCCGGGTCTAGCTCTCGATTTGTTTTTTTCGTTCCACCTAAATAAATATTCACAAAAAATAAAATCAAAACAAATCAATATCTACGCGAATTAAATACACAAAGAAATAACAAAACACCGGTTTCGTATTACCGATAACAATTAGGTCTTTATTGTATGAAGATTGCCTACAGAGTGTCCAAAAAACCGTCAAATCAATTTAATAATCAAAATGAACTCAGTTGACCTGACCGACGTTATGCCCGATCAGCACTATGAACCATTCGATTTCACAATGCCAATTCGGCTATCGCTGCACTTCATTAATTAAGTGTGCCAATTAATGAAGTGCATCGCTTGCATTGTCGGCCCGGTCAATAACCGAGTTATGACCAATATTTAACTCCTCCCACCTTAGAATGAACTTTCTCCTGAAAGTTATCCAGGGTGGTCGAGCCGTTTTCTTTTATGTCTTTCTCTAAATTATTAATTTTGATGTTGATTTTCTCAGTTCTTCGGACATTCTTACAAATTACGACTATTACAATAATTATTACAAAAAATAGAAATGTTAATGACGAGCCAGAGATTACATATGTTTTCAATTTATGGTATTTTTATAATTTTATAGTATCAATTTTTTCGATTTCTGTTAAATTCTTTATTTTATCGAACATGATGTTTGTCGTGATATTAGTATTAATTTGTTCTTCATAGAAAAGTTTGAATACATAGTTCGTTTCTTTATTATTAATTATTGCGTTATGAATTTTTATGCTGCAATTATGTATGTGAAGTAGATAATTTCCAGTGAGATTAATTTTTCTTTCATCACAATAATTAACTACGTTATCGTTACATGCATTTTTTATAATATAAATTGTTTCACTAAGTTTATTTAATTTAAAATTTGTATTAACTTTAGTAAGACAGTTTCTCTTAACTATACAATCATTGCGTTTTTTTAGCTCATTAATATCGTTTTCTACTTCGTTATACTTATATTCTAAACTGTCAATTGAAACTATTTTAAATGGTTAAACATCGATTTCCTCTTTTTGGGTATTTGGCATAGGGACAATGAATTTTAATGGAAGGGTGATTACTTCAACGGGTACTTTTAGAGCGATTATTAATGAATGATACTGATATTCCATAACTCCTGCTTTTATGTTTTTAATTTTTTCTATGTCCATTTTTGTTAAAATAAGTTCTTCCCTGGTTAGTAAACTTGGATGTGTGACCCCTACTCTGATTGATGCTATTGTGTCAAGTATGTTGTCAACTATTTTTTCTAACATTTGCAGTCTTACTAAAACTTCAGTCCGTTGTAGTCGTGTTAAAATGGTTTTTTGCAATTTTT
The DNA here is from genome assembly GCA_951813785.1 of Criorhina ranunculi. Taxonomy (NCBI): domain Eukaryota; kingdom Metazoa; phylum Arthropoda; class Insecta; order Diptera; family Syrphidae; genus Criorhina; species Criorhina ranunculi. Next base: position 55,678,499 of record OX638381.1, on the reverse strand, counting down.
GGCTTTCGTTGACGTATCGGTCTATTTCTTGTCTGTCTTTCAAAATTACATCTCTTAAATTTTGTATGTTGTCTGATAATTGATTGTTAATTTTAATTTGTTTATTACTTACATCTTTCAGGTTTTCTTTATTAATATCTATGATTTTAAGGTGTCGTTCGATGTCCTTCCTGTCTTCATTGTCCATAGTGCCAAACAACCATTTCTGACCCGCTCCAATGAGGTTTATAACACCCCTTTTGGGTCGCCTTTTGTATGGCATTATACTTAGAATTTTTGTATGTATGGACAGACATTCTTTTTTTAGCTCTAGCCTTCTGAACTATTTCGAATTCAGTAATTCCGTCTAATATTTCTAGGATTTTATCTAACTTAACAATATGTAATATAATTTGCGTCTGGTTAATAACTGCACCCTCTCCAATGTTTATGACTGCGAATCCTTGGTTACTCTCGATTGGTGTTAACATCAACGTTGCTTGTACTGGGTAATTTATCATCAAAATTAGCACTGTGTGGAACAGTATCATGAATGGTATCTGCAAATTTACGGGGCGTTTGATATTGGTAGGGTGTACATTAAAAACTCGATGAATTGGAAATATTCATGCGTGAAAAAGATATTGACATTTGCTTGATTACTGAAACCCACGTGAAAAATGGATCGCATTTAAAAATCAAAGGCTATAATGATTTCCACGCTTGTCACCCCTCGGGGAAAGCGAGAGGCGGATCATCTTTGTATATTAAAGACTGCATCGAACAATTCGAAGACCTGAAGATAGAGCTTGAAACCTTGCAACTGTGCACAATTAGAGTTAAAAACAATCAGCGTACTCTTAAAATCGCATCTATCTACTGTCCTCCGCGTTACACGCTAGAAAAAAGTGATTTTACTAATGTGTTTAAATCGCTGAAACCTAATTTCATTATTGGCGGCGATTTTAATGCGAAACATACGTTCTGGGGTTCTAGATACATCTCGCAAAAAGGAAGAACACTCTATGGGGCAGGTATGGAGTTCAGCTGTGATTTCCACTCGACGGGCAAACCGACTTACTGGCCAGCTGATCCTTCGAAAATACCTGACCTGATCGACTTTTTCGTTGTGAAAGGAATATCTACAAATCACATAAAAGTTGAAGAGAGCTTTGATCTGTCGTCTGATCATTCCCCAGTTATTTTGACATTGAGCGAAAAACTAGCCTATAACCTAGAGCCAGCGAGACTTACTGGTAGAACAACAAACTGGGAAGGCTTTAAGAACGAAACTGAAGAGAATACTGTACTGAGCGTTCCACTCACGACACCCTATGAACTTGAGGTGGAAGTTGACCGCTTCGTTGAGATCATACAGCTTGCATCCTGGAATAATACGCCCAACCCAAGGAAAACGCCGGACAAATTCGGTTTACGATATCCTCCGGAAATAATTGATTTGGTCAGAGAAAAGAGGAAAGCGCGTAAAAAATGGCAACAGAGTCGTGCCCCGCAACACAAAGCACATTTGAATCGATTGTCCAATTTGTTGAAGAAGACAATTGGGGATTTTAAGAACCGTGCGATAGGCTCTTACCTTGAAAGTCTTACAGCGAAAAAAGATTCCAATTACTCACTTTGGAAAGCTGTAAAAGGCACCAAAAGGCCCAAAATCCCCTCGCCGCCTTTAAAAATAAATCAAAATGAATGGGCAAGGGAAGATAAAGAAAAAGCGAACGTTTTTGCCACTCATCTGGAAGAAACCTTCAAACCGCACGATGGTCAAGTGGTTTACGACGACATTAACAGGCCGGAATTACCGTCTGACGATTTAATACTCAGAAGTGCAACGCTAACAGAACTTAAACAGGAGATCGTGAATTTAAAACCTAAGAAAGCTCCTGGTTATGATTTAATCACCGGAGAAATTCTCAAAGCTTTACCTAGGAAAGCACTAATCAAGCTTCTCCATATAATGAATGCCGCACTCAGATTAAAACACGTGCCGAGCCAATGGAAAGTTGCGGAAGTTATAATGGTTTTAAAACCAGGAAAACCGCCAAATGAGGTAAAATCGTACAGACCAATCTCGCTTCTTCCAATCATATCCAAAATTTTCGAGAGGCTATTACTAAGGCGCCTTCAACCGGTTACAGAAGGAAACAGTCTTATCCCTGACCACCAGTTTGGGTTCAGGAGTAAGCATTCGACGATTGACCAGGTGCATAGAATTACTGACGTAATCGAGAAAGCACTAGAAGAAAAAAAGATATGCTCAAGCGTATTTCTTGACGTCTCGCAAGCCTTTGATAAGGTGTGGCACGATGGCCTTAAATGCAAACTACGACAAGTTCTCCCTGTATGCCTATACGATATTCTAAAATCGTACCTCGGGAATAGACTCTTCCGTGTTAGACATGGAAACGAATACTCGGAGCTTAAAGAAATTTCGGCCGGCGTACCGCAAGGAAGCGTTCTTGGGCCGCTTCTCTATCTGTTATATACTCGTGATATACCGAAAGAAGATGGCACTACCCTTGCTACGTTTGCCGATGACACCGCTATCCTTGCAGTAGGTAATACAGTCGAAGAAACGACTGCAAAACTGCAAAGCGCACTGAATAAAGTTAACGAATGGACGAGGGACTGGCGGATTGCCCTCAACGAAACTAAATCTGTCCACGTGAACTTCACATATAAAAAAACGAATGACTTGCCAATTTTTCTAAACTTGGCCCAAATACCCTTTGCTAACGAAGCCAAATATCTGGGAATGACGCTAGACGCAAAACTGAAGTGGAATTCCCACGTGAAAATGAAACGCAAAGAACTCGAAATCAAATATAGAGAAATGTACTGGTTACTCGGAAAACATTCCCAGCTCAGTACCGAGAACAAACTGCTTCTATACAAGCAAGTGCTAAAGCCGGTATGGACCTACGGTATACAACTTTGGGGTTGTACCAAGAAAACGAATGCGAATATCATACAAACATTCCAAAATAAAGTGCTTAGAGAAATTGCCCAAGCACCGTGGTATTCCAGAAACGACGATATCCACAGAGATCTCGGAATTCCTGCAATCGAAGCGGAAACTAGAAGCTTCGCGCGAAAACATAGAAACCGAATAATGGGACATGTTAACAATACAGTCCTAGCTGTTTTGGATGATAGCAATTTATTTCGCCGACTACAAAGAACAAAACCTTGCGACTTGGCGAGATAAGGACTAACCGCGATTAAATTGCGGAACATGCAGGATCTTTCATTGGAAAGTAACCTGCCAAACGTTTTATTTCGTGATAAAAAAATTGCTTGATAAGTTTTAACTTAGTTGCAATATCGAACGAATTTAAATCGAAGGGAGGTGTTTTTAGTCAGTAGGAATCTGACACTACTATGAGACACTATCCTCATAGTGTCTATGTAAGATTTTCACCTACCCTCGGGGAAAAAAAAAAAAAAAAAAAAAAAAAAAAAAAAAAAAAAAAAAAAGAATGGTATCTGCAAATTTACGGGGCGTTTGATATTGGTAGGGTGTACATTATCTAAATGTTTTTTCCTAAAGAATTTTTCATCTTTATGTCTAACGTGTTTATAGTTTTTAATGTAGCCTATTCTCCTGGTTTCTGTGTAGTCCTCCCTATTTTGATTCCTTTTGTTGATATATTTTTGTTTTCTGGTTCTAATTCTGTCTATCAATTTGTTCATATCAGAATGTTCTGCTTGGTTGGGTGACATACCTAATGTAGAGTGGTACCTATTATTATAAATCTGAAAAGCCTTAAAAATCTTTACATTTACGGAGTCATCTCCTTTCTTGGTTAAGATAATTTCAGCAATCGTGCTGTGAAGTCGTTCTATGTCAGAGTTTCCTGTGTGTGAATTGGGTTTGGTGAAATGTACATCTATTGCTTTTTCTCTAATGAAGTCTTTTATAGGGTGTGTGTTGAATTCGTTGTCTGTTATAATGGTCCTCGGTGATCCTTCTTTTGAGAGGTGTTCTGTTAGTGCATCTATTTTGTTTGTAAAGTTTTTTCCTTCAAGTCTATAAACATATCCTTTTTTGGTCAGTTTATCGATAACTGTGAGAAAAATATGTTTATAGAAATGATAGATATCAATATGAATCGTTTCATTGTGTTTGGTAGGTGTTTCTGTTAATCTAAATTTTTGAACTATGGGTTTTCGGTCATATTTTGCTTTTTGACAAATGTCGCAGTTGTTTATTACTTGGGTTATTAATTTTGTAATTTTTGGATAATAGATTTGATGTTTTAGTGTGTGGTATGTTTCAAGTATGCCAGAATGTTGACTTTCTCTTATGTGGTATAACGAAATTTGTCTTTTTGCCTCTTCCTCTGTTCTGAGGTCCCTAACTCTACTTTTCACTTGCACGAATTTAACTTTCCGACTTTCAGGGTACATTTGGGCTATTATACGTAGGATCCTATTATAATCTTCATTTCTTATTTTTGAATATACTCCTACAATACCCTTTTTAAGTCCTGGTAATTGTTGCATGATGTTTTCGTCAGAATCTGATGCTCTTATATACTGAATTCTTTTATTATGAAGTGTTTCTACGATGGGTTCCTTGTCATAGCTCAAGATAATTTGCTGTTTGTATATATTAACTATACCCTCTTTTACAGGAATATAATTGTTGTATGATATTTCTGTGTTGGACGTCTGATTAACTTCTGGGTTTTTGCTTTCAATTCGACTCAAAAAATCAGCAACTTTATTATCTTGACCTTTTAGGTATTCCACTTCATAGTCGAACTCTTGGAGTTTGAGCAACCGTCGTTGGTTCCTTTGTGAGAATTCTTTACCTTTGTACTTACTATTTAGGTATTTTATGGGGAGGTGGTCTGTAATGATTTTGAATTTGTTTCCCCACAAATAGGGTCTGAATTGCGTAACGCTCCACACGATGGCAAGAAATTCTTTATCTCATGCTCATTTAGGGTACGGGAAATATAATAAACTGGTTGTTTATCCTGTGTTAGAACAGCTCCAATTGCGAAGTTACTCGCATCGGTATAGACGTGGAAAGGTTTATCAAATTCAGGAAATTTAAGGATTGGATGGGTAGTAAGTGTGGTTTTCAGCTTTTCGAAGGCCTCAACATATTCAGGGTCATGTAGATTTATTTTCGCTCCTTTTTTTAAATATCTAGTCATAGGGTATGCTATCTTTGCATAATTCATAACAAATTTCCTGTAGTACCCCGAAGCTCCCAAAAAGCTTTTTAGTTGTTTTTCCGTTTTTGGAATTGGCAAATCTTTGATAACTTCAACTTTATTCGGGTTTGGTTTTAACCCTTGTTCGGTCAATATGTGACCAAGAAATTAAGTGTTTTTCTTTAAAAAAGAACATTTACCAATTTGTAGCTTGAGGTTGTGACTTTCTAAAATTTTGAAAATATCTGCCAAATTCTTTAAGTGTTCCTTTAAGGAAGAAGAACATATCAGAATGTCGTCTAGATAGACAACACAGATCTTATTAATGTACTGCCTTAGAATGTGGTTCATTAACCGCTGAAATGTAGCAGGTGCATTTTTCAGTCCAAAAGGCATACGAACATACTCATAAAGTCCTTGTGGGGTAATGAATGCGGTTTTGTCAACATCCCGAGGGTGCATCAAAATTTGATGGTACCCTTTGGCTAAATCTAGCGTCGAAAAATACTTTGCTTTGCCTAACTTATGAAAAAGACTTTCTATGTTCGGTAAAGGAAATTTATCATCTACAGTTTGCTCGTTTAAGCTTCTATAGTCGACGCAAATTCGATATTTTACTTGTCCATTGTTATCCGGTTTTTTAGCCACGACAACAATTGGAGAAGCATGTCTGCTATTACTATTCCTTATAATTCCTTGTATTTCCATGTTATTAATTTGTTGTGCTACTTCCTCTTCATGTTTCTTGGGTCGCCGATAAAGCTTTGCTTTAATCGGCTTATCACCTTTAATTATAATTTCATGTTTTATGCTGGAAGTGTGAGTGAGTGATGACCCTCTTGGTAATGTAGATTTTGGAATTTATTTAAAAGAGATTGTAGTGCCGATTTTTCCTCTAGATTTAGGTCACGAAAGTCAGGGTTACCTTCTTCTATGTAATGACAGCAAAAATGGTTGCCCTTCTCGATATTGAGCACCGTATTATTCTTTAACGTAATAGTCCCTTTTTCAATGTCGATTACTTTTATAATGTTTTTGAGAGTATCCATACCTAGTAATAGGGAATAGTTTTTATTAACAAGGGCATATCCATATGCTTTAATAAAGGTATTCCTTCTATTACCGAATTCTTTTGGAACGGGGATTTGAAAAAGTGTTGTCTACTGTTTTGCTATTTATAGTTGTCATTTCTATTAATTTTGAGTCCACTACTTTATATTGCGTCATGTCAAGTTTGTTTGTGTTAACTATTGTCATAGCGCTTCCTGTATCAAGAAGGATGTAATGTTTTTGTCTATTTATTACAACTGGTATTGTTAAGATTTGTCCGAGGCTTAGTTCAGAAAAAAAGGAGGTTCTATGGATGCAGTTCCTTGGTTTGTGATGTCCTGATTAGAAACCATGTTATCTGCGTCTATTTGTGTAACTTGTCGTGAGGAAGATGGTTGGTTAGATGTAAATCTCATAATGGGTGTGGGGTTTGGATTTCTACTTGTGTTAGTGTATGAGTTTGTACTGTTTCGAGTGGTTTGGTTATAATCGCTTCTATTCCTAGGATGTTGAGTTGTGTTGTATTGTCTAGGTGTTCTTACATTAAAATGATTATGTTGATCATCTGGTGTCAGGTTTCTAAACTTAAGGTTACCACTCTCGTACCCGATATAAGAATGTAATATTCTTAAAATGTTTGTAACCTCGTATTGATCTCTAAGTTCCCTAGCCAAATTTCCCATTGTTAACTCCCGTACTTTACTTATAATTAGGCTATGGTATAATATTTTCTCTTGCTTGGTTATTACAATACAGTATATGTAAATTAATGTTATTTAATATAAGTTCTAACTTATTAATAAGTTCATGTACAAAACTTACTTAATCGATCCAATCGACTTTGTTATTTCGGCTCCGCTGATTGTTGGACGAAAATGTTGTTTGAGTATATTTTTTGTTGCTTCCCAGGGTAGGAATCCATTCGTCAGCAGCAGATCCATGGCTGGTCCTTTCACTTTGGTCTGTCTGATTATGCTCCAAGTTATCACCGGGTCTGAGCTTGTTGCCAGGTGATTATCTACAATCCCAATGAAATGAGCTAGGGATTTAGAGTCACCTTCGAATGGGGGAATATATTGGATTTCCTGGGATATAGTGGATCCCAGGTTCCTCTGTGGCATTTTATTCACTATAGCCATGAGGCTTTGCAAAATTTCACGGTTCGACACTTCATTCGCCATTGTTTTGCTTTGTTTTAAGTTTTGTTATTTCCTGATTTTTTTATTTTATTATTTTACTTTGCCTTTTGTCTTTTGATAATTATTAACTATCACTTATTTTTTATTTTTATTTTTTTTTGTTCTATTCTGTTCTTTTTGAAGCGAGATTTAATTCCACTAAAGTTCCGTCACTAGTACACTTTTACTTATTCGTATTTACGGAACTACCCGACTGCGCCAATTAAATACACAAAGAAATAACAAAACACCGGTTTCGTATTACCGATAACAATTAGGTCTTTATTGTATGAAGATTGCCTACAGAGTGTCCAAGGAACCGTCAAATCAATTTAATAATCAAAATGAACTCAGTTGACCTGACCGACGTTATGCCCGATCAGCACTATGAACCATTCGATTTCACAATGCCAATTCGGCTATCGCTGCACTTCATTAATTAAGTGTGCCAATTAATGAAGTGCATCGCTTGCATTGTCGGCCCGGTCAATAACCGAGTTATGACCAATATTTAACTCGCGCGCGCGAATAAAACCACTTCAGTGAAGTGTAGTGGACAAAACAAAATAAAATCAATAAAACAATAAAAAAAAAAAATCAACACCTACAGTGTCGGGCTTCCCTCACTACCCTTCCCACTCATCACTTGTACCGTTGTCGTATGCTCTCATACGTGCAGTGGCATCGGTGATGAGTGAAAAAATGTAAACAACCGGCGAACAGCGGTCTGTGAGTGATAATCGTGTTGGTGCACCAAAACTTATTGTCGTTTGGGCATAACACCTGCGGCAATCTGCTTTGGTAAACTAACGTTAGATTTTCACTTCGCTGTTTCGCTTGTTGCGTTGGTGTTGTGTTTTTTGTGTTTTTGTGTTTAAGTGATGAGTGAACTTAGGGTAGATTTTTCTAATATTCGTGGCATAAGAACGAATTTCTTTGCCGTTTACGCCCACACTCAAATTTACAGACCAGCTGTATTGGCTCTATGCGAAACACAGGTGGTGGGAGATTCGGATAATTCGGATCTCCAAATACCTGGGTATCGCCTAGAGCCCTTATTCTTTCCCCATCGCGGTCTCGCGATTTATGTTCGTAGTGACGTAGCTTGCTTCTTTCCTTCTCAGTATGGCCACTGTTCCAATCCGGAATTCAATTTCAAATGGCTTAAACTCATCGTCCGCAAGCAAATTATCCACTACTGTTTTATTTATAGAAGCCCAAGCTCGGACAGCAATTCTACTTATAATGAGTTTGATGCGCTGTCCGATTCCATCTTAAGAATTGTCTCCCTGTATCCTCATACTGAAATCGTCATTGCATAATTCTAGTTGGCTTTGCAATTCTGGACAGACAACACCCGAAGGAAGGTATGTTGAAATCTTCGCTGAGATTAACAATCTAACTCAGCTTGTAAATGAGCCTACACGTATACCTGACATTGGAGGTCATACTGCCAACACACTGGACTTGTTTCTTACCTCCCACACTGATAAATACACCATTGGTGTATTACCGCCTCTAGGCGGGTCAGACCACAATGTCATATCAGCTAAATTCTCGTACTCCGACCACGCAGTTAAAGAAAAAACTCCGAAAAGAAAAGTTTGGCGATACGAGAACGCCAGTTGGGACGGCCTTAATAGCTTCTTTAGGAGTTTTAACTGGTCGCTATGCTTCCTCGATAGCGATGTGGATGCCGCCGCTGATATGATAACTGACATCATTCTCCTCGGTATGAGCTCCTTTATTCCCAACCGAATGAAGAGCATCAAACCAAAGGAAAAATCGTGGTTTGACCTGAGCTGTAAAGAGGCTATCAGGAGGAAAGAGGTTTGTTTTCGGTATTTTAAAGCCAATCCCTCTAAGGAAAACCGACAAAAGTTTAAGCAAGCCAGACATGACTGCAATGTACACATTCGACGTGTCAAATTCCTTTATGACCAAAAATTGAGGCAAAAAATACTACAATGTCCCAAGGGTAGTAAACATTTTTGGTCATTCGTGAAAAACATCAAGAATTCTGCCTCGTCGTCAATTCCAACGCTCATTTACAATGACATTCCAGCTGTCAGCTCCTCAGACAAGGCCAATCTGCTTGCTGCACACTTTGCAGCCAGCTCAACGCTCCCAGATTGTGCGTTGTCTCCACCTGTACTCGAGAGCGTCCAATTCTCCATGGGACAAGTCCACTTTCGCACTCGTACAGTTGCAGGAGTACTTAGAGGTCTCATCATACACAAATCCGCTGGTCCAGATGGTATTCCACCCAAAGTTCTGAAGAGGTGTTCTTCCACCCTGGCAAAACCACTGCGTAAGCTTTTCCATCTGTCCTACTCCTCAGGTCTCTTTCCGAGTAGATGGAAAACTGCATTTGTCCAGCCCGTGCCCAAAAAAGGCGATTCTTCTTCTCTCACCAACTACCGACCCATTGCACTTACGTCCCTTCTTTCCAAGGTCATGGAAACGCTGATAAATCGTCAGCTTATGAAATATCTCGACTCACGGAAACTTCTCAATGACCGGCAGTACGGTTTCCGTAGCAACAGGTCCACTGGTGACTTGATGGCTTATCTCACCGAGAAGTGGAACGAATCTTTACATCACCTCGGTGAAAGTAAGATTGTTGCGCTTGATATTTCAAAAGCATTTGACAGAGTTTGGCACCAAGCTCTTCTGTCGTAAATGCGTGCATACGGGATCGATGTATCTCTTCTTCAATGGATTAGAAACTACCTTTCGGGCCATTCAATTCAAGTTGTTTTGGACGGTTTCAAGTCTGCAATCCACCATATAAATGCTGGTGTCCCCCAAGGCTCTGTTTTGTCTCCGACTCTCTTTCTCATTTTTATAAATGATCTCTTGTCTGCAACTTCTAATCCAATTCATTCTTTCGCCGATGACAGTACTCTCAGTTTTTCATATTCGTTCCCTAGCGCACGTCCCTGCTCTTCGGATGTAGTAGTGGAACGGCAACGTATGATAAACTCATTAAATTCCGACCTTGACAGCATATTAAAATGGGGTTCTACAAATAGAGTGGAATTTAATGCTTCCAAAACTAAATGCTGCCTACTGTCTCTCAAGCGAACCCCAAATCTAGAACTATTATCCATGAATGGTGCCTGCATCGCCGAAACCGAAAAACTTTCCATCCTCGGTATGTGTGTTAACAACGATCTTCGTTGGAATGACCATATATTCGATGTCGCCAAGAACGCTGCGAAATGTTTAGGTTTCCTCAAACTATGCAAAAAATACTTTACCCCTTCTGATCTGGCTTCAATTTACAAGGCGTTTATTCGCCCTAAGCTTGAGTACAACGCTCACATCTGGTCTGGTGCGCCTAAAACCGTCTTGCACATTCTAGATCGAATTCAAAAACGCGCGATAAAACTAATAGGTGATAGAAACATTGCGAAGTCAATAGACTCGCTTGAACACCGAAGAAATGTTTCCTGTCTCTCACTGTTTTATCGATTCTTTCACAAAAAGTGCTCTAGCGAAATAGCCAGCTGCATTCCGCCCCTGCAAAATTTCACCCGCAATACTCGTCAAGCTTCGAATGCACATCAGTTTACCCTTAAGCCTACTTTCGGACGTACTGTCAAATATAGAGATTCTTTCTTTAGCCGTGCCAAACGAATGTGGAATAATCTACACAGCTCTGTGTTTCCTCATCACTACAACCCTCAAGCATTTAAAACCAACGTGCACCGGTACCTCTTTTCTCTCTCCTCTAATTTCCCTAATGCTAGTGCTCTAGTTTAGTTTAAGGGTAGCCATATCCCCTTTAGCGCGCGCGAATTACATATTTTTTTTTTGCGCTGGGAGGTGGTAATCTTCAAAAGACGAAACTGAGCCCGTACTCAGTAACAGTGTGGGATTTCTACCCACTAACCCCTTCTCCCTTCTTCCCCTTTTCCCTACGCAGGAGGGGGAGAAGCCAGCTTTTCCAATTATTGCACCTAGTCGTTCGACTAATCAGCAATTTGTCTTTCATATAATTATTTAATGTTGTGTTGGGTCTACTATATGCTATTGTTTTAGTTCCCTTTCTTTTACTCTAACTATCTATAGGTAGTTAGTTCAAATGGTTTTTTCCTTCTTAATCTTCTAACAAGGTTGTCAGTATTTAATAAATCTGTCATTTCTACGTTGACGTGGTTGAGAAGTCTGAGTCTATGTCTATTTGCAATTGTTTTTACTTCATCTTCAACCATTTCAACATTTAGATCTCTATGTAGATCAGCGTTTCTTATGTACCATGGTGCATTTACTATGTTTCGTAGTACTTTACTTTGGAATGTTTGTATTTTTTTTAAATTTGTTTTGCATGTGCATGCCCACAGCTGGAGCCCATAGGTCCATACTGGTTTTATAATTTGCTTATAAAGAAGCAGTTTATTGTAATTTGACAGACAAGAGTATCTCCCGATAAGCCAATACATTTTATTGTAACGCATGTTCAGTTCCTCTCTTTTTTCTTTACATGCTGTTTCCAGCGCAGTTTTGCATCTAAGGTCATGCCTAGATATTTGGCTGTGTTTGCATATTCTACTGCATTACCATTTATGAACACTGGGATATGCTGAACATTCTTATTGGTGAAATTAATATGGACCGACTTTAGGTCATTTAATTTAATTTGCCATTTTGTTTGTCCATTTTGATATGTTATTCACTGCCATCTGTAGCTTTTTTGTCGCTTCTTCGACATTTTCTCCCACAGCAAGGACAGCAGTATCATCTGCAAATGTTGCCACGGTTGTTCCATCGCTATTTGGCAGATCCCTGGTAAACAGAAGATATAGTACAGGGCCTAGCACACTACCTTGTGGCACTCCAGCATCTATTTCTTTCAGTGTGGAATAATCATCTCCTTGTTTTATTTTAAAAAATCGCTGCAGTATGTAGGATTCTAGAATATCTGAATATTGCTTAGGCAGATGCTTTTGCAATTTATGGATCAGTCCTTTGTGCCATACTTTATCGAAAGCTTGTGCTATATCGAGAAATATAGTAGAGCATATCTTTTTCTCTTCAAATGCTTTTTCGATTTTATCTATTATTCTGTGCACCTGATCAATCGTGGAGTGCTTATTCCTAAAACCAAATTGATGGTTTGGAATTAGTGATTTTTCTTCAATGATTTTATGCAGGCGTTTAATCAACATCTTTTCAAATAGCTTGGACAACATAGGCAGTATCGATATGGGGCGATAGGAGGTGACTTCACTAGGTGGTTTGCCTGGTTTTGGTATCATAATTACCTCCACTACTTTCCACATGCTGGGTACATACCTTATCCTGAATGCAGCATTTATAATCTGCGCTAGTTTCTTTAGGCCTTTTTTTGGGAATTGTCGTAGGATTTCCCCTGTTATCAAATCAAATCCCGGGGCTTTTTTGATATTGATGCCTTCTTTTATTTCTTTGGCAATTTCTTTTGCCGTTACCGGTTGAATATGTCCCTCTTCTTCGCACAGTTCTTCCGTTTCTTGACAGTCTTTATCTTCATACGGTTGGAAGACGCCTTCAAGATACTCAGCAAATAAATTCGCTTTTTCTTTGTTGCTTTTTGCCCAGTTACCTTCCCTGGTTTTAACTGGTGGAATATGTGCTATTGGCCTTTTCATTCTCTTTGTCGCCTTCCAGAGCGAGTTATCGGTACTAGCATCATTCGTCAAATTGGAAAGGTATGATTTAAGAGATTCATTTTTAAATTCTCTTACCGATATTTTGAGTTTACTGACTAGATTATTGAGCATTGTTTTGTCGCTTGGCGCCCTTGATTGTTGCCAGCGTTTTCTAGCTTTCCTCTTTTTTGCAATTATTTCACATATTTCCTTTGGATAAGAATTCTGTTTTAGTTTGGTTTTTGTTTTAGGTGTTGCAGCCCATGCAGCTGTTTGGATATTAACTGTAAAAGTCTGTACAGCCTCCTCTAATTGATCTTTTGTTTCATATGTTCCTAAAAGGTGGATACTATCCTCAAGATTCTGTCTGAAGTAGTTCCAGTCAGTCAGTTTATTAGCTAGTCTTGGGATATTTTCTTTGAGAGTGATTTTTTCGCCAAGTGTCATAAGTATTGTGGAATGATCTGAGTCAATTTCTGGTCCTTCTTCTACTTTTATAGTGTTTGACGAGATATTCTTTGTTACGAAAAAGTCGACAAGATCCGGGGTTTTATTCCTATCTGTTGGCCAGTAGGTAGGTTTTCCCGTTGAGTGATATTTGCCGCCAGTTTCTTTAATCATTTCATATAATTCTTTTCCTCTTGTATTTGTCAGTCTAGATCCCCAATACTTATTTTTGGCATTAAAATCTCCACCTGCGATATATCTATTGCAAAATATGCGGAAGAGGTTACTAAAGTCATGTTTTTTTGATATTATAGCTAGGAGAGCAGTAAATTGATCCGACTGATATTCGCCCACTTTTAGTTTTTACATTTATAGATATTCCTTGAATCTCACATGATTGGAATTTAGCCTCTACATGGTGATCGTAGTCTTCTTTATTATAACTGCAGCCCCGCATTTTGCCGAATTATGGGGGTGTGGGGAGTGATATAATTCGTACCCTTGCAGTTTGAAATCTGTTTTAAATTTAAAGTGCGTCTCTGAGACAAGACATATATCTATTTGGTTCACGTCGAGAATTACCTGAATTTCTTCTTTGCGCTTCTCGATACCATTAGCATTCCATTCTAGAATTTTTATATGATCCATCATATTTGTCTTTTTTGAACAGCCTTTTTGTTGCTGCTTTTCCTCTCAAGGAGTGATATTCTTTCTAATATAGCCTTATTGCTTTTTTCCATGTTTTCCATTCTATTTAGGATTTTTTGCAAGAAGGTTTCCATACTATTATTTGAGTTTGTTTTATTTGTGTTTAATGGTTTTTCTGTTTCTTTTAATGCAGCCTGTGCATATGTCATTTTTGTACCCGTCCCTATCTGCCTTAGGTCCTTTTTCGTATTTTTCTGGCCGTTGGGTACTTCTATTGGCGTTCTCAGTTGTAAGTCCTTTTTGCTTTTTGGTGCGTCCTTTTTGCTTTTAGGTATATCCTTTTTGTTTTTTGGTGCGTCCTTTTCAGAGTTTGGATATGTTTGTTTATGTTTTTTGTCTTTAACCAGTTGAATCTGTTTTGCAACTAAGCAGCCTCTATAGTTGGCTGGATGCATTTCGTTGCAATTGGCACATTTTGCTGGTTCCTCTTTTTTCTTCATACAGTCTTTCGTATGATGGTTTCCTGCACACTTAACGCATCTTGGGTTAGAGCTGCAGTACTTGTGCGTATGTCCATACTTTTGGCAATTCTTGCACTGTGGGACGAGTTTTGATTTCCTTAAGGCGTGAATCTCTACCTTCATTCCAAGGATATCTCTAATATCGTATATCTTTTTGATATCTTCGTTATGCTCAAAAGAAAGCGTAAACATTGGAAGTGGTATTTTGCTTTTGAATTTAAGCATATTGACAGCTTCCAAGATCTTGAAGTTTTTCTTTCTTAGATCTGAGACTATATTCTCTGGTGAGCAAGAGAAGTGTAATTTTTTCACAACAACTTTAATTGGTCTTGTTTGTTTGCTTTCATAGGAGTGCCATTGTACTCTTTTTTGGTTAAGTATTTTTGTAAGTTTTCTATAGGAGTCTTCTTCAGCTACATTGATTTTTGAATTATATAAAAAAAAAAAAAATATATCTAAACATTCGTCAATGTTTTGTAGCTTATTAAATATATCTTTAAATTCTTGAACGTTCATATTTTTAAAAATCAAACTATTTCTCGCTAGCGCTAGTCTGTTAACACCTGCATTGCTCATCATGAATATTAGCTTCTTCAAAATCAATTTTACCTCTGATAGAGAATTATCGCTAAATTCTACAACTACAGTGTTTGCTGCTATCTTTATATTACTTCTTTGGGTTCCCATTTTATTTCTTTCTATCTCTCTGAATTCAATTCTTTTCATCCGCCTTATGTTTTTAATGCATTTTTATTTTTTTTAAATTCAGTACTCTTACTTGCTAGGAAAAAAAACGCTTAAAACTAGCTTAACTAACTTAACTATGTTATACTAACTTACTGGTCCTACACGGGCACTCTAAGCTAAACTTAATTCTTAATATATGTCTTTCGACCTAACCTAACTTAATTTACTTAAACAATCTAAGGACTAAACTATTGTAAAACTAAGAAAATTGTTTTGAAAAAACTTAGTAACAGGACTTTTGTATGTTTCCTTAAATCTAAATTAAATTGAAACTTAAAACTACCTTAAAATAAGCCTTAACCTAACTTAACTTAACATGCTACGTAATTAAATACGTATATTTTTTTTTTTTGTATTTTTTTTATTTTTTTGTATTTTTTGTATTTTTTATTTTTTTTTTGTATTTTTGTATTTTTTTTTGTATTATTTTTATTTTTTTTTCTTAAATCTACCTTAAAATAACCTTAAACTATGTAAGCCGGCCATGGCCAGCTTTGTCCATCTCTGGACTAGCCCGGATCGATAGGGTTCGACGAGGGAGTTCCCTCGCTTTCCGACAGCCACCAGAAGGTCTGGTGCTGCCGCCCAACATCCCTAATGTCGCGCTCCGAAACCGACCTACTGAACCGGAGGCGCTCCTCACTGCTCTGGACGACGTCTCGACCGTAGTTGAGTTGCCTTTCCACAGTTGTCCAGGCCACATGGAAGATTAGCGGCACCGCTAACCTATCCTGGATCAGACCTTCCTTGTCAAAATGCAGAAAAGCTTCTGGGGGGACGAAGCCGTTAAGGCTTTCATCCGCCTTATGTCCGATATTGATGTACAGTCCCATATGTGAAGGTGATCAATCCCCACATTTGAGTCTAAGGCTCTCGCACAGTTTTCGGTTGTTCTTGGTATTTCATTGTTTCTTTGCATTGCTCTTGTTACAACTTCTACATTGTACTTTGGTATCATTTCTTTTAGTTTCTCTGAGTTAATCTGTATTCTCGAGAGTGCATCTGCATTCGTGTTCATTTTTCCCTGTTTGAACACTATTTCATAGTCGTAGTCCATCAGGTCTACACGTATTCTTGTCAACTTTGATGAAGGGTTTTTGTGTGTAAATAGGCTTACTAGTGGTCTATGGTCTGTGTACACTATAAATTTTCTTCCAAACAAGTATGGTCTAAAGTAGATTATTCCCCAATGGATTGCTAGAAGTTCCTTTTCTATTATTGGTTTGTTTAGCTCGTGTTTGTTCAATAACTTGCTCGCATATGCTATTGGTCTATCCATTCCAATTTCTTCTTGTGACAAAACGGCTCCTAGCGCAAAGTTGGATGCGTCTGTTGTCAGAATGAAGGGTTTTGAGAAATCTGGATAGCTTAACACTGGTGGTGACATTAGCTTTTGCTTCAATGTCTTAAATGCTTCTGCACAATCCTCAGGCCAATTAAATAGTTGTTTCTTTTTCAGTAACTGGTTTAGCGGTCTTCCTATGTTTGCGAAGTCTTGAATAAACCGTCTGGAATAGTTGAAAAATGCTACAAATCGTCTTGCGTCATCAACACTCTTTGGTTCTGGATAACTCTTGATCACTTCATATTTCTTTGGATCTGTGCTGACTCCTTCTGCACATTCAGATGTCCAAGATATACGACTTCTGGTTTCAGGAAGTCACATTTTCCTGGATTCAGCTTAAGGTTGTATTTGCGGAGTCTTTTTAGCACCTTCATTAGGTTGTCGATGTGTTCTCTAAGGTTTGAACCAAATACAATGATGTCATCTACGTATAGAAATGCAGCTGCTTGTAATCCGCTTAAAGCTATTGACGCCATTCTCTGGAAGCTATTTGTCGATATTTTCAGTCCAAATGGAAGTCTTTTGAATTGGTAGTGCCCCTCGTTCGTGGAAAATGCTGTTACTGGTCATGAATGTTTGAGTAGCGGTTTTGGTGAAATTAACTTGTCATGTCCAATGTTGAAAAATATTTTGCATTGCCCAGCTTATCTAGTACATCTTCCAATCTGGTGAGTGGAAATTTGTCATCTACTACTTTTTTGTTCAGTGATCTGAAATCTACCACTAGTCTCCACTTCTCTTGACCATTGATACTTTTCTTTGGTACGATTAGTAGTGGCGAGTTGTACGGACTCGTTGATGGTTCTACTGCGTCTGCTTGTACCAGGTCTGAGACTTGTTTGTTTATCTCTTCTAGTTGTGCATGTGGTAGTCTGTAGTTTTTGATGTACGTTGGGTTGCTGTCCTTCATTGAAATGCGTTGTTCATAGAAGTTGTTCACGGAAATGTGTTTGCTTTAGTCCTTCGATTCATTGCTCGGACAAAATCCCGGAAGAGGTCTAATACTTCCCTCTTCAGCACTCAAGAACTCGACTTAGCATTCTATAAAATAGTGTCAATCGAACAAACAAGGTATATCACTGAAGCAATTAAAGATCTTGAAAATGGGAAGGAACTCAAGTGTTCTCTAAAGTATCTTAGCTCCTTCGTTGACAAAACTGACGGATATGCAATACTAAAAGTTGGAGGAAGATTACAAAATGCCATCATACCCGAGGAGCAAAAGCACCCAGTATTGATGTCCAAGGATTCATATTTTGCTACTTGCTTCGCTCGGCATCTGCACCTTAAAAACTTTCATGCTAGACCAAAATCTCTCGTCGCGTTAATCCGACAAAAGATGTGGATAATCAACGCCAGAAATCTTGCACGCAAGATTGTCCACGGATGTTTACATTGCGTTCGCTACAAACCCAAGCTATTGCAGCAGGTAATGGGAGCCCTTCCTCCTGAACGAATCATCGCTTGCAGACCATTTCTTCGTTGTGGCGTTGATTTTTGTGGACCCATTTATACGTACCACAGAGTTCGTGGGAAAGTTCCCTACAAGTCATATATAGCTGTGTTTGTTTGTTTTACGTCCAAGGCTATGCATCTCGAACCAGTTTCCGATCTTTCATCAGACGCTTTCATCGCTGCATTAAAGCGAATGATAAGCTGGCGAGGCCTCCCCCGAGATATGATTTGCGATGATGCAACAAATTTCGTGGGAGCCAATTCAAAACATTTCGACCTACATAACACGTTGTTTCGCAAAACCACCCAAGATTCAATCATATCCTTTTGTAACCTTGAACGCATTAATTTTCACTTTATCCCCCCTAGGGCACCTCATTTCGGTGGAATATGGGAGGCCGCCGTGAAGGTGGCAAAAGGGCACATGTATCGCACTCTACACAACTCCAAACTATCTTTCGAGGAACTTGCAACAGCGCTTTGCGAAATCGAGTCCATCATGAACTCCAGGCCTGTCACACCATTGACGAATGACCCGAACGACTATGAGGCTCTAACACCAGGTCACTTGCTAATTGGATCATCACTCAAGCCGATTCCCGAACCGGAAGATGATTCTCCCAACACAAGTTCGCTCGAATACTGGCGTCGTATTAACAATATAAAGGCGCACTTTTGGAAACGTTGGACGAGTGAATATCTGCAGGAGCTTCAGCAGCGTACGAAGTGGTGTTCACCACAGCCGAATCTACTGAACAATTCCATGGTCATCGTGCACGAAGATAATTTACCTACTCAAAGATGGTTGATGGGGAGAATCGACGAAACATTCCCTGGCAAGGATGGACTAATCAGAATTGCCAAGATCCGGACACCTAGAGGCATTATTAAACGACCGATCCACAAGCTTGCATTGCTGCCGTGTTGAAAACAAGTGCTTTCAAAGGAGGCGGAATGTTGGAGCACACACTACAACAACTTCAATCAATATTTAAGTCAGTCTTGCATTTCAAATCATTATCATTTACCAATGTTAAACTAAATTACTTGAATTCAAATACTTAAAGTCATTTATATCAATCATGTACAAATTTAAACTTCGGGCCCACAAACCAAGTTTCGCCATATTTTTGAAATTATTTTTGTACTAAAAACTAAATGCTTGTACTAAACGATGTAACTTGCCACATTCTAGGCTCTAATAAAATTCATTCGCTTTTGTACTCACTAACGAGAAAAAAGCTTTCATTATCTTTCACTTCCACCAGTAAATCTCGTCGTTGTTTCTTCCACCGGTAATTCGTCAGTTTCGACCATTGCAAATTAAAATCATCCAAGGGGATTTTCCTACACACAACGTAAATTTTTCCAACGAGCAGTCGGAAAGGGCTCTGATTGTACACATCCCATCCGAGCAGGTCCGGGGTCGGTGGAAAAAAAAATCATTTTTGTGGGGTCTGCCGCGTATAAGACCCGCGTGTCAGCAGTCAGGCTGAATAACTAAGGCCGGGAACGAGCTTTCATCGAGTTTAAAGCTCCATTCTACCCATTCGCCAAAGAATTTTAAAGAAAAAGACTTAACAACAACAAAAAATGCATCCCATCCGAGCAGGTTCGGGGTCGGTGGAAACAAAACGTTTTTGTGGGGTCTGTGGGGTCGGATTAATTAATCAAGAAAAAAAAGATAAATCACAAATTGCAAAAAAAATCAAAGGAAAAATAAGAAATTATATAACTGGAAAATAATGACTATTTTCCCGGGTTTCGGCACCAAATAATGTACAAAAAAAAAAGAAGAAGAAGAGGAAATAAAATGTTCACCTATGACTGGAAAAAAGAGAGACACTTTATTTATTGAAGATTATTACAAAGTTTACCTTTTGCTGGGTAAATCTCAAGTGAAAGAGGTTTTGGAAAACAAAAATGATCACAGCCGTGGTTGGCAAAATGGGAGAGTAAAAATGAGCGAAAGCTCTTACAAGTGTACATAATCTTATGTTACATGTAATTAAAAGATAAATTCGGTTACAATAATTTGGCTGTGAGCATATCAAATAATAATGTTATAATAAAGTCAAGTTACGGACTATGCATAAATGAAAGCACATTTTAAATTATAATACAAGATAATAATTATAGTTAAGTTTTATCAAACAATTAATTAGATTTAAGTTATTTCGTCGAACATTCTCCTCCCCAAGAACGATTGTTCTTAATCCAGGTGCGTAGAAAGACGGCCTATTGATGGGAGCATTTTAGTTGAGTCCTCTAGGACTCCGCTATGCTCCTACTCACAGCGTTAACTGTAGGCTCCATCTCGTTACCATTCGTAGGGAACAAACCACGTGAAGTACCATCATCCGGAAGAGGATTATCTAAGGGAAGAAAACAAATTTTAGAAATTGGCCTTTTGATAATTTTATGCCTTGTAAATATTGTAACCACACGGACGCGTCCATCGGAACCAGGATGAATTTCGCAGATCCGGCCTAGTGGCCATTGCCCAGGGGCATATCGCTCATCAGCAACAAGGACCAAGTCTCCAACTTTGGCATCTGGAACTGGATTCAGCCACTTAGGGCGCGCCTGTAGACGGTTGAGATATTCGGCGTACCAACGTCTCCAAAAGTGCTTCTTCATTTTCTCGATGGCCTTCCAACGTGTAATGTGGTTGATATTATGATCCAACAAACATTCCTCCTGTATACAACTGGTAGGTTCACCTATCAAAAAATGTGCAGGAGTCAAAGCATTGGTATCTCTGGGATCAGAGGACAGTGGGCAAAGGAGTCTTGAATTTAAGACACCTTCTATTTGGCACAGCAGAGTACTAAGTTCTTCAAAGTTTAAAATTCGATCACCCATTATTCGTTTTAGGTGATGCTTGCATGATTTCACACCTGCCTCCCACAAGCCACCAAAATTTGGAGAAGCAGGTGGAATAAAGTGCCAATCTGTACTAGCATTTGAAAGGCTTTCATGCAAGTCTTTTGGTAAAGATGATTGATGCTTATGGAAAAGTATTTTAAGTTCCTTTGAGGCTCCAACGAAATTAGTGCCGTAATCCGAGTAGAGATCAGTGCATCCACCTCTTCTGGACACAAAGCGACGAAACGCGGCTAAAAACGAGGATGTGGTCATGTCAGAGACAGCCTCTAAATGTATGGCTTTAGTGACCATGCACACAAATAAGCAGATGTATCCTTTAGATATCACTGCTGATCTGAGTGTAGAGTTTTTCAATGTTATGGGGCCGGCGTAATCAACGCCGCTATGCTTGAAGGATCTTGCGATGTAGACACGTACCGGTGGTAAATTTCCCATAATTTGTTGGGAAGTTTTTGCGGCGTGTTTAAAACAAGTAATACAACTGCTAAGGATTTTCTTAGCTAACTGCTTACCGGATATAATCCAGAACTTTTTACTGACGTAAGACATAGTCAAGGTAATTCCACTATGTAAAGTTCTTTGATGTGCATCGAGGATTATAAGGCGTGATAATGGATTCGATTTTGTAAGCAGTATAGGGTGTTTTGTCTCAGGCGGCAAATCAGAACATTGTAGACGATCGCCCACGCGAAGTATAGAATATTGATCAATGAATGGCATGAGTTTAAGAAGATGTTGATTTTTGATTTCCCTGTGG